>CM076574.1:48121960-49321960 GCA_034641835.2 Pinus albicaulis | reverse complement strand
CTTCGGACTCGTTAAACTTATACGAAGTCGATTTCGAGCATTCTTTTTATGGTATTTTTATTGCTCGTTAATCTGAAAAACTTGAAGTTCTCTTCTTCAGACTCGTTAAAACTGATATGAAGAAGCACTGAGCTTTCTTTTTAGGGACCTTTTTCTAGCTCATAAAACTAAAAAAAAACCCCGAGTTGACTTTGTTAGGCTCGCTAAACTACCATGAAAGAGAGTAAGGAGCCATTCTTTTCCTCTTTTTCAAAGCTCTTTAAACCAAAAAAGTGACCGAGTTTTCTCCACGTGACTCGTTAAAATTTCACGGAGAGCACCGAGTTTTTCTTTGTTGGACTCGTTAAAATTTCACAAAGAGCACTGATTTTACTCCATCTCCTCGTACTCATAACAAAATAAGGTAGACGTCCATCGAACATATATTTCTCACTTTTTCGGTTGCGATCGACTAACTCACGAAAAATAAACTGTTTCGGGCTTACTATTCTCCCTTTGTCGTGCCCATTTATCAAGACATGACAAACGTACCCCAATGGAGTTGTCTTTTACGACATTTTTTAGACTCTCTAAACATGAAAAATTCACCAAGTTTACTCATATGGACTCATTAAACCTAATCATACGAGGCACGGGGTTGTCTTTTATGATATTTTTCAGACTTTCTAAATATGAAAAATTCACCAAGTTTACTCATCTGGACTCGTTAAACTTAATCAGGAGGGGAAAAATTTGGACAAAATGGATACTACCTCTGTTACATTTCAGAAAGGTCGATTTGGCAGAAAAAATATTGAACATGAAACTTCCCATACAACTCTTTCGCAGTTAGCCACACCCTACCATCTATGAGTATTAGCCTTCATCTCCCAGTGTCCTAACATTGGTAAAATCCTAACACACTCTTTGGTGTTCATTAAGCCTCAGCTGCCTAGTACCCTGTTACAGTGCCTTCTATTGTTCAAGCAGGTCTCGCTATCTACTGCTCTTTTTATCAACCAAACTGCTCCTTATGCCAGAAATTATTTGTCGTCAGACATCCCCATTTACTCTTCATTATCTCCATCACAAACAAAATCATTTGGTTTCCGTTTCATGTTGACTGATGTAGGACACCTCAGTGCCTACCTTTCAACATATCTCTTTCTATTGACTTCAGCATCTTATCTAGGAATTTGATCCAGAAACCCATCAGTACCCAGTTACTTGTAGGCATCAGTGGCAGGTAATCTTGTGTTTGATTAGGAGTCTTCATCATTGGTTCTTGATCAAATGATTCTATGAGTGTTCGACTTCAACTCTTTTTATTCACACTCGCTAGATTGTACTGTGCATCTTAGGGACCATCATCATTATCGGTGGCCACCTTCACATCTGTTGACAGATTTTATTATCGACTGGTAATCAGAAGATTTCTCACATGTTCGATGATAGCTCCTTCATTCACATGTTGATAAATATGCAGTTTAAATGAAGTGGCAGTCAAGACCTTGGGGCAAAGGCTACATCATTAAAGCTATGTTCCCTTCCCCAAGTTGCGTAATTTTTTATGGAGACAGCTTCTTCAGCCTAATCCTGTTATGACAGACACTTCCACATTGTGCCCATCGGTGGACAGATTCTTCATATCTCTATTCTAGAGAAATAATGTTGTTTCAGCTACTGAGCATGGGAATGCCTGACTCAAGGTAGATACTATATTTTCTGACATATGTTGTTGTTTTAGGTTTTCCTCAGTCTTTCAATCTCTTTATCTCTACTACACACATTATAAAATATTTCTTCCATCGTCTTCATCTCTGACCTCACACTTTAGGGGGCATTTGTTACAGGTCAAAATACCTCCTCATCAGCTCAGAGGAGAAGATAAATATGGAAGGAATACAAAGACCTAAACTAAACCTACTTCTGCCAAGGTAATGCCCCACTATAACAACACAAGAGCATTATAACACACCTGATCAATGAATAGGCCACATTAGTGGCTAGGGAAACACTCTGTTTACACTAGAGGGCAGCGTTACCCTTGTTTTGCATTTGGAACAGGAAAAACCTGCAGAGAATGATTCGAATTTCCATCTTTTTCTCACAAGAGAGTCAGTACAAAAAGGAAAGTGCAAAGCACTAATCTCTTATTGGGCCTTGCCAAAAACAACTGAACTCTCAAAGAAGGCAAAAGCATGGAAGTTGAGGAAACATCTTGGTTTTTTCTATTCAGAACTGGCAGAAAGAGAAGGGAAATGATTGCTCTCTCCTTCTCCTATAAAATGGAGCTGAAGGCTCTTGGTTCAAGGTCGAAGGATTTTCAAAGTTTTGAATACTTATGAAGTAGAGCATTATTGTTGTAGTGTGAAGGTCAAGAGTCAAAGAGGTTCATTGAGAACTTGTTGACCAAGACATCACCACATTGAGAGATAGAGATATTGGAAGGCTGAGGAGGGCTTGGTACAACCTATGGTTGTAATCCTCCTTTTTATAAATAAATAGAACTGTATCTGTTTTGTGCATTCTATGCATTGATATTGTCATTGTTATTCTATCACTTATATAGCATGAGATGAATGGCTTAGATGTGCATAGTTTAAATGTTTATTACATATTGACTTAATTGATAGGAAATGCATGTTGCGATAGATATTACATGGGTTCTTTAATTGATTGCAGGGTCGATATTTGGAGCTAATGAAGGAGAAATCATGCTTCACTGCCTAGCGCTCTCCAAAAGACTTCAAGATCATTAAAGAGGTAATCTTCCATCTTATTCCATCAAGTTGTTTAAGTTAATATGAACATGCATGTGCCATCTTTGTGAACTATATAGCTAATATTACTGTCTGCCTCGGGCACTGGAAAGACCTGAGAGGGATATTTAATAACCAACAACCCAAGCATTTTACCCTATAGCAGTCTGTTTAGACACTTCTCATTCTCTAGTTGTTCAGTTGATAATATTGTTGTTTATCACTGGGTGTTCTTGATCGGGAATCCCACCTCTTTCCTTGAGAGGCCTCTTGGAAGAGTCTTGCATTTCTTGTCCACTATCAGGCATTTGGCCAAGCTTCTTCTTCCAACTACAACTCAGATCTTTTTGAGGGTTTGGTTGTCCTTGTGAGCAGTAGAAAGTGGAGGCTAGATCTATTCAGATCTAGACCATACTAGTGCCTCTTTTCAGTGGGAAATCCCTCTATCCCATTGGCAAGAATGTATTAGTTGATTGGAGCTTCAGATCCATACCTTGGCATCAGGAAAAAGTCTAAATCAAGCCTACAACATAGTTTATATCCCTGGACTGTGTTATTTTGCAAGTGAGAAGTTGCAGGGTGTTTGGAAACTATTTGGAGGAGAGATCTCTCGTGTAAAGGAGCCTTCCTTACACTGTGGTGATCCATGGATTAGCCATCTAATCCATTTATGTTTCAGATCTGATCTATTCATTGATAAAGGAGCTTGACACATACTTTCAGCTGCATCAAGTGTCAGAAGAAGAAGCCTTGAAATTAGCAGCGCTACATCTTCAAGGAAAGGCTTATGCTTGGTGGCTATTTGAATTCTCTTCCTTGAAAGGGAGAAACATCTCTTCTTATGCAAAGTTCACTAGGAGACTAGTGGAGAGATTTGATGTGAGACATTCTGAGACTTCTTGGGAAAGGAAATCAAGCCCAATAAATTTGAATCTTTGCATAAGTTGGAAGATTCCTTGGATCCAACTCTAGTCCTAAACATTGTTGAGGGGGTTGAAGATTTTCTACACAATTTTCCAGAGGCAAAAGCCCCACTACAGGAAGATCTCTTTTCTCAAAGAGAAGACATGAGGATTCCTTCTTCACTAAGAGGTCAAGAAAAAGTGTCTCTTGATGATGAAGCAGTCTCCACTGATGAGGAGAAGGGAGAGGAAGAGCAAAGAAGATCCTCCAGCGTTGTGCTAGCAGGAGGAGATCTATTTTCATTTGGAGAGGGAGATGAAGCAATGGCTTCCACTAGAGGTATTCTTGCACCTTTGTAAGGACTTCCTAAGGATATTCCATATGGAGGACATGAGCAACATGTGTATTTTCTAAAAGACAATGAGACAAAACAAAGGAGGGGTCACCTATTTGATCCATTATCAGAATATGGGGGAGTTGCTCAAACTTCTCCTTATCATTTTTGGACCATAAAAAGGTATATTTTGAACACCAAATTAGCCTACATTAATCATCAATCCGGGAGCGTATTTTTATTCCAAGAGTGTACTCTGTCTAAGGCTGCAATTGTCTAAGAGTAATGCTTGTGAGGATGTAGCACAGAAAATCAAATACAAAAGTAATAAATTCTTGGAAAGGAAACCTAATTACAATGACAGGAATGTAAAGGCTATACTATAGCAATCTTGCTGGACATTGATCAGGGATGCAGTAGCAGTAACTCTTTCCCTTAGAAATCGATGTAAGATGGCCAAATCTGGGGACTTGGAGTAGGTACCTCTGTCCTCTACAATTCGGAGATCTTAGAGCAAGTGAGACAACAGATTCAATTAAAACACTTTAAAAGAAATGAAATCTAGGAAAGGAACAACAACTTGAAAGAAACAACAACTATGATTCTAAAGCAATTCAAGTAATTAAACTCAAGCCTGTCGACAGTCTAATTGTAATCAAGCTATAAATAAATAGAACAGCAACTCACTGTAATTATAGAACAGCAAATCCAAATGATAATAACAAGATAACTGATTGATAAATATAATTGCGGTGAAGAATGAAACAGTAATGGCTCTGCACTTGCTTTAACGATCAATGAAACAACTCTGTAATGAAAATAAATACTAAACACACTTCACGCTTTAACAAACCAAGATTAATGATACAACAGCATAGTAATCCACCGGAACCGGGCCCTTAGCGCCAGTGAAGTACCATTGGGCTTAATTCAGAATTCTCAAGAATAGATAGAACCTATATTTTTTATATTAATCCAAAATCATTACAAACAGTGTTCTCTCACGACAGAGAGTCGATAATCATTCGATTGCAAAGGAAATATGAAAGTCTGTCAATGAAAATGTCTTTTACAATAATAACCACCATGATCACTAAATATTATTGCCTTTATATTTGATCCTTGGATAGACAAATCAAGAAACATGATAAGTTTGACAGCGATCTCCCTTGTTTTATCACTATTCTATTTTCTTTGTTCAAGGCCAAGCTGTTTCTTGCCCCTTTCGGGAAATTCGTTCGGATCTCCTTAGCTTCAGTTGGATATGGTTCATCACGAATGGAGCAGCAGTTAGATTACTCTCAGCCACGCATTTGATACAGCTGCTCACCTCTTCGAATTCCTGTTTTGACAATAAAAACATCCTTTAGTCATCTTTCTATGCTAAACATAGACCTTTCCAATTCAATTGCAATTCTTAAGATAAATTCCCTTTCCAAGGCAAATAGAAGTATATCTATGGTAAAAGAATGGAAAAATGCATAACAATTTCATACCTCTTTCATAGTCCAACATACCCCCCGACTTAACCTTTTTCATGCCCTCATGAAAACTATAGTTCACATGGAGAGCAGTCAAAGAGTAAGCTGGAGAAGGTTTATCATTGAAAGGCCTAAAACCATGGTGTGCAGCTAGCTCTTCAAGAATATGTTCTGTATGTCCCTCGGGAAGCTCATAAATAGCTTTGTAGTCCAAGGCAGGGTACCAAATAATGGGGCTGCGGTACCTACAACCTAACCAGAATGGCCCTTCTCTTAAAACAAGATGGCTATAGGCAATGAAACGGTCTGCAGCTAGCCCAAAATTCCTATAGTTGTGTGGCTCCCTATTTTGTACATTTTGACTCGAGGTCTTCCACCGGAGCTTGGCTGCTACATAAGCTTGGTCCCTAATAGATGAGAAAAAGTATGTTCCTTTCAACATGATTGACTTATGAACAGGTCCCAGAGCTTGGGTAATGCCTTTCGTTGTCATTAAACATTTCTGATTGGCCCAAAGTTGAAATGGGTTCCGAGGTTCATTTCTGACCCATAGATCCAATTCATTTCCCTGCCTTTGAAAGGCATTGTAGGCTTTAAGCCACTTTAATTGATTTACGGAAAAAGAAATGAATTCTTGAAACTGTACATCTCCAATGAAAGGGCTAGGGTTTGATTCATAGTCATTTTCAAGAATTAAATTATGCAAATAAAACTCACACAACAGGCGTTGTACTTTGTCCCCGTAAAGCTTGCAGCATGATATCAGGTCGTTTATGGTTTTTAGCTCTATTGATTTGCTAGCCCTAAATGCCTTGATTTTTAATTGCAAATATCTTTCTAACAAAAATAAAGCATAGTTTTTGGCAGGGCACCTACAGGCTAAGACATCAGTATATAAGGAGCAGAGAGTGTCGGTTTGATTTCGTGCTAATTTTAATTGGTTGCTTACCTTGTCAACTTTTATCTCTGCCTCTCGATGTTTTTCATGAGCTTCAGCTTCTGCCTCATGAACAATTTTCATCTGTTGCTGCAACTCTTGATATTTCTTCCTTGGGACAATTTCTTCTTCCAATTTCTGTCTTTCGATTTGGGCCTGTGCCAATTCTTCTTGCAATATGACTAATGTTGGATCACTGAAGGTATGCTGACTGCTAGATTGGGTATTTTCGTTGAGAGTAGGCTCCTCTAGAATAGCTGGTGTTGGAACAGCTGTTTGCTGCTCCTCATTCTCATAGTTCGGTTCAGGCATGGTTTGTTCTTCCACTTGAGGGTTCCTATTGGTGGTTACCCTTCTCCTTTTTGATCTTCTCCTAAAAGCAATGTTTCTTCTTTCAGGGGCTCGTTTAGGTGTCTGCTTCATTCTTAGAATCCTAATGGTTTGCCTGAGCTGTCTTATCAGTTTATGAAGTTTTATCCTTTCCCTGTGGAGCTTCTCAACCTTAGTCATTTTCTTCTTCCTTCTCAAAGGAACAGTGACTTGTTCATCCAAACCCATGTGTTCGACAGTGTTTTTAGCCATTCCTTCAGTGAAATCTTCTTCTTGAGGTTCTTCTTGGGGTTCTTTTTCCATGCTCTCATGCTCTTGGATATATTCCTCAGGAATCATCTTCTCAATCGACTCTGCAATGCCCTGGGGGGTTCCCAATTGAGGTATTGATTCAATATTTTCCTCCTCCTGTTCATACCTCTCGAAAGAAGCAACCCTAGCTTCGCTAGGGTTTGCTGTTTCATTAATCTTTTCTCCAGTTATTTCTCTATCGACAGCAGAGTTTTCTGGTAATTGATTGATGTCAATATTAAGGTTCAAAGGGCTATGAGGGCGTGCATACTCAGTCATATTGGCTAAAATCTGGGCCAATTGGTCTTCCTGCGAAGGGCTTGCATTAATATTTTCAGTGGGTTCTGTTTCATGCCCATTACTGCTACGATTATCCTCTTCCCCATCACAGGTGTGAAAACTTCCTTCCTCCTCATCTGAATATCGAATTTCTCCCTCAGCCTCTTCTTCCTCATCTGAATAACGAATTTCTCCTTCCAACATACTGGGTTGTTTTTCGCTACTGGTATGACAACTTACTTCCTCTTCATCTGAGTAACAAATTTCTCCTTCCAACTCTTCTTCTTCCTCAGTACGAGGACTAACTCCCTCCAATTGTGGAGGTTGTTCCTCTTCATCTGAGCTATGCAATTGCAAGGGCTGGCCACTGCTGCCTGGGAGTTCCTCCATTATCTTCTTACTTCATTTCAATCGGAGGGATTGTATGTGAGTGGAGGGCTCAGCTATTGAGCTGGCCATCCTTTTCCGTCTCGGAGCAGGTAGAGCTAACCCTTCTTCAATAAATTCTTCCTAGCTAGTTTGCTGCTAGGCAAGGCTATAACTCACTATCAGTCGAATTAAAAAATGTTGGCTAACCACCATGTCTGCATGTTGGGATTTTCTAATTCTGTGAGCAATGTCATGCAACAAAGAATTTAAGAAAGCAGGCAGATTAATAGTGCATCTCTGTTTTAACACAGCTAGCAGTTTAAGGTGGCGGGGTCTTACCACGTCTTTTCTACCATCACATGTTATGTAAGCCTACACAATTCTGGCCAATTCTGTCCATGTTTCGCCTAGTGACACCAGGTGGACTCCTCTTCCTTTGATAGCTAGCGTCTGTCCATCATCTTGGAAGATTTTTATGGCCTCACAGATCCTAATCTTCTTCTGGATCCAGATGGTTCCTTGCGCCGGAATACTGGAAACTTCCGCGATTATGTCATCGGACACAACTATCTGCCTTCCTCTGACTGTGGAGGATCCTTCTTGCAGGTTTAACAAGAATTCGGTAGCCACTACCTCATGGGGTTGCTGCATTCTCGTAAAGTATGTAATCCATCCTAGTCTCTCTAAAATTGCCCGAGCATCGTCAGAGACGACTAACACCTGTGGTTCACTACGAATTGGGCATCCTCCCATCTCTGTGCTCTGTTAATTCTTCACAACACACAGCAATTTCAATGGAACAGCACAGCACAGTTTAAAACTTATTATTTTCTAAAAATTTGGGGTTCAGTCCATATACGGTAAAGAAATTAAATGCAGAGATATAGGTAAAGAAATCTTTGGAGATTTGGTTCAGATAAAGAGATTTCAGATTTTAATATGCATGCATGCAGACATCTGTGCCCCCAAAACGAATGGTAGGTCATCCTCGACCGTCAATTTAGGGTGGCATGTGTGCCATAGAAATAGGAAAATAGCAAAAACAGGCGCAATTATAATGCATACAATCAAATCAAATCATTGTAAGTACTGAGATCAATGCATTGTGATAAATTGGTAATAGATGGGAAATCACGTTGTAATGATTAAAATATGAGGGGAAGGGACAGCATAAGGTTGACATAAATAGAATTGCATTATTTACCATATTAAACTAATATGATCAATTTATAATAATTTTCATGTATAATAGGTTCGGAGATAAAAAAATAAGGAATTCATGCTTTCCATTTGATATTAAATAAAAATATAGGAAAAAAAAAGGTTGAATAACTATTGATGTGTATAAATATGACTTCAATACCATTAACAGAGCTCTGTTTCCCATAGGTGTCCATAACCTTGATAGAGTTGTTTTCTTACCCATGGAACCATTGTCCTTTATTCATACTGAGGAAGTGCTTCTTTTTATTTCTTTATATTCTTATTAAGTAGCAAGACGGAGGCCATTGTACTGGCTTGGTGACCAGATAAATAACAATGCCGTTCACTGGGAAGAAGTGAAAAGTGGGCAGGACCGCTCGTGATGAGACCTCTTGTTCCAAGGACTTCTTGATTTTCAATTGTCTTTTGGACCATTTCCCTGGTTTGGTGGCCATAATGGGAATGCCACTTCACTGTCTTCTCTATGATCACGGTAGGCTGGCTCTTAATGAGACCCCCTATCCTCCATCTGCAAAAACATTGAAATATGTAAATATTTTCTTTTTTCAAATAGCTCTTTTCCTCAGTTATTCATAAGGGATGGCTCAACACTCCTTAAGAGTAGGAATGGTGGAAGAAGTCTGAACATCTCAATAGAAAAAAAAATATACCCTTATTTCCATCTCAAAGATAAATATCAAAGAAAGCTATAACATATGGGAAAGAACCAGTCATGATAAAGATAACCGATCAGATTAATTTAATGGTAAGGTAGAAATATTATGTTATTAATCATGTCCCTTTTCCTCCCTTTTTTTTATTACTAAGCAATTTCCCTTAGAAATGACGATTTGTTTTGATGTGCTGATCACAGTAAGTTTAGATTTGAATGATTGTATATAAATGATATATTTTCCCTTAAAAAAGTGAAAATAAATCAGAATGGTAGCTTAAAACAAACAAAAAAAAATCACTCAAAAGTGTTGTTCCTTTGAAAAGGAACAGCAAAAACAATCTGCAAAACTGTTGTTCCTTTTGAAAGGAACAACATGAAAATATTCTGTAGAAATGTTGTTCCTTTTGAAAGGAACAAAAAAAACACACTGCGAAACTGTTGTTCCTTTCAAAAGGAATAGCAGAAGTGTTGTTCCGTTGGAAAGGAACAGCAACGCGAAAAACACAAAAAAAAATTATTTTTTTCGTATTTAAAAAAAAAAAATGAATTTCCTAAAAAAACAATCAAAAAACAAGAAAAAAATGCTTTATGTACAAAATTGAAAAGAAGTGAATAATCAAACTGGTGCCGGGGAGAAATTCTCCCCTTCATCAAGAATTTCCATAGTCGAATCTTCCCGTAACAGTTGGTAAAAGGATTCTCGGGTGAGCGGCTTGTGATACAATCAGACGGGATGATCGTTTACCTTAAAGGAATGTCCAGATCTGTCAATGGTTACCAAAGTGAGAGTGCCATTACTATGCACTTTCTGTATTTCGTAGGGTCCAAGCCATCTTGTCTGGAGCTTTCCAGGGAAATCCTGAAGTCGAGAATCATATAGGAGTGCCCAGTCTCCTTCGTGGAAGATCTTTTGTTTGATATGGGCATCATGCCATTTGGCTCTCTGTTGCTAAATTAATGTTGTATGCTGAAGAGCAGAGAGTCTAATTTCATCTAATTCGTTAAGTTGCTGCAGTCTTTTAGCCTAGGCTTCATCTAAATTCATACCCACCTTTTGAGCTGTTCTTAATGTTTGAATTTCAAATTCGATAGGAAAGATGGGTTCTTTTCCAAATACCAATTGATATGGCGAATAGCCTGTTGTAGGTCTCCATGTTGTTCGATAGGCCCACAGTGCTTCTGGAAATTTGTAGGCCCAATCTTGTCTATGCGAAGCAACAGTTTTTGTTAATATAGATTCAATTACCTTGTTCGTGCTTTCGACTTGGCCATTGGCCTGTGGGTGGTATGGAGTTGTAATTTTATGTTGAATACGATAATTCTGGAATGTTTCAGCTAATTTGTTACCTACAAAATGTGGTCCACCATCTGTGATTATGTCTCTTGGGAGGCCATAGCGGACAAAGATTTGGAAAAGAAACTGAATCTCGGAGTCCTCTGTAGCTTTTGAAAGGGGCTCTGCTTCAACCCATTTGGTAACGTATTCAGTTGCAACTAGGATATATGTTTTTTGGTTTGATGGAGGGCTAATGGGACCAACAAATTCAAGTGCCCAACGTTCAAAAGGTTCAATCACTAGTTGAGGATTTAAGGTCATTTCATCAGACTGCCCAGGGCGACCTGCCCTTTGACAGCTATCACAGGCCTGCACAAATTTTTTAGCATCTTTAAAAATAGTAGGCCAATAGTAGCCTGTTCGTAAAACTTTATGGGCAGTTCTGCGATCTGCAAAATGTTCGCCACACGGTCCATCATGGCATGCTTTCAAGATGTAAAATACCTCATCCTCCCTAACGCATCTCCTTATTTTCATATTTTCACCTGTATGAAATAAGTAGCCCCCAATGGGTACTACTATGTATTATTTGCTTTCTTTCATTAAGGGATAGATGTTTGGGTAATTTACCTATTGCCAAATAGTTTGCTATATCAGCATACCATGGTGTTCTGGTAGTAACAGCGAAGAGATGTTCGTCCGGAAAGTGGTCTTCAACTGCTTCTACATATGTTGGCTTCGGCATTCTGGACAAAAAGTCAGCTACAGGGTTCTCTTTGCCCGGTCGATCTTTGATCGTGATGTCAAATTCCTGCAGTAAAATTAACCATCTTGTAACTCTTCCGTTTGTAACAATTTTATTTGCTAAAAACTTAACGACAGAGTGATCTGTGTAAAGCACTACAGGATACCCAGTTATGTAATATCTAAATTTATTTATAGCATGGACTACAGCTAAAAATTCTTTCTCAGTCACAGTATAATTTAATTTAGCAGGGGTCAGATTTTTGCTAATGTAGTAAATTTCATAAGGCTTCTTGTCTTCCTCCTGCCCAAGTACTGCTCCAATTGCTGTGTCTGAGGCATCAGATGAAATTTGGAACGACAAATTCCAATTTGGGCCCCTTAGGACAAGGGTTGTTGCAACAAGCTTCTTCAAATCATTAAATGCATTTTCACATTTATCTGTCCAAGAAAAATCAATATTTCCAGTCAGTGCATATAAAGGTGCAGCTATTCGAGAATAATGTTCTATAAATCTTCTATAATAACCAGAAAATCCAAGAAATCTACGTACCTCTGTTTGTGTAGTAGGTGTAGGAATTAACAAGAGTATTTGAATTTTTGCTGGGTCTACTTGAATTTCGTCTGCTGAAATACAATGTCCTAAGATAACTCCCTCGGTCATCATCATAAGACATTTTTCATTACTTAAGCAAAGCCTGGTGTCAATGCATCTTTGCAATAATTTTTCTAGATTTTGCAATGCGGGTTCAAAGTCATCCCCATAAGGGGTGAAATCATCCATATATACTTCGAGACCCTCATTTATTAGGTCGGAAAAGATGCTGAGAATCGCCCTTTGAAATGTGGCAGGGGCATTGCATAGGCCAAAAGGTAAGACTCGGTAAGCAAATGTGCCCCATGGGCAGGTAAAGGTAGTTTTGTCCTGGTCTTCAGGGGAAATTTGTATTTGGTTATACCCACTGAAGCCATCCAGGAATGAAAATTTTTTCTTCCCTGCCAATGTGTCTAATACCTGGTCAATGAAAGGAAGGGGAAAGTGGTCTTTCTGTGTTGCTTTGTTAATTTCACGGTAATCTACACATATCCTCCACTTTCCATTCTTTTTAGGTACCACCACTAATGGGGAGACCCACTTACTATCAGATATTGGGTAGATGAAATTAACATCCAATAGTTTTTGCAATTCATCTTTCACAATGTCTTTAAGGTGAGGATTTAGTCTCCTTTGAGGTTGACGAATAGGTCTTACATCTTTCTCAATATAAATGTGGTGAGTACATAATTTCGGGTCAATTCCTTTCATGTCAGGGTAATCCCATGCAAAGGCTGCTTTATATTTTCGTAATAATTGGACTAATTTCTCTTCTTGTTCAGCAGTGAGATTCTTGTTAATGTTCAAAGTTTTACCTGGTTCAATTTCTACAACCTTAGTGTTATTTATGGCGGTAGTAGGTATTGTTTGATCATGAATATTTTTGAAAGGATCTTCTTCGTCTTTATTGTCGAATGCTGCTTCAATCATGTGACATTGCAAATGAGGTCCAGTTTGTGATTTATTGATAAAATTACTAATGAGATCATCCTCTATTTGATCTTTAAAATTCAGAGCTTCTTCTATAGTTAGAGGTGACCTCATGTTTTCCTCAAAATATGATGCAGGTGGTTGTCTTGTTTTAATTATTGATAGACTTGGTTGGGCTGGGGGATATAAAGCTAAGTTTTTGACATAGTTTCCCTTTTTTATGGTCATGTTGCCTTGTCGGCATCCAATATAGGCATCGACAGTTTCCAACCAAGGTCTACCTAGAATTAAAGGATGTCCATCTAGTCGGTTCTTGGGGTTGATAACCAGGAAGTCAGCAGGGTACTCCCAGGAATCTACAGATACCATGACATCTTGTAGGGTGCCTTCTGGTTTCACTACTGATCGGTTAGCCAATTCCAACAAGGTTGTTGTTGGTTCAAGTGATGTAATGCCAAGTTTCCGATAGGTAGTGGTTGTCAAAATGTTGATTGCTGCCCCTAAGTCAACTAAGGCATTTGGAAATGATTGGCCATTGATCTGAACCGTCACTATAGGATTTCCTGGATCTTCATATTTGATAGGTGTTTCCATTCCTGATAATAAATCAGATAAGGTACCGACTATTTGGACAGTAAGGTTGGTTGTTGTTCTCCTCTTGGGCTTCTTTATACATAATTCCTTGATGGTTTTTGCATATATAGGAATATCTTGAATAGCTTGGAGGAGAGGGATCTTTATACATAAATTTTTTAATTCTCCCAGAAGATCAAAATTTGGTTGTTCTAATGGACGAGGAATAATTAATCGTTCTAGGAATGGTGGAGAGGAAGTTGTTACTACTTGTTGATTTCGTTGTGGATTTTTTTGTTGTTGAGCTTCCTTCTTATTTCATTCTGTTTTTTCTTCAGGTAACAGATCTTCAATTTGGTCATCATTATTTCTCTCTGTTTCCACCATACGTCTAGACCTTAATAGAAGATCATTGCACTCCCTGAGTTCAGTTTCTGTTTCTGGAGGTTCCATTATTTGTACAGTCTGAACTGGTCTATTGTTTGGGTTTGGGTTGGGCTAGGTTGGGAGCTGTGGTCTTAAGTTGGTCTGGGGGTTTGGATAGGGAGCTGGCAGTGTAGGTTGGGAGAGGGGAATTGATCTGGCTGGCTGATTTGGAGGTTTCTGCCAGTTTGACTGCCAGGCCTGATTCTGAGAAGTAGAAGGGGACCATTGTGTAGGCCAAAAAGGTGGATAGAAAGGAAAATTAGGCCAGTTACTTTGATTTGTTTGGTTGGGCCAATATGTGGGGGGAAATGGTGGTTGCGACCAATTAGGGAAGGGTGATTGATTCTGCCACATTCCACTATACTGTTGAGCATTGTATTGAGGAGGTTGAAAAGAAAATGGATAATTTGGCATACCTGATGGTCGTGGCTGCCATTGTCGGTGCTGGTTAAGCAGACATACCACTTCTGATTCTTCTTCTGCCTCTTTATAGACTGCCTTTAGACCAGGAAGTGGCGGGCATCCTTCTGTGGGGTGATCTTTCGTGCAGATGGTGCAGACTTTAACCACATCCAATGGACATTCTTTGTGACTGTGTTTCTTTCTACATCTGGGGCAGAATATTTCCAGGTTTTGCTCTACTTCTGTCTGCTTCTGCTTGGCTTGCATGATGTCAAAATGTGTTGTTAAAGTCCCCAGTATGTCTGTCTTGAAGTCTTCTAACAAATTTCCAATCTCTGCACGAGTCACGCCTTCGTTAGAAGTTTTATTTTCCCTTGTAATGATATCATGTTCAGCTGATTTCAACCTTGTATTTCCTCTTGAGCACCTGATACACAAATCAATAATGTCAGAATAACTTTCTTGATATATATCACCTTTTCCCATAAGATTCAATGTTTCAACCCATTGATCTTTCATTCCCCTCATTAATGCAGTTTTCAAAACATTATCAGGTAAGGGTGCAGATGCATAAGGGGATCTTTGAAGATTATATTGGAATCGTTCCACATACTCTTCCAAGGTCTCACTTGGTTTTGCTTTCATCTGAAATATCTCATCTTTTAATTCTCGAGACCTGCAATAATCTTGATATTTCTTCAAAAACGCAGCCTTCATATGATTCCAATCAGTTATGACACCCCCACCTAATCCCATAAACCATCGTAAGGCTGCCCCTTTTAACGCAAAAGGGAACAGTTTCAGTTTCTGGGCGTCAGTGGTGTAATCATATCCTCTACATAGCACATAAAATTCAAACATAAATGCATCCAGGTCTTCTGATGTTAAACCATGAAATGTGGGAATATATTGGAGAGTAATAGCTTTCATGGGTGCGTTGATTGCAGTATCCACTATAGGATATTGCAACGTAGAGGTTTGCTACTGGTTCTTATTTTGGTTTTGGGCCATTTGATCAAAGATATGCCAATACCCTTCTAGGATTTCCAGGGAATTTCTAGGTTGTCGAACAGGGGTAGAAATAACTTTGACAGCACTCCCTCTGTCTGGAATAGGTGTCCCCTGTTGTCCTACTAATTGAGGCGATTTAGGACCTTGGTTTTGAATAATTTGAACAGCACTTCCCCTATTTGGGTTCTTTATTTTTTGGGCAATTCTAATAGGAGATTGTAAGTTTTTGGTTTCTCCCGTTTCCCCTTCTCCTTCTTGGAGATTGCTAGCATTCCCTTCTTGAAGGAAACTTATGCAAGGATTCTCAATTTCTTGGGAATCTTACTTAATTCCCTTTGTTTGAATGTATATCTCAGCAAAGGCTTCAAATGGTGATTTCGTAGCCTGAAGGGAACTAGTAGGCTGTCTATAAGTAGTTCTTTTAAATCCTACAGACAGCTGAGATTCAGTTTTCTTAAGGATTTCATCAATAAAGGTCGCACGCCCAAGGGTCATCGGTCCCTTAGGTTTTTCAGTTTTAGGAGGAATATTGTTTTGCTTAATTGGTTTATTCATTCAAAGAAACAATCCTTCATTCCTACCCAAAAGAAAATCTTACTTACTTCTGTTGTGAAGCGAGCTGCGAGCAAGTATGTTTCTTGCCCAGTGCGTAGGTTCTTACCTTCCGTCTTCAATACCAAATTCTCCACAAGCAGAAGGAAATCAGCTGTGCATTACTCCTATAAAATGGGATACACTCTCCCCGGAAACGGCACCAAAATGTTGGACCATAAAAAGGTATCTTTTGAACACCCAATTAGCCTACATTAATCATCAATCCAGGAGCGTCTTTTTATTCCAAGAATGTACTCTGTCTGAGGCTGCAATTGTCTAAGAGTAATGCTTGTGAGGATGTAGCACAGAAAATCAAATACAAAATTAATAAATTCTTGGAAAGGAAACCTAATTACAATGATAGGAATGTAAAGGCTATACTACAACAATATTGCTGGACATCGATCAGGGATGCAGTAGCAGTAACTCTTTCCCTTATAAATTGATGTAAGATGGCCAAATCTGGGGACTTGGAGTAGATATCTTTGTCCTCTACAGTTCGGAGATCTTAGAGCAAGTGAGATAGCAGATTCAATTAAAACACTTTAAAAGAAATGAAATCTAGGAAAGGAACAGCAACTTGAAAGAAACAGCAACTATGATTCTAAAGCAATTCAAGTAATTAAACTCAAGCCTGTCGACAGTCTAATTGTAATCAAGCCGTAAATAAATAGAACAGCAACTGACTGTAATTACAAAACAACAAATCCAAAAGATAATAACAAGATAACTGATCGATAAATATAATTGCGGTGAAGAATGAAATAGCAATGGCTCTGCACTTGCTTTAACGATCAATGAAACAACTCTGTAATGAAAATAAATACTAAACACACTTCACGCATTAACAAACCAATTTTAATGATACAACATCATAGAAATCCATCAGAACCGGGCCCTTAGCGCCAGTGAAGTACCGTTGGGCTTAACTCAGAACTCTAAAGAATAGATAGAACCTGTATTTTTTATATTAATCCAAAATCATTACAAACAGCGTTCTCTCACAACAGATAGTCGATAATCGTTCGATTGCAAAGGAAATATGAAATTTTGTTATTGAAAATGTATTTTACAATAATAACCACCAAGATCACTAAATATTATTTCCTTTATATTTGATCCTTGGACGGACAAATCAAGAAACATGATAAGTTTGCATAGTGATCCCTCAGGATCTTCCGATCCTGAGGGATTCACACCTCCCTTGTTTTATCACTGTTCTGTTTTCTTTGTTCAAGGCCGAGCTGTTTCTTGCCCCTTTCGGGTGATTCGTTCATATCTCCTTGGCTTCAGTTGGATATGGTTCATCACGAATGGAGCAGTAGTTAGATTACTCTTAGCCAGGCATTTGATACAGCTGCTCACCTCTTCGAATTCCTGTTTTGACAATAAAAACATCCTTTAGTCATCTTTCTATGCTAAACATAGACCTTTCCAATTCAATTGCAATTCTTAAGATAAATTACCTTTCCAAGGCAAATAGAAGTATATCTATGGTAAAAGAATGGACAAATGCATAACAATTTCATACCTCTTTCATAGTCCAACAATCATGATACTTCGACACAACAATTAGAGATGGATTTGCACAGTGGAAGCAGTCATATTATGTTCTCATCTATTGTTCACATGGGAATGAGCCATGAGACATCATTATCTTGTGGTATACCACCTGGGAGACAACCTAATTTAGATTTGATGGAATATTTTTCATGCATCGATGCTCCTTTCATAGATCCAAGGAGGGAGGGAGCATTAGAAGACCATGCTTCAGTGCTAAGAGTATGGGGAAATTACAAGGAAAGGGAAAGAATTTTTCCCTTAACATCACTATCCATTCTCTCATCCCATACTATGCTAAGAAAATATGTTGTAAGGATGAAGGATGACACCATCATGAAGCAAGGAAGGCAATCGTTGAATCAGGATACAAACTTGTTTGGAGGATCCTCTTCCATACATGATGAGAGATGGGGATCACACATGCATACTTTGGCAAAACCAAGGAGGTTTTGGACAGATGGTAGCCTCCCATGGGAGACTAAATTCCAAGGACTTCCATATTCTTTTGAGCATGTGCATGAGCAAGGAGGGCAGCAAGGGAGGACTGGAAACCTTCCACCTTGTACCTTTGGCATGGGAGATGTCAAGGAGGAGGAAAATGGGAATCTTGGCTTTCCAACATACACCTTTGACATGGGAGGTTTCAAAGAGAAGAACCACAACATGGTAGACACTTTAGATGACACTCTATCAGCATTATCATTGTTGGGCACATTAGATCCCTATTGGAAATCCCAACTGCTGGTGGAATATTCCAAGGATCTTCATACTTGCATGATTCTTGATGACTGGTTGCATGAAGAGAACTATTCAATCCTTGATGGAGCCATCTATAATCATGGTAGGATCTTCTTTTCTGGAGCTTCCAAGCTCAAGGAGAAGTTACTACAGAGGGCTTATGAAGAATTCAATTTCAGCCACACCTATTCTATGAAGCTCAACAATATCATTTTGAGGAGCTATTATTGGGAGGGCTTTGAAAGAGAACTATATCAGCATTGTCAGAGATGCATGGAACTTGTGGAGTTGTAGAAGCAAGATGACTCTAAGGAAGAGTTACATCAGCCCTCTCTTTCTTCCCTTGAAGAAGAGAGTAGATCTATGCACCACTCCATTGTTAGGAGGAGGACTGTTGGTGGAGAGCATGCTCATAGTACATCTGTTTTATATTCTGATTTCATGCATTCTTACACCATGTTTTTGCAGGCCATGACTCCAAGGAGGAGTAACATATTCTGTAAGCCTCATAGCCAATATTGGGTACCAAATATTTCTGAATTGGGCCACTTCCTTGGAAGAACAAGGGATATTTTTCATCATGATGGGTGCTTCCCAAAGGCACCAAATATATCTCACATTTTATGCAATAGTGAGATGACTTGGGCAGAAAGTAAGTGGTGGGAAAACCACTTACCACATCTTTGTTTTATGTAGGCAGGGGATTCTCTGCGTTGGTTCCACATGTGGGACTATGATCCACCTCCATGTACACACATTTCTGTTTGTTTGTACATTGTTTTGATCCCCTATATTGATGATGTGCTTGTAATTTTCATGGGGATGGATGGAGGAAGGATGGAAGGTATGCATGTGCCCTATGGGATGACTACACTCCCTATACTTTCTGTCTTGTCTTTTGGGGAGGGTATTGGATAGGCCATGGTTGTTTCCGGTGATTCATTGTTTTCTTATGGGAGGAGCTATTTGCATCTCATGAGAACATTGTGGGAACAAGTCATGGATGGATGGTTTGGTGATCACTTAGCTTATGAGAGAAGCTTATCCTTTTTTTTGACACCAATGGAGGAGGATATGAGTTGCAACACTCACCTTATCAGTTTCTTGAGGACAAGCAACATTTTGGAGTGGAGGATTGTAATATTCCTAATTAGCCCAAGCTAATAGGAATATTAAATTTTGTTTTCATTTTCTTATTACAAGAATAAAATTGTAACGGAGGACAAATTAAACTCCTTAAACAGAAAAATAAATCAATTCCCATGTGACCAAGGCAAAATATGGGCTGCCTTAATAAAACTCCCTCGTGTGTGAAAAGGGATTGTGACAATTGACTGGTTCAACAGGACCAAATCTACAGCACTGTCCAAATGCAATGTACCTAGATGAACAATGCAATTCTAGTTGGAGGTTTCAAATGTGAAAGGAGCTAAACCTTGAGATGGTTTACTATTTTTGCAAAGCTTTCATCTGATAAATGAACGAGGAGAGCAGCATGAGAGGGTTTGTTGAACATATTGTCTTGAAATTATTTTTCTATTTAGACACTTCTCATTCTCTGGTTGTTTAGCTGAGAATAGTGTTGTTTAGCACTAGGTGTTCCTGATTGGGAATCCCACCTCTTTCCTTGAGAGGCCTCTTGGAAGAGTCTTGCATTTCTTGTCCACTATCAGGCATTTGGCCAAGCTTCTTCTTCCAACTACAACTCAAATCCTGTTGAGGGTTTGGTTATCCTTGTGAGCAGCAGCAAGTTGAGGCTAGATCTATTAAGATCTAGACCATAATAGTACCTCTTTTCAGTGGGAAAGCCATCTATCCCATTAGCAAGAGTGTATTAGTTGATTGGAGCTTTAGATCCATACCTTGGCATCAGCCCAAAGTCTACATCAAGCCTACAATGCAGTTTATATCCCTAGAATACGTTATTTTTCAAGTGATAAGTTGCAGGGTGTTTGGAAAATATTTGGAGGAGAGATCTCTGGTGTAAAGGAGCCTTCCCTACACTATGGTGATCCATGTATTAGCGATCTAATCCATTTATGTTTCAGATATGATCTATTCATTGATGTATCTACTTTATAATTTCTGAATCATTCTGCAGATCTACTGCAATAGATCTCAGATCTACTCTTGTGCTTTCATGTTTTGCTGAAAACCCCAAGGGGTACATAAAATAGAGACAATCTAGTGTACAGATATGATATATATCTAATATTTTGCACACATATATGTCATAGATCTGATTTGTAACCTAAATCTATTTTTTACTCATGAAAATAATGCTATCATGGCTTTAGAGTGAATTATATTGTTGCAGCACCTCTTTTAGAGGGATTTTCTCCTTAAAAGTCTCTCTCTTTCTACTGTACATTGATTGGGCTACATTTTAAATCTTATTTATCATTGTATAAGTTTTTTTTGGGCTATCATGTTGGCCTCTTGCTACTGCTATCTAAAACTACATTATTCTCTGGGCAGTGTTCTTTGTATCGTTGCAGTCCCTTCTTTGGGCATTTTTCAAGCTATACTAGGTGTGGGAGATCTGTTTAACCCACCTAGAAAGATTTTTTTCTGATCTCCTCTTGGATTTAGGTCTTATATACTCATATCTAAGGGATCCAAGGGCTGATTTTAAGAGTTGTAGCAGCCATTCCTGGGAAATTCGTTTTCTAGTCATGCCTTTCTAGCATTCCCGATTTTGGGATATTTCAATATAACTCTGATTTGGTGTTATAAATGTATATATTGAGCCTCCATATTGGCCTCCTTCTCTCACTTTGTTTAGCTGCATTATTTCTGAGCATTATTGTTTAGTATTGCTGCATGATTCCCTTTTTGGATATTACATTCTATTTCAGATAATTCATTGTTCTTGATTGCATCATTTAATGCATGGAATGGATGCATTATCACATATATCCAAACCCAGACTTTCAAGTCTAATACCTCCCACTCTGAGCAACATAATATCTGATATCAAGCTAAGAAAATATATTATAATCAGTGACACCCTTTATAACTATGATATCAATACTGTTTTTCGAAGGTTCCTCACTCATGAGAAGGTCAAGAAAGTCCTAAATGAATTCCATTTTGTGGCATACAGTGTTCATATGAATGATTATGCCACCACACAGAGGATCTCACGTGCCGACTAATTTTGGCATACTATAATATCCCCAAAAGGGAAGATTTAGCAATACCTGCTGGAATAACACATTTTTTAGAAGTATGTGAACTGAAATGAGTTTGTAGCTCTTTGTTCCCTTATATCTAGAGATCTAATATCTAAATCCAAAATGAGAGAAAAAACAAATCAAACTGGGTGAGGTAAACAGACCTCCCACACCTAGTATGGCTGAAAAACACCCAAGAATGGGGCTGCAGCAATATGCAACATTACTACAGGAAAATAACGCAATTTTTTAGAGAAACAGTAGGAGACCAATAAGAAGGCCCAAAATTCATATATACAACAATAAATCAGATCCATAATGAGGCCCATACAATGTATGATAGAATGTAGAATACAAGAATGGAAGAAATTCCTCAAATAGAGGGGTTGCAACACATGTATTGACTGAAAAATAGCTTGACAGCGTTATTTTTAAGAGCTGTAGTAGCTTTATATTACACTCCAGATCTAGAGTAGATCTCTTTAAAAAATAATAGATCCATTTCAGATATGTACACTAGAAGAGCTCCTTTAAACATTCCCCTTGGGGTTTTAATCAAAACATGAAACACAGAGAGTAGATCTGAGATCTAAAAGTGCATATCTGCATTAGTACTCATAAATTTTTGAAGATGAATACAATAGAAGTAGATCAGATCTGGAAAAAACATGGATTATAAGTCTAATCCACGGATCACCATAGTGAAGGGAAGAACCCCAACACCAAAGATCTCTCCTCCAAATGTGTATCAAAACACCCTGAAACTTCCTTCTTGAAAATAATGTAGTCCTAGAAGGAAAAATGTGCCGTAGGCTCTAGCACTATATTTTCCTGATGCCAAGATCTGAAAATGCAGCTCCAAAGGTTCAAAACTCTCTTTCCAATGGGATAGAAGACTTCCCCGGTGAAGAGAGGCCCCATAATGGCCTAGATATGAACATATCTAGCCTCCACTTGCTGTAGCTTACAAGGAAAACCAAACCCTCAATAGGATCTACGTTGTAGTTGGAAGAAGAGCTTGGAAAAATGCCTGATAGTGGATGAGATCAGCAAGACTCTTCCAAGAGCTACTCAATGGAAGAGGTGGGATTCCCGAACAGGAACACCCTAGTGCTAAACAATACTATCCTCGACTAAACAGCAGAGAATGATATATGTCTAAACAAACAATATATTCCTAAATATACACAATCAATAACCTTCTTCTGTTTTCCTCCTCTTCCTTTTATAGGATGAAGATCTTGTCAAACCCTAAACCATATTAATGATTTAGCTCCACTCACATGAGTAGCCTCCAACTAAAATTGCACTGTGCCTTTAGGAGATTCACTGTATCTAGACAGCGTTGTTGATTTGGTCCTGGTTGACTTGGTAAAGTGCTCCAGTCTCTTTCACACCTAAGTGTGCTTATGTAAATAGCCCAGATTTAGCTATGTTCACATGTGGCATTGATTTATTTTACTGATTAGGAGTTTTATTGATCCTCCTTTAAAATTTTATTCATGAAACAGAAAATTGAAACAAAATTGTATATTCCCATTAGCTTGGTCTAATTGGGAATATTACAGTCCTCCCCTCCAAAAAATTTCTTGTCCTCAAGAAATTGATAGGGTGAGTGCTGCAACACTTTTCCTCCTCCATTGGTGACACCATCAAAGATCAATCTCTCCTCACAAGCTAGGTGTTCACCAATCCAAGCCTCCATGAATTGTTCCTCCAAAGTCATCATGAGATGTACATAATCCATCCCACAAGGAGTCAAGAACTCAACAGAAACAGACATGGTTGGAACAATAATCTCTCTAAAGCATTTAGCATAAGCTACATAGAGATTTTCCATCCCATGTGGTACATACAAACTTCCCATCCTCCCTCCATACAGTCCCATAAAAAGTACAACTATATCATCCAAGTATGGAAGCATAATTACATATACATAAACATAAATTTGAGCATGAAGAGGTGGTTCATAGTCCCACATATGGTACTAGCACAATGAATCTCCTGCCTGAATCAGATCAAGGTATGGTAAGTGGTTTCCCCACCACTTACTTGCTGCACAAGTTATCTCACCATGGCTGAAAATGCGAGATATGTTTGGTGCATTTGGGAAGCACCCATCATGAAATAAAATCTCCCTTTGCACAACAAGGGAGTGGCCAAATTCAGAAATTGTAGTGGCCTAATGTTTTCCATCAGATTTACATAATACAACACTCCTCTTGGGAGTCATGGCCTGCATAAACATGGTGAAATAATATGTCAAATCAGAAAATGAAGCTTGCATTACATGATCATATTTTTCACCAACAAGGTCTCTCCTATACATGGAATTGTGCATAGATTTTTCTCCCTTTTCAAGAGAAGGAAGAAATGGCTGAAATGACTCTTGCATAGAGTCCTTTGGCTGCCCCAACTCCAGATAGCTCTTTCATTCTAGAAAATTCTGATGTAGCTCTCCTCCAAAGCCTTCCCATTCAAATAATCTCATGATAGTGTTGTAGATCTTCATAGAATAGGTAGGGCTGAAACAAAACTCTTTGTAGGCCCTTTGCAGCATCCTCTCCTTGAGCTTGGAGGCTTTAGGTAAGAAGATCTTATCATGATGATAGATGAATCCCTCATAGAATAGATATCCCTCTTCATGTAGCTAGTCATCAAGCATCATACAAGTGTGAAGATCTTTGGAATAATCCACCAACAGTTGGGATTTCCAATATAGATCTACACTCCCCAACAATGACAGTGTTGATGATGCATCAACAGGAATGCCTGCCATGTTGCTGATCTCTTCTTTGAAATTTATTATGCCAAAGGTACAAGCAGGAAGGACATACCTTCCCTTCTTCTCCTCCAACAACATAGAATCAGAAATGAAGGTGGGTGATGATGATGAGAGAAGAAACTCTCCCTCCTTCTTGTGCTTGCCCAAGCCTTCCAGTGTTGTAGCTATGTCTTCTAATGCTCCAATCCCTCCTGGATCTAATTTTGGAGCATCAAGTAGTGAGATATCTCTCACAAAAACTGAATCAGGTGGCCTCCCAGGTGGTTTTCCACTAGATAAGAGTGTCCCTTGCAGAAATATCATGAACATGATAGAAGGGACAATGAGGTCCTTGCTTCCACTGCGCAAATCCATCTCTTTTTTTTTTGTGGAATTATTGTGTGAGGGATAAGTATGCATGCTTTTAATAATTTGACGTGCACCACTCTTCTTGTCCACCCATTCCATTTGCAAAGCCTCTCAATCAATGGTGACTTTCCCCAATGTAATCAACCATTTCACACCCAAAATAACATTGTTGTCTGGTATGTCAACTACAAAGAAGTGATCCACCAAAGTGTAGGATCCCATGGTGACTGAAAGTGATGGAACATAATCCATGCATTGCATTGTTCTATATTCTGGGAGCAAAACAGAGAATCCCTCAAAAGTATTAGTGGGTATTGCCCTCCTTTGCATTAATGAAATTGTGGGTAGCCCCACTATCAATCAATACAACAACCCTCTAATTCATGATTGAACCTTGAACTCTTAAGGTCAAGTACTTAGGTACTCCCCTCAAGGATGCAATAGTTCCTCCAATAGGAGAAAATGCTCCATTCCCATCTCCTAATGGTGTTGGATCTCCTCCAACATTGTCAGCGCTGTGAGCCCTCCTTGGCTTATCATCTTCATCTTCTTCAAGATCTGAGAAGACCACTATATAATGTGATTTACAAGCAGCACATCTATTTCTAGGTACCCATGGTTCTTGGCAAGTGAAGCATAGCTTCCTCTTTCTTAGATCTCTCAAAACTTCATCATCAATAGGCTTCTTGTATGAGCTCTCCCTTGAAGAAGTAGCTTTCTCTTCCTTTCCTTTAGAAGGAAAAGAGGGCTTGTTCTGAAAATTTTCCTTTGCTTTTGGCAAGGAATCTTGAAGGTATCTAGCCCTCTCAATGGCATCATGCAAGGTAATGGTCTTGGTAGATTTAACCAACCCATGCATGGGTTCATCCAAGCCATCGACGAACATGTACACCCTCCTTGCTGCAGACAGATCAGGAACCATAACAGATAATGTCAGAAATTGAGAGATATAAGACTCTGTATTACCTGATTACTTCAACTTTGCAAGGCTCATGAAAGGTGCTTCTATATATTTTCTGTCAAACCTTTCCACCAGTCTTCTAGTGAACTCAAAATAGGCAGTCACATTGGCTTGACCCAATGTAGACAACCCATGGAACCACCAGTTCTGTGCTTCACCTTCAAAGTGCAGCGCTGCAATATTTATAGCTTCTATTTCAGGTACTTTGTTCAACGGAAAGTAGATATCCAGTTTTTCTACCCATGATTTGGCAGAAAAAGTGTATGACCCATCAAACTTGGGTAAAAAGAATCTTCCCATAGAGTGATGTCGATCACGATTCTGAGTGAATCCACCATCTCTATGTTGATGCCTTGGTCTTATTATTTTTTCCTTGACATGACAAAACCCTTGAAAACTCAAATGATCCTTGAATCTCTGATTCTGAGACTCATATTCTTCAAAGTAGTCTTCAATGGATGATTTCTCTTGAGGCCCTTCATTCCCCACAACCAAAAAAGTAGGCATGGTAGAGCATTGTGGAGCTTGTGGCTAGTTCACTTGTTGATCATTCTAGTGGTGAGACATGCTAGAGCTTTCTCCAGGATGAAACCTCATAGGAGATTCCTTGATAATTTCCAATATTATCTCTTTGATCTCTCTAGCAAGATCTTACACGGATTTCAGAGGGGTTTTTGGAAACTCCTTCCCATCTTCATCACTTCTAGATTCAGGGGCTTTTCCCTTGTCTTTGTCATCATTGGTGTAATCTGTTGGCAATATGATGCAGAGTGTTGTCCTTGATGGCAACCCACTTGATGAAGATGATGGCAACCTACTTAATGAATTTGTTCTTGATGCTTGATGAGTTTATTAATGATGTAAATCTGATGTTCTACAAGTAGCTCAGAAGTACCAGAGAAAGAAATATCAGTAAGGGCCAGAACAATGATGAAAAGTGTGTGACACAAAGAATACGCGAGTTTGTTTAGGCGAAGTAGCGTATGTACGTGGAAAAGTACGTGCTAAGTCACGTATGCCTAAATGCACTCTAAATTTGTAAAACCAGGGGAATTTACCATGGTATTGACCCATTGTATTGAGCGCTGGATTTTCTATTTGATCCCGTCCAGGAATACCATCGGAAGTGGTATGGTTTTGGCTCATGGTATTGACAAAGGCTAAATCTATATAAGGAGAAGAAAATCATTGTGCAAATAGAGTGCAAGTGTCTGGGCTTTAATGAATACTTCACTCTGAAGTTTATCTATATGGTTGAACTCTGTTCTTAATCAATAGATCTGAATATATAATGCACCTATGAATGCAATGATGGATGAAGAAAATGATGAAGAGGGATATCTAGATCTGAAATAATCATGTATTGTCTAGATCTGTTTATGAAATGTTTAGATCTGCTATCTGGCAAATATTTGTTGAAATTAAGAATGAAGTCTGAGCTATTCATCTAATCTGAAGAGCTGCACAAATCCTGAAAGAGTTACAGATCTATCGTGGGATATCTTCTGCAAAGGCGCGTGTATACGCGAGATGTATTCAACAAAAGCGTGTATTAAATGTGAAATTAGTGCAGATGTATACACAGGTTTGTTTCTGTGAAAGCGTGTCTATACGCAGGTTCAGTGAAAGGAAAGCTCGTATGAAAACTAGGGTTTGCTGAAGTATGTGGTATGAAATGTCTGATCTGTTCTGTTGTATTACTTCTATTTGTCTATAATGTATTCATACAGATCTAGGTTTTCTGAATATTGATTATGCTGCTGACTATGTTGAGAAAAGATCAAGTTGTTGATTGATTGGTTGATGATTCATTGAATGAATTGATAAGGGTATAAGTTTCAGTTCGATGTATGATTGAGCTTAAATGTGTGGAGTGGGTCTAGTCTGAAAATATGATGAAAAGTGGCCTGCAAGTTGTGATCTATTGAAGCTATTGGATCCAGTATGAAAATTGATGAAATGTGGTCCATAGAGGTGCTGAGGGTTGTAGCCTTCAGTCAGGGGGTTGTAGCTCCCTTCCAGGTGAGGCTGGTAAATGAGAGCAGGGGGTCGTAGCTCCTTTTCAGGAGAGGCTGGTAAACGAGAGCAGGGGGTTGTAGCTCCCTTCCAGGAGAGGCTGGTAAACGAGAGCAGGGGGTCGTAGCTCCCTTCCAGGAGAGGCTGGTAAATGAGAGAAGGTTGTAGCCTTCTGCAGGTGGGTGCTTGCGTGCTGGTATGATTCTGCGCCAGTACATGGTTGTAACATGTTTTCTTTATATAATAAATATTGAAGACTGAGACGACGACAGCGGTGGTTTTCTCCTGACTTGGGTTTCCACCTTAAAGCCTGGTGTTCTTGTGTGATGCTTATGTGTGATGGTTTATTCTGTTATTACTGCACATGCTTATTGTTATCTAATCATCAAAATAATGAATGTTGCATAGATCCAAGTAAAGAATTAATGGTATAATAATATCTCTGTGTATACGCGAGTTCTAAGAAGGATATCCACATGTATACGCTAGTTGGCTTCAGCAAAGTAGCCTATGGGTTTTTAGAGAATGAAAAAGTAAAAGTTTAATTCCTAAATACTGATTCACACCCCCCCCCCCCTCTGAGTATTTTTCCCAACAATTGGTATCAGAGCCAGGTCCTTCTGCAAAAGCTTGATCGCTTGAAGGAGATCCATCGCAATGGGGAGTCATGAAGGGATAATTTCTATAAGGCCACCTCTATTCAATGGAAATAATCTGTTATTTTGGAAGATACGAACAAAATCATATCTACAAAGTCTTGGTGCAGAAGTATGGGCAATCGTGGAAGGAGGTTATCAGTATACGGCAAGCATTCCTACTGATGCAGCAGAAAGAAAGAAATATGAAATCAATGCCAAAGAAGTTAATGTATTATTAGGAAGCATGTCTGAACCAGAATTTGCTAAAGTGATGCAGCTAAATTCAGCAAAAGAAATATGGGACAAAATCATTCTGAGCTATGAAGGAGATACAAAGGTAAAAAGTGAAAAACTCCAAACTCTCATAATTGAATATGAAAATTTAAGGATTCATAGTGATGAGAGTATTGCCAGTTTCTTTTTACGTCTAGATGATATTGTAAATCGTATGAGAAGTTTGGGTGAAACGATAACCGATACTACTCTGGTGGAAAAAGTCTTAAGATCTTTGACTTCAAAATTTGAGTCAAAAGTATCAGCTATTGAAGAAAGGCAAGATCTTCAAACTCTTACTATTGTTCAACTACATGGTATTCTGACTGCTTATGAAATGAGACAAGGAGGTCCCCTTCAAATCAAAGAAGCTGCTTTTAAGGCATGTGAAAAAGGAAAAGAAAAGGAAGTTGTCAAGGAATCAAGTTATATATCAGAAGAAGAAGAAGAAAATTTTGTAAGGAGACTCCAACCAGGTGCTGGAAGATTCAAAGGTAAGCTACCCTTCAAGTGTTTTACTTGTGGGAGAGTTGGTCATTATGCTGCTAAATGTCCTTATGAAGAAAATCATGAAAAAGGGAAACAATTTGAAAATAGAAAGAGTTATTATACAAATGAAGAGAATGATGAGGATGAAGAAGATTCTGACCAAGATCTACAAGTGCTCATGGCAAAGAAGCAAAAGAAGAAGGCTACTCAAGGAAAGGAAATATCTCAGAAAAAATGTGCAACAGAAAATGGAGAAAATGAAACAGGTATTAATTGTTGTTCTTGTGATTCACTTTCGTGTGCATGCAATGGTGAAGATAGTGAAAGTAACAGTATAAGTCTAGAAGCAAATCTCAAGATCAATGATGGAAGCAATGATTGTAATCAATTTCATAAGAAAGAATCTATCTACAAAGATATGATCTCTAGAATGAATGAACAGAAAGAAATACTGAATGGACAGATAGACAAGTATCAAGTTGTATGTTTATGCAACCAATCGAAGTGAAAGGCTTGAAGCAGAAATCATCTCTCTCAAAGAAGATCTAGAAAAATAAAATGAGAAGAATGAAGAACCCCTACCAATTGAAAAGGAAGGACTTGAAGCAGAAATCATCTCTCTCAAAGAAGATCTGGAAAAATCAAATAAGAAGAATGAAGAGCTACTACAAACATGTGAAGAACAAGAAAATTGGTTGAAGGAAGAAATTTTAAAATTAAATGATCAAGTAGAAGAAGGAAAAAGGGTCGAAGAAAGCATGAAGAAGCAATGCCAAAAATTGGAGGTTGAGGTAAACAGTCTCAAAGGTAAATTAGAAGAAAAGGATAAACTCTTGAGGTTTCAAGATAGTACTAAGATTCTAGACAATATTCTTAGTAATAAAAGGTCTCCTGCTATTAAACTTGGTCTTGGTTTTCATGAAACTGTTAAAGGAGAATCTAGTTCACAAGGAAGTGCTAAAGATTCAAAGGATGTCAATGCAAAACCTGAAGAGTTGAAAGAAACAAGAAGTCAACTGAAAATCATGAACACTCAAAGGAAATCATTCAATAATGTTGAATGCTTTAAATGTCATAATTATGGGCATGTCGCAGCCAATTGCAGAAGCATATTGTTTCAGTCACAAACAAACAGACTCTACACAGAAAGGTACTTTGGTTTCTTCAAGGGATATTGTTTTTCATGCAGCCAGTATGGTCATAAAGCAGCTGATTGCAATAGAAGGAAGAAAAGAAAAAAAAATTATGATCCTTATGCTTACTTTTCTGGTCACATAAGATGCTATACTTGTAACAAGTATGGACATGTAGAAAAAGAATGCAGGATGAATAGATCTGAGAAATTGGAGAACTTCCAGCACACAATAAGAAAGTTCAAGAAAAGTTGGAAAAAGAAGGAGGACCAGTCAGAAACATAGGGAATATTGACCCTACTGCAGTCATCCGCTTCTAAAGCTTACTTCTCATAATGAATGCAGGAATGATGTGAGATACATTATGGATATTAGTAATGTATCATCATAGGGGGAGCAATGTATGATGATTCTCATGGTTGGTTTGATTATTCTGGTTATGTTTATTTCTGACTGAGCATCTGATGTGAAGAAGACAGGTACAAGTGGTACAAATTTAGGGAAAGCTGAAGGAATGTGAAATTTTCAGTGTTTCACTTTCCATACCGGGTTTGATTAACTAAAGTCGCGTATACATGCAAGTTCCAGTGGAGACAAATGCGTATGCAGTTATGACAAGAAAAATAGTATGACAGCTAAAGATCAGGAGCACAGTTGCAGGGGGAGCATCAGTCTAATTGCTAATGACTGTATTATTGGCACTATATCTGCTTATGTCTCAGTTCTAAATGATGATGACATGATACATGATTTATTATGATGAGTTTATGGATGAGCCCTATTTTCTTTTTGCTGAAGAGTATTCTTTGTTTTCACGCATGGATGAGATGGAAGTCTTATGATTCAGAGATAAGGACAGATCATGCAGAGATTGTTGCTGATAAATTGCTATTGAAAGAGTTTCAGGTTGCACAAGCTAAGGAGGAGCCTTGGTCATATGGAAAGGATGCTTGGATGCACATTTTCAGGGGGAGCATTAGCCTTGCTGAGTGTAATGCATTGTTGGAATTATGATGATTCTGAAATGTGATCTCTCTCTTGAGGTCTTTTTGATATTGGGTATACAAAATTCATATGTGTAATTTGATGAAAAAGGCTGTGACCTATTATGTAAATTGTTATATTCAGTCCTGTAAGGACTTGATCAAATATGTAAACCCACTTGGTTGGGTACTTGAGTCAAAATGTGTAAACCCTCTTGGTTGGGTAGTTGAGTCAAATTGTGTAAACCCACTTGGTTGGGTATTTGAGTCTCATATGTAAATCCACTTGGTTGGATCTTTGATGTAAGTATGAGTCCTTGGTGATAGAAAGGTCATAGAGTCATGTACTTCATTGAAAAATATGTTTGAAGATTCAGCATGAACTCAGGGGGAGCATGGTAACTTCAGTGCACATCAGATCTACATCGCTCTTCTATCTACATGAGGAGAAAACAACTTTTTTTGGTTTTGATCCGCCCTTTTCCCTTGATGTCAAAGGGGGAGAGTGACATGGTGTTTGAATAGGGGAGAATATAATTATGCTTAATGTATCTATCTGTTGTGGTGATCAAACACCATCATGGTTGCCATCAAGTCCAAAGGGGGAGATTGTTGGCAATATGATTCAGAGTGTTGTCCTTGATGGCAACCCACTTGATGAAGATGATGGCAACCTACTTAATGAAGTTGTTCTTGATGCTTGATGAGTTTATTAATGATGTAAATCTGATTTTCTACAAGTAGCTCAGAAGTACCAGAGAAAGAAATATCAGTAAGGGCCAGAACAATGATGAAAAGTGTGTGACACAAAGAATACGCGAGTTTGTTTAGGCGAAGTAGCGTATGTACGCGGAAAAGTACGTGCTAAATCGCGTATGCCTAAATGCGCTCTAAATTTGTAAAACCAGGGGAATTTACCATGGTATTGACCCATTGTATTGAGCGCTAGATTGTCTATTTGATCCCGTCCAGGAATACCATTGGAAGTGGTATGGTTTTGGCTCATGGTATTGACAAAGGCTAAATCTATATAAGGAGAAGAAAATCATTGTGCAAATAGAGTGCAAGTGTCTGGGCTTTAATGAATACTTCACTCTGAAGTTTATCTATATGGTTGAACTCTATTCTTAATCGATAGATTTGAATATATAATGCACCTATGAATGCAATGATGGATGAAGAAAATGATGAAGAGGGATCTCTATATCTGAAATAATCATGTATTGTCTAGATCTATTTATGAAATGTTTAGATCTGTTATCTGGTGAATATTTGCTGAAATGAAGAATGAAGTCTGAGCTATTCATCTGATCTGAAGAGCTGCACAAGTCCTGAAAGAGTTACAGATCTATACACGGGTTATCTTCTGCAAAGGCGCATGTATACGCGGGATGTATTCAGCAAAAGCGCGTATTAAATGTGAAATTAGTGCAGATGTATACGCAGGTTCGTTTCTGTGAAAGCGCGTATATAAGCAAGTTTAGTGAAAAGAAAGCGCGTATGAAAACTAGGGTTTGCTGAAGTATGTGGTATGAAATGTCTGATCTGTTCTGATGTATTACTGCTATCTGTCTATGATGTATTCATACAGATCTAGGTTTTCTGAATATTGATTATGCTGCTGACTATGTTGAGAAAAGATCAAGTTGTTGATTGATTGGTTGATGATTCATTGAATGAATTGATAAGGGTATAAGTTTCAGTTCGATGTATGATTGAGCTTAAATGTGTGGAGTGGGTCTAGTCTAAAAATATGATGAAAAGTGGCCTGCAAGTTGTGATCTATTGAAGCTATTGGATCCAGTATGAAAATTGATGAAATGTGGTCCATAGAGGTGCTGAGGGTTGTAGCCTTCAGTCAGGGGGTTGTAGCTTCCTTCCAGGTGAGGCTGGTAAACGAGAGCAGGGGGTTGTAGCTCCCTTCCAAGAAAGGCTGGTAAACAAGAGCAAGGGGTTGTAGCTCCCTTCTAGGAGAGGCTGGTAAACGAGAGCAGGGGGTCGTAGCTCCCTTCCAGGAGAGACTGGTAAATGAGAGAAGGTTGTAGCCTTCTGCAGGTGGGTGCGTGCGTGCTGGTATGAGTCTGTGCTAGTACATGGTTGTAACATGTTTTCTTTATATAATAAATATTGAAGACTGAGACGATGGCAGCAGTGGCTTTCTCCCAAATTGGGTTTCCACCTTAAATCCTGGTGTTCTTGTGTGATGCTTATGTGTGATGGTTTATTCTGTTATTACTAAACATGCTTACTATTATCTAATTATCAGAAGAATGAATGTTGCATAGATCCAAGTAAAGAATTAATGGCATAATAAGATCTCTGTGTATACGTGATTTCTAAGAAGGATATCCGTGTTTATACGCTAGTTGGCTTCAACAAAGTAGCGTATGGGTTTTTAGAGAATGAAAAAGTAAAAGTTTAAGTAAGTCATAAATACTGATTCACCCCCCCCTCTCAGTATTTTTCCCAACATAATCAAATTTCTTCTGTCTTATTCTCAGGTACCTCTTCTCTCTGTCATTGAGAGGCTCATCTTATTTTGAAGACATTTTGGCTCTTTAAGAAAGAAAATCATAGGTTGTGCCAAGATGATTGCTCTGATACCACTATAATATCCCCAAAAGGGAAGATTCAACAATACCTACTGAATAACACATTTTTTAGAAGTATGTGCACCGAAATGAGTTTGCAACCCTTGTATCCCTTATATATAGAGATCTCATATCTAAATCCAAAAGGAGAGAAAAATCAAATCAAACTAGGTGAGGTGAACAGACCTCCCACACCTAGTATGGCTGAAAAACACCAAAGAACAGGGCTGTAGCAATATGCAACAATACTGCAAGAAAATAACACAATTTTTGAGAGAAAAAATAGGAGACCAATAATAAGGCTCAACATTCATATATACAACAATAAATCATTTCCATAATGAGGCCCATACAATGTATTACATAATGTAGAAGACGAGAATGGAAGAAATTCCTCAAATAGAGGGGCTGCAACACATCTATTGACTGAAAAATAGCTTGAAAACGTTATTTTTAAGAGCTACAGCAACTGTATATTACACTCCAGATCTAGATCAGATCTGTGTACAAAAGAATAGATCCATTTTAGATCTGTACACTAGAAGGGCTCCTTTACAAATTCCCTTTGGGGTTTTGATCAAAACATGAAACATAGAGAGTAGATCTAAGATCTAAATGTGCAGATCTACATTAGTACTCATAAATTTCTAAAGATGAATAAAATAGAAGCAAATAAGATCTGAACAAAACATGGATTATAATTCTAATCCACGGATCACCATAGTGAAGGGAAGAACCCAAACACCAGAGATCTCTCCTCCAAATGTGTGTCAAAACACCCTGAAACTTCCTTCTTGCAAATAACGCAGTCCTGGAAGGAAAAATGCATCGTAGGCTCTAGCACTGGTTTGACCTAATGCCAAGATCTGAAAATGCAGCTCCAAAGGTTTAGAACTCTCTTTCCGATGGGATAGAAGACTTCCCCGATGAAAAGAAGCCCTATAATGGCCTAGATCTGAACAGATCCAGCCTCCACTTGCTGCAGCTTACAAGGACAACTAAACCCTCAATAGGATCTATGTTGTAGTTGGAAGATGAGCTTGGAAAAAGGCCTGATAGTGGATGAGATCAGCGAGACTCTTCCAAGAGCTACTCAATGGAAGAGGTGGGATTCCCGAATAGGAACACTCTAGTGCTAAACAACACTATCCTCAACTAAATAGCAAAGAATGATATACGTCTAAACAGACAATATATTCAGAAATATACACAATCAACAACCTTCTTATGTTGTCCTCCTCTTCCTTTTATAGGATGAAGTTCTTGTCAAACCCTAAACCATCTTAATGATTTAGCTCCATTCACATCAGTAGCCTCCAACTAAAATTTCGTTGTGCCTTTAGGAGATTCACTGTATCTAGACAACATTGTTGATTTGGTCCTGGTTGACTTGGTCAAGTGCTCCAATCTCTTTCACACCTAAGTGTGCTTATGTAAATATCCCAGATTTAGCTATGTTCACATGTGGCATTGATTTATTTTGATGATTAGGAGTTTTATTGATCCTCCTTTACAATTTTATTCATGAAACAGAAAATTGAAACAAAAATGTATATTCTCATTAGCTTGGGCTAATTGGGAATATTACACATACTATGTTTCGAGACTATATTCTTGTGGTTCAAAAGTGTCATGTCTACCAGATATACAATCGTAAAACTTGTGCTCCACCTACTCCTTTGCACCTTGTTATCGTCATTAGACCTTTTGAAAAATGGGGCTTTGATTTCATGACATGTAACCCTCACTTAGCTAGGGGGCATGGTTGTATCATTGTAGCAGTTGGCTATTTTACCAAGTAGGCCTAGGCAATGCCTACATAAAATAATACCGGTGAAACAACTGTTATTTTCTTTTTCAATCATGTTATTGTGAGGTTTTGTATGTCACATGTTGTAGTTAAAGATCATGGGAAACATCTTCATAGCTACATGATGTCTGAACTGACTGTCAAGTTGGGCCTCTCTCATGAGATTTCAACACCCTACTACCCTCAAGTGAATGGGAAAGTTGAGGCCATCAATAAATATTTGAAAAAACTGCTTCAACTTATGATATGGGTTCATAAATCAAACTTGCATGTGATACTTTATGCATCCTTATGGCCATTTTGAACCCTTTTTCATACTTCTACTAGATTTACACCATTCCAATTGGTATACATTCTGGAAGAAATCCTTTGGATTGAATGTGAAATTATGTCTCTGAACCTTGCTATTGATCCCCTTCCTACCATCTCTGTAGAAGAAGAGTGTCTCTTACATCTGACACATTTATATGAAACGTGACATGATGTCACAATGGGTAATGAGGCCCATAAAAAATGCATCAAGGTGAAATAAAACAATAATGTCAAGCCTCGTGCCTTCTCAAAAGGTTACCTTCTCTTGTCATATGATCAAGATTCAGATAAATTAGGATTAGGAAATCTTGAACCAATGTTATTATCTTGGCTCGCAAAAGAGTTCCATTTTTGTGGGATGACTTCTCTTAGTGTCCATTCGATGCTTTGAAAAAATCATTAACCTCTGCTCCTTTACAAAGTCCACCTGATTATAGAAGGGATTTAATTTAATATCTCGTTGTGTTAGAATAAACCATTGGAATGGTTTTGGTTCAGGAAGATGATACTCTCTATGAGCTTGTGATTTATTATCTAAGTTGAGGCTTGGTAGGTCCTGAATTATGATATTATCCTATAGATAAAGTAGCTTTGGCAGCTTTCCATGTTGTACAACGACTTAGAAATTATATTCTACTTCGAAATTTTTTTGTTTTCGTAGCTGCCAATCCATTTCAATTTGTTATAAGTAGGTAAGTGATTGGGGGAAAATATAACATACGGACTTTTATTTTACAAGAATTTTATCTCGAGTTCTTGTCAGCCAAATCCAAGAAATCTTTGGTATTTGTGGAATTAATATTGGAGTTGCCTTGTGAAGAAGAAATAGTTTATGAGGAATCATTCCCTAATGAACATATTTTCCTTATTTCTTCACAAGATCCTTGATATGGGGATATTATTATATATCTTCAAACATTGAAGTTTCCTGTCACTTTTTCAAAGGATGAATGGAGAAAATTGTGTCACTTGGACAAATGTTATGTTATCATTAGTGACACTTTATATCATCGTGGGGTTGGTTCAATCATTAGATGTTGTTTAACCCTAGAAGAAGCTGAGTCAATGTTGAATGATTTCCAAAGTGGAGCTTGTGGTGCTAATTTATCTGGGCTTTCTACAGCCCAAAAAATCTTGTGTGTTGGCTATTTTTTGCCTTCAATCTTCAAAGATTGTGTTGAGGCGGTCAAGAAATGCCATCCTTGTAAATTCTATACCCAGAAGAGGTGTGTTCATCCAACTCTGTTATTTCCTGTTATTACCGTCAGTCCATTCAAAAGGTGTGGAATTTATTTCAAAACCTGTAACCCACCTTTGGAAAAGGGTCATAAGTATACCATTGTAGCATTGGACTACTTCAATAAGTGGGCCGAGGCTATGCCTAATTTTTCAAATGATGGTGAAACAACAACCCTGTTTCTATTCAACCAATTCATTTCTCGTTTCGGTATTCCTAAATAAATTTTCACTGACCATGGCAGTAATTTCCAGAACAACATGATGGGCGAATTGGCTCTCAAGTTAGGTTTCCGGTAGGAGCATTCATCTCCTTATTATCCTCAATGAAATTGGAAAGTGGAAGCTATGAATAAATCCTTGAAGGTTACCTTGAAAAGGACAATTAATAAAGCTTGATCCAGTTTGCACATTTTGTTGTATCCTATGCTTTGGGCATACCGGATGTCAGTTAAGAATGCAACTGGTTTCACTCCTTTTCAACTAGTTTATGGGTTGGACTCAATATTCCCTGTGGAATGTGAAATTCCTTCTCTTAAATGTTGGGTGTTTGTTATATTATTTCCACAAATAGTCGCACGCACGGGGGGTGGGGGCGTTAGCCCATCCTTGTTAGTTGTGCCAGGTGCAGCGAAAGGGTCACAGGGGGGGGTGGTAGCCACCCCTGTCTAGGGGTTCGTAGGGGGCGAGTAACCGCCTAAACGGGGTCTAGAGAAGCGCCCCAGGAAAAAAATTGTTGGACACTATTTTAGGTAGGTGGACCCGCCTATGTTTTTGTGCATGGGTTTGCACATGGTTTTGGGGCATGATGGTTTTCAGCCCATGGTATATTTTAGATCTGGTCAAGGGAACTAAATTTATGTTCTAATCCAAGGTTAATGGATTAAGGCTTATGAATGTTTCGGCATGTATATATATTTGTTGTAAAACTAAAAGGATTATAATGAAAAATAAAGTTGGTAGTCCCGATTTGGGATCTAGGAGAAATATCTCTGTGTATATATGTTTTATATTTTATGATCTCACTATTGTTTATTTTATGTTTTTAAGAATTCATTTGCAGATAATTTATGTACAGGGTTAAAAACTACATTTGGTATCAGAGAAGTTTCGGCTTCAAGGGGATGCCTTTGCTGCTGAGGGGTTTTTAGCTCAGGCCTGTGGTAGACCGTGTTCAATGGGAGATCTGTGGGATCGATTCTTGTGGTTAAAGAATATGGCGAGTAGTGGAAATATATATATCGATAAATTTAATGGTCATAATTTTGATTTTTGGAAGTTCAATATGGAGGATCTACTGGTGGATAAAGGTTAGTGGATCGCGATAGATCTGGGTGCTAATCCAATGACAATTTCAGATGAAAACTGGGCGAAGTTGGATCGGAAGGCAAAGAGCACAATACGATTATGTATCTTAGATTTGGTATTGTTGAATGTATCTGGGGAAGCTACTGTGAAGACTTTGTGAGTCAAGTTAGGGACTTTGTACATATCTAAGTCTTTGGTGAATAAATTGTTACTACGGAAAAGTTGTATAACCTGAGGATGAAGGATGGAGACTCAGTAATAGAGAATCTGAACACCTTCAATACTATGGTAAGTCAGCTATCATTTGTTGATATTAAAATCTTAGATGAAGATAAGTACATCTATTTTTTGTGTTCTCTACCAAATTCGTGGGATAGTCTAGTTGTTGCAATAGGTAGCAATACAACTACCTTGAATTTTGATGAAATTGTCTCAGCCTTGATATCGAAGGAAATGAGATAGAGAAATATGGAGGGACATAATGGAGATGTCTTATATGTACGAGGATGGTCCCAGAACATAAACAAAAATAAGTTTTTGAGTGGGAGATATAAATCTACAGGAAAGCCTGTAAAGGTGTGCTGGAAATGCGTAAAGGAAGGGCACTTCAAAAAGGACTATAGATCTAAAGATCTTGAGAAAGGAAAGGGATCTGATGATGCTCCTTCTACAGAGGAAAAAACCACCTCATATGAAGGTGGGGATGTGTATTTGGCTTCTTCTACAAACACACATGTAGATCATGAGGCATGGTTGATTGACTCAGGTGCATCCTTTCACTTCACTCCCCATAGGGAGTGGTTCTACGAGTATGAGAAGTATGATAGTGGTGATGTATTCTTAGAGGATGATAGGAAGGCCATAATCGTTAGACATGGAAAAGTCAAGCTGAAGCTGCAAGGTGGAAGGATTAGAACACTTCCTCATGTTTTTCATATTCATGCATTGGCCAGAAATATGATTTATGTAAGCAAGGTGGATGATGCAAGTGTAAAAACAATGTTCGATAAAGATACCTACAAGATGGTTCAAGGAGCACTGGTATTAATTTGGGGAGTTTAGATTGGAACTTTGTACAAGCTTCAAGATGGGTGCAATAGTTCTATGGTTCTTGTAAGTGGAGCAAAAATCTTATCGGTCGCTGGAGAAAATACCCTGCTATGGCATCAACGGCTTGGAAATATTGGAGAGAAGGGCCTTTGGATACTGCATGGTAATGGTATAGTAGAAGGTATGTCTAATTTCTATTTGGATTTTGATTTCTGTGAACAGTGTGTATATGGGAAGCAGAATCAGGTGAGTTTTCCTTCTGGTGCTAAGAGGGTGAACAAGATATTAGAGCTTGTGCATAGTGATGTTTTTGGACCTGTGTCGGTTCCATCACTAGGAAAGTTTGTGTAATATGTTTAATTCATAGATGACTTCTCAAGGAATACATGGATATATTTCTTGAGGAAGAATTCTGAAGTATTTGACATATTTAAATAATTTAAGGCTCCAGTGGAAAACCACACAGAGAAGAAGATAAAGGTGTTTTGGACAGATAATGGTGGAGAATTCTGCAAGAAGGAATTTGAAGAGTTCTGTAAGAAGTGTGGTATATAACGACAAAATACTACTCCATACACACCTCAGAAAAATGGTGTTGCAGAAATAATGACCAGAACGTTGATGGAAAAGACAAGAAGCATGCTCAATGGTACCGAGTTAGAATAGGAATTCCGGGTAGAGGTAGTGGAGACTGCATGTTACCTAGTTAACAGATCAGCTTCATCAACGTTGGAGGATAATACCCCACATGAGGTATGGATTGGTAAGAAACCCTCTCTTTCACATATAAGGGTATTTGTATGTGATGCATATGTACATGTTCCAAAGGATAAAAGGACCAAGTTGGATAATAAATCTGAAAGGTGCACCTTTATTGGGTATAAGGATGGTCTAAAAAGTTGTGTATAGTCGATATGTGGTGTTTAGAGAGGTGAAATATGTTGTTAAACATGAATTCCTACCAAATGAACTTGAGAAGATAGATTTTGAGCTAAAGGAGGATAAATCAGACTCTATAATAGAACAAGATTCAGAAGAGGAAGATCCACAAACTCCAGTTGCGAGAAGATCATTTTGGGAAAGAAGGCAGCTAGAAAGGTATAGTTCATTTGCTTTCTATTCAAATTTTTATTTAACTATAACTGATGATGATCCCATAACTATTAGGGAGGCAGTGGATTCAGAGGATGGAAAACTATAGAAGGAGGCCATGGTTGATGAAATGGCATCCTTGCACAAAAATGAGGCATGGGATCTGGTGGAGTTCCCAGCTGGAAGGAATCCCATCAAGAGAAAATGGGTGTTTAAGAAGAACATGAATGTAGAAATCAAAGTGGGAAAATACGAAGCTCAGTTGGTAGAAAAAGGTTATTCCTAAGTGTCGGGAATTGATTTTGGTGATATTTTTTCTCCTATTTCCAAGGTTACTTCTATTAGATTACTTTTATTTGTTGCTACTGCATTTTATTTTGAAGTAGAATAGATGGATGTTAAGACAACATTTCTTCATGGGGATCTGGAAGAGGAGATCTACATGAAGCAAAATGAAGGCTTTACGGTGAAGGGTAAGAAAGAAATGGTATGCAAGTTAAAAAAGTCTATGTATGGTTAAAACAGTCACCAAGGAAGTGGTATCAGAAATTTGATACCTATATACGAGGACTTGGCTTCACCGGAAGCAAAGATGATCACTGTGTGTATTTTAAATAAATTGGTGACTGTGTTATTTATTTGGTCTTGTATGTGGATGATATATTTTTTATTGAAAATGACAAAGAAATTATCCAAGATTTGAAGACCCAAATGTTTTTCAAATTCAACATGAAGGATCTTGGTGCTGCAAACTATATTTTAGGCATGGAAATTAAGAGAGATCGGGAAAACAGGAAGCTTTGGTTAAACCAGAGGAAGTATATTGAGACAATAATTCAAAGGTTAAATATGCAGGATAGTAAACCGGTGAAGCTTCCTATTCCTATAGGTGTAAAGCTATTTGCTGAACAATGTCCCAAGAAATAAGAAGAAGAGGAAGATATGTCTCATGTTCCATATGCAAGTGTAATGGGTAGTTTGATGTATGCAATGGTCTGTACTAGACTAGACATTGCACATGCAGTGGGAGTATTGAGTAGGTTTATGTCAAAACCAAGGAAGGAGCATTGGAAAATAGTGAATCATGTTTTCATATATTTGCATGGCACTAGTGATTATGGTTTGTGCTACCAAGGAAAACCAGGATTAGACATAGTTTTGGACATACGTGGTTTTATTGATGCAAACTGGGTTGGAGATATGGACCAAAGAAGATCTAAAATTGGGTATGTGTTTAGCGTATTTTGAGGTGCAGTCAATTGGATGAGTAAAAGATAGTCTATAGTGGCTCTTTCAACTTCAAAGGCAGAATACATGGCAGTCACTCATGCAAGCAAGGAAGTAGCTTGGTTGCAGAGGTTGTGTTCAAGTATGGGTTGGTGCAATGAGCTATATGGATATAATGTGAAAGCCAAAGTGAAATTTTCTTGGCTAGAACCCTTCTTATCATTCAAAGACAAATCACATTGATGTTCAATATCACTTTGTGAGAGATATGGTTGAGGATAAAAAGGTGTTGTTGGTAAAGGCGGACACTTTGAAGAATGTTGCAGATGCATTAACGAATTATGTGAGCACTCAAAAGTTCTCTTGGTGTAGAGAAACAATGGGTGTTGCTGGGCTGAACTAATGAGTAATCTCTCCTATGCCCCCCTGTGGAAAGAAAACGACAAGTGGGAGAATGTTGGGTGTGTTATATTCTTTCGAAAAATAGTCACACATGCCCGGGGGGGTCATATGGGGCGCAATAACCCCTCCCTATTCATTTCTTTGGGTGCAATGTGGGGGTCACAAGGGGGGTGGAAACCCCCCTTGTCCAGGGGTTCACAGGGGGTGGGTAGCCCCCTGTGTAGGTTCCGGGGTAGTGCCCTGAGAAATTTTTTTTGGACCCGCCTATGTTTTTGTGCATGGTTTTGCACATGGTTTTGAGGCATGATGCTTTTCGACACCTGGTATGTTGTAGATCCGACCAAAGGAACTATGGTTATGTTATAATCCAGGGTTAATGGATTGGGGTTTATGAATGCTTCGACATGTATATATGTGTCGTAACACTAAAATGAATATAATGAAAAATCAAGCTGGTAGTCCTGATTTGGGATCCAGGGGAAAAATATCTGTGTATATATGTTTTATGTTTTATGCTCTCGCTATTGTTTATTTTCTATTTTTAAGAAAATGTTTGTAGATAATTTCTGTGCAAGGTTAAAACCTACATTAAACTAGTTGTTCAACTTCCTCCAGAGACTACGAGTCTTGAAGAGAGCCTCGTTATTTGGAACATCTTGATGAGAAACATCGAGACATAACCATGATCAACAAAGCTCATAAGAAGAGTGTTAAAGTCCAATATGATAAGACTGTGCGTCCTAGGGTTTTCTCTGAATGTGACCTTGTCCTGGTCTATGACCAAGAAAAAGACACCTTGGGGGCAGGAAAGTTTAAATCCATGTGGTATGGTCCTTTAATCATTTAAAAAGTCTTAAAAAAAGGAGCTTACGAATTGGTTGATTTTGATGGAAGCGAGTTGGCGGAGCCAAGAAATGGGCTCTATAATAAAAATTATTATGCCTAGGCTTCTGCCAAGAATTTCCTTGATTTTGTAGATATTGTATTTGTGCATATGTATCTACAAGTTTCATAGCTATGACATTGATATTTTTTATCTGACTTGGCAGGTATTGATGGATGACATGGTCTATTTAGGATTCGTCGATGGTGCTAGCTGACATACCCAGAATTTGGCTTCTGCGGCTTGGGTAATTTACCATCCATTCGGTCAGTTGTTAGTTTCAAGGGGCATAGGTATCGGTCCTTCTTCAAATAACGTTGTCGAATATACTATTGTTGTTAACCTACCATCTGAAGCAATATCTCTTGGTGTTGATTCGTTAGTAGTGTACTTGGATTCAGAACTGGTGGTGTCTCAATTAAATAACATCTATCATATTAGATATCCTTATTTATATTGCCAATTTATGAGTGTGTTTATTACATAGATCATTTAATTTTATCACATTTATTCATATTCCACGATCATAAAAATCATTTGTTGATTCCATAGCTAATCAAGCATTAGATTGGCATATAAATCATTCATAACATTAAAAATAAAAAATAATCACAAATTATTTGTGTATATGGTCATCACATCATGAAACTATCAATATATAGATAAGAGTCATATGTTCAAAATATTATAACAAAATTGGGACAAAAGTGTCAAAAAAAATTAGGGCTTAAGCCCAATCATGTATATCACAAAGATAAATTCATCTCTAATCTATGTCTGAGGGTCTTTCCGTGGATATGTATCTTAGAAAAATACTATGGTAGTTGCCACATGTCAGAAAAGTCACGCCGCGTCTCGTGGTACTCCTACCACGTGCCTCTACATGGCCTTTGGTATATCCTCCACTACTGCCATGGGCACATGGTGACTTAAAATCTCCAAGTTCCTCTGTAAAACATGAATAAATATTTTGGTCTTAGTAGTGGAACCTTCAGTGTATCTTTTGTGGTGTCTATGCCTAGGAAGTCCCTCAGGTCTTACCGGTCCCACACCTGTGTCATGATCAACAAAATTTTGTAAGAATTTCTGTCTCATAAAAATGAATTTCAATTCATATTCTTGAAATCTAGAAAAAAGAAAATAACATTAAAAATATTTAAAACGATTTTATCAGTGGCTCCCCATGCAGCTCCAGGTGGAAGTACTAGAGATGGACATGCTCTGAAATCCATGCTTACATAGGGGTAGTCCTCAATGGAAATGACTTTTTCTTCCCACCAAAGGAAAAACTCATCATCGAATGTACTTCTAGGGACCTCACCACCCCCTAGTCTCTTCATCAAGTCACCCAAATAGCTATATGTGGATCTCTTAGGCTATTGATGGTGGAAATAATCTCGGGTAGAAGACCTAGTAATCTATCAAAGAAGAAAGTACAAAGTATTGTGTCGTATCTAAAAATTTTTGTCGTGTTCTTCCTAATATAAGTCGGTTGTTTTTTCAAATTGATAATAAGGTGTCTACACTACTCATATACTTTGGTAAGACAATCTACTACTAGACTTATTGTAGCATGTGATGATTTGTGTAATGAGGCTGATCTAGCTACCCTAACAATTATAAAAACGAGAATCCTCATATGCAGTCCCTCCACATCTTTGATTAGGGTCTGTGTCCCTACCTTTTCATTATTTTTTGGGCAATAAATGTGAATATAGTCCTCCACATTAAAGCCTCCTCGGTCCTTCCCTTGCAAATTAGCTGGCTCTCCTCTCCGGGAAAGTCCAGTGATAAAATATATATCTTCTATTTCAATGCGTAGGGGAATCTGATCAATCATAAAATAATCATCTTATGGATCCCAGTAACTAACGAGCATTTCCAGCAATCTTATATTAGTTTTCATATTCAATATTTTGAAAAATTTCAACAATCTACATCCTCTCAGTGAATCCAATGCCAATGGATCGTTCATAACCTCATTTTCAATTGCATTGTGCTCTCTTTCTCTCCAGCTAATTGAAATTTTGCACATTCAAGTGTTTTCATTTATTAGCATTGTGTTTTAAAAACTTGGACTATGCATACACAAGTTACATTCATACATAGTCGCATATAGGTCATCCATATACGTGACGCTAATATATCCAACCCTTGTATACATAGAGACAAAATCCAAAAACTAAATCCCTACGGTAAAAATTCATGAAAATTACTTGAAATGAATAAAATTTCATCAAGAAATCGATTTAGGGGATTACTTGGAAGTTTGATGGTTGATCTGGATGAGAAATTATATGGATTGTGGTTGCCAATATTTTTCTCCATAGCTCTTTTTATCAAATTTCCAAAACAAAAATGAAAAATTGTAAGTAAAAAGGTCTATTTATGGTGAAATTTCAAAATTTTCAAAAACCCACTTTTATAAATTTTACGTCTATTTTTGGAATCTTTATAAACTTTATGACCTTTTTGGATTTAAGTGTTGGGATAGGTTTTTTTTAGGATAATTTGAAGACTTTGAGACATTGTTACCGCTTCAATTCCATGACCGTTGACCCGTCATGATAGGTATTGTTTTTGTCACTGGCATATAGGTTAGGGAACATCACTTTTTCCATTGCATTATGCATTCTAGCCTCAATACTGCAATATGTTTCCATAGGGTCGATCCCATCATGTTATGATTATTAAACCATTTTTTCACATTGACTTATAAAATTATGGTGTGATGGTAGAGCCATCCTTTACATGGGCTTCCTAGTTAGATCCTCGCTAGCATATGTTACCCATGCTACAAAGATTGAGTAGGCTCAGTAGTCTTCTTTAGTCCCACCATGACCTCTATGATGAAGCTTCATTCTCCTTCTTCTTCACTATATTTTTGGCTTTATACCCTAGAGGATCCCACTTGTTGAGTTGTACTGATGCATTGCATGTTGACTATTTGTACCTCTTGACCTTAAGCCAACTTTACTTGGACTTGTGTATAAGCCACTTTTTGATGATGTCTTTCTACAAAATCAAACCTGCAATCACTTGGCCTCTGCAACTTGGCACCTTATTCCCATGGAGATAACATCCCTTTGAGTGTCGTTGACCAATTTCGTCACCTTACATTGAGCATAGGAATTTTCCAATCCCAAGAACTAGCACATTTGTATTCAACACTCATTCTTTCCAATGTATTATAAGCATTATTTTATTATTTTTTTAGGAATTTAATATGAAAAAGACAAAAAAAATTATATATTTCAAAAAAAGAGCAGGAACGGGACATTACTTCCATAATTGATGGTAGTTAATTTTAGTTGGGTCACCGTTAAACAAAGCACTAAAAAGCAAGTATTTCCTCCATTTGGATGGCCATTACTTTGACTTAGGAGAGCCACAACGTTATTATTGAGTTAGTACTTCCCTAATTAGTTATCTCTTCCAATCATATGGAGAGTTTGTTTGTGCCTCCTACATGAAAAACTTATACAAAGTTGTCATATGTTGTCATATAGTCACATTTTAGTCATGTTTTTGTTCAAGGGAAGTAAACTTGAGTCAGAATTTTTGCAGTGTCTCTTGACACATTTTTCAGTTAGCCATACCCGGTATGCCAGAGTTATGTTCTATCACATTGGCTATTTGGTCCTTTTCTGATGCTAGTTAAGAAGGCCTCCATTGATTTCTTGCTAGTGGGTTTTCTCTTATAGACTTTGACAAATTAATCTGAGAATAGACCTATAGTTGCACCCTAGCCCTATTTCCACCATTGATAGGTGACTTTGTGCTCATCATCGATCAAAATCGTGGGACTTTGACGGATTTTTTCCCCTTGTGTTCAATGTCAGATTACATTATCACACATTGGGATTTGTGTAGTACCTTGGTTTCCATTTGACCCTATTGGTGGATTCCTCACCTCTGTGTCAGATTTCATTATTGGTTGGTTCAGAGGGTTTCTGTCGTATGTTAACCACATCTTTTGTACACTGGAAACTTTGTTTGGTTTGGTTACTTCATCTTTCTTCGTCTGATTCCTTCCAATTTATTGGCCTAAGGGTTACACACATACTAGATTGATGAGGTATGCCTTAATGCCTTCCTTCCAGCAAATCTTTTCCCATCGACTCCAACTCATTGCTCTAGGAATAAGGTCTACAGTCCTTTTTCAGTACCTTAGGGTTTACAATCATCAATGGTAGCCTCCTTCACTATTGATAGTGAGAATAAATAAATGTATCATGATTGCTAGATTCTCTCAAGTTTTTGACCTCTCATTTATTCGCACTCATTAGATTTGACTGGGGTACTTTGAGTCTCATCATTATTATCGGTTAGTTGTCTGCATTTGTTAACAGTATACAACAATGATCAGTAATAAAGTGATTTCTCGCATGGTCGACTTCATCTCATTTATTCCCATAGTGTATAAATATACGATGGCAGTCGGTGAACACCTCGGGTTTGCATTAACATGTTTTGGTTCACATGTCAGCTCCTCTAGTTTTTAGCTAGTGACACCATCCACCTTATATGTTGTAGTTCATCACAGCAACATATTATATGTTGGCACCCAAGTTGCGTGCAGTACCATTATTCCACTTTTATGACTTGGTACTTTGAGGATCATTATGTGATATCAGTGATCAGATATCTCTTTCAGCATCATTAATCATTTCTTCTATATGTGATATTATGGCATGACCTTGATATGTACTTTTGAGACTATGATCAGGTTATCCACTATGTATTTATCATTTTCCTTTATACTTGTATACATATTTGATCCACTCTATACTTTATATGAAGACATTCTTTACTATCTCTAAGCATGGGTATACCCGCCTCAGACATGAGCTTTCTTTGTGATCTATTCCATTGGTTTTTGGTAGGCTAAAATTTGGTGAACTACTCCCAAGTCCTTGTATTATTCTTCTTATACACTTAATATTTTTTGGTCATCATGTACCCCTTCTGACCTCATATATCAGGGGGAATTTTCTATAGCATCATTTTCCACCTCTGTATACTTGATGCTCTAAGTTAAGGCCTTGGGCAACCCTTTCCCTCTAGACTTGGTCCTTTATCTAAAAAACATTATTTCAAATTCCATACACAAATCTGCCCTCTCAAAAGCACATGCACATGTGGGTCCATCTATACCCAACATACGTATATAATTTGAAATATGAAAAAAAATATAAAAATACCTATTTTTTGGGCAGGATTTACGAGTTACACCGGAAGCCCACCTACAATAGCCCGTGGCCTAAATGTATCCAAATTGTAAAAAATGTTTTGGGGTGGTATAAATACACCTAATGGGAAGGCCTAAATGGAGGAGAAAGATATGATATTAATATTATAGCCATTTTGTCCCTAATCAAGTATGATTTATCCCTATGCCTCCACACTCCTAGTTTGTGGAAACCCTTGTTTCCCTCACAGAGATGTTCGTTCCTATTATATGAGATCCATGTGTATGCATTTGGAAGGATATTGTTGAGGCTTTGGAAGGATGGATCTGGAGGATAGTTTCACTTGGAGTCGTGGCTGAATCAGGTGGTATTCCTCCACACTTGTCTGCATTCATCAATAAAGAATCTTTGTCTCATTCTTAATATTAATGATATTTATGCTTATACATGACTATGATATTATTATGAATTATTTCATGTTTTATGCTTATATTCTTACATTATCTAACGCTAATATCTTGAACATTCTTTGAATTATTACCAGTATATGTGCTTTTCTTGAATGAGTTGCGGGTTTGGGAGCACTAGGAGAAGCAAAGGGTTTGAACCCTGTGGGATTTCCTTCAAACATAGGACCTATAGGCATATTCTGGGAATTAGGTCAAACTTCTCAACAATAGTTTCTAAGCAACAGGGTTGAATTCTAGGCAACAAAGTTGAATTTCTGGGAAAATTCTAGGATGCCAAATTTCAACCGAGACAGATTAGAGAGGGCCAACATTGTTGGGTGGAAGATTGACTTGACAAGAAAAATTGTTTACAAAGTTTTATCATAAAATTGTAGTTCAGTTTGACCATCATATTGACTAGCATATTTACGTGTATGTCTTGTTGAACTGAAGAATTTCTATAAAGAAAACTTTGTTGGGTTTTCCAGGGTAAATCTTGTTTTCTATTTATTAATTGTGATCTCTATTGTCCTTATGAATTTATGATTGAATTTTTTAAGTGTAATTTCTTAATGATAAACTGGAAGTACTAAAATAATATCCACATCATTAGAATTAATTATTAGTATTTCGTAAATTTGTGCTTATATATATTGCAGTTGACAATCAACATGGTTTCAAATATTTGGTGAAGGAAAGGACATTGAGATCACACTTAAAAGAGATTTGGTTAATGAAGAAGAAGCTTAGAAGATCACTTCTGAGTGCTTTTCTATATCCATCAATTCCTCTATGAAATTAGAAAACAAGCTTGAAGGAGCTTTAAACTTTATGTCTTGGAAGACAATGATTGGCCTTATTCTTGCAAAGAATGCTCTCTTGGGTATTTTGAAGGGAAAGGTCATTGAACCTTGAAATAACGAAAATAAAATAAAATATGTGAAATATGGAATCATAGCTAGAAGCATCATTGCGAATTATATCAAAGATAACTTGATTCCATATGTTACAAATATTGACTCTTCAAAGAAGATGTATGATGCCCTAGTTGGATTATATATTATCAACAACATTGTTCAAGAAATGAGTTTTAAGAATAAGCTTTGTGATGTTAAAATGTCAAGAAATGATACCATGGCTTCATTTTTCATGAGGATCTCTCAACTAAGAGATCAACATCAAGCAATTAATGAAATCATTTCTAAAATGGAACTTGTGACTACAACACTTAATAGTTAATATGAATCATGAGACTCATTTTCATCTAGTTTATGTGGAAGAAAGGAAACTCCAAAGTTTGAATAAATATGGACTACATGTACTCAAAAATAATGTAGACTCATATCAAAAGGAAAGATTCAAATATATGAAGAAGGCCAATCTCAATCATATGCAGTACATTTCAAGAAGGTTGGAGGAAGAAATAAGTTTGGATTCCAAAAAAGAAATGAAGGAAGAAGACTTGAAGGTATAAGGCTTTCTCCTCAAGGAAAGAAATATATGCCAAAGATTCAGTGTTATTGTTGTCATAAATATAGTCATTTTAAGAACCAATGTCCATAAGGATTGAGTGATAGAAAGAGATAAGGGAAGTACCATGCCACCACAATAGGCATTGATGAACATCCAAGGAATCCCCAGAATGAACATTCAAGTGATAAATATTTCTTATATTTTTTATACTTACAAGTTCTATTGCGGATAACAATTATTTGTGACTAGAAGATAGTGGTCCCTTAAGATACGTGACATAATATTGCGAAAATATTACCATTCTAATGGAAATAATAATATCTCCAAAGGTATAGCTTGGAGATAACAACAATTACGCAGTCAAATGTGTTTTGAAAACATCCATTGAGCTGTAATAAAGTGAATTTTTTAATCTTAGCAACATACTATATGTACTAGTTTTGAAAAAGAATTTAGTTTCTATTTCATGTTTATAAGATAAAGGAGATAGATTATAATTTGTTGATGGTAAAGTCCTTGTATGGACCAAGGGCTCAAATATATACTCTGCTAGAGTAATTGTAGTTTGTGGTGGAAGATTGTATCGACATATGAAACAACCAACTCAATCATTAATGCACAATGCCATCAATCCATGTGAACTATGGCATAGAAGATATGCTCACCTTCACTATAGAGCTTTTCCTGCTTTAAGTTAGATGGTTTCAAGTGTTCCAAAATTGCAAATAAAGCATGAAGGAGTATGTAAAGGTTGTGTGCTTAGAAATAATTCCAAGAATCCTTTTCCAAGCAGTGAAAGTAGGTCTAAGGAAGTCTTGGATCTATATCCTTCTATTGTATGTGGTCCAATGCCAATGAAATCTCTTAAAGGTACTCTATACTTGTAACCTTTATTGATGACTTCTCTAGAAAGATGTGGATTTAATTTATGAAGATCAAGGATGAAGTCTTTATCAAATTTCAAGAGATCAAGGCTAGGTAGAGAACTTGACATGAAAGAAAATCAAGATCTCAAGATCAAACAATGGAGGAGAATACACTTCCAAAGAACTCATTTCCTTTTGTAAAGAAGTTGGGATTAAGAGGGAGTTGATAGTCCCTTACAATCCACAACAAAATCGAGTTGTTGAAACAAAGAAAAAAACCATTGAATAATATCTTACGGCAATGATGCACGATCAAGAATTTCCCATGTTCTTATGGATTTAATCATTTATGAAAACCGTCTATATTCAAAATAGAATTCCACATTGAATCTTGGAAGAAAATAATCCTTAAGGAGCATTCACTGGACATAAACTAAAGGTTGGAAATTTGATAATATTTGGGTATCATGTTTACATTCATGTACCTAAAGACAAAAGGAATAAACTTGAGCCTTCAAGAAATAAGGGAATATTCGTTGGATACAGTGAGTCATCAAAGGCCTATAGAATCTATGTTCTTGGATAACCAAAAAGTTGAAGTCAACAAAGGCATTACCTTTGATGAGAATGTTTCCGATTGGAAGTCTAAAGAAGTTCCTATGGATTCTAATGATGAAGAATAACATGAAGCTCCCAAGGAATAAAGCTCAGAACCATCCAATCCTTTAGAATATCCAGTAAATCTTCAAGAACATCCAAAAGGGCCTAGTGAACCATTGGATTGATTTATTGTTCCAGAAATCAAGAAGAGATCATCTTGGCTTAGATATACCTTGTAGGAAGCAGAAGGACATGTAACCTTCAGGGAAAGAAATATATCATAGACGTATTATGGATATGTATCTTTGATGACTAATATCATTGATTCTAAACCCTCCACCTATGAAGAGGTAGTTATCCAACAAGTTTGGAAGGATGTGATGATGGAAGAATAACAATATATTATGAATAATGATGTATGATAAATTGTGCCTAGACCTGAAGGGAAGTCACTGGTGACCTCCAAATGAATTTAAAATATTAAGCATGTAGTGGATTGCAATATTGACAAGTAGAAGATGAGATTTGTGGCCAGAGGATTTTCCCAGAAAGAGGGATATGATTACAATGAGACTTTTTCGCCAGTTGTGAGGTACACTACTATTATATATAATATTTCTACTATTGCTTCAATGGGTTGGAATTTACAACATATTTATTTAAATGCTTCTTTCCCTAATGGTGTGATTGAGGAAGAAGTGTAGATAGAACAACGTCAAGGTTTTTAGGTTCATGGGAAAAAGTCTCACGTTTGCATATTGAAGAAAGCCTTGTATTGACTTAAGTAGGCACATAAAAAGACTTGGTTTCTCGAAAAGTGATGTTGATCAAAACCTATGTATCAATGTAGTGTAGAATGAACCTGTGATTTTATTATTGTATGTTGATTACTTATTTTTGATAGGTATACAACATCTCATTATTTACTATAAGAGGGATTTGGTAGTTGAATTTGATATGGAGGATCCTAGATTTATGTACTACTATCTGGGGATAGAAGTATGGAAGAAGCATGGTGAAATATTCCTTGGTGAAGGAAAATATATTATCTAGATCCTGCAAATTTTTGAAATTATGCATTGAAAATTGATGGAAACTCCCAAGGGAGCTAATCTAAGAAATTTGAGAGAATCTAAGTCAAATTTGGTATATCCTTCCTTGAAACAAAATTTGATTGGCTCTTTGATGTATTTGGTTAATACCAGGCCAGAAATTTTCTTTGCAGTAAACACTCTCAACCAATTCTAAGTGGAACCAAGACATGACCATTAGATTGCAACAAAACATATATTGAGACATTTAAGTGGTACAATTAATTATGGTTTGAGATATGTCTCAAATGGTGAGGTACTACTATAGGGATATACATATTCATATTTGGCAGGGATTGCATAAGACATAAAGAGTACATACAAAAGTTGCTTCAGTTTTGGCTATGTTATGATTTCCTGGATGAGAAGGAAGTAGACATATATTTCACTTAGCACTACTAAGGCAGAGTATATTTTATATAGTTTAGCTAGTTGTGGAGCATTTTGGCTCTGAAATTTACTCCCAAGACTATTTTATTAGCTGTTATAACTGACCCAGATATATTGTGATAATCAAATATGTGTGAAGCTTACAGAGAATCCAATTTTTCATGACAGGTTGAAGCACATCGATATCAAGTACCATTTCATTCATGCCATGGTGTAGAAGGGAGCAGTGAGACTCCAAAACATCTCTACTAATGAGATTATAGTTGATATTCTTATGAATCCTCTATCCATAGCGAAGTTTGTATACTCCAGGGACAAATTTGGAATTGTAGAGAACGTTTCCCTTAGTGAGAGGGATTTTTAATGATATAGAATCAAGGAGAGACACTCTCCCCATGTCAATTGCGTTGACCATATTAAGGATAATGGTATAGTATAGGAGAATCATTCTTTCTATGTCAAAAATATTGACCAGATTAGGAAGAATGTTCTTAGAGGCCCATGATCACTTAGTTGAGTGGGTTCCTTCTCAGCATTATGCTCAAATTACTCTCCAGAATAGCCTGAGTGAGTCCCTTTAACATCATGGCCTAGATTTATGTCTTTAGATTTGGGACCAGATAACTCAAATGGATTGACTAAGTCCCTAGGTTTCACCACGAGTCAAAGAGTTTGACCAAGGTGATGGTGAACCAGGACTAGTTTGTATACCATGAGTTAGAGGTTCCAACCAGAATCATAGTGACTATTTAATGTTAATGATGATTTACCATGTGTCACAATTTTTTACCATATTATGGTAATTGAATGATGATGATATTGATGATTTACCACATGCCACAACTGTTGATTGCGTTATGGATTGGATTTTGTTGATGTTGATGATGAATTATAACATTTTCTTAGAAAAAATTGTCAACATGAGAACATATGGATTTTCATTATGAATACCTACCTAGCTAATAGGGAGTGTTGAATTTTTTAGCTATGGTTAGGCTTCATAATTTATATTTTATCCCTTGAAATATATAATGAAAATGTAAGACATTTTCTTCATGTATGTCATTTGATTGAAATTTGAAAATATTAACGTAAACATGTTCTTCATGTTAGTTTCAAAAGAGAAAATTTTGAATTTTGAATTTTTTTCTCCAAACTTGTCAAGTCGGCCCTCCTTCAAGTCAATTCGACCCCAGTGAAGAGACCCCCTTTCAGACATACATAACACTATATATAAGGCACTTGAACTCCTCCAAAAATCACCATTCGATCTCACACACAACAAGATATATTATGGGAATCCAAGCGAAGAAGATGAAGGAAGTAAGTTGAAGAAGGACGAATTCATCTCTATAATTTATCTTTGTCCTTGAATTCACATGTGTGACTTTATAGGCATATTCAGGCAAGCAAGGCCAAAATATTGTGCAGCAGTGCCAAATTCTAGGCATCATGGCCAAATTCTAGATAGTAGGACCAAATTTCTGGGCATATTATGGGAGGTCGAATTTTGGCCTAGGAAGATCAAAGAGGGCCAAAGTTTTTGGGCATAATATTTACTTGATAAGAGAGTTGGTTGACCAATTTTAACCATATAATTGTAGGTCAATTTTACCATCATATTCACTAACATATTTAGGTGTATCTCTTGTTAAACTGAATAATTTCTCTAAGGAAAAGGTTGTTAGTTCCCCCCCCCCCCCCAATAGGTTTTCCCCGCTAAATCTTGTGTCTCTTTATGCATTTTGATCTCTACGATCCTTGTGCATTTATGGTTTAATTTTTAAAGTGTAATTTCTTAATGATAAACTAGAAGTGATAACTACATCATTAGAAGTAATTATCACTATTTTAGAAATGTGTGCTTGTGTCTCTTACAATTGAAAAATCAACAAGAATTTCCTCAAACACAGTATGTATGTAAAATTTATGCCACTTGAAAGTTAACATTCTTGTTTTGACTACCATAATTTGAGAGGATGTCATATCATCCCCCATTACTCATCGAAATGGGGCTAGCTGCATGATAATGATGGAATACTTTAGAAGAGTCAATATTGTAACTCTAGTTAAGAGTTCAAGGAGTCAAACTTAACCACTAGTAGGCTATTGGGTTGTGATATAACCAAACCACTAGGAGGAAAAGAGGTTCCATTCTTTTTGAGGGAATTTTGTTCCATAGACAAGTATAGTAGTTGAGAGGGATAGGGAGAGAGCACACAAAAATGATTTATGTATTGTAGTAGCCCACATGCCATAGGCATTACTTCTTTGTACTTGCATCCATCTTCTATTCAGAGAAAGAGAGCATAGAAACATCACCATCCAACTAGGTTTTCTCCCAAAAGTGTTTCCCAATATATCTTGTGCCAATTATTTCGTGAGTTTTTATTTTTTTGTTATATATTATTTTCAAAATTATCATTTTCATGCATACAAAATAAACAGTAATTAACAGATCCATAAATATAGGGATAAATAAACCCTCATATTGTAGATTTTGGATTTTCTAATATATTTTAGTAGATATATTGTGGCGAACTATCCAGTGGAATATCCATGGAAGTTTACAAATCAACTCTGATGATTAAACTCAAATTTATTTTTTTTGATCGATTTGAAACTATGATTTTGAATAGGTTCATTTAAAATTTTATATGATAATATGAATGAATTATATATGCATTGATATGACATAATTAATGTTGTCAACTCATATAGTTATGACAAAGTAAAATGAAAATGTTGGATACATTAACTTGTAACTACTAATGGTTTTCCTAGTGTGGTAGGTAACCACATTTATATATTTATGTGGGATTATGGAAACATTATACTAGACTTTGGATCAATTTAGGATAGCCTAAAATGTTGGATGATTAATGTTATGCTTTGATTTTCATTATGGAATTATTTGATGCATTGATTATAGTGTGTGTAGGCATAGAGAAAATGCTTGTTGTTTGATCCGCATATGGTTAATGGGTTTTTATAGAAGTGTGTGGGGTATTTTTAAGAAAATGAGGGTACAACATTAGTTTTTCCACCTACTAGCACTCCTTTTCCATGACATGGGTTGAAAATAGAGGGATGTTTTTACTTAAAGGTGTTGCATTGTCATGGAGGTAGGACATGGATTTGGTCCCTCATGAAGTTTAGTTGATGATCCATATTAGATAATTGTATTATTTTTCATCTATCTCAATGCTTTTATAGTGAAAACATTAGAGAAATAATAATGTAGGGTCATTTAATGATAGGTCCTAGTTTGGAGAATTGGGGTCTCAGACCTTCTAGAGCCATTTTGAGGAATTAAAAAAAAAATGGTTTTATTTTATTTTTTATTTTTTTAATTCGAAAACATTTCTCATTTTTACACACTTATATACCTTTCCAACGGTCCAAGAATCACATCAAATGAAGTTCATATGAAAAATTTATGCCTCCCACAATTTGGCTTATCATATTGACAACCATGGTACAAGAGGATGCCCTATCATTCCCCATTACCCATTCATATGGGGCTATCCATATGGTATTCTCATATTATGGGTAAGAAAGGTTGGGCAGAGGCCAAATGGTGGTAAAAACCCCTGTGGAAGCTGAAAATTCCTGCTAAAGGTTGACTCTTCATTTGGTGTCTGATGGAAAAAAACATCCCCTCTTGGGACAATCTACAAAAAAGGAAGAAGGAGGGGCTAGGGAGGTGCCCCTTATGCAAACAGGACTCTGAATCGTTGGCCCATCTATTTCTATATTCTTCCTTCAGCCAAAATTCATGGGAAGGGTTCTGAAATCTGGTTGGTTGCACTCAAAAATGGGATGGTCTTTCGATTAAGGATGCCTAGCATATTTGGTGGAACGAATGTCTGACGGAAAAACAAAAATAAATGCCCCTGATAATGGCCTGGGGAATTTAGCTTGCCAGGAACCATGCTATATTCAGGAATGAAGATATCCCTTCCCACATCGTTGCTCAGAATGGAGCAGCCATTTATGCCCTTCTACCCGAATAAGAAACTCCAACAAAGAAAAGGGTCATCATCCCTGAGACAATGAGGGGAGATATCCCTTGGGCTTACTTTGATAGAGCATCAGACCCGGTGAATATGTGTGGTTTTGGAATCGTAATTCATCTAAACCAATCTCAGGGACTGGAAGCCTCTATCAGACTTGGTCAGGGCACAAACAACTATGCAAAGATCAAAGAATTACACCTCCTCCTATGCTGGCTTTCCCACTTGGAAATTACCTTTTTTCATATATTTGGGGACTCAATCAACATCATCAAATGGTTTAATAAGGAATATGTTTGTTCAAATTATGTTTTACGACCTATCCTTGAATAATGCTGGTTACTGAAGGAATATTTTACTCACATTTATTTATGTCATGTTTACAAGGAAAGGAATGCGGCTATAGACCTCCTTTCTAAGGAGGGTTTACAGCAAGATTTGAGCAGCTGGAGTACACGATAAATAGGGCTAGAAGGCTCTGTGGCTTCGAACCATCCTCCATTTGCTTGAGTTTTCTTCAGATGTTTTTTTCTATATATGTTAATGTACTTTCAAAAAAAAAATCACTCTCTTTTGTTGGAAAATATAAAATGTATGTACCAAAAAAAACTTGGATGATGATTAGATCCTCTGCTGCAACTCCTTATAACATTTCACTTTGCATTTTCGTTAATATTTGGACTGTTTTTCCTCTTAAGAGGAGGCCTGGGAACATGGGTTATGGTGCTTCTTCTATCAGGATCGATAAACTCTACTACTTTTAGGGTCCTCTTTTTCTTGTTTTGGGTCGTTTTCCTCCTAAGAGGAGGCCCAGAAAATGTTTTTTCATATTTTGATTTTGCATTGGGCCGACGAATAGTTGGTTGTTTTTCCCTTGAATAAGGGAAGATTCTAAACATTATCATCCTATTTAGGGATGATGCTATGAGGATGGGCTGAACGTTTATGGCCGCAATTTGGGAAGAGCTTGGATCTCTCCCAAGAAATGCTTAAATGTATGTACATAGTTAACTTTTTATTTATATAAAGAGTTCAAATTTTTCCTTGGAAAAAATATATGGGGCTATCCATGTGTGCAATTTAAAAAATAATTTAGAAGGTCCAAAATCATAGCTCTAGTTGAGGGTTTTGTGATCCAAATCTTACCCCCAGTTGGCTATTAGGCTATGTTAAATACTAGGTTTCTAGAAGAAGTAGGGGTTCCATTCTATGTTATTGTGTTTAGTTCCATAGTTGAGTAGAAAAATTGGGAGGGGGTAATTAGAGAGAATAATAGAGGGGGTTAATATTCTATAGTATCCTTATAGGCCATAGGTATTATTTAATTCCATAGAATTACCTCTTCTTTTGCACTTGCATATGTACATACTAGAGAAAAAAAGAGTAGATCAACTTAACCTTCTAGTTGGGTTTTCTCTTGTACGGGTTCCTAGGGTAAAATATGTGTCTATTATGGATGTTGTGTGTATTTATTTATATTCTATATTTATCACACTTGAGCTAAACTAATCCATTTAAGAATAAAAACAATAAATAAAAAATATGAGATTTGAATGGAATTAACATCCACAATAAAGATTTCAATAGTGGTATCAGAGTTGTTGTTACAAATTGTTATAGTGGAATACCCACGATAGTTTATATATCAATTGAGGGGTGTGAAATAAGGAAACCATTACTCTTTCAACACGAGCAACAAGGTTTGAGTTAATAGTGTCTCAATAGTTACATGATTTCCCCACCAAGAAAGTTGGGTGCTCAAAGGGCATGCAAAGCATGACACATGTGGTACTAACTAAAAGATAAATCTTGAAGGGCATGAAGGAGAATGGAATCCAAGGTATTAGTTATAAATTATCAGGAATATAGTGAAAAAATGGTTAAATACTATAAAATACACTTGATTTAATATGCATATGCTAATTAATATGAGAAAAATGATGATATAGTTTATGCATTATTAGCATAGAGAGAAAAAATAATTAAATGAATAGCAATATGAATGAGAATATATATTAATTGGTATCTTATAACAAAGAGGAATCATGTTGTTAATTAAAAGTATTTACTTATAGGTTATGTTCCATGAAAAAACCCTTGAGTACTTCCCCTCATTTTGAGGATGGTATCCAAGGTAAACCCTAGAATATTTAGTGCACAAGGCTAGTTAACAACAAGGTTCAAATCCTTTACAATTATATTCATTAAGATCTCAACGTGTAATTTAATGGATTGAACGTGGGTGGGGAGTATGGATATCATTCCTCCCAACCACTTGGGCTAAACCTAAATGACATTTTAATTAAAAAAAATTAGTAAAATTTATACATACTATGTGTGTTCATGAAATAAAAATAAAGTAATTATTAGAAAATTAAACCTAATTCACCCCTAGGTAAACCTAGGGCCTCCATGCAGGTAACTCTCATTCCATTTTCCATTCAATACCTAGCTTCTCGGTACCTTCCTTTAGTTTTTTATGATGGTGTTCTTGTTGATATTAGTATGTGTTACCATCTGGTGGTCTTTCAGTTTCAAATAGAAAGGAAATTTCATTGTTCTAGTTGTATGTGGTTTTATTATTTTCATTACCTCTCGAGATCCTACTTTTTTTTGTTTGGAATAATGAATCCTAATAGGAAAAGTGTGGACATCCCAGAATTGAAGGAAATATGCATCGTGTTTGGTAGGAACAAGGAGATAAATTAGGAAAAAATAATGCCTTAATGTAAATCTCTTCCAAACTTTCAGAGCTTGAGTAGGCTAGTGCTACCCACAATGTGAATATCATGAACCTCCTTCTCCTGTGGATGAAAAGGATTGGTACCCTTGTGGTTGAATTCAACCATATCAAATCCTTTGATCTATCTAAACCAATGAATTCTCTTTGTCTCTCTTAGGTCCAATAACCTCAACATTGGTAACTCCTTATATGTATGACTTATGGAGGATGAGTTTGTTCACCAAAACATAGACCCAATTGAGATTGAGGAAAAAAAATATCCTCACACGAAAGGGTAGGAAGCTCAAAATAATTCCTAGCCATGACTAGTTTTTTATATATTCTAGTATAGTTTGCAACTTGTGTAAATTTGTGAAACAATCTACATCTAGAAAAACTTGGAACTCTTATTTTGAAATGATTTTATATGATAAAATAGATTATGTAGAATTATGTATAACAATGATATAATATCAAAACTAGAGTATGTAGTGTTTCTAGATTAAGCTTATCTCTCTTTTGAAGTAATATAATTTTAGTTTTATGAAAAAAATTAACTACTATCAACTATTAACTCACCAACAAATCAAGGAGAAGAAAGAGGAAGACAAATTCAAATTCAAATTAAAGTGCAGTAAAAGACAAGTGGGTTAAAAGAAGTTAAATAGAAATATTAAATAAATATAGTTGTCACTCGCATGTGTACCCACTCAAGTAGGAATTAAGGAGATCAAAGAAACACCTAAGTGTGAACATGTGAAATGTGGGACTTGGTTGAGAACAATTCATTACTTTTACAGTTTTAAATAAGCAGTTATTTTTGTAATTGGGCATATGAGTAACACATGAGTGTTTGAATAATAGGTAAATGACAATTTAATGAATTACATATTTTTATGAGTTGGAAAAATGGAATGAGCCATAACTTATAATATGAAAGCTTGAACTGGGAAGAAAACATTTTTTACACGTAAATGTTGGTTGATTGTTGTAATTTTTTAGAAAGTTATATTGGAGATTTTTGAGAGTTTGGTTTATTGATGAGTATTGAAAAGTGGAGAATTCTCCACAAGATTTTTGGCTTCACTCTCCTCTTATTGCTAGATTTCTACTTTCTATATAGTTCCATTGCATCTCAAAGGTTCTTCAAGAAGAAGAATACCCATAGGACTTGGTAGGGTGGTTCACTAGTGGATTATCAAAGGCTCGACAAGTTGACACAAAGGAGGAGTTGAATTCACAAGTCAATTAGCCAACTATTCAATAAACTATTTATGATAACCCTAACATATTTATTTATGAATATTTGTTTATTAATTTTATAAATTAAAATTCTTTCTCATGTTGATTTGGTCAATTGGACTTGTATTGCTAAATAATATAGACAATTTCTATATTGTATTTTTAATATTTGATTTATGTGTATGTGTATGTGTATGTGTGTGCGCATACATTTTATCAATGAATTGTTTGACAATTTATTTTATTGAAATAGTGAAATTTATTTGCATGAAGAAACATGGGTCACATAGACTCATTTTTATAATTTGTATACACTTGAAATATCGTAGTTAAGAGAGGGAAAACAAGTAATGCATTTCATAGACTTTGAAATTCTAAAGCAAGTTATAATTAATTTCCTATTTATATTTCAACTAACAACATTATAGTGAAGTTGTATGGTGAAGTCAAACCGTTCTATTTCCTTTCCATTTTTATCGAAATTTCGTGATAAATTTTGGGAGAAATCACTACTTTTCATTACTTGAAATACATTTTTGAATGTATAAATGGATTTAGAGTTTTGAATATCCTCCCAACACTCAATCTATACATATTTAACAAATGAAATCTACCATTTTAATAATTAATCAAATTTTATCAAAATTTAGGTAAAACTTATTGAATAATATACTTAGAGAAAAACAAAAACAAAAACTTTTAATTTACACAAAATTTATATTAAGAAATTATTTAAACCCAATTTATATTTATATACTTATAAATCCAAATCATTTATGAAATTGACATACAATACCACTCGATACCACTCAATTATTTATGTGGTTTATGAAATTGATATTGTTCAATACCACTTGTTGTGGTACTCAATAATCCCCCATTTTCCTTAGAAGCTTTAGAAGGAAACCTTTAAATTTTTTAGGTAAAACCATTTTATATAAATAAGTTAAGTATATCCTCCCTTATCTTTCCAAATAAAACAAAGAAAAATTCTCTTTTTCATAATAAACACAATCTTATGAAAACATTGGAAAATAATGCAAAACATTAAAAAAGGTATAAAATAAAGTAAATATCGGCAATATGTGAAAAATACGCCAAAAGGATGTGTCGAACTTCTGTAATGCTGAACTCCCGAGGTTTCGAAATGCCAAACTCCCAAAGTTCTGAAATGTCGATATGCTGAACTTCTGAAATGTCAAACTCTCAGTGTTCCGAAATGCCGAACTCTCGATGTTTTGAAATGTCAATATGTCGAAGTTCTAAAATGTAGAAATTTTGTCAATTAACCAACTGTCGATATCATGTTTTTTCAACTGACAGATCATGATATCGCATTCTATGAAGCATCTCGATATTTCATTGTTTCTCATATCGCATCATTACTAAAGCCAATCATCATACCCTATATCAAAAATGTTGAAAAGAAAAACTCTGAAGTAATTCCAACTATCAAGATCACTTGAACAAATCTTTAGAAAATAAACGGCCACCTTATGGTTTCTAATCTCGAGGTTTTCAAATGAATTATAATTATTTTAAGTTAATATGAAAGGATTTATCATAAGGATTGCATTGAATTGATATGATTCTCGCATAATTCGAAGTAATTCTCTTCTTATCTCAGCTCATTTTTTGACAGATAAATCCTCATAAAGAACAAAATAAGGAGATGTTTAGGATACTCAAAGCACTGAGAAATTCTACAGCTCACAAGAATCTGTCTTGCCACCTGAAGAAACTCATGAGATGGCTTCTCTGTTCGTAGATACTACATGCACTCAGGGTTCAAGTTCCTCTAACTCAGAAGCAATTTACAAGTTATTTGAAGATGAAAATCCAATAATAATTTAAAACAGAGAAGCTACTACTGATGAGTCTCCACCAAGGGATATAGATGCATGGAGCGATGTATCTAACTCATTTCTTCATAGAGTTGCCTCTTGTCCAAAAATTCTCTCATACATAGATATAGTGAGGTGGGTCATTGACCATGTGGATGTAACAGAACGACTATTTATTACCTCAAACAATACAGTAATTGGTTCCTTCAATCCAGAATACTTAAGAAGGATGTACCATTTGTTGATGCCTCAAAGGAAGTACGATAGAAATTTCATCCAAAATTTCATGCAAGAAAATTTGAACCCTGCGGAGCTTATCAAATATTGGAGGAAAGACCCAAATAAACACAAGTGAGAGGAAGGGGGTATGTATTCACTACCCTCTCTTTTTGGCCCTTTCTCCCAAATTGTTTCTATGTTTCATAGTATTTATGGTTATCCGAATACCCAAAAAATTTCTGAAGAATAGGTACCTTCGATCGAAACCGCCTCTGATGGTTATATCATGGACTGGGCAACCATTTTTTCAAACAGTCTGAGTACTCAAATCTGTAATTATAAGCAAAGACGTGGTGTAATAGAAAGGACAACTTCTCCCTTTTTCATGAGTGCCTACATTATGGATGCTATATGTTTTTCCTTTAATTTTCCATCCTTGGGATGGAAATGGTCTGTTCAGTATGCCACCCCCATTCATGTTTATTTTGAAATTTTGTGGGAATCCAAGTACCATTCTAGTTTCTATAAGATTTTTCATGAATTAATGCTTCCCTTCCATCAAGAATTTTTTGGTAATAAATCATCGAGGCTTACCACTGAAGCCAATAGAGACTTGAGGCCTATATGGAAATGGTTCGGAGAAGAAAAATTCACTTATGTTAGAGTTTTCAGAAGCTTAGCCCATCCCCATGTGTTATCATTGTTTGTTCCAGATAAATTATTGGCCAAAGAAATCTCCTACCAGACTGTTGGACAAGGCTTAACTAAATTCCTCAAAGATGAAAAGAATAACATTTGGCCATTTTTTCCTATTTCGTGTGATACATATACTTTATATAATTTCAAGCATGATTTGCTTGAAATTGAGCAATTGAAAGTTTTATGTTTTCCAGTGATACCTAACTGGCATTTTGACCTAACTGGAATTGCTAAATATGTCACCACGCAAGTTAAACTCAGGTTGTTTTCAAACGAGCCTGATAAGTTTGATGATTTATTTCAAAATGACCCCAGAATATTCTATGGTAGAAATACTAGCCTCTGATCGATTGACTCCTGACGAGTTAATTATTTTTAAGCAATAACGTCAGAAGAGTATAGCTCATCTACCAGATTTTTTGGTAAAACATTCCAGTCGGAAATCAGAGAGTAAAAAAGCATATGCATCCTCTTCCCATGTTCCAAATGCTCAAATTACAGAAATGACTAATATAGTTGTTGGAAAAGAAAATGAATCAAAGAAGAAAAATTTGACAGATTTTGGGAGGAATTCAATAATGTTTTGATGACTAAGGAAACCCACATTGCAAATGGTTTTGGTCATGCAGGTACAGAAGTAGTAATAAACTCAAAGCCAAATTTTAGCTCTATAGAGCCAGTCATAAATCCTGTCATAAAACCAAGCACAGAGATAGTTGTTAACCACAAAGAAACTGTATAGGTTTTGGAGAATGTAGGGAACACCTCATTTACTGTAGAGGATCCCCAAAATTGTGTTAATACTGAAACACTTGCAGAAAACATTGGTGCAGAGGTAAATAATGATTCTCATATCGCTGAAGACATGGAAATAATTCATTTTTTTTTACACCAGAGAGATAGTCCGTAAAATTGAATAAATTTCACCTTTGGGTGTATTCTATAGGCTGAAGCTCAAGGCAGTCATGAGTAGGTCTAAAAAGAAAACAAAATTGGAACAAACTCAAATGTTGGTTCCTATTGAAACTTCAGTTCAAATTCTTTGGAAAGACACTCAAACCTCCCTAGAGGGTGATTTAAATCGACTATCTCAATTTGCAGGAGCTTATGCTAACGCGACCATGGACAAAGTTGTGGAAGAACAGTTATTGATGAAAGAAAAGGATCAAAGAATTTCTCTATTAGATAAAAGTATCCAAATTGAGAAGCAAACAATTGAACAGTAATGGCAAGTAAACCTTGCCAATTTACAAAATAATTTTGATAATCTAAAGGTACAATATGAAGAAGAATTTAGAGATAAAGATCAACAGATACAACAGTTGCAACAAAATGTTGATTAGTTGAAGGATAATCCTAAAATAAATGAACTCTGAAAGGAAGCATCAGATTTAGATGTCCTCTTAACAGAGCAACAATATATTTTATGTCATAAGTTTTCCTTAATTCATGACTTGTCTAAAAACATTGATTCAGTAGTCACCCAAATTTCAGCGCTGAGAACCTTCTATGAAGAGATGGAAGAAAAAATCTATGCTTTCAATATAGATTGGCAGGATGGTACAAAAGGGAGAGCAACCAACCTTTCCATAATTGAAGAATCACAGAAGGATATTGTATTTCGTGATTGGGATATTAAAATGAAAAGTACATAGATGGAAATCATTAGAGCCAGGAATATTGCATCAAATCTCATTGAATACATCATTGATGATCTACAACAAGCCAATATGATACAAGACTATCCAAAGGATACTCTACCAGATGTCATAGTCTTGAAGCAGTCTTGGCAAGAAGCATCTAGAAGGAGGACTCAAGAGATTCAAAGCTTATCCAAAGTAAAATTGGAAAGTTCTTGTGAGTTCCTAGTAAAACCACATGGTCATTGGCTCACGTTGAGGTGTCTTTCAAATGCAGCAATGAAACTTCTTCTAGCACTTAATGTTGTAGTGTTCATGGGACGGATGTGTATGCATCCAATGCATCCCCCCAGTTGAAGCCAATGATAGATATTTACAACCTCAAAGAAAAGATGAAGAATGGACCTGGGAAGTAGTCATAAATATTGTTGCAACTGATTGTTATTTTGTTGTCCTTTATCTTAGCTTAAGTTATTCGGGGCTTTATAGAAAATTCATTTACAAGTTTCCTATTTTTGTAATATTAATAGACTATTTAAACCCCTCTCATGCATTTAGAAAGGGGTCCAAAATTTTGAGAAGATAGCTTTGAACTTGCATTATTATTTGATCAGAACTTATCTAATTGAAAGTTGGGCTTGAAAGTTGTCTTTTCACATACATATCACTGATGCATCGAGTACTATTATCTTTGTATTATTGCTTTTTGTTATTGAATTGGATATTTATCTTATTTTGATGTTCTTTTAGTAAATAAATTACTTTGAAAACAATATGCCATTATCACTATTGATATGAAGTGTTGAATGATTGGTGATTATATATGAAATAGCGAAATATTTTATGTGATTGAGTTTGAATCAACTAAATTAATTAACTATTTAATTAATTTAGTTTTATATGCATGCTTTATTTTCACCCAAGCATGAAATGATCTATATTGTTATGTACTTTGTGAAATCTTTCTATTAGATCACATTAAAAGAATTTTTATCCTGGGAAATAGTTAGAATAAGTTTTAGTTTTATCATTAGCTTTAAGATAATTCCATCACTCTGATTTCATTCCTTTTGTTATTATTAAATCTCCTTAAAACGGGAAATTGTTTCATTTATCCCCAATCAAACCCACCAATTTCAACGGAAAAGGAGTTGGTTTAAGCTCTGAACCAAGTGATATTCCTCGATGTTAAAATAGTCAATTTCCAGCCTTCAACGCCACTCAATTATTTTAGTGAAATTAATATTAGACATTACCATCAAACTCATTTTATGAAAACGATATTGTGGAACATAAAGATTTATATTTAAAATTCACATTAATCATTCCTATATAGCTTAGATTTAGTTGAACACACTCACATAAAACCCATGGAACTGTGGTGCATTGAGTTCTCCCATTATATATAATTTTGAATCACCCTATATGTAGGACAATTGAATATATTCACTATAGATCAAGATCATCTATGAAATGAAAATAGCATGCTTCTTGGTATTTTAAATTGTTAAATAAAAATATATAATAATAATGATCGAGGCATAAGCCAAATTTTATATATATGATACACACTTTATTAATATTAAATTTTAAAGTAATTTTATATTTAATTTTTAAAATATCTATATCATTATATTAAAATATATATTGGTTTATAATTACAATATATATTTATTTATAATAAAATATATTAACACTGAATAATAATATTTTTATTATTTTTATTATATTAAAAACCAAAAACAAAAAATCACTATATTAAAAATAATATAGTGTATATATATAGAAAGTCATTTATAAGGGGTTTAGGTTGTAATTGATTAAACTCGTATAAATGTGATAGACAATAATTTTTTTACCATGTGAAGTGATGATTTAGAATATATTTTACTTTTCTTTTTTAATTAAGTTGGTTTTAATTTACATAGGAAAATATGGTATTACTATATAGTATATTATAGTAATCTATATAAAAATAGATTTTTCATAAATGAATTTTAAAAAATTTTAAAATAATAAAATTGCTTTATATAAGTTGAATTATATATTTTCTTTCTTGAAAATACTTTAAAGAAATTTAATAATATATAAAACTAAGAAATTGGCTTAGTATTGACATTATTTTACATCACATAAAAAAAATTGGGGTTGAAAAAGGAAGTGCTTATTGAGGGTCTTTTGCTTGATTAATGATGACTAATTGTTAGTGTTTTTTCTCTAAATTTTCCATTTCCCAATCTCCTTGTAATTGTTGGGTGATTTTCTCATCTTTGATTGTAATTGGGGTACACACAATTAACATATTAGGATGAGACATCAAGAGCTCTTAGTGAGACCTATTACACCTTAGATTCTTTGTAATGTACCATACCTTTTTTCACTAGGTGTGACAACCATGATCAGACAAAAGTATGATGATGGTTGTAGCTATATTGTATTCGAGTAGGCTTTAGTGCGACTTTTTGAAGGCTTTTACGGTGGCTTTTTCCAGTGTAATTTCTCTAAAATCCAGCAGGAATTCATTGAAAAGAGAAATTTGATTGCTAACCTTGCACAATCGAAGTGCAGTAGGGGTTTTTGAGGGTGTTGAATCCATATATAAAGTCAAAAAACCAATTTAAATAAAAAAAACCAAGATTTTACCTCTAATTTTTTCACTTGATTCCGACACCTAAAACTCCAAAAAGTCACACTAAAGACAACTCATATTGTATTATGTATGAGCCATGATGGAATGATTGATGTAAAACTGTTTATCTAGCAGGTAGCCTATACCCCTTTTTTGCTCAATCATGGGCCATCCTGCTAGTCCCCATTTCAAGATAGTTAGATTTATTGCGATGCTTGACTATCCCTTGATGGTGTAATGTCCCATCTATTAGGAAATTATATCTTGGGTAGGTATTTTGGCATCTTGAGGTGGATCTACTATGACATTATCTACAGGAGCCCTTAGTCACTCACTTATCTTAAATTCTATGTAATGATGATTACACTATGTAAAGGTCATCATACCTATGGTTTAACACACAAATTTTATACTCAAAATGGATCCCTTCCCTTATGTATGTACCACACTTTGGCCAATAAATGATGTTACACTTATTCGTGCATTTTCAAATTTTTTGAGGAAATATCACATTTATTAAGGCATTGGTCACATTATTCAAGGCACAAATGGGCTATTTTTACACACATGGACATCATCTACACTTTCCATGTAAAACATCCTTGAGCACTCTCTCCTGATTTGTCACTTTTTGAGCTAATTTTAATCAATTATGAGAGCCAACCCACACATTTCAACACTCTATGAAAACTATGGATTTTTTTTTGAGAATGTGATGATTTGGAGGGGTTGTTTTAGTGACTCCCTATCTTAAAGGAATGACATGGAACACACTTAAAGTAAGTTTGATGATGTGAGGGCGACTTTTGGGCTTGACTTGAAAGCTTGTTAACTCATTTGGAGGAGCCATCTACTTGTAGGCCCCTTATTTACCTTTCTTGAGAGGTAATTCCACCTCCTAAGTCTAAATATTAATTGAAAAGTGGACTAGGATGCTTACTTACCATCTTTTGAGGCCTCTCCAAATCATTCTCAAGAAAACATCGAACCTACATGCCTACTTTTTCCCCTTCTAAGGATGGTGTTGCTTCTCTTGTGGGGATTTTTTTTATGCATGTGGCATAATTTACTTATGTTTTGACTTAGTCTCCTTACTTGTATAGATGACAAGTCACCTTTATATTGCTCCTTAACCTTAACTCAACGAATAAATAATGGTAGGGAGTTAGAAGCCTCGTATATAAATAAAGGCTCTCACATTCCAATTATTGTGAATTATTGGAGATCATTTTCATAATCCATTAATAGAATGTATTTCCTAGAGTTTTGGTGTCAATTTTTGGAGCTCTTTTTTTCTTGATTCATTAAAGATATTATTTTGAATGTTCAATATTTCTACATAGCTAGAAACACTGATCCACTGAAGAACAATTTTTTCACATGGAAGGAGAACATCTACGGTTTATATCTCTTCCTCAATTGGCCTGGTAAGTACCAAGTCCCTTGTCGTGATTAGTTTTATGCTCCTTAGAAAGGGATTTAAGTATTCTTTCCATTCCATTATTTATCTTATTAGTGAAGGAATTCCCTTGACGAACCCTTATTGTAGGTCCTTAATTTTCATGAATTATCTTAGTTATACAATAGACTATTTAGTCTCTGGGCTCTAGTCTCTCACTCTAATCCATAAGCTTTGGATAAAGAAATCGTAGAGGGGAATTCTTCTTAGCCACATAAACCCTAAGTGGAGGCAAGGCATTAAGTCTACTCTGCAAAAAAAAAAAAAAACCAAAAAACTCAAAACTCTTTTATTTATTCTCTTATAAATATAAAACTACAAAAAAATCATAAAATGATAAAATTAAATAAATCCATTACCTAGAGGAATCTAATGGTTTATTTCATTTTATAGACATGCTTGTCTAAGAGTTTGTGCTTAATTGTTGATATATGACCCTAAGGAGGTAAAAAAACCAATATAATTATGCTTAAAGGTTTTATCTAATGTTTTGTTGGTTGATTTAAGGTTTTCAACAACTCCAAAAATTAAATTGCAACATCTAAAATCATATTTGGTAAAACTCTAAAAGCTAGAGGTTGACCCTAAAAGGTGCATTATACCCTACTCTAGCTTATATTCCATTCCTAAATTGTTTACAAAGCTCATATTACACAATTTGATGGTGAATTTTGTCTCTTGAGAGCTTAATTATGTTTATAGTTTAATTTGGAGAATTTTTGGTGAAACCCTATGGTGATACACCACCTCTTTTACAAGTTTATGCTAAGTTCATGGTTATTTATAAATTCAACTTGTAATTTATCAATTCTTCATTGTTATTGCATATTATTTTTTCCCCTAACCAAAAGAGACAAGATCTCTAGTTTTAAGTGTATTTTGACGTTCTTGGGTTGCTTTTCCTCACTCCAAATCTACATTTTCTACATATTTTTATCATAGATCATATATGGAATTTGTGGGCAATAGAAAGATTATCCTATTTTTGTATATTCTCAAGTGATAACTCGAGAAAATATCATGCTCTTAATTTATGAAATTAGATTCCACTCTTATGCACCAAAGGTATTTATTTATGGTGATTATTGAATGATATCTAAGTGTTGAGTGGTTTTTTTTGTTGTAACTTATTTTTATTTCATACCTAGCATTATTAACTAGCCCCTAACCCCCACTCTTGTGCACCAAATGTATTTATTTATGGTGGTTATTGAGTGATATCTAAGTGTTTGAGTGGTGTTTTTTGTTGTAACTTATTTTTATTTCAGACCTAGCATTATTAACTATCCCCTAACCCTCACTATATCATGGTGACTTATTCCCTTTTTTTTTTTTGAATATTTTTAAAGCATTTACTCACTTATGAGTCAGTATTCTATCTAAACATGTATTGAGGTGTTTGTTTATTGAAGTGAATCACACTATGTATTATTATAAGGATCTATTTGACTTGTTCATTTCACATAGATAGGGATAACCCCCATAGCTTCAAGGTGTTGGCCTAAAGTGAAGGTAAAATCTTATTAAGGTCACAATGTTGCATTCCCTGAGTATGCTTACCCCATAGCATCACAATTGGGACTTTCATTACGGTGTTAATTTAGATAGAAACAAGACCCATATTCAATCTAAGATTCGAGCTTCTCTATTTGTTTTATTTAATGCACCGCAGTCTTTATACAAACCTATACATATTTGGAAATTTAAACTTCACTTTTATTTATATTTGTATTATTTATATGAAAATAACTATCTAATTATAACTCATTCTTACTTTAAACCTATCATAACTCTAAAAACTCACATATAAAGTAATGACTAGAGCATATATAACCAGTCATCCTTTTGTAAAAAATCACAAACAATCCTAGGAACTAAAACTAGACCCCAAATCCCCCAATTCATGAACATAGTAGAAACCACCTTATCATAGTAAATAAAAGCCAAAAGTCATAAAGAAGAAGTCTAGTACTTGTAACAACATTGACCCTAGCTACATTCATCCTTTGCTCCCTATAGATTCTAGAATGAAAAGAACGAGACAAGAACTCAAATAATTTAATCCATATGCTTTGAAAATCTTTTATTCAACCTATAAGCATGTTCCACCATTGAGTGAAATATGAAGGAAAAAATTGAAAGATTCAAAGTTGTAAATGCTCATATCTTGAACATAAATATGAACTACCACCTATCTTAACACGTGTCTTTCATCATTATATGTAATTTGCCTCTTACTGTTGTTTTTAGCTATAATTCTACAGGACATGTGTCAATAAATAACCCCAGTGTAGAATGTAGAATGTTCTCCAAACACCACGTGTCCATCAAAACCAAAATCATAAAGAGGTTTTATTCAAACTTCGTATTCTTCTTTTTCAAAGATAATTTCCCAATGAGCTCTCCCCATGTGTCGAACATTCCAATGTTCTCAGCCGACCAATTTCAGTTGAAGCCTATGACGATATTATATATATCTCCAAATGTCAAAGCATGTTTTTATTTTTAATGATATTTAATAAACATATTAAGCGCGTTACTACCCAATAAAAAATAAATCAAAATGCATGGATGAGTAAAATGATGATGTGAATAAAGACCATTCACTTTCTAGTATATGGTGCACACATTCTATGAAAGAAAATGACAAACACACATGATGTAAAGAAAATGACAAAAATATAAATGTATCACTTCTTTTCTAAATAATTATTCTTTATCTTTTTCTAAATAATTTGGAAAAAAATAACTATGTTTTCACTTTTTGGAATTATACTTTATTAAACACCCTCATTAATATAATATAAATAGAGTTGTTAGATTTTAAGTACAACTGCTAGCCAAATTATATATATTGGATTTAATTTTTTTATAAGAGTCGTTGATGTTGTTTCAATTTTATTTGTTGATAAACAATTCCCTTACAAAGATAGTAAAATATAATTTCTTTACATTGACATTTTATTATTTTTTAATATGCCATTTCATAAAGTCAATTAAACGAACAAACATTTCATTATTTTATTCCAAGGTCATTTAAAAAAACCAACATATAAAACTTCGAAGTTGAATTCAACACTATTAGTAACCACGAAAAATCTTTAAATTTGTTAAATGATTAGAAAAAAAAAACACTTTAAATTTGTTAAATGATTAGTAACAAGAACCTTTAAATATGTTCAAGGGTATTCTAAGTGATAGAATAACTTTAGTGCAGCCATCCACTTAGATTCGACCACCCAACCTCTTGCCTTAATTCAAATGTCAATATTTAACTAAATATTGCACTAATGTTGGATGACTATGTTGTGAAAATGAATACACATACATTGCTATACTTATATATATATATAAATGATAATGATATTTTATTTAATATTCATCATTAAAATTAGCATTATTATTTTAATATTTTTAAGGTGGAATATAATTGTGTATTTAATATTTTAATACATAATTTTTATTTCTTTTTCATATTGTATATTTGATTTTTTTTCAAGCTATGACAATAATATATTTATTAAGAGGAGCTCAACATGTTATTTTGCAGGAATTGAATTTGCGTGGGAGGATAACAACATTCTTGCCAACCATGCAAGTTAAACTTAATTGAGAACTTTAAATAGATAGTATACAAAACAATAAATAATTAATATTTTAAAACTCAAAGGACATCTTTGTTCAATATTGTAAATTCGTTCAAATTTTGAGACTTTTGTTTGTACTCAATATGATTCATAAGTGTCATTCTTTGAAGGTAAACTTTGAATGGATCCCCTAGGAAATCTCTTGCTCTTAGATTGTCATCATCCTCTTTTATGTTTGAAGCTAGAATATACTTGAACTCTTGTAGCTAATTAATTAACTATGCATCAATTTCCTAGATGGAGTGTTAACATGGGGAGATAAGAAAAGTCGCATGTAGTGCACAGAGCCATGCTTGCATGGGATCAATCATGCAACAAAAAATATTTTGGATGGAAGTTGGGACGCGGACTTTGATTGTAGATCCCTCTTATTTGATCCATAACATATGGTATGATGTGGTCATTAGTCTCACCTTTGGTAACGTCATGCGTGTAGTAGGAATGCATGTTCAAATGGCTTATCCATTAAGTTGAAGATGGAAGACAACTAGTGGAATACAAGATGCTAGACATTATGGTAGTTTAGCCTCATTTTCATGTTTGGTAATTTTGGTTTGATTTTGATTTTTCTTAATGGATTATCTGAAATGTCATGTCTTTTGGATTAGCTTACCACTAAACCTAGGTAAGAAAAATAAAATGGAAGTTGGATGGATTCATTTGTGTCAATTTAAGGGGTTTATTTCTAGTTCTTCTCTCTAGGTGGGTGGTTATCACCCTGACTTTTGTACCTACCCCATAGTCTCTATGTCTTCTCTTTATCCCTTATTATTGCCTCCCCTTTTCATCTCATATCTTGTATCAATAGCCGAATATGTTAAGCTCTAGTAATTAACATTGTTGGAATATAGCAAATGTAGGCTCAAGAATGGGCCTACAAAAATTGCTATAGATCCCTTACACTAGAAACTCCCCTATCTTATGAACTATACTTAATCTTATGTCATGAACGTAGCATATAATTATATTTGTCCTTTTCCTATTATTATTGAGGAAGAGGTAACTTTCTAGATTGATCCAAGTGAGTATTAGTGGACACCCACCTATTCCACTAGCTCATAGTAAATTTTCTATTTTTGTAGTTTTCTACATTTTTTAGGTCCTAAACTTTTGAAGCCATTTATAGGCCCTACAAGGAAATTTTTGGGTAAAAGGGCCAATTCCATTTATATACTATCGTTTGCGATCGAAAAATGTACTTCTTGGATAGACCTTTCCAGTGGTCTGTCGTGCATGTAGAACTAATATCGTATGCCAAAGTTAAGGCCCTAGGAAGTTGACATTCTAACTTACCCCATCGGGGCCCACAAGCCTTTGGTGCATCATCTCCAAGGGTGGATTTTTGGATGCTTTGGGTTTCTTATTACTTATTTATGATGAAAAGGCATCTGAGCCTCATTGTAATACAACTTGACGAAGTCGTGTAGCCGTCACATCTCTTCTTAGAGATAAGCTACCACAATTTGAGCTAGTTTATTTTCATTCTGCATGTATACATTTTCAACATGTTCCATTTATTAATAGAAGTCCAATTTCACCATATCTCTATGTTTTGGTTATAAATCTATATATAATATCCTTCCCTTCATAAATTTGGATCAAAATTCAAGGACTGGGTTCTCAACATGAAGTTCTCTTACTCTAAAAACATCAAAATTTTCCAATTCACAGAACATTTATGGATAAAAAAATAGTTCATAGCATAGGTTGTTAAGGAAAGGGATCAACACAATAATAAATTCTTCGCAAATTGGATCTAATGGATTAAACATTTTAGGTAGCTTCTAAATTAGATTATGATTATAATGAACCCAACCCAAACTTATTGATCTTAAGGAGGTGGAATTTCCAAGTTTTTTTTGTTCAATGTTTTCTCAAAAAAATCATTTTCAAGACATTAGGGTTCTAGTGATATACCACTGTCAAAAACAAGATCGTTAGAGACATTGGAAAAATTGGATGAAGTCTTCTTCACTCCAAGAGCCTAGTTTTCAATGACAAGGGAAGAGTGTATTTCTCACATTTCCCTTGTTCCGATGATATAGAAAATCCATATTGCATAAAAAATAATTTCTTTTTTGGTATAGGTACTAGCCTTATGCTTAAATGAATCTTATCTCATGGAATTAGAACCATATTGTGCCAAAAGTAAATTCCTATGCAATATAATCACTAGTATCGTAATTAAATGAGGTTTCTCTCAAGGCACAGGAACCATATCACCCAAAAGCGAAGTCTCCAATGAATCAAGGGTCAATGCCATGCTAGTTGTAACTTCTTCAATTACAAATCTCTTGTTTGGGTACTTATCTAGTGACACAATGATAGGTTCTTAAAATCACATTTTACTCCAATATTACCCAAAAGAAAGTTGGGAAGGTTTCTTATTACAAAGTTTTTTGGCGCAACTTGATAATAGTGTTTGAAGATGCCCAAAATCCTTTCAAGGTTTGCATATTTTAGAGGAAAAGGCCCTTGCATGGTTAGATTCCACACCCTAGCGTTGGGCCTGAGTAAAACCCCAAATTTCTAGGAAAAATGGAATAATAGAATTACCACACCCACTTGCACTCATTTCATGTGTGTGTGTGTGTATAATATAATATAATATAAATTACCAAACACTTATCTGCAACAAAAATTTCAGAGGATGGTAATCCCTCCTCTCATCCAAAAATTACACAAAAGGAGTACAATATTCTAAGAGGCCAATGTAAGCACTATAAGATGGATTACTTCCCCTCTTGAATTATATCCTCACTAATTCAGGATAAATTTTCAATATTGTAGTTGTGGAGAATTTTGAAATTAGATCTATAGCATTTAATGCATATAATTACTTATAATTACTTATGATGTTCTCCATCCACCTTGGAGTGATATACATAATGGCTACAAAAACTTGTATACAACTTGCACCCATTGATCAACATTAGCCTTCAAAATTGTAATGTAAAAAGATCTCAAATATGGATTAGACAACCTTAAAGACATGCTTGGATTGCCTCCTACCATGGAGAATTCCATCCTTTCGACAAAACTCTTTTCATGCCTTGCTCGAGAATATGAAATTGTATAATATAAGAGGTGAAAAATCCTAGGTTTCTCTAATTCACTCAAGCATGGAGGGTATTAAAAAAAAAATTCTTCTATAATTATGTCAATCTATTGTTAAGAATCCTCCCTGGCTAGGAGAAGAGGTCATAGCATAGATCCCATTATCGTGTTAGGTAACAAACCTAGGTCATGGTTACATTCTTGTATAATTGAATGTGCATAGCCAATTGGCTTGAAGCATGATGTACTTGAAAGTGCTCAAGTAAGCCTTAGATGAAAACACATTGGATTTACCATGTCCAACATACCATCTAAACTCTTTTCCTCTCAAATGAAATTTTAAGGCTATCTAATTTTAAATAAAAATATTTGTACAAAAATACATAAACTTTTAACCTGAGAAGTGGAATGTTGCTCCGCCAAGGATGATTTGGAAATTTTCTTGCATTCATCTAAGTGACCCTTTTTTGGTTTAATTTGGTCAAATTTAGATTGGTAGTATCTACTCTAACAAATATTTATACATAAGATAGATATACCCTATGCAAGTGAGAATAACCATTGTTTGGTTATCTTGTGAAGTGGTTAGATGACTAGGCCTATATTTTCACTCTAGTAGGGAACATAAATCTTCATATTTCAAGTATGACATGTTATGAGGACCCCATACGATAGAGTTCAAAAATTTTTATATCGTGACAACTCAACATTGCAATGCCATGGCTTTGTAGCATAGATCTAAGCTTTGCCTTGGTGTAATGGCTAAGAAATACTTGTAATAATATTTGGATAAACTTGAGGGTAAGGTAATGCTCCCATAATTCTAAGGGATCTAGGATAACCCATAGACCAAAATATTCATGGAATATATGTACTTTGGTGAACAATTTTAGCTTAGTCGTTAGATGTTTTATGAATACTAACTCTTATCTAGTCTTGTTATAAAGACATAAAATTTACATCACTGGGATCTTCCATCTAGGCCAAATGTTCGAATTCATAATAACACCATCAACACTATTATCCATTAATATAATTAACTTATCTAAACACAAAAATCATTATGAAATTCTCATACACAAAATGTAACACAACAGTTGTCATAAATCTGGACAACTATATCAGATATATGTATAGTTAAAGAACATTAGATAAGAACAAATGCAAAGACTTATGTGGAAGGAGTTACCTAAAACTAAATAGTGGTGTCAGATATTCCACCCAATCATAGGCTTAGCTATGCTTTTTTTTCCCAAATATAGCCACCCTCTACTCGAGTCATGATACCACCAGAGGAAAACTCAACATCTTAAGAAAATTCTCAATGATGAAAGCCACTCTCCTTCATAATGAAACAATGGCAATCACCTTCTATTCACTGAGACAAGAATTCCATGAATTGTATATATGCCTTCATAGTTAGTTGTAGCTACAAAATGAAGTTCCTTCATTCCCTATGTATCCTCTTAGTAACCTTCCCTCTTAGTGCCTACCATCCAACCAAACCAACATCAAAACCCTGAACCCCTTTTTTTAGTTTGGGTTTGGTTTTTCTACCTCAAATTTGTAGTCAAGTTCAAAATTGATATTTCCCAATAGTTATAAATGGTTTCCACTCAAATTTAACACCATTTGTGCATGAATTTTTGTCACCCTTGAAAATTTTCTCTTCTTGTAATTACCAATAGAAATCCCTCTCACAAATTAGCTTGTTCTTCACTCATGCTTGCTCTCTGATTTTTCCGAACTCTTCCTCTACACTCCTCATGATTTTATCATTCTCTACAATCTAAAAAATGGATCCCTTAACCCCGTCATGCATCCATTTAGTATGAAAAAGGAAAACAATGATCTTTTGTCCATCAATAGTATATTTCATGGGTTAGATCTTGGAACTAGAGACTGATACTTGTTATACCCTCCTTTGACCATAATTAGCTATGTATTTGGTATCCATACCTCCATAAACATGAGTTTTTTTATACCTAAATATGTATCTCTCCTTAATAACTTATTTTGGGGCAATGGAAAAGAGGGAAATAATTTTTAAATTCAATTTGCGGCATTTTAGTAAAATGTTTTTTTTATTGTGACCATTTACTTAATAGGGAAAGTATATTTCCAAATAGTCTCAATAATTCCCACTTATGATATTATGGCTAGTATCATTGTTCCACCTTTTATTTAGTTTGTCAACGAGTTTCCTATAATAAAGAAAAATGGATTTACATTATGTTTAATTGTCTGTCACATTTCAAAAATTAATAATTAAAAAATTCCATGGATTTTGTTGACACTGGGTCATAATTATAATTACATACCAAAGACAATGGGGTGTTTTAATAACAATAATTAGAGAATAATAGACACATAGGATTTCAAGCATAATGCAACGACAATAATTGAACCTACTTGGGTATTTTAAGGTAGCCTCTCCAACCCCATCCTCATTGATGAAGACCTTAAGGAAGGAGCCTTAATTCCAAGTGCCATATTTTGTTAAGGGAAGTGACACTTTTTGTGAAAGGGAGTTATAGTGAAAATTTAAGAGGAATATTTGGTGTTTTCTCTTATACCTATGGATTATATCTGTCATATAGATATGCATTGGACTTATTCCCAAAGTATTACACAATTGCAGTCAACATTAGTGTCGCAAAATGTATCTAAGGTGTCGCACTTGGAGGTAACTGGAATTTTTCTGTCATTTCAATGGATTCATGTTGATTCTGGGTGTTAATTGTTTCATTTTAGTTTGGTTTATCATTTATGAGTGTGTGATCATGTCCAAGTTGTTTTTTTGTCTTGTATTTTGCTTCATTGATCCCATGCTTATTGAAATTTTAATCTTTCTTGTCTGGCAGCTTACTCGAACAACCACTCCTCATATTGCCTCCCTAAATTGCGCACTATGCAATATCAGGCCCTAGTTAGATATCATTTCCTCATAAAATTGTGTATTGCATAGTCACTACATTCTAGAAATTCACATTGTACAATCCCAGTGCTTGGTCCCTACCTCTTGCTCTTGCTAATTGCTCAATATTTTCCCAGTCAGACCTCCACTGTGCCATGAAATTCCAAGTTATAAGTCAGGATCCTTCCCAATCCTTGACTTGCTCAACTGCACAATCAACTATCTCATTCCTTGACTTACTCAACAACGCAATCAACTATCTCATCCCCCCTAAAACCGTGAACTGCACAATCCAATGAGAAATAATACCTCACTGCATCCTTGACTCCCTCAACTATGAACTATTTCCTTCTTTTCTCTCAGACACTAAGAATTGTGTAGTCCTAGTGACTAGACCTTCATCACTACCTTATAATTCTATGCATTGCATAATCCCTTAGCCTCCTCCTCAATTTTGTACAATTTAATCATGTTGCAAGAGAAACAAGATATATTAGGATATTTTGGGGTTAATTGTTAGAATTTACCGAGAAATAATAAATTACCGAGAGGAACAAAAAACCATAAAATAGCTAGCAAAAAATCATAAACATAAACAAAGATGTTTATCTGGGAAAACCCCCAAATTTGGGCAAAACCCAACCAATGAAATTTCATTAGGCATTGGCCAAAACCCTGGCCAATCTGGCCAAGTGAGCCTTCACCACTCACCTTCAAGCCTACATTACAATGAAGTATTCCCAACCTTTTATAGGCTCCATTACATGCAATACCATGGGCTGAAAACCATGGGTGCACAATACCATGTACCCCAAAACCACTAATGTTTACCCTAGTAAACATTGACTCTATCCCGAGTCAAGTTTACCTAAAAATTCCCCCCTTAAACTTGACTTGGGGTTTCTTGACTAACTCCAGCCAAAATTGCTAAGTGAGACAACCCTGGTCACTCTAGGTCTTCCCCCCTCAATTTTTTTTTTTTTTACCTAGGTAATTGTTGACTTGACATCCCCCCTATCACTTGGATCTAACCCATATTTTACCAGTGATTACCCAGGGGTATGCATGCCATACCATGTCTTACAGCAATATTCCCATTTACATGTAATAAATTAACTCCATTATAATATATAATAATAATATTTTTTTTGTTTCATTGTTACTGTCTCTGTACATATGAAATCAATGTCCATATAAAAAGAACCCATCTACTAGATTACATCGGTCACCAACCTCTGTAACCTCCAGTACTCTAGGAGTTCTCTTCAGATACATGGTTCATCAATTAATTAATCCATGTGCACATATCCTCTCTCATTTTGACAGACTTTGCTCTCCTAGCACAGCAAAATTCAATGGCTCTGATACCATTTGTTAGAATTTACTGGAGAAATAATAAATTTACCAAGAGGAACAAAAAACCATAAAATATCTAGCGACAAATCATAAACATAAACAAAGATGTTTATTTGGGAAAACCCCCAAATCTGGGGCAAAACCCAACCAATGAAATTTCATTAGGCATTGGCCAAAACCCTGGCCAATCCAGCCAAGTGAGCCTTCACCACTCACCTTCAGGCCTACATTACAATGAAGTATTCTCAGCCTTTCATAGGCTCCATTACATGCAATACCATGGGCTAAAAACCATGGGTGCACAATACCATGTGCCCCAAAACCACTACTATTTACCCTAGTCAACATTGACTCTATCCCGAGTCAAGTTTACCTAACATTAATGTCGTCTTGTAATTATTTAATTCCATTTGTAGGTGTTGTTATCTTGACATGACAAGATGATGCTCAAGGAAGATGCTAAGGAGATCATGTAAGAATAAACTTGTAAATCTAGAGGTACAAAGAGATCATCAAGCCAAGAGACGAAGGGACACTGGATCACAATAGAAGAAAGAAGATCAAGATCACATGGAAGACTCCATACAACCGTTCTTTTGGAGGATGAAGATAAAGTAATTGCAATATCTATCATGAATATACAAATATGGCAACAAGGATACTTTCAATTTATAGTGTTATATCATTGTAATGGTGTGTCTTGGGACATTCACTTTATAATATGAAGCTCTTGGAGCTGACACACTTTTCATGCATATTTCGTGAATTATTGTAAGACTATTCTTTCCCTGTTTGTGATCTATTTTTATGTTAATACATACTAATGAAAATGAACTATTTTGTTAGATCTAGTATGCATATTTGAATCGTGTGTCTTTTGATTTCATGATCGTTATTTCTTTGTGAATTGTTTCACAATATTACTAACGATTATTTCAGATATATGTTTGTGTCTTTATTAGTATAGTGCTATTAATTTAATCTTAAACACTCACTTTCTTTTCCTTTCCGTGAAATAACCATTATACACCTTGCAATTGAATACATCACAAGGATACCTTACTTGTTTATATCGAAAGTACATGTGTTTATCTTGTGTCATTTATTACAGCCAAGGAAAATATTTAATATTATGGAAACAGACCTAATTTTCTAGTTGGGGCTCCTACTCCAAAATGTATGAGGTCTATTTGGGACTTCATATCAAGGATACCCTCTAACGTTTTGAATCTTACAACATTGTCAATAGTTATGGAGCTAGAAGGAGAGTAGCCTTTTCATGGTTGTTAACTCACCACATACACATAAAGAAGCTTTTGTGCTAGGTAGTAATTGTTCGAACCCAACTCCAACTCATATATTTGAGAAGGAAGATTCATCTCACCAAGGTCCAAAGTGTGCATACGAATCCACTTACGAACAAATATGGACACATCGGCCTATTACTCGCTATTTTGCTAGAGCTCTTGGATTTCTTCCTCTCACATCCTTTATTCCTCATAAGAAAACAAATAAAGAGGAAAACTACCACAATGTGTTGGTTTCTTCAATGGAGGAATTGGTTAATGAAACCCTTGAATATTTAGTTAATTCTTGAAGAGTCTTCAGAATTAGAAAGTGAGGAGGAGGAGGAAAAAAAATACGTGGTCGATGACCAATTGGATTGGATGGCCCAACGGCCTCTTTCTCTTCTGAGTAATCTTCATCATTTATCGAAGAACTTGGAAAATATACTTACAAGTATGATCTTGATAAGAAAGTGAAGGTTGAAGATCACATTGATGATTTCTACTTGAATCTACGGATGTTAGAAGTAAATTTTTATGATGTTACTTGTATATTATTTATGTACACTCTAGAAGGTAAAGATTTAGTTTGGTACCACAACCTTCCACCAAATTCAATCCATAATTGGAGGGAGTTTAAGAAATTATTTTTAGAAAAGTTTGTTGATGATAAAACTCCATCCCTATTACTTAAGGAGCTTAGAAACATTAAGATGGGGGGAAAAGAAAAGGTTAAGGATTTCAATCAAAGATTCACATGTATTTCGAACAAGTTATCCACTCATATACAACCACATGATTCAATTACTAAATATTATTATATTGTTTCCTTACCTACTAACATTTCCATTTTTTCAAGTACGTTGCAAAAGATACTTCGGCCCCTAACTTTGAGGAAGCAATTTTCATCAAAAAGGACTTGAGGTATATTTGGGTCATTGATAATTAGGAAGATTCAAAATACTCCAAAGACACTTCTAAAAATTCCCAAGCATCTTCCGCCAAAGCTAAAGAGAAATATCCTTTTGACATGTAAAACTTGACTACATATTTGAAGTTGTTAACTAATGAAGCATCATTATAACTCTAAAGGAAGGTAAGTGACGCTTCTACTAGAAACAAGTCTTTTAAATTTTTTTTCAAGAAGAACATAAATAAACTACCTAAGTCTACACAAAGCTCCAATAGTTTATTCAATGTTGAAAATTTGGACATGGATAACTACTTTACCTTTCATCAAGAAGAACATTCAAAGAAAGCATGCCCTCAATGGAAACATAGCATGAATGATGTGGTTTTTAATGTTATAAAAAGGTTGTCAGCAGAATATCATTCAGAGTAGACTCAAGAGATTGATGAACCTACCTTGACAAAGGAAAAATAAAATGTTGGTGATTCAATTCTTACATTTGATCTTATATTCAATAATGATTGATAAGGTGTTTCAATGAGCCCCCTATTGGCCTGTGAACGTACAAGCCAAGGCTGAACTAAAAAAAAATGGCACAAGATGAGCTAAGCCATTAGTAAGGCCTCCAAGAGAAGGTCTGTGCAGCCTTAGTAGAATTTTCTTTAGGCGCGCAGCTCACAGCTGTCGTGCGATCCATAAAGTCGTCACGCAACTCACAGTGGTCACATGATCCATAATGCAGTCATGCAGCTCATAGTGGTCGTTAAAATTACAACTATCACTCATAGTGCCTACTCTGATAGCTCTAAAATTGGAAGTGACCCGCCGAAGAGAGTGACTTCAGTCACCTCACGAGCCAATCAACGAAGCTTTGGGGGGCAAGAACGAGGATTCATCTCTGAGTTTATGATCCCATGAAAGGTCGTGGGGACCACTCGTCCAATGGTAGAATGCATAATGGTGTCAAGGTAAGTAAGGTAAGGTAAGTCTCCTGGTACAAAGCATGTACCTTGTGTCAGATACATGGCCCTCACCCACCTGGCTGCTTTTGGCCAATCCTCTCGCGCCACGTGTATTCCTACTGGCGTCCTCTTGACGTCAGCCCTCTAGTTGTGAACTAATTTTTACCATTAAAAAAGGACTATTTACCCATCCTGTTTTCACGGCTAACTGCATTTTTCACCATTTACTGTCTGTTTTTACCAAGCTGAGCGCCCAAGTAAAAATCTGCAGTGGTGCATTTCCCCTCCCTCACGTGGCTCTAATCATTGCCTCAGGTATTTTTTTCAAGCACCTCTCTATTTTTATTTATTTTTTATCAAATTTATGATGGAGAAAATAAATAAAACTGCTCTCGAAACCCCGTAGGCTCAAGAAGCTAGAGCCACCCCCGATCTTGAGCCACTCATGGACTCCCAAGCCCAATTCTGTGATATTGTTTACCCTTTCGATGTGGCTAATAAGAGGTCTGAGCTTCTGCATTATAAATGGAGGGGTGAGGACTTGTTTAGGTCATAGATTTAGGGCTTTACTATCAGATACCCCCATCCATCTACCCTTTCCTTGAGTTCATATCCTAGCTTCCCGATGCATACATTGAGTGAAAGGATATTTTTCTCTCCACACAGGGGACCAAAATCTTCGAAATCACTCCTCAATTGATAAGGAAAGCCCTGTGATTTCACTCTTCTCATTAGTGCATCGAATTCATCGAGGTCACCCTCTCGTACCATTTCTCAAATTTTCCTATTGAAAAGAAAAGGGGTTTCCTTGAGATAATTACCGTGTCGGGTATGTCCACTATCCCACCCATGGAAACTATCCCTTTGTCGCTCTTCCGCAAGACCATCCACCCCATCTTGGTGGTAATTTCAGGTATTTTGGGTTTAGATAATGAGGGTGGGGTAACAAAAACATGTCTAGGGTTTTTATACCTTATGATGCAACCCAATATTTTGCTGGACATTCCTACCTTTTTGGCCTCTACTATTCAAGCTTAGTTCCAAGACCTATCAACTTCAATTTTTTTTAGTTACTACTCTTTAGTGTTCTATTTGTTCATGTTCACACACACAAAAAAGGAAATTGTGATCATGTCTTTAAAAAAATAAATGGACGCCAACGTAGAGAGTATTGAGAGCTGGACAAGTCAGTCAAAGCTTTAAAAGCAAAGCTCAAAGGTAAATGTTGTTGGTGGAAGCCGAAAAAATAGTTTGGAGTGAAATAATGAAAGAGGTGAAGGATCACTCGGAGCTCATCACCTTGGAAAATTATAAGAAGAATTTCATTCATGATTTCAAAGTGTAGCTTGATGTGGGTCACCAAGAGGGCAATGACAATGTGGTGATTGTGCATGGATACATTAGATTCATCAACGAACTCCCCACTGAAGAGTTAGGCATGCGCGGAGTGGTCGACCGTTACAGGATGGTAATGAAAATTATGAAGATGGTACACAAGGAGGAGGCATGGGTAAAAGTAGCTAGATGTTTAAGGATAGTGGCCATAGGAGTGGAATCATTTTATCATGAATGGAATAAGCTGGTGGAAGCAGGGATTCCAACTTGTTGGGACCCCTTGGAAGTACTTCTCCCTTGGGTCACATGTGAGCAACGGATGACCAAGATTAAAGACAAGGCTGACTCAACTTTGGAAAAGACCTCCCATCTTAAGGCCGAAACCTTGGTGGCATCACTGCACAAGGAATTCCTACCACTCGCAAAGGTCAAGCAGTTTTTCACTGCTCACATCAAATACTCCGAGCTGACTCAGATATGTGCACTATTCTATCTTTTTAGCTCTATGCCCTTACCTGTAGACATCGAATGGCAGAGATGTTACGAACGTGCGTGTCCTCCAACCGCATCCACATCACATCATATGGTTCCTTTGTCATCTCTCCACTCTGGATCTTCCTCCACTCCCACACGGACATGCACCACAACACCTGCTACCACCCATCAGCACAACCATTGAAGATTTCAAGATTCAGCTCATGCGGTCACAGTTACTTTGTTTTACTTTACTTTTTTGATTATGATGTTTTAGTTGGTGGAATCATCATTCCACTCTTGTTATTGTTATTTTTTTTAAGAAGAGTGTGGTTGGTAGCACGCTACAACTAGACCATATCATTTTGAGTCCGATGAATGTACTGCGAATCAAGAAATAATATATGCCTAGGAAAATATCTGGCCATGAGCCTCTATAGGGAAAACTCATGAAATATACAAAGGTTCTAGATTTTTGTGAAAATTATTGGTCCATATAGCATATATTTGATGTAATATTGTTTTGAGCTCTAAATTCATATCAGTGAGAGTTTTTTTTGGAAAGTTAATATAAGAACGACTTTGTCTACGGATGGATTCCAATTGAGATAATGAGCAGTATGTATGTGTTTTTATCTTATTTGTTTAAGCTTTTTTTCGCTTTGATATTCGTTCTTCAACAGTCTCATATGTGAAATGTTGGTGATAGATGCTTTAATAAGTGAATTTGTATACATACTCATTGAGGAAAGACGACACTCATGCATTAATTATCTTATAGCATTAATATTTCTCACCGTGAGGGTATCTCTCCATTAACCTCATATTCCTCATTTTTCCTTAGATCCTAAGAAGGACGGACTCTTATTGCAGAATAATTCCATCTTTTGCGGTGTTTCTCTTCCTATTTCCTCTCAATTATTGCCACCTTATACTCTCAAGTCTGATCAGTAGCCTTTTACTTGGCCCATTCGAGGTACCCTTGATTCTTACATCCTTGAGTCCATTTTGAGTGATGCTTAGTGTGCATAAAGCTTAGTACCATTGTTCTCTACAATTATTCTGAACCACAGTTCCATTTGTCCTAAATGAAGATACACTCAGAGTGAAGCTCCATATGAATATTTTAAATCCTCTAATTCCTAAGATGTCCTAGGCACTGGTCTTTTGCAACTCAAGGTTGTCTCTAGGAGTGACAACATATTTTTGGTGTTTTTGTCGGGGAAAGAATTAGAAAAAATATTTTCCCTAGGGTAAGAAATAAGTTTCACCCTTCAGCACGAAGGGTTGAAGAGTTGCATAGCCCTCACCTTGGTGACTCCACTACAATCAAGTTGAAATCAGCAAAACCTTGACTTTCACAAGGCCCATACCCAATCAGATACCTCTTAATTGAAAACCCCTTTCGTGTCTGATCCTAAGAAAATCATATTCAGAAGAGTTTGGAACGAAAGAAAACCTGGCCAGGCTGACTTACCTCCATTCTCTCTTGAAACTTCACCCTCCTCATCTCAACGAGCTAATATCCAAGGTCAAAGTTCCATGGCCCGAGTGTTCGAATATCCTCCAAAATTCTCTTATTTTTTCAAAACCTTCAGTAAAGGATGAAACACAGTCAACCGATACATCTTTCATTGCTTCTCATCCCACTCTTGAGACCAAGGAATTAAACGAAGTTTCAACACTCCAAAGCAGCTTAGGAATCAATCTCAATTCCTTCGCTCATCAGATACTTGTTATACCTCACGCCTTTCAACATCAAGCCCAAACCCATAACTTGCCACCCCCTCCTCAGATGGTTGTACCCAATTTTCTCCTCAAAAAGTATGCCCCATTGTCCCTCCCCCAACTTCTAAATGATATCTCTCAAGATTACCTTAATCTTCCACCCCATTTCATAGGAGAAGATAACACCCCTGCACAGATGCATATTGAGAATTGTTGTGCCTTCGCGGAGAACGTGAATGTGGAACACCTTGATGTAGTATTGAGACTCTTTGTCCAATATTTGTATGGTGAGGCTCGAAAATGGTTCAAATCACTAGAAAATAACACGGTACACACCTGGGAGGAGATGGAGAATCTCTTCATGCTAAAGTGGGGGGAGAAGTGGGACCATGGCTATGTTGTCACTAAGTTCAATGCATTAAAAAAAATTCATAATGAAGATGTAATATAGTTCATCAAGAGGTTCAATAAGCTATACAACAACCTTTCCACAGAGATAAAACCCCCACAAGAAGCTGCTAAGGTAGTTTTCGTGGGATCCTTTGAACCAGAGTTTGGGTTCACCTTAAGAGAAAGGAAGTCTGCATCTCTAGATCAGATCTAGACTGATGCATTGGGAGAAGAAGAAAACTTTGCCTCTACTAGAAAATTCAATGGGAAAGAAGATAATGAAATGAGAAGGAAAAACAAAGAGGAAGCTACCACCTCAAATCAAGGAAGATAATCACAAGATTACAGGATAGAGGAAATGATAAAAGTGATAAAAAACCTTTCAAATAAATTGGTAAAGTTGGAGCTAGAATCCAAGAGTTCCTTACCTCAGTCAAATCAGATAATTCCTAATCAAGGATTCAATCCTCAGTATCGGAAGCCCCCGTTGAAATTAATACAACGCGACAAGAAAGAGCACCAGGATCATATCCAACCTCCTCTGTATCTAGAAGTTGAAGGGGAAGGGAAGGTCAAGGAAATCCTAGACAATCAAGAAAATAAATTCCTCACCTATTCTAATGATGAAGAATGTGAACTCACCTTACAAGAAGGGGTAGAAGAGAAGGAGCTTCCCCCTGAAGATAAAGATATTGACTTCCTAGCAGGCTATGCCCTATGCCTTCCACGACATAAAACATATTATCAAATCATATTTGGATGATTTATATGCTCGTTCTCGAAAGAGAATTGATCATCCTTCACACCTTCGACAAGTTTTTGAACAGTGTCGTTATTATAAAATTCGGTTGAAACCTAATAAGTGCATTTTGGTCGTGACATCCAGTCAGTTATTGGGATTCATCATGTCGATGGAAGGGATTCGGGTAGATCCCTTCAAGGTTGAGAAATACTTCAGTTTCCTCCCCCTTCTTCAATTCGTCAGCTTCAAAGTCTACAAGGTAAGGCAAATTTCTTAAGGAGATTTATCGTTAATTATGTCGAGGTGACGAAAGGATTTATGAGGTTGTTAAAGAAAGGAGTTCCATTATTTTGGGATGAATTTTCTCAATGCTCTTTGGATGCTTTAAAAAATGCATTGACCTCTTCTCCATTACTGAGTCCACCCGATTAGAGCAGAGACTTCCTTTTGTATCTCGCTATAGCAGAATCTACTATTGGTATGGTTCTAGTTCAGGAAGATGATGTTCTTTGTGAGCATGTTGTTTACTACCTTAGTCGACGCTTGGTGGGTCCTGAACTCTGTTATTCTCCCATTGAGAAGTTAGCTTTAGCATCTGTCCATGTTGTCCAATGGCTCAATCATTATATCCTTCTTCGTAAAGCTTATGTTTTGGCAGCAGTTAATCCATTTCAATTTGTTCTCAGTAGGTGAGTGATTGGGGGCAAATACAATTGATGGATTTTCATTTTGCAAGATTTTGATCCCGAATTCCTGTTTTCCAAACCCAATAAGTCTTTGGTATTTGCAGAGTTGATCTCTTAGTTTCCCTATGAAGAAGAGATTGTTTATGAAGAGTCATTCCCTGATGAACATCTTTTCCTCTTTCTTCACAGGATCTTTGGTATGGATATCTCATTGTTTATCTCCAGACTGTAAAGTTTCCCTTAGATTTTTTGAAAGTTGCGTCACTTAACTAAAGGTTATATTATTATTGGTGACACTCTATATCATCGTGGGGTCAATTCTGTTGTGTAATCAGCTCCAAAAATAGAAGAAAAGAGATATCAACGCCTTAGAAATAAGCCACTTCGAGGGGGCAACCTCCAATACATTACATGAATGAACAATTCTTGGATGATACAAATAACAAAACCTCCTTTCTATATATAGGAGTCCATGGGGCCACAATGTAATCCTAGCCGACCTAACAATAATAATGTAAGGGCCCAATAATAAAAATATTAACGTTACAGGGGTAAAACAATAACAATAAGGGGGGCTACACTAACATAATAAGGGACTACACTATTAATATAGGGAATTAACATGCCCCTCTCCTTCAAACAAGTGTTGTCCTTAATGTTTGATTATTTCTTGATGCTTTTGTATAAAATTGTCATCCTCCCATGTGGAATCTACTACAGGAAGGTTCTTCCACTTGCTGAGATACTCTGAAATTGATCATACTTGTCGAGTTCTTGTTTCTCTGACTGCTTCAGAACTTCCTTCGATGTGATGTTGATCTTCCTGTTGTTTCATTAGATTTTGCACCAAAGTTAGGTTATCCTTTGAGAGTTGGAGAACTTGTTGTTGATGCTCGATGTGATATTCCACTAATTTATTATCCATATTAGCTATTATTTTATCCTTCAAATCATCCAACTTAGCCTCCATTTCTGATTTTAAACCATCTATGTCATCTTCGGTTGCTCTTCGTAAGATCGAAATTTGTTACACTTGGTACCATAATTTCGATATCTTATACTGCAATTCTTCCTCTTCATGCATCATAGTATATCTTTTTGAGGGCTTAATGGGTATGGAATTATTTTTTTGAAGCATTATAGAACCCAATACTGATAAAAATTCTAAAATATGCCCTTGGAATCACTTCAAACTACTTTTTCAAACAAACGTTATGCAATTTTAAAAACCAAATACACACCTTTTTATTGCTTTTGAGGAGCTATATATTGAAATTGAATTATCTCTGTAATGCGGATCTTCAATATCTGAAATTTGGCCCTGCGGAAGTCCTTTGAATCCTCTTTCGAATGCCACAGGTCTGACCTAATTTGGATTCTTCAAGGCAAAGTTATATCCAATCTCCCACAATGACCTAATTATGGACTGGTTCAATAGAGAGAACTTGTATGGCTTGCCACGTGTCACTGTTTGTTCCTTTGGCTCTAAAATTTATATAAAGGAAACTACGGTCTGTGTACTTCCAGTCACTTTTTACAAAATTCCAATCCGATGCTCAGAGAGATAGTTATCAATATTTTCCCACGATCACCTCTTTGAGATGAAATTCGGGAGCCTGAAAAAGACCTAACTTCCACAGATCATATCTTCGAAAATATTGTGAACCAAGCTCTAAAATTTTTCAAATATGTTCCTCAGGATTTCAGCTTCATGCTCTAAAAATTTCAGCTTCTGAACCTTCGTAGAAAAAACGTTATAGAAAAAATTATGTGATGACCTTTTTAAGTGAAATTCAGGAGCTTGCAAAAAGCCCTAACTTCAACAGATCATATCTTCGAAAATATTGCGAACCAAGCTTTGACATTTTGCGACGATGTTCCTTAGGATTTTGGCTTCGCACTCTAACAATTTCAGCTTCTGAACCTTAGTAGACAAAAATTTACAGCGAAAATTCCACGATGACCTGTTTGGAGCGGCGAAACACTAGAATCAAAAGCTCTGATACCAAATGTTGTGTAACCAACTCCAAAAATAGAAGAAAAGAGATATCAATGCCTTATAAATAAGCCACTTCGAGGAGGAAACCTCCAATACATTACATGAATGAACAATTCTTGGATGATACAAATGACAAAACCTCCTTTCTATATATAGGAGTCCATGGGGCCACAATGTAATCCTAGCCGACCTAATAATAATAATGTAAGGGCCCAATAATAAAAATATAGGGGTTACAGGGGTAAAACAATAACAATAAGGGGGGCTACATTAACATAATAAAGGACTACACTATTAATATAGGGACTTAACAGATTCAATCCTTAAACGTTGTTTGACTCTCGAAGAAGCTGAGGTTGTGTTGAATTATTAACACAGTTGAGCTTGTGGTGGTCATTTATCTGGGCTTTCTACAGCCCAAAATATTTTTCATGTAGGATATTGTTGGCCCTCAATATTCAAATATTGTGTTGAGGCAGTCAAAAAGTGTCATCCTTGTCAAGTATATACTCGAAATATGCACGCTCATCTAGCTCCACTCTTTCCTGTTGTCACTATCGGTACGTTCACAAAGTGGGGTGTTGATTATACTACTTGTAACCCACCTTAGACAAGGGGTCATAAGTACATTATCATAGCAGTAGACTACTTTACGAAGTGGGCTAAGGCTATGCCTACTTTTGCGAATGATGGTGAGACAAAAACCCTGTTTCTGTTCAACCAAGTCATTTCTCGCTTTGGAATCCTCAAAGATATTGTCACTGACCATCGCAGTCATTTTTAGAATAGCATGATGGCTGAATTGGCTCTCAAATTGGGTTTTCAGCAAGAGCATTCATCTTCATATTTTATCAGGCCAATGGGCAGGTTGAAGCTATAAAAAATTCCTTGAATACTATCCTTCAACGGATAATTGATAAATCCAAATCCAATTGGCACGTCATGTTGTACCCTACATTTTTGACATACCAGATGTCTGTGAAGACTGCAACCGGTTTCACTCCTTTCCAACTAGTTTATGGGTTGGAATTTATATTTCCTATTGAATGTGAAATTCCTTCTCTTAAGCTGATAGTTGAGCTTCTTCCTGACACTTCTAGTCTTGAAGAACACCTTTTCCATAGAGAACATTTCGATGAGCAACGTTGAGATGTAGCTATGATGAATGAGGCTCATAAGAAACAAGTGAGGGTTTAGTACGATAAGGTGGTCAAAATAGGGTTTTCTCTGAAGGTGACCTTGTTTTGGTTTATTCCCAAGACAAGGATGCCTTAGGGGCAGGTAAGTTCAAATCCATGTGTTATGGCCCTTTTATTGTTAAAAAGGTCCTGAAAAAGGGAGCTTATGCCTTGGTTTATTTCGATGGAAACGAGCTGGCGGAGCCCAGAAATGAGCTCTATCTGAAGAAGTATTATGCTTAGGATTTGACCTAGCATTTTATTTTTTGTATATATTTTATTTTTTACATGTCTATTTATCGATTTTTTATGTGACTTTGATGATTTTGATCTTCTTTGGCAGGTATTTTTAGATGAGATGAGTCATTTTTTCTTTGCCGATGGTGCTAGTAGACATACCCAGAATCTTGCTTCTGCGGATTGGGTAATTCACTATCCATCATTACAGCTGCTAGTCTTAAGGGGCGTATGCATTGGTCCTCCTTCAAATAATGTAGCAGAGTACACCGCAATGGTCAACCTACTCTCGGAGGCAATATCTCTTTGTGTTGATTTGTTAGTAGCCTACTTGGATTCGCAACTAGTGGTTTCACAATTAAATAACACCTATCATGTTAGAGACCCATTTTTGCATCGATTATTTCTGAGAGTGTGTTTATTACAACATTAATTTCAATATGTTACATTCATTCACATTCCTTGTTCAGATAATTGGTTAGCATACTCATTAGCCAATCAAGAACTTGATTGGCATATTAATCATTAAAGTATCAAAAACATCATTCATCATTATACATTTGGGACAATCACATCTTATAAAATCGCTATGTGTGTGTGTATATATATATATATATATATATATCAGATTGTGTTGAAAATATACAAAAATCGAACCATCATGTCTTACAAAATTAGGTCTTATGCCTGATCATGTCCATCATCAAAAAATATTACAGTCATCCGATCAAATAAACTCTATCCCTGAGTGCCCTACCCAGGATAGGTGTTCTGGAAGAACACTATAGTTTTTGCCACATGGCGGAACAACCGTACCCAGTCACGTCATACTCCAACCACTCATCTCTGGATAGCCTCTTAGATATCCTCTATGGCCACCATAAGGACGTGGTGAGTCAAATTCTCCATTTCATGGAAAATTTTAGGGGCTAATATTCGTAGGTGGGCTAATTTCCATGGTTTTTCCAAAAAAAAGATTCGCCAATTTCCATTTTTGTATAAAAATGATTCGCCCAAATTTTACAATAAAAAAATATTTTACCTTGAAAATAGCCAACATTATATAGAAAATATATATAATATCATTATAAATTTGAATAATTTTACAAATAAATCAATAAAATTTTTATAGTTTTCATATTAGGGACTAGTGAGATTCGCCAATTTTTTAAACTTCAAGATAATTTCCCATCCTTAAAATTTTCCCTGCTCTAATTTTCTCTTAATAGCATGGAGGTTCTCCCCGGGCCTTCTGCAACATCATCAGTTTCTCTTCCACGATGCCTATGCCTAGGTAAACCCTTAGGTCTCACTGGTCCCATGTTTGCATCATGATCATTAAAATTTGTAAGTCATAGTGTCCTAACAAATTCATTTTTTCATTTTCATATAATTTGAAAAATCAAAAAAATCATATAATCAAAAATCATTGTGCGATCTTACTAATCACACCCCATGCTGCACCAGGTGGAAGAACCAAATTTAGATCTGCTCTGAAATCCATCCCAGCATAGGGATAGTCCTCTACTGAGATGACCCATTGTTATGAAGGTAAATCCTCTCTGCGGATCCTCTAGTAACAAAAGGACACACTGAATTGTTGCTTCCTAGTTAATGAATGAACAAAAGACACGGTATATTAACCTACATCGAATCTAACACTGTCGTCATTGCAGAAAGGGTAGCAGCCTCTCGCTCCTGCCTTGGCAAGTCACAATCCGTTCGTTGTCACGTTCAGATACCTGCACATGGGAGAAAGAACAAGAACAACATATGACAGAATAGTTTCACTCATAACTATTAGCCAGTCAAAGAGGGCTAAACATATTGCATCAAATAAACATCATAACACAATAGTGGAACCAAACAGTAGTCATGTATATAAATGAATACAAGGAAGAGTACAATCGATGCTTTGACGTCGCAGTCTCCTCCAGCGGGGTTCAGGCGAATCACAGTCTCCTCCAGCGGGGTTCAGGCGAAGCGCATCTCAAATGTTTGTCAAGGAATTGGGAAGGGATGAAGGCATGGACTCAAGCTCTCTTAGAAGTCATCGAATCAAGATTTCTCAACATAATTCCTTCTTATTCTATCTTCTCTAGTAGCTTAGCTATAGTATGTATAATTCTCCCAGTTCAACTAGCTAGTACTAAGAGAGATAGCTTCTTTTATAGAGGAAAAGGAGGAGGTTGGGATCCCTACAAAGGTGGGAGGGAGTCCTATCCTTTAGGAGAGTTCCAAGGGAGGTGGAAACTACTAACTAAAGGAAGGAGTCTGTGGTTGTTTCAATTCAATCACTCCCAATGACTCATCCTCAAGGTGGTTGGAATGGAACTTCCGCCTCTATTTTTAAAAAACATTCCATAAATAGCTTGGCACGGGTGTCTAACTGACATGGGCTCATTGTTAAATTTCTTGGTCGGCGCAAGGGTGTAACTGGCTACTCGCGCCAAGGCAAAAATAGGGATTTTTATAGCTCTGCTTAGGGAAATTTCAACAATAATAATGTAACTTTCATCAAAATGGATGCAAGGATGGTATTTGCAAGGCATGACACTGCTTATTGGTCACAGAAAATACCCTCCAGTGTGCAAGTTGGGGATTGCAGGGATAGTGACAAAATGTTGTGTAACAGATGCCCCCCTAAAGCATGAAGTCTGGGGGAGAGGGAGGGATGAAATGCTTTATGAGAATGCGTTCGAACCAAACACCACTGTTGGAAGACCTGCAATTACAAATACAACTAATATTTGTGATACATGAATCATGTGGCATGGGCGCAGCCATCCATAATAGAGTATATCAAAACTGAGATCCGAGGTATGGACGCAGCCATCCAGCAGTAAAGATCAGTAAATAGACTCAGGTATGATCGCAACCATCCAATCAAAAGAGTCATGCAATAAGTCATAATAATCCACAAGAATCCGCAGCCTAGATTTTATCAAACAAAACCCATGGTCTTGTGCCCCATATTGACTCGAACATGTACAATTTCGAGCATGCGAATATATGAGCTGAAGTCGAACATGTAGGAAAATCGTCTTATTACCAGCCAATGATGAAAGTTGTTAACAAATGTGAGAGAAACCACCAATGATGAAAATGGTCCTCAAGGTACAAAAGGTACAATCCACGGAATGTGAACAATTATCTGACATTGAACATCCACAGAATCACTCGATCGAAGGCCAATGATGTGAACCTTGCATTAAATGCGAAAAACCTACCATTAAGACATGCAAGATCCAAGGTACCAGAAGGGAGTCTCTAGATTAAATTCCTGGATAATGAGCTAAAGTCGACAGGAAGTGACCTGGTTGAAGGAGGTCCATAATGTTTCCCACATCATCGACACGAGAAAAAGGAACATGATGAAAGTGAATCAGGACAAATAGGGAATCAGAGGAAGGTTGACAACTACAAAGGCAAACTTCTCTTGAACATATCAGCGGCATGACACTAGATTTGGTAGTATTTGACATCAAAGGATCTGAGGTCATGATGATGTGGCAAAGAAAAGATGAGAGGTTAAAAGAAATTACCCAAACCCATAGAGGCAAAAATGATGAAATGAGATGTCCCCAACTTGACACGAATGTAGACAAGTTCCATGTTCAAGAGCGACATACTGCCAACATAACTAAAACTTGGTTCCATTTCCCCCCACCATTTCTGGCGAGTACCCCAATTATTTTTTAAAACAAGATTGAAGGGGATAACATATGCTTGTACTATAAGTTTTTCCTTCGGACAAATCCAACCTAGTACATTTAACAAGCCCTAGGAAGGAGGAACTCGAATAACGTCATGGTGACGAAGTCCGATTTCATCAGGGTTTAACGAGTCTAACAAAGGGAGAACTCGGCATGTTTTCATGTTTAGAGAGTTTGAAAAGAAGGCAGAAGAGAAAAATCCAACAGTCCCTTTTCGTAGGTAGTCTCACAGATTTGAAAAGGTAGAAAACTGTCTAAGAGAACCTCTTAGTCGCGATAGGCTAAGGTATTCCTTTTTCGTAAATAATCCATCCTAGCCCGAAAAAGGGTTAAACGTATACTAGGTAGATATCGTTTCGAAGCCATTTAGCGAGTTCAAAACGATAAGAATCTCAGCAATATTTTCAACTTTAGAGAGTGAGAAAAGAGTTGAAAGATGACTCCAGTAGTGACTTTTTCGTGTTTTTACCGAGTCCAAAAAAGTATAAAATATAACTCGTTACTTCATCATTGTCGCATAAAAACCTGTTGCTGCATAAGAGACGTGTGTAAAACCCATTTCTCGAAAATAATATAATAAAATAATCGAAAAACATGTCTTAAAACCTAATTATGGTTGTGAAAAAGTTATAAAATGCCAAAAATGGTAAAAATAATTACTTTTCATTTTTTAACCTCTTGTAGAGAAATAGTTACCCATTTCACTGTGCGATCTTGCGGCGACGATAGTGACCAATCCAGCAAACCAATCTCAAATCCGTTAACTCCAGATAAGAGCCGAGATCCCTCTCATCATTTTAATTCATTTCTCAGTATATGCAATTTTCAATTTCGAATTTTGGGGAAGTAAATGCAAAAATTAGGGCATGGCGGTTGGCGCGGGTTTTGGGCACGGAGTTGCGCCAACCGCCCAATTTTCTACACTAGGGCGCACCCATTGGCGCGAATTTTTGGGAAACAGTCACGCCAACGGCGCAAACCATTTTTAGGAAAAATGTTGATCATATATCCCAATTAACAACAAATTTAAGGTTCAAAATTGACTTGTAGGTAGAAAGAGGCAAAATGGTTATCGAATGGAAAGAACGGGAACATAGTGAAGAAGATGAGCTGGCCATGGAAAATTAGGGAGTCATGCAAGCTCTCAGAAATTGTGGTCTAAAAAAATTCTTCCTAACGCCATGTCTCCAAGCCCAGCCAGAGTTATTACAGTATTTGGTCAGCATATGGGACAAAAATCAAGAGAATTTCATCCTTCGGGATCAAGAACTTGAGAATGAAGTTTCTGACATATATTTCATCACATGATTATTGCAGAGGGGAGCAGCACCAATCCTAACTAGCTCCTAGCCTTGCATGGAAAACATTTCCATGGTAATAGATAGGGTATGTTCAGGAGACGGAAGGGATCAGGTAGTGGGAAAGTTGATATCCAAACCATCCCAAATTTGACACTACGAGTAGTGCTACATACCATCACACGAGTTGTGGGGACACAAGCACTGCACAAAGCGACAAAGACACATTTTCTTCTTGTTGTAGATTGCTTGGCACCGACCATCTACAACTGGGCAGAGACCATGACAATAAACATGAAGCGCCAGCTAACAAAATGAAAGAAGTCCAAATTGAAACAATTTGATTATGGATCTATTCTGGTATTGTTCTTCTTGGAATGACTACCCATTTTTCAGTGACAGGAGGTTATATTCCTAACACCACCAACGAGAGAACCACGGATGGCCTGATGGGTAGTATTGATGCCAAGCGCATGGGGCAGTCAACAAATGTCATGGAGACCAGAATTCTTTGATTGGCTTCGCCGACAACTGATTGTCGTGGAGGATTGGCTCTACTCTGGTAAAAATTTCACTGATGATCCGGACGTCCCACTCTCGGAGGGAGAGGATTGGGATGAAGATTTGGGTGAGACTCATTTTTTGAGTTTTATGAGTATTATGATTTTTTTATTTATGCGTGTTCTGACATTAAATCCATGTGATTGCATATGTTGGCCCAGAGAGACCTGCGGGCATGTCACCGATAGCGTGGCGAATCCCTCACGATTTCGACCCTCAAGGTGAGGGTAGAGAGGAAGATGATATAGTGCACAATCTAGAGGGAATCACACGAGGGGTCTCGGATTATGCACATTTTGATGATGTTCCTCGCGCCTACCAGAGACATATCGTAGGGGTGCCTAGCCGAATTCACCGCTTGTTGAGGCAGCTTGTACGGGCAGTGACATGTTATCACGAGCACCATGCTGATTAGACACCTAGGATTTATTTTATCTGCATATTTGAGAGACATGATATCTCGAGATGTAACAAAAACACACATATATTTTTTGAAGTTTTGATGTACACAGCTGGAAACATGCGGTATATATATATACATCTATTTTCCTACATGGATCTTTTACATATGATGATGCTTTTACAAATTACGCAAATGTCTATCCAATACAATGTTATCTAACGTATCAATAATCCGCATAATAAGTAACGACCCAAAGAGAAAGGAAAACGTTCACAAATCACACAAAAGTCAAAATATTTCATTTTTATGCAAGCTCAAAAACAAGAGTAAACTATGCTTGAGATTGGTTTCATTTTTACACAAGCTCGAAACAAAAGTAAACTATGCTTGAAAACAAGCATGCCCCCAGCATGGTGACTCAATTCTAGGTACATGCCCCCCAAGCTTTAATCCACATGAAAAGCAGATGGAGTGAAGGTTTAAATTGCGAGATCAAGAGAAAGACTCGACTGGGATTTTACGAGATCGTATCAAAGGCTCGAATTGAACAGGAACATGTTTCATTGTTTTAACAAGGTTGACACATTAAAAGAACTATCCTCATGACACCTTGTTTCATTTTTTAAGGAGCTTGACACAAGCAAATGAACTCCGCTCCGATGACAAATCATTATGTTGAATAAGAAGTTAGGGATTCCAAGAGGTTCACAAAATCTTGGAAATCAGGACCCAATGCCCCAACACGCGATGCACAACGACACTATCACTGGATGCGGGAATGGGACAGGTAGCCACATAATTAACCTGCGGTGGGGAAGGGACAACCGGAAAATAAAGATTCAAAAGGGACGAAAGTGGACCAGATTGCATGCCAGGACCAAAGAATGAAGCTGATCAATGGTCACGATCCAACCTTCATGTGGAAAACATATCACAGGAAAGAGGGAGGAGAAAAGTGCACCCATGGCATAAGCATAATTGTGCTCCAAGAGTAAATTGAAATCCAAAGGGCCTGGAATAACCATCACATCTATATAGACAGTTTTCCCTCCCAAAGTAACAAGCAACTTCGGAAGGATCCATAAAAGTTGATTGGTTCCTCTGTTAAAAGCCGACAAATTCTGCATAATAGGAAAAATAATTGGAGAACCAAAAGCTTTCCAAGTAGTTGAATACATAATACTAACAGATGTGCCTTCATCTATAATCATGCTAGGTACTATCATATCAAAGACTTGTATTGTGATCTCAAAAGGCACATAAGAAGGAAGGTGGTATCCTGCAAATCGACTCCAATCGAAGGAAGCAACCAAACTACTTCGAGGGGGTACCATCGAACTGAGATGGTCTTCCCCTGGTGTTACCGGAGTAAGAGGAGCATCCCCCTTGACCTCCATCATAGGAGCAGGAGGAGCAACTTCGTGAACTATAAGGATGGGAGAATATTTCTCCAAGTCCAAGGAATCTGAAGAAACAAGAAGAACTTGAGGGGGATAAGATCCACTCTCAATGGAAAAGACCTGATGAACGATAGGTGGGGTCAGATTGACCGAGGCCTTGACCAATGGTTGGTCAGGAACGGATTCCTGAATTTGAATTTTCAGGGGAGTAGGATCAACCAAGGATGATTCTTGATCTATCGTTGAATCAACTAGCGAAGGACTCGAAGAAAGCTTCTGGTAACCAATCAGAAGGTAGGGTTCAGAAACAGTATGGTTGTCCAATACTTTCGTGGCTTCATCCATGTACAGAAAAAGGTGAATGGGATGATGTCGTTCACACAACTTACAAGGATTGGTAATCTTACCCTGTTTCTTATGAGTCTTATCATTTTTAGTCGAAAATGTGCCACCAATATGAATTCCAGAAGCCAAAGGCAACGACAGACGGCTGCTAGACCATGCTTCGAGTACCTTGGGAATTCCAAGGCAATCTCGAAGAAGATGGTCACCTTTGCACAACATGCAAGGGAATTTGACTTTCCGTGGAAGGTTGGATTTTTTATCAAGGGAAGGTTTCGGAGATGCAACAGCTGTAGCATTGGCCTCTTGCTTATCTAACTTCTTCTTCTTCATCTTCTTCTTCTTAGCCACCTGGTTACTAGAATCCCGACTTTCACCAGGAAAAGTAGAAGAGGAGGACGAAGAAATAGGCGAAGAAGGGGAGAAATCCACCTTAGAATCAACATGATGTTGTTCAGGTGGAGGATATTGTCGAACAGAGGTTGGGGCACTCAGAACCACCAAGGTCGAAAATAACCACATGAGTAAACCAACAGTTAACCCAAGAAGAGACAAAGTCACCATATAAGGAGCACCAACATTTCCAAAATAAGGAAATGGACCAGGACTCCCTTCGGAGGGGATTCCTTGGTTAGTGAACTCCGAAAACGTTGCCATAAAAAAAAACCCTAAAACAACACACTACGGACGATAACTTTAACCAGGAAGATTTCGTGGGAAGTTAATTCTTTAATACATTGAAACAAAACTCTGTCATTTCATATTTTAAGAGTCAAGAAACATGCAAAAGGTGACTCTATCACTTTCAAGTTGAAACGAGCATGAAAGGACAAGCACTCGATGATCTCTTCTCTTTTTAAAGAGTCACGAAAAGATCGAAAATGACTACTATGGTAATCTAAGAAAGAGAGTGTACTAAGTTTTCATGAACTGCCATATACACCTCGGTGATCAAATGAAAGAAAAATGACCAAGGAATTAATGTACGTGCAGGTAGTCTCCCCAAATGTTGTGTTCGGTGTATCATGGTTACAACGCGGCAAACTTGGCTTCCTATGGATAAAGGATTGCAACCTAGAGGGGTCTCCCTTTATATACGCGACGGTATGGGGAGCACAAGTCCGTACTAGCGTTGTCTGAAGCCCAAAAGGCGAGCGACAGCTACTATGTTTTAAGAAGCCAAAACACGTCTCTAGCCTAGACCACTAGAAATGTTTTTTTAGGTTTCAATGTTGCGTTAGGTTCATTAAGTAAATTTTAAAGCTGATCTTGGATTATGTTTCAATTTCCAGGCCCTATCAAATTTGGAGCTCAACTTCCTAAATGCAAGATATATGCAAATGAACATCATTTCAATTCAATGAATGCTAGTTATAAGAAGGATATAAATCTTTCAAACAAGCAAGCAAGGAAAGTATGTGAAGAAAATTCTAATGCCCTAAATGCAATCAAGTGAAAACAAAATTCCTTCCCAGATTAACAAATGCTAGTTTATGTAAAGGAACGTTTCACTTTAGATGCAACAAAAAAATGCAAAGATATTTTTTGATTTTTCAATGAAATGAAGCACACAACGTACTAATTCAATGGAAAACAAAATAACCACTAGTTTGATCTTTGCGAATGTAGAGATTTGAAATTGAATGACTCAACCAAAGTGAAATAGACACAAAAACATGCAAGCTAATGGAGCAAACTTTCAATCGAAAAAGGGTTTTCCCAAAGTGACCCAAACAAGAAAAGTAATCGATGCTCAAAGTATCGAAGAAGAAGGACTAATAAAAAAAACGAAAAGACCGGTCAAGCAACAAAACCAAAGGATCAAGAAAAACTCAGTCTAAAGACCCAAAACGAGATGGACAACAATCAAAGAGACTCATTCTCGAATAGAAGGCTCGGTGTGAAAGAACGCTTAGAAACCTGAAGGTTTTAAATGCATTAGGGGAAGTTTGAGGCCTAAAATGGGCCTCCTAAGGAAATTATAAAATAATAGTGGAAATAATAAGATAAGGTTTGATGACATCATCAAATTTTAGAGGGAAAAAAGAAAAAACTACTATTTCAACTCATATTTTCAACTTATCTCCCAACGTTTTTACTCAAATTTCAAGTGGGAGTACTCGTTGGATGCAAAATTTAATTCCTCATCCAATGAGTACCCGTTTTGCATACTTTCAGTGGACCCTGCTACACTAAAAATGAGAAATACATGAAAAACATGATTGCAATAACGTTTTTTTCATGAATTTCTCATTTTTCACGTAGCAAGGTCCATCAAAAGTATGCACCATGGGTACTCCTTGGATGAGGAATAATTTTGCATCCAACGAGTACTCCTGCTTGAAATTTGAGTAAAAAATTTGGGAGATAAGTTGAAAATATGACTTGAAAAAGTAGTTTTATTATTTTATTATTTTTTAATATTTTTACCCTTTTACTTAAAAAATGTCGAATCATCCCCCATGGTTGACATCATCATCTTAAATCCTATTGGTTCTTATAAATTTTATTTTGGTTGTACATTTTTCTTAGGAGGCCCATTTTAGACCTCAAAATTCCCCTAATTGACACCGACAGGAAAACGGATAAATGACTGAGGGAAACAAGTCTGCAGTAATCAACACAATCTCAAAGGCTTAAAACACATCAAAATATAACCTAGAAGCAAGAAAAAATGACCAAAACACTCATTAAGCAAGTCAAACCAAAACCTACAAGTGTTGGCGCGACTTTAAGGCTGTAATCCGCGCCATAAAAGGGTTGGCGCGAGTGCTAAAAGAGAAACCTGCACCAATCAGCGCGACTATCCAGAAAAAAATGCGCCAAGCTAGATACCTATGGGAAAAAGAGGAAAACCACAACCTAATGAGCAGAGGTCAACCTTGACACTCTGGAGCTGAACAGAGGATGGAAACTCAGCAAACAAACCAGAAAAAGATAGATAACTAAACCAATAATCGAAACTGACCCAACAGGATGAAACGACAAACTCGCTTGGTCCCTAGTGGAGTTGCCAATTTTTTATGAATGTAAATCCTCTCTGTGGACAGAGACGATCCCTCTAGCCCTAGGGTGGGTCTAGTAACAAAAGGAAACGCTAAAATGTTTCTTCCTAGTTAATGAATGAACAAAAGACACGGTAGATTAACCTACCTTGAATCCAATGTTGTCGTCATTGCAGAAAGAGTAGTGGCCTCTCGCTCCTACCTTGGCAAGTCGCAATCCGTTCATTGTCACGTTCAGATACCTGCACATGGGACAAAGAATAAGAACAAAATATGAAAGAATAGTTTCATTCATAACTATTAGCCTATCAAAAAGGGCTAAACATATCGCATCAAATAAACATCATAACACAACAGTGGAACCAAACAGTAGTCATGTATATAAATGAATAGAAGGAAGAGTACAATCGATGCTTTGACATCGCAGTCTCCTCCAGCGGGGTTCAGCAAAGTGCATCTCAAATTTTCATCAGGGAATTGGGACGGGATGAAGGCATGGACTCAAGCTCTCTTAGAAGTCATCGACTCAAGCTTTCTCAACATAATTTCTTCTTATTCTATATTCTCTAGTAGCTTAGCTATAGTATGTATAATTCTTCCAGTTCATCTAGCTAGTACTAAGAGAGATAGCTTCTTTTATAGAGGAAAATGAGGAGGTTGGGATCCCTACAAAGGTGGGAGGGAGTCCTATCCTTTAGGAGAGTTCCAAGGGAGGTGGAAACTACTAACTAAAGGAAGGAGTCCGTGGTTTTTTCAGTTCAACCACTCCCAATGACTCATCCTCGAGGTGGTTGGAATGGAATTTCCACCTCTATTTTTAAAAAACATTCCATAAACAGCTTGGCGCGGGTTTCTAACTGGCACGGGCTCAGTGTTAAATTCCCTGGTCGGCGCAATGGTGTAATGGCTACTCGTGCCAAGGCAAAAATAGGGATTTTTACAGCTCTGCTCGGGGAAATGTTAGTAAGAATAATGTAACTTTCATCAAAAGGGATGCAAGGATGGTATTTTCAAGGCATGACACTACTTATTGGTCACAAAAATGACCCTACAATGTGTGATTTGGGGATTGCAGGGATAGTGAAAAAATGTTGTGTAACACCCATTCTCCCCACCAAAGGAAGAACTCATCATCCCAAGTAGCCTGGGGGATCTCACTACCCCCCAGTCTCTTCATCAAATCTGCGCACCTAGCTATTCGTCGATCATGAGGGATACTGAGCATAGATATGATCTTGGGGTGAAGCCCTGGAACACTTTCAAATAAGAATTTACAGAGAATGGTACCATAGCCAATATACTTTGTTTTGATCTGTCAGATAGAAGTAAACTGTTTCTTTATATTTTCCAATAAGTTTGTGCACCAATCATATAGCGTGGTCAAGCAATCTAGTTCCAGATTCATGCTTCCTCATGAAGCTTGGTGTAAGGATGTTGATCCTGCTACCCTCACAATGGTGAAAATACCGATCTTCATGTGTAGATCTCACACATCTCTAATTGGGATCAATGTCCCCACCTTCTTAGTACCTCAACACAGTAAACATGAATATAATTATTGACATTAAGCCCTCTTGTGGGCTTTCCCTACAAATTAACTGGTTCCCCTCTCTGAGAGAGTCCATTTATGAAATATATGTCTTTGAATTCAATTATTAGTGGCATTTGATCTATCATGGAGCAATCTTCATCTAGATCCCAATAATTCACTAACATCTCGAGCAATCTTGTGTTAGTTTTCATATTCGACATTTTGAATAATTTTAATAAAACACATCCCTGAAGGATATCTAAGGATGCATGGTCCTGCATAACCTCATTATCAATGGTACTATGCTCTCTAACCCTCCAGCTGATTTTCATCCTGAATCATTTCACCCATTAACCAATTAGAAATAAATTTTAAAGTTTCGCCCTGCCAATACGCGACTTCATTTCGAACACAGTCGCGTCTATACGTGAGTTCCTCATGACGAACCTGAGTATATGCAGAGGGTTTCAGAAAAAATAAAATAAAAAAATAAATATCTACGGTGAAAAATCCAAAAATTTTCTTGAAATGATAACAAAATTGATAAAAAAGTTGAGTATGAGGCTTATTTGACTGATTTGGATCGATTCGGTGAACAATTGCTCCGTTTGAAAGAAAGGGATTTTTTGCTCCAAATCACTTTATCAATTTCTTCACAGCACAAATGACCAAATGTGAGTCCAAAAGGCCTATTTATGCCCAGAATTCAAAAAAAAAATCATAAGTTTCGTTTGTGTTTATTTTTTAAAAAAATTCACGACTGTTTAACCTTTTGGCCTGTAAGTGTTGCGAAAAATTATTTTCAGGTCCATTCTCATGATTTTGAGATAATTCCAATTTTTTCTTTAGATCCATGACCACTGACTTGTCATGGAACGTATTTGATTCTAAACTGGCATATAGGTTAGGGAATTCACTTTCCATTGTACTTATGCATACTAGCCTCCATTCTAAAATCTTGCCATATAGTCGACCCCATCATATTATGAGTATTTAACCAATTTCACTTGTCGATTTTTAAATTATGATATGATGGTAGAGCCATCCTTTACATGGGCTTCCCAATTAGTTCCTCACTAGCATTCGTTGCCCATGCTACAATTTGTGTAGGCTCGGGAGTCCTTTATAGTCCCACCATGACTTATGCATTGAAGCTTCATTCTTCTTCTTCTTTGCTATTTTTATTCTGGCAATATACCTTAGAGGCTTCCATTTTGTTGTTGAGTAGTATTGTTGCATTACATATTAACCATTTGTGTATCTTGGCCTTTAGCCGGATTCATTTGGACTCATGTTTAAGCCATGACCATGTCTTTCTACAGAGTCAATTGTGCATTCACTTAGCCTTCACAACTTGACACCTTTACCCATGGATGGAACATTCCTGTGAGTGTCACTTACCAGTTTTTGCCACCTTTCATTAAGCATAGGATTGTTCCTATCCCAGGAACTAGTGCATCTATTTATCGACACTCATTCTATCTATTGTACTATAGGAATTCTTTTAATATGAAAAATGCAAAAAAATAAATATTTGAAAAAGATCGGGAATGGGACACTACTTCCCTATTTGATGGCAGTTAAAGAGTTAGTTGTGTCGCCCTTGAACAAAGCACAAAAAAGCTAAGCCTTTTCTCCATTTGGGATGGCTTTAGTTTTTGAATTAGGAGAAGCCATAACCTTGTTATCGAGTCAGTACTCCCCCGGTTTGTTATCCCTTCCAATCATATGGAGGTTTTGTATATGCCTCCTACATGACAAACTTATACAAAGTTATCATTTGTTGCCATATTCAAAATGAGTCGTGCTTTTGTTCGAGGGAAGTTAACCTAAGTCAGAATTTCTACAGTGTCTATTGACGCATTTTTCAGTCGGTCATCTCGGTCTGTCAGTATCTTGTTCTATCACATGATCTCTTTGGTCCTTTGCCCGTGCTGGTTTGAGAAGGTCTCCATTGACTTCTTGCTGGAGGGTTTTTCTCTTATTGACTTCGATAAATTGGTCTGAGAGAAAACCTAGAGTCGCACCCTAGCCCTATTTACATCATTGATAAGTGACCTTGTGCTCAGCATTTGATCAACACCATGAGTCTTTGATTGAGTGGCTCCCTTGTGTTTGACTTCAACTTACATTATCACACATGGGATTCATGTAGTACCTTGATTTCCATTTGAACCTATCGGTGGATTTCTCACCTCTTTATAAGCTTTCATTATTAGTTGGCTCATAGGGTTTCTTCTGTGCGCTAGCTACATTTTTTGCATGCCAGAAACGTACTTCAGGTTGGTTACTTCACTTTGCTTCATTTGATTCCCTCCAAATCTGGGCCTGCGGGTTACACTTGCGTTGGAATGATGTGGGATGCCTTAATGCCTTCCTTACAACATATATTTTCCCATCGAATCCAACTCATTGCTTTATGAATAAGATCTAGAGTCATTTTGTCTTTACCTTAGGGTTTGCAGTCATTAGTGGCAGGCTCCTTCGTTATCGACAGTGAGAATATAACAATGTCTCCTGATTGGTAGATTCTCTCAAGTGTTCAACTTCAACTCATTTATTTGCACTTGTTAGATTGTACTAGGGCACATTTATGCTCATCATCATTATCCATGAGTTGTCTTGTGTTTGTTAACAGTATACATCAATGACCAGTAATCAAACAATTTCTCACATGGTCGACCTCAACTCATTTATTCCCATTGTGTATAATTGTGCCATGGGAATCAGTGAAGACCTCGGGTTTGCATCATCATGTTTTGGTTCACTTTGAAAACTCCTTTAGTTTTCTACCAGTGACACCATCCACCCTTATATGTCGCAGTTTCATCACAACAACATCTTATTGATGGCACCCAAGTTGTGTGTTGTACCATTTGTTCCACCACTTATGATTTAGTACTTGGAGATTCAGTTGTGACTTCAGTGATCAGATATTTTTGTAGCATCTTTGATTAGTATTTTATATGTGATATTTGGACATGATTTTGACTTATACTTCTGGGCGGTGATCAGATGATTCACAGTGTACTTTACAATTTAGCTATACTTGTATACATATTGGATCCGCTCCATACTTGATATGTGGACATGCTTTTCTTTCACTGAGCATGGGCATGCCTGCCTCAGACATGAGCTATCTTTCTAATTTATATCATTAGTTTTTGGCAAGCTGAAATCTAGTGAAGTCATATGTAGTCCTCACAAGATTCTTTCTTATGCACATAATACATTTTGGCCATCATGTACCCCTTTTGGCCTCATATATTAGGGGGCATCGGTTATAGCATCATTTATCACCTCTATATACTTGATGACTTATGCATTGGCCTTGGGCAGCCCTTCCATTCAGAATTGATCACATTTCTTAAGAAAGAGTATTTTAAAATCCATACTTCACTATCCCCTATTTTTTCCAGGTGCAGACGTGGGTCCATCCATAGCTGACTCGCGTATGCTATTTAAAATATTAAAAATATATATAAATTCCCTATTAAATAAGTGGGGTTTATGATTTTTTCCTATAAATTAACTACCCCAGCCTGTGGCCTAACTGTTCCCCAACTGAAAAAACCAATTTGAGGAAGTATAAATACACCTGAAGGGAATGACCTAAGGGAGGAGAGAGAGAATGATATTCACATTATAGGTTGTTATAGCCCTGATCAAGTCTTATATTTCCCTATGCCTCCTACACTTCCCATGTTCAGAAAACCCTTGTTTCCTTGTGATGATCACCCCCACTTTATGTGACATCCTTTGTGCACCATTTATGGAAGAAATTTTGTGAGGATAGGGTTGGAAAAATCCAGAGGATAGTTTCTCTTGGAGGCATGGCCGATCTTAGGTGATTTATCAACTTTTTCTTTACATATTATCAAAAAAAGAAGTACTTTCTTGTTCCTAATGTCTATGTGTTATATGTCTCCTATACATGTTGAATGATCTTATAATGGTTTATTTCATGTTATTTTTATGAGATTATATATGCTAACATTTTGACATCTGGGAAATATATGATGTGAAACTAGTTTGTGTGATTTGTCTTGATTGATTTACAGGTTCTAGAGCACTAGGAGTAGCAAAGGATTTTCACCCAGCGGGATCGACCCCAAACGTAGGACAAACAGGTAAGATTGTCTATCCTCAATTTTCTAGTTCAAGCATAAAAAGTAATAATTAGAGTGATTCTTGTGATGATATGCCATCTGCTCTATTAGTTACCTCAACCCAGACCTTAAGGTAGCTTTTCCTATAATAGAACTAGCGACTCTACTGGGGATTACATCCATGTAATCCTAGTTTGGGTTGTTTTTATCTGTCTTATGGGTTCCCTGACAGTTTAATCACTCTTTCAGTCTAGTAGATTCTTTTCCCATCCAGCCAGAAGTCCTGATATCCTGGATCAGCCCTGGTTTTTTTTTTTTCTTATTTCATTTTCTATACGCTATTTCGTTTGTACACAGTCGCGTATACTTGTTTTTTCTTCCAAACAGACCCATGTATTCGTGTGTTTCTTTTGGTATAGTCATGTATATAGGCATGTTGCACACAGTGGATTCACGTATGCCCAGCAAATTTTGAAAATTTGAATTTGGAGGCCCTGTAAGTCTTTCCTCCCGGTTGTTGGTCATCCTTGTGGAACCTCTTAGGTGTCTGGACTGTGATTCTTTTGGTTGTATGTCAGTTCCTCTCTTTTTCAAGTGAAGACCTAGTCATTCTAGGGTTTTTCCTTTTTAGTGAAGACTCAATTGCGGCTGTAGAATCCAAAATTATTTCTGGAGTTCTTGGTTGTTCTGACCTTTCAGAACATTGAGCCTTTGTTAGTGTGCTCATGTTTGCCTTACACATTTATTCACTTTTTGGTTTTTTCCTTCTTGACTTTTTTGGTTTTCTTATTTCTTGGGATGAGCTTTCTAGTGAATCCTAAAGATTCCTTTCTTTGTTTTCTTCAAGTTTTTGTTTGCTGGAAGTTTATACTATTGTTTTGAATCAGTTTCATGAGTTGGTTACTTCTTTTTTCTCATTTGATTCCTGCTACAAAAGTGGCATAGTTGGCTTGTGCATTTGGAATTTTCCTTGTTCGCTCATTTTCTTGATTTTGGACCTTTGGTAGTTTTGTGCTTGTCTCATTCAAATTTTCTTATTTCCTTAAAAGTGAAAATCCAAAGAACATCTTTTTTTTCCGTTTCTTTTGATATGATTTTCTTTTCACGCTTTTCATTCGTTTTGAAGCAATTCTCTAGTTTCTCGTTTTTGGTTCATTTGCTTGGTTTTGAAAGGAGTCCTTGTTTGGATTTCTCTCTTTTATATCAAGTTTATTTTGGCATTGTTGTGTGAAAAGGAGTTCTTGTTGGGACTTGTCTCTGCTTTTCTGTCAAAGTGATCGAACCAATATTGTTTAGAAACTCTCTTTTGCTCCCTTTGTGAGTAGTCATAGGATTTGCATCTATCATTGATAGTTTTTGCATTAGTTGCACCGTTAAGCTTTTTAGTGTTTTTTATAATTTTCTGAAGTGTGTGAAGAGTGATAATTGAAAAGAAGAAAGACATATTTTTGTTTATTAATAGTTTTGTATAAACCAAGTAGAAATCTCTTTTCATCAAAAGGAAAAAATTGCATCTTCATGTAGTAGGTTTTCTATTGATTTATTTTGCATCAAAAAACATCATAAGTTTCATCTCCATCTACCAGTGACTTAAGTAACAACCATTTAAAATCAAGTGATTAACTAAAATGAACTAGAAGTTTTTGCATTGTCTGGCCACTCAAAACTGTCAAACATAGAAATTTGATTAATGAGTGAAATCAAACTCTATTAAGTGGACCGGGAAATCTATACCTCCATAGAGTTAAGCGCGAGGGATAGTGAAGGCGGAGAAGAGAGATACCCCCTATCCTATTTTTTGAATCTTGACCTAAGACCGTTCCTTCTAATTGTCGATACGGATTGGTGCCCTTAGTTGCCTTTCTTAGGGGCCACATAGGTGACTGTGAGGGGGGGAATACCTATGGTACCTTAGGCAGACGTTGTATCACTTTCATTATTACTTCTAAAGGGTTCCCTTGTGAAACTCGGGTACTTGCACCAGCAAAGGCTTTTTTCAGGAGACCAGCATAACTATTTTGTTACCTTCGATAGTAGGCCTGGGGTGTAATTACCCCAGACTATTTTCGGAAGGTCCTTTTATTCACTTTCTTGTATTTTGGTGTCTGTTCATCATCACCTAGAGTAGAAATACCTGAAGGCTGCTTGATTGTTGTATCTTAGGGACTTTTTATAGAGTGTGCTCTTTGATCCTAGATTGCCATAGATTCTTAATTTTTTTCGTCTAATTAATATCATAATTATTAAAAGTGGCTGACAAATCACCTCGTTGATCAAGGAGGCTTCGTGGGCTTTCTCCTGCAAGTGTTGAGCCTTCTTCAAGAAGGTGTAGGAGAAATTCAATGGGTGATTTTCATCCAAGAGTTTTGAACGCAATGGAGAGTGATCCTCCTTCTAGGGTTATTGTTTCTGCAGGTGGTCCTAGTACTAGAGGTATTATAGAGAGGATCAATCCACTCATCTCTAGTCTTGTTTCTGGAAGAAGAAGTTGAAGTTGAAGAGGTTCCTCATCCTCTGGGTACTCCTTCCTCTCTTCTTGCTTCCAGTTTTCCAGACATTCTTTTGTACGTTGGGTCTGTGTCTCAAATACCAGCTAGCCCCTATCCTTATCCCTTTCTTACGATGGCCACATCTAGGAACACAGATTCAACTATGAGCACTACAAGTGTGCATAATCCTCATTCAATTGGATGAGGTACTATTGCTATTTCAACTATCACTTCTAGTGCTACTATGTTTCTATCTCCCTCTATTCCATCTACGAGTGGAGGAACCCAAGCATTTGCTTCTCATTCGGGTCCCTTTTCTTTTGGAATGCCATCTATTGTGATTCCTTCTGTCTCCTTCACTACTGCTTCTACTGTCTCCATTTCTATGCCTTCCATGGCTAGTGGATCAACTTATTTTCAAGGGTTTGCCTTCAGAAGTGGTCATTTTCCTCATTCAAACCCTTCCTTAGGATATTTTCCTTTCACCTTTCAAAATCAAGGACTCAATCCTTTCCTCGATGGTCAAATCTCTAATTATTTTACAGGGTGGAACCCTGCTTTTACAGGGAGCTGGGAATCACTTTTTCTCTCGTCAGTAAGGGAATGTACCTTTCCCTTATGTAGGTGCTTCTTAGGACTTCTCTCCATTCACCAACACTTGGAACCCTTACCAATGGGTTTCTTATTCATTCAACACTTTGATTGGAGGGAGTATACTTATTTATAGTAACCCTAAGATGGAAGGGGTTCCTTCTCCTAATTATTCTAGGCCACAAGCTTTCTCTTAAGGCTCAACATTTTCTACGAAAAATCTTTGGCAACCTGGTGCCTCAACAAATCCAGGGTATTATTTTCAAAATGTAGGGAATCCTTCCTATGGGGGATGGAATTCTCAAGCTCCTCCATGCTTACCTTTCCTAGAAAATTTAAAATTTCTAGATATATCAAAATTCACGAATGATCTGATTCAATATAGTCCGAGTTGGCCTCCGGTACCTATTAAACTTCCCTCAAATATTCCAAAATTTGAAGGGAAGACCGGTGAGGATCTGGATGACCATGTTACCACTTTCCAATTATGGTGTTTGTCGAACTCCCTTATCTATGATTCGATTAGGTTGAGACTATTTCAATGCACCCTAACTGGAAACGCTGCAAAATGGTACATTAAGATGACAAGGGGTAGTTTCGCTACTTTTGGCGAGTTGGCTACTATGTTTCTGAACTATTTCCAGTTATGTTCATTATGATGTCGGGACTGATCTCCTGGCCAATTTCTAGCATGAAAAGGCAACTCACATTTCTGATCATATTCTGGAATGGAGGATAAGGAAGAGGCTCATCAAAGCCCAAATTATGAATGAATTCCTTCTCAAATGGTTTATTAAATATTTTCAGCCCAAAATCTCGAAGGATGTATGCCTTTCACAGGTATTTTCTGAGAAACAGGCTATCTTTAGGGCTCAACAGCTAGAACTGATCTATTCCCAATCTGGGGTCCTTAATAATATTTTTCTAGATTCTCCTCATTCCAAGCTAGAATTAGCCAAAATGAAGCTAGGTCATCATGCTGACGAACTTATTGGTGCAATTGATAGTGGTACGGCTAACCTACTAAATCAATTGCAGCAGTTGTCTTTACAATCTGCTCCTTCTGGTCAGGCTATGTTGTCGATGTCGACTCCTTCTCAGGACTTAACTATTAATGTTGTTCAAGCTTATAACCCCAAAGGAAATCAATAATCCGATGGCAAGAAGAAGGGATGGAATAATAAGAAGAAAGACAAAGATGTAAAGGGAAATGAAAATCTATCCAACGATGGTGTTGGAGAGGGTAAGAGGGACAATAAGAAGAAGGTTAAGTTTCCATGCAAGTTATACACCAGAGACCATATTACTCACCTCTGCCCTAAAATTCAAGATGCTTAGCGCTTGTTATCTCAACAAAGTTCTTCTAGTTCCCAGGCTGTACTGACAAACCCTTTTCCCCAAGGGTGACAGTTGCTTGCAGGCGCGAATGCAAATACTGGAGCTCCCGCAGGGGGAAACCAGGAAGGGGAAAATTCATCAAATTTATATGTGATGAGTGCTCACATAGATATCACTACGAGATCTCGTGACTACGGTGAAGGTGATTATTCGAAAGCTAAATGTGCTCCTAATAATTCTGACCCACTCCATATCGACAGTCCTGCATTTGAGCCTATACCTCGGATGCCGAAAGGGCTACAAAGCATACGACGATTGATCCTAATGCAAAGGATTCCCAGAACTACTCGATTTTTAAAGATCTAGCCCAAAGCCCTTGTGTTATTTTTGCATTAAAGGTACTCCAATCATGCCCAACACAAAGGAGTGCATTGCTCACTGCCATTGGGGTTTTTGATCCAAAAAAATCTCTTATGATCACATTTGACATGCTGAATTTTAAGAGAATTCCTCATCATATGGCTTTTCAGATTAAGTCTACATATCAGAAGATCAATATCTTTCGAACAGTAGTCGATGAGGGTGCTTCCACGTGTGTTATCTATATCTCATGTTGGAAGGCTATTGGATCTCCTTTAGTTGTCCCTTCAGATACTCTTCTGACTGCATTTGATGGTCATTCTCACAGGCCACATGGCATTGTTCCGGCCTTACCCATATGTGTTGGGGGTAAAACTATCAATATTTAAGTCGAGATAGTTGATGAAAATTTAGACTACAACCTTCTGTTGGGATGAAATTGGATTTATGAGATGGATGCTATTGCTTCCTCATTATTTCACATCTTGTGTTTTCCCCACAAAGGGATGACTGTCATTATTGACCAAATGGACTGTTCTCCTGTAGATCTGAATGCATCTAATGACTCAATTGTACCTTTGGCGAATGATGCAAAGAAACATATTGAGAATTTGGGGGTTGGAATGCATACATCATTGATGGGTACTTTTGATCCTCCCCCTCCTTCGGTTCATATCCATGCTATCTCATCCTCTAGGTTTCCTACTCGAAGAGATTTCTTTCAAACTCATTATTTTTCAAACCCTTGGACCTTGCCTTCTCCTACCTCCACATTAGAGGAAGGTCAAGTAGGTGGAATAGCATTCCCTATGCCTGTAGTTGAGATTGCATATCAATCTATTGTTGACTCTGCAGATTCCATTCCAATTCCTCTTTCACCAGAGGAGTTGGACAAAGATGTGGCTCTGGCTTGGACTCTTAGTTCATCTTCTACTCAGGATTGCCTTGATACCACTTTTTCATTTGAAGAGGACATCCTTGAAGAAATGACTAGTGTATAAATACTATGAGATGATTTGCATCATCGATCTTATTTTCTACCATACTTGAGAGAAGTTGAAACACTTTTGTCTACCCCTTACTCTTTTAGTCATGTTCACCCAGTCTTGAACCCCTTAGCAATAGCACAGGTTTTTACTAAAGGGAACATGGCTATCATTTCTGATACTACCCCTGTGAAAACCTTCAAATATCATAACTTTATTGAGAATGTCTTCATTGGAGTTGAATTTTCTACTAAAGAGGTTCAGACTTGCACCGATCTCTTTAGAGAATTTCAGGATGTGTTCACTTGGTCTTATGAGGAAATGCCTGGTATAGATGCATCTATTATCCAACATGTGATAAAGACTTATGAAAATGCTAAGCATATTTGGCAGAACCTTCATCCGATCAACCTTAGGAAGATTGTAGCTATCAAGGATGAGGTTGAGAATCTTCTAAATCCAAGTTTCATATACCCCACTCCATTAACTAAGTGGGTTTTGAATCCAGTGCATGTGCACAAGAAACAGGGAATCATCCGAGTTTTCTTTGATTTCAGGGATTTGAATAAGGCATTTCCAAAATATAATTACCCCACACTGTTTATTGATCAAATTACTGATGAGTGTGCAGGGAATGATATTTTCTCCTTCATGGACGGTTTCTCAAGATACAATAAGATTACTATATGTCTTGAATATTAGCATAAGACTACTTTTATTTTCCCCTGGGGTACATTTGCTCACAAAAAGATGCCTTTTGGCCTTATAAATGTTAGAGCTACTTTCCAACCGACTATGTTCTATGCCTTCCATGAAATCAAACATATTATCAAAGCATATTTGGATGATTTAGCTTCTCGTTCTCGAAAGAGAATTGATCATCCTTCACACCTTCGACAAGTTTTTGAATGGTGTCGTTATTATAGAATGTGTTTGAACCCTAATAAGTGTGTTTTCGCCATCACATCCGATCATTTATTGGGATTCATCGTGTCTACGGAAGGGATTCGGGTGGATCACTTCAAGGTTGAGGCAATACTTCAGTTGCCTCCCCCATTTTCAATTTGTCAGCTTCAAAGTCTACAAGGTAAGGCCAATTTCTTAAGGAGATTTATTGTTAATTATTTCGAGGTGACGAAAGGATTTATGAGGTTGTTAAAGAAAGGAGTTCGATTCTTTTGGGATGACTTTTCTCAACGCTCATTCGATGCTTTTAAAAATGCATTGACCTCTGCTCCATTACTGAGTCCACCCGATTATAGCAGAGACTTCCTTTTGTATCTTGCTGCAGCAGAATGTACTATTGGTATGTCTCTGGTTCAAGAAGATGATGCTATTTGTGAGAATGTTGTTTACTACCTTAGTCAAGGCTTGGTGGGTCTAGAACTCTGGTATATTCCCATTGAGAAGTTAGCTTTAGCAACTGTCCATGTTGTCCAACGGCTCAAGCATTATATTCTTCTTGGAAAAACTTATGTTTTGGAAGCAGTTAATTCATTTCAATTTTTTCTCAGTAGGCTAGTGATTGGGGGAAAACACAATCAATGGATTGTCATTTTGCAAGAGTTTGATCTTGAATTCCTTTCTACCAAATCCAAAAAATCTTTGGTATTTTCGGAGTTGATCTCTGAGTTGCCTTGTGAAGGAGAGATTGTTTATGAAGAGTCGTTCTCTTATGAACATGTTTTCCTCATTTATTAACAAGATCCTTGGTGTGGAGATATCATTGTTTATCTCCAGACTGTGAAGTTCCCCTTATCTTTTTCGAAAGGCGAGCATTGAAAGTTGTGTCACTTAGCTAAAGGTTATCTTATTATCAGTGACACTCTATATCATCGTGGGGTCAATTCGATCCTTAGACATTGTTGAATCTCGAAGAAGCTGAGGTTGTGCTGAACGATTCCCATAATGGAGCTTGTGGTGGTCATGTATCTAGGCTTGCTACAGCCCAAAATATTTTGTGTGCAGGATATTTTTGGCTCTCGATTTTCAAATATTGTGTTTAGGTGGTCAAAAAGTGGCATCCTTGTCAAGTATATACTTGGAAGATGCACGCACATCCAATTCCACTCCTTCCTGTTGTCACTATCGTTCTGTTCACAAAGTGGGGTTTTGATTATACTACTTATAACCCGCCTTCGACCAAGGGTCATAAGTATATTATTGTAGAAGTAGAGTACTTTACAAAGTGGGCTAAGGCTATGGCTACTTTTGCGAATGATGGTGAGACAACAATCCTGTTTCTATTCAACCAAGTCATTTATTGCTTTGGCATCCTAAAGAGATTGTCACTGCCCATGGCAGTCATTTTTAGAATAGCATGCTGGTTGAATTGGCTCTCAAATTGGGTTTTTAGCAAGAGCATTCATCTCTATATTATCCTCATTCCAATGGGTAGGTTGAAGCCATAAACAAGTCCTTAAATATTATCCTTCAACAGACAATTTATAAAGCCAAATCCAATTGTCACCTCATGTTTTACCATACACTTTGGACATACTGGATGTCCATGAAGACTACAACCGGTTTCACTCCATTCCAACTAGTTTATGGGCTGGAATCTATATTTCCTATTGAATGGGAAATTCCTTCTCTTAAGCTCGCAGTTGAGCTTCTTCCTAACTCTTTAGTCTCAAATAATGCCTTGTCCATCTAGAACATCTCAATGAGTAGCGCCGAGATGCAGCTACGATGAATGAGGCTCATAAGAAATGAGGGAAGGTTCAGTATGATAAGGCAGTCAAACCTAGGGTTTTCTCTGAAGGTGACCTTGTTTTGGCTTATGCCCAAGAAAAGGATTCCTTGGGGGTAGGTAATTTAAAATCCATGTGGTATGGCCCTTTTATTGTTTAAAAGGTCCTAAAAAGGGGATCTTATTCCTTGGTTGATTTCGATGGAAACGAGCTGGTGGAGCCTAGAAATGGGCTCTATCTAAAGAAGTATTATGCTTAGGCTTAGACTTAGCATTTTCTTTGTTGTATATATTTTATTTTGTGCATGTCTGTTTATCAATTTTTTATGTGACTTTGATGATTTTGATCTGCTTTGGCAGGTATTGTTGGATGACATGAGTCATTTTGGATTTACTGATGGTGCTAGTAGACATACCCAAAATCTTGCTTCTGTGGCTTGGGTGATTCACTATCCAGCAGGTCAGTTGCTAGTCTCAAGGGGCGTATACATTGGTCCTGCTTCGAATAATGTAGTAGAGCACATTGTAGTGGTCAACCTAATCTCGAAGGCAATATCTCTTGGTGTTGATTCTTTAGTAGCCTACTTTGATTCACAACTAGTGTTTTCTCAATTAAATAACACCTATCATGTCAAAGACTCATTTTTGCATCGATTATTTCCGAGAGTGTGTTTGTTACAACGTTCATTTGAATATGTTAAATTCATTCACATTCCTCATTCAGATAATTGGTTATCAGACTCATTAGTTAATCAAGAACTTGATTCGCATATTAATCATTCAATACTTTAAAAGTATCAAAAACATCATTCATAATTGTACATTTGGAACAATCACATCATATAAAATTGCTATGTGTGTATATATATATATTATAGTGTGTTAAAAATATACAAAAATCAGACCATCATGTCCTACAAAGTTAGGGCTTATGCCCGATCATGTCCATCATCAAAAAATATTACAGTCATCTGATTAAATAAAACCTATCCCTGCGGGCCATGCTCAGGATAGGTGTTCCAGAAGAACACTATAGTTATTTCCACATGGTGAAACAACCGTACCCAGTCATGTGGTACTCCAACCACTCGTCTCTGGATAGTCTCTAGGAGATCCTCTATGGTTGCTATAAGGACTTGGTGAGTCAAACTCTCCAAGTTTCTCTAAATAGCATGGAGGGTTCTCCCCAGGTCTTATGCAGCATCATCATCTTCTCTTCCGCATCGCCTATGCCTAGGGAAACCCTCAGGTCTCACTAGTCCCATGTCTGCATCATGATCATTAAAATTTGTAAGTCATATTTTCCTAACAAAAATAATTTTCATTTTCATATAATTTGAAAAATCATAAAATCATATAACCAAAAATCATCGTGCGATATTACCAATCGCCCCGCATGTTGCACTGGGTGGAAGAACCAAATCTAGATCTGCTTTGAAATCCTTCCCAACATAGGGATAATCCTCTACTAAGATGACTTGTTCTCCCCAACAAAGGAAGAACTCATCATCCCAAGTAGTCTAGGGGACCTCACTACTCCCCAGTCTCTTCTTCAAGTCTTCCCACCTAGCTATTCATGGATCATGAGGGCTACTGATCATAGAGATGATCTTGGGGCAAAGCCCTAGAACTCTCTCAAAGAAGAATGTACAAAGAATGGCACCATAGCCAAAATTCTTTGTTTTGATCTGTCGAATAGAAGTAAATTGTTTCTTCAGATTTTCCAATAAGGTTGTGCACCAATCATATAGCATGGTCAAGAAATCCACTGCCAGAATTATGCTTCCTCGTGAAACCTGGTGTAAGGATGTTGATCCTCCTACCCTCACAATGGTGAAAAGAAGGATCTTCATGTGCAGATCTCACACTTCTGTAACTGGGATCTGTGTCCCCACCTTCTTAGTACCCTCAACACAGTAAACTTGAGTATAGTCATCAACATTAAGCCCTCTTGTGGGCTTGCCTTGCAAATTAACTAGTTCCCCTCTCCAAGAGAGTCCAATTATGAAATAGATGTCTTCGACTTCAATTCTTAGTGGCATTTGATCTATCACGAATAAATCTTCATTCGGATCCCAATAATTCACTAACATCTCAAGCAATCTTGTGTTAGTTTTCATATTCAGAATTTTGAATAATTTTAATAAACCGTATCCCTGAAGGATATCTAAGGATGCCTAGTTTTGCATAACCTCATTATCAATGGTACTATGCTCTCTTTCCCTCCAGCAGATTGTCATCATGAATCATCTCACCCATTAACTAATTAGAAATCAATTTTAAAATTCTGCTCTGCACATAAGTGACTTCGTTCTAACACAGTTGTGTCTATACGTGATTTCCTCATGATGAACCCACGTATACATAGAGGGTTTAAAAAAAACTTATATTTATATGGTGAAAAATCAAAAAAATTGCTTGAAATAATAACAAAATTGATAAACAAGATGAGTATGAGGCTTACCTGATTGATTTGGATTGATTCAGTGGACAATTGCTCCATTTTCAAGAAATGGATTTTTTGCTCCATAGCACTTTCTCAATTTCTTCACAGCACAAATGACCAAATGTGAGTCCAAAAGGCCTATTTATGTCCATAATTCAATTTTTTTTCGCAAGTTTCATTGTGTTTATTTTTAGAATTTGTTCACGACCGTTTAACCTTTTGGCTTGTAAGTGTTGAGAAAAGTTATTTTCAGGTCCATTCTAGTGATTTTGAGATAATTCCAATTTTTTCTTCGAATCCATGACCGCTAACTTGTCATGGCAGGTATTTGATTCTGAACTGGCATATAGGTTAGGGAATTCACTTTCCATTGCACTTATGGATACTAGCCTCCATTCTGAAATCTTGCCATATGGTTGACCCCAACATGTTATGACTATTTAACCAATTTCACTCACTGATTTTTAAGTCATGATATGATGGTAGAGCCATCCTTTACATGGGCTTCCTAGTTAGTTCCTTGCTAGAATTTTTCACCCATGCTACAATTTGTGTAGGCTCGGGAGTCCTCTTTAGTCCCACCATGACTTATGTTTTGAAGCTTCATTCTTCTTCTTATTTTCTATTTTTATTCTGGCCATATACCTTACAGGCTCCCATTTTGTTATTGAGTTGTATCGTTGCATTGCATATTGACGATTTGTGTATCTTGGCCTTTAGCTGGCTTCATTTGGAATCATTTTTAAGCCATATTTTGACCATTTCTTTCTACAGAGTCAACCGTGCATTCACTTAGCCTTCGCAACTTGACACCTTTACCCATGGATGGAACATTCCTGTGAGTGTCACTTACTAGTTTTTTCCATCTTCCATTGAGCATAGAATTGTTCCTATCCCAAAAAATAGTGCATCTATTTACCGACACTCATTCTATCCATTGTAATATAGGCATTATTTTATTATTTTTTAGGCTTTGAAATATGAAAATAAAAATAAAAAAATGAAAAAGAGTGGGAATGGGACATTACTTCCATATTTGATGGTAGATAAAGATTCAGTTGTGTTCCCTTGAACAAAGCACAAAAAATCTAAGTCTTTTCTCCATTTGGGATGGTTTTAGTTTTTGAATTAGGAGAAGCCATAACCTTTTTATCGAGTCTGTACTCCCTCGATTGGTTATCTCTTCCAATCATGTGGAGGGTTTGTTTATGCCTCCTACATGAAAAACTTATACAAAGTTATCATTTGTTGACATAGTCAAAATTAGTCGTGCTTTTTTTCAAGGGAAGTTAACTTGAGTCGGCCTTTCTACTGTGTCTCTTGAATCATTTTTCAGTCATCCATCCAGGTCTATCAGTATCTTGTTCTATCACATCAGCTATTTGGTCCTTTGCTCGTGCTGGTTTGAGAAGGTCTCCATTGACTTCTTTCCAGCGGGTTTGTCTCTTATCGACTTCAAAAAATTTCTCTAAGAGAAAACCTAGAGATGCACCCTCGCCCTATTTACATCATTGATAGGTGACCTTGTGCTCAGCATTTGATCAACGCCATGGGTCTTTGACTGAGTGGCTTCCCTTATGTTTGAATTTAGCGTACATTATCACACCTGGGATTTGTGTAGTACCTTAATTTCCATTTGACCCCATCGATGGATTTTTCGCCTCTTTGTCATCTTTCATTATTGGTTGGTTCAGAGGGTTCCTATCATGTGCTAGCTACATTTTGTGCATGCCAGAAACGTACTTTGGGTTAGTTCAATTTTCTTCATTCGATTCCTTCCAAATCTTGGCCTGCGGGTTACACTCACACTAGACTGATGTGGGATGCCTTAATGCCTTCCTTCCAGTAGCTTGTTTCCCATCGACTCCGACTCATTGCTTTGGGAATAATATCTAGAGTCCTTTTGTTAGTACCATAGGGTTTTGAATCATTAGTGGCAGAATCCTTCAGTATCGATAGTGAGAATACATCAATGTCTCCTAATTGGTAGATTCTCTCAAGTGTTCGACTTCAACTCATTTATTCACACTTGTTAGATTGTACTAGGGCACCTTGATGCTTATCATCATTATCAGTGATTTGTCTCACGTTTGTTAACGGTATACATCAATGACTGGTAATCAAATGATTTCTCATGTGGTCGACCTCAGCTCATTTGTTCCCATTGAGTAGAATTGTGCCATGGTGATCGATGAAGACCTCGAGTTTGCATCAGCATGTTTTGGTTCACTTTGACAACTCCTTCATTTTTCTGCCACTGACACCATCCACCCTTATATGTTGCAGTTTCATCAAAGCAACATCTTATATGTTGGCACCCGAATTGCGTGTTGTACCATTTGTTCCACCACTTATGATTTGGTACTTGGAGATTCAGTTGTAACTTCAGTGATCAGATATCTTTGTATGTGATACTTGGACATGATTTTGACTTGTACTTCTAGGCAATGATCAGATGATTCACTATGTACTTTGCAGTTCAGCTATACTTGTATACATATTGGATCCGCTCCATACTTGATATGCGAACATGATTTTATTTCATTGAGCATGGGTATGCCCACCTTATAAATGAGCTATCTTTCTGATTTCTATCACTGGTTTTTGGCAGGCTGAAATCTGGTGAAGTCCTCTCTAGTGCTCATAATAATATTTCTTATGCACATAATAAATTTTGGCCATCATGTACCCCTTCCGACCTCATATATTAGGGGGCATCTGTTATAGGATAATTTATCATCTAAACATACTTTATGACTTATGCATTGGCCTTAGGCAGGCCTTCCATTCAAACTTGATCACATTTCTTAAAAAACGGTATTTTAAGATCCATACACGAATCTGCCCAGTTTTTTCCACGTGTAGACGCAGGTCCATCCATAGCTAACCCGCGTATGATATTTGAAATATTAAAAAATATATAAATATCCTATTAAAGAGATGAGTTTTATGGGTTTTTCCTGTAATTTAACTACCCGAGCCTGTGGCCTAACTGTTCCCCAATTGAAAAAAAAAATTAAAAAAAAAAATAGGAAGTATAAATACACCTCAAGGGAATGGCCTAAGGGAGGAGAGAGATAATGTTATTAATATTATAGCCTGTTATAGCCTTGATCAAGTCTGATATTTCCCTGTGCCTCCTACACTTCCCAGGTTCATGAAACCCTTGTTTCCTTGTGAAAATCACCCCCACTTTATGTGACATCCTTTGTGCACCATTTATGGAAGAAGCTTTGTGAGGCTAGGGTTGGACGGATCCGAAGGACAATTTCACTTCGAGCCGTGACAAATCTTAGGTGATTTCTCCACTTTCTCTTTACATATTATAAATAAAAGAATTATTGCCTTGTTCCTGATGTCTATGTGTTATATGTCTCTTATACATGTTGAATGATCTTATTTGGTTTATTTCATGGTATTTTTATGAGATTATATATGCTAACATGCTGACATCTAGGACATATATGTTATGCAACTAGTTTGTGTGATTTTTCTTGATTGATTTGCAGGTTCTGGGGCATGAGGAGTCACACAGGATTTGCACCCTCCGGGATCGATCCTGAACGTAGGACAAACAGGTAAGGTCGCCTATCCTCAATTTTCTAGTTCAAGAATAAAAGCTGATAATTGGAGTGCTTCTTGTGCTGATATGCCATCCGCTCTGTTAGGTCCCTCAACATAGACCTTAGGGTAGCTTTTCCCATAACAGAACTGGCAAATCCATTGGGGATTACATCCATGTAATTCCTAGTTTGGGTTTTTTTATCTATCTTGTCGGTTCCCTGACAATTTAATCACTTTTTCAGTCCAGTAGGTTCTTTTCCCATCCAGGAAGAAGTCCTGATCTTTTGGATCAAGCTTTTGGTTTCTATTCTATTTTTATTATTTTATTTTCTATACACTACTTCATTTGTACACAGTCACGTATACCTTCTATTTCTTCCAAAGGGACTCGCATATACAAGTGTTTCTTTTGGTACAATCACATATACACGCGTGTTGCACACAGTGGTTCCATGTATGCCCAGTAAATTTTGAGGCCCTGTATGTCTTTCCTGCCTATTGTTAGTCATCCCTGTGGAACCTATTAGGTGTCTGGACTATGATTCTTTTGGTTGTATGTCATTTCCTCTCTTTTTCAAGTGAAGACCTAGTCATTCTAGGGTTTTTCCTGTTTAGTGAAGTCTCAATTGCGACTGTAGCACCAGGACTTCTTTCTGGAGTTCTTGGTTATTCTGACCTTTTAGAACAGTGAGCCTTTGTCAGTGTGATCATGTTTGCCTTATGCATTGCTTCACTTTTTGGCTTTTTCCTTCTTGATTTTCTTGGTTTTCTTGTTTCTTGGGATCATCTTTCTAGTGAATCTTGAAGTTGCCTTTCTTTGGTTTCTTGAAGTTTTTGTTTGCTGGAAGTTTATAATACTATTTTGAATCAGTTTCTTGAGTTTTTTACTTCTTATTTTTTGTTTGAGTCTCGCTACAAAGGTGGCGTAGTTGGCTTGTGCATTTTGAAGTTTCCTTTTTGGCTTATTTTCTTGATTTTGGACCATCAGTAGTTTTGTGCTTGTCTCATTGACATTTTCTTGTTTCCTTAAAAGTGAAAAGCCAAAAAACATCTTTGTTTTTCTTTGCTTTTGCTTTGATTGTATTTTCACGGTTTTCATTCATTTTGAAGAAATTCGCTATTTTCTCATTTTTGGTTCATTTGGTTGGTTTCGAAAGGAGTCCTTGTTTAGATTTATCTCTTTTATATCAAGTTTTTTTTGGCATTGTTGTGTGCAAAGGCGTTCTTGTTGGGACTTGTCTCTGATTTTCTATCAAAGTGATCGAACCAATCTTGTTTAGAAACTCTCTTTTGCTCCTTTTGTGAGTAGTCATAGGATTTGCATCTATCATTGGTATTTTTTGCATTATTTGCACCGTTAATAATTTTAGTCTTTTTGATATTTTTTTGAAGTGTGTGAAGAGTGATAATTGAAAAGAAAAAATAAATCTTTTTTTTATTAATAGATTCGTAGAACCCAAGTAGAAATATATTTTCATAGGAAGGAAAAAATTGCATATTCATGTAGTAGGTTTTCTATTGATTTCATTTGCATAAAAAAACATCATAATTTTCATCTCCATCTACCCGTGACTTAAGTAACAACCATTTAAAATCAAGAAATTAAATAAAATGAACTAGGAGTTTTTTTGTTTTCATTAATTATACACAAACTATTCTAGGTCATAGGGACTTAGAATAGGTGAGTGGAGAGTTAACTCTCCATGGCCAATCAAAACTTTCAAACATAGAAAGTTGATTAATGAGTGAAATCCAACTTCGTTAAGTTGACCGGGAAAGCTCTAGCTCCAAAGAGTTAAGCGCGAGGGATAGTGAAGGCAGAGAAGAGAGATACCCCCTATCCTATTTGTTGAATCTTGGCCTGATACCATTCCGCCTGGCTGCCGATACGGATTGGTGCCCTTATTTTCCTTTCCTAGAGACCACATAGGTGACTGCGGGGGGGAATACCCATGGTACTTAAGGGAGACATTGTATCACTTTCATTAGTACTTCTGGAGGGTTACCTTGTGAAACATGGGTACTTTCACCAGCAAAGGCTTTTGTCAGGAGGTCAGCATAACTGTTTTTGTTACCTTCGCTAGTAGGCCTGGGGCATAATTACTCGAGACTATTTTCAGAAGGTCCTTTTGTTAGCTTTCTTGTATTTTGGTGTCCAGTCCTCATCACCCAGAGTGGAAATACCTGAAGTTTTCTTGATTGATGTATCTTAGGGACTTTTGATAGAGTGTGCTCTTTGCTCCTAGATTTTAATAGCTTCTTAATTTTTTGAGTCTAATTAATCTCATAATTATTAAAAGTGGTTGACCGATTGCCTCATCATTCAAGGAGGCTTTGTGGGCTTTCTCCTGTGAGTGCTGAGCCTTCTTCAAGAAGGCGTAGGAGCGACTCAGTGGGTGATTTTCGTCCAATAGTTTCGAATGCAATGGAGATTGATCCTCTGTGTGGGTTTATTTTTTCTATGGGTGGTCCTAGTACTAGTGGTACTATAGAGAGGAGTACTCCACCCATCTCTAGTGTCTTGTTTCTGACAAAAGAAGTTGAAGTTGAAGAGGTTCCTCAACCTCCAAGTACTCCTTCCTCTCCACTTCCTTCTAGTTTTCAAGACGTTATTTTGTAGGTTGGGCCTACGTCTAAGAGACCAGCTAGCCCCTATCCTTATCCCTTTCTTTCGATGGCCACGGTTGGGAATACAACTTCGGCTATGAGCACTACAAGTGTGCATACTCCTCTTTCAGTTGAAGGAGGAGGTACTATTTCTATTTCAACTATCACTTCTAGTGCCACTATGTTTAGCTCAGCCTCTATTCCATCTACGAGTGGGAGTGCCCAAGAATTTTCTTCTCACTCTAGCCCCTTTTCTTTTGGAATGCCATCCAGTGTGATTCCTTATGTATCCTTCACTACTGCTTCTGCTGTCTCTGCACCTATGCCTTCCATGGCTAGTGGATCAACTTCTTTTCAGGGGTTCCCCTTTAGAAGTGGTCATATTCCTCATTTGAACCCTTCCTTAGGATATTTTCCTTTAACCTCTCAAAATCAAGGATTCAATCCTTTCCTCGAAGGTCAAAGCTCTAATTATTTTATAGGCTGGAACCCTTATTTTACAAGGTTTGGAGCTGGGAATTAGTTTTTCTCTGGCCGGCAAGGGAATGTACCTTTCCCTTTTGCAGGTGCTTCTCAGGGCTTCTCTCCATTTTCTAATGCATATATTGAGCAAAAGGATAATTTTCTCTCTGCATAGGGGACTAAATATTCGAATTCACTCCTGAATTGATAAGGAAAGCCTTATGCTATCCCTCTTCTTCTGAGCGCATCAAATTCACCGAGGTCACCCTATAGTGCCATTTCTCAAATATTCCTATTGAAAAAGCAAAGGGCTTTCCTTGATATAATTACCGTGTCACATATTTCCACTATCCCGCCCATGGAAACTATCCCTTTGTCGCTCTTCCGCGAGACCGTCCAGCCCATCTTGGCAGTAATTTGAGGGATATTGGGTTTAGATAATGAGGGTGGGGTAACAAAGCATTTTTATGGTTTTTATACCTTATGATGCAACCCAAGATTCTACTGGACATTCCTACCTTCCTAGCCTCTTCTATTCAAGCTCAGTTCCAAGACCTATCAACTTCAAGTTGTTTTAGGTACTACTCTTTGGTGTTCTATTTGTTCCTATTCATGCAAGAAAAAAAATAAAAGACAATCTCGTCTTTACAAAAATAAATGGACGCCAATTGCAGAGAGTCTTAGGATCTGGACAGATTAGTCAAAGCTTTAAAAGTGCAACTCAAAGGTAATATGTTGTTGGTGGAAGCCAGAAAAATAGTTTGGTGTGAGATAATGAAAGAGGTGAAGGATCACTGGGAGCTCATCACCTTGGAAAATGATTAGAAGAATGTCATCCATGATTTCAAAGTGCAGCTTGATGCGGGATGTCGAGAGGGAAATGGCAACGTGGTGATTGTGCATGGATACATTCGATTCATCAACAAACTCCCCACTAACAAGTTAGGCATGAGCGGAGTGGTGGAATTTTACAGGATGGTAATGGAAATTATGAAGATGGTACACAAGGAGGAGGAATGGGTAAAAGCAGCTGGATGTTTAGGGATAATGGCCAAAGGAGTGGAAGCATTTGATTGTGAATGGAATAAGGTGGTGGAAGCAGGGTTTCTAGCTTGTTGGTATCCCCTGGGCGTACTTCTCCCTTGGGTCACATATGAGCAATGGATGACCGAGATTAAAGATAGGGCTAACTCAACTTTGTTAAATACCTCCCGCCTTAAGGATGAAAACTTGGTGGCATCACTGTGCAAGGAATTCCTACTACTCGCCAAGGTCAAGCAGTTTTTCTCTGCCCACTTCGACTACTCGAAGTTGACTCAGCTGTGTTCACTATTCGAGGTTTTTAGCTTTGTGCCCTTACCTGTAGACATCGAATGGTAGATATTTTACGAACATGTGCACCCTCTAGCTGCATCCACGTCACAACTGATGGTGCCTCTGTCATCTCGCCACTTTGGCTTTTCCTCCACTCCCACACGGACACACACCTCAGCACCTGCTGCCACCCCTCAGTGCAACCGTTGAAGATTTTAGGATTCGGCCCATGTAGCCACAATTAATTTTTTTTACTTTACTTTTATGATTATTATTTTTTAGTTGGTGGAATCATCATTTAAATCATGTCAATGTCATTTTCAGTTAAGAAGAGCGTGGCTCATAGCACGCTACAACTGGACCACATCATTTCTGTTTTGATGTATGTACTACAAATCAAGAAGGAATATCTGCCTAGGAAAATATCTAGCCATGAGCCTATATAGGGAAAACTCAACAACTATACAAAGGTTCTGTATTCTTGTGAAAAAATTTGGTTCATACTGTGTAGCTTTTATGTAATATTGTTTTGAGCTCTAAATGCATATCGGTGAGAGTTGGTTTTGGAAAGTTAATATAAGAATGAATTTGTCTACGGACGGATTCCAACTGAGATAATGAGCAGTATGTATGTGTTTTTCTCTTGTTTGTTTAAGCTTTTTTTTCTTTGCTATTCATTCTTCAACAGTCCCATATGTGAAATGCTAGCAATAGATGATTTAATAAGTGAATTTGTATACATCCTTGTTGAGGAAAGATGACAATCATGCATTAATTATCTTACAAACTTAATGTTGGCATGAGGGGTCCTGACCCAGGTTCGGAGTTAAGGTTTGCCAAAAAACCCTATACTACTGGCCCTTTCGGCAATGACCTACTTTCGCAAGCCAAGGTCTCACCCAAAGTAGTATGGGTGGGTGTTGGAACCAGGTTTCTGCACCCTGGGAGAGAGTAAGTAATTAAAGCACAATTCGTCGACTTCTATTAGGTTTGAACAGAAAAAAGCCTATTATCAAGCCCTTAACAGTATAATCAATATGTAAACATAAACAAAGCTACTATTATTAAACAGATCTAATCATTACATTCACATCCACGTGCACATTAAAAATTATCACCACAAAACATCACAATCATAGCTAATTCATATATCATAGATACAATCGCAGTTTATTCAAATAAAACAGAGGTACTCCAGTAATAAACACAAATAGTTCAGATAGCATAAAGATACTTCAATAGATTATGCATTCATTAACATCCAAAACCAGGTTACAAACTCAAGTCACAGCCTGCGCACACGGCCAGCGGGGTCCGCACACAGTAAGACTGAGGATCTATGCACACAAAGCCAGCAAGATTCCTTACCTAAAACTACCCAAAATAGATCTCAACAGTTCGTTCGTAGCATCCATATTGCTTACTTACTTTCCCTTAGACTCAAACTACCCACCTATTTATATCATCATAGCCAGCGCTATCCTGTGGTCCGCAAACCGTGGTTTGTGGACTCTAGGTCTACCCATTGACCCATTAAAATACATTGGGGGCTTTGACCCACCCCAAAGCCCTTGTGCAAGACCAATTACTACAATATATCAAAAACGCAACGTTGGAACATATCAAAACGCAGCTAGGGGACCTTGTTCCAACAGGCCCCCAACATAATCTTGTGACTCATCCTGAGTCACAACGAATGTGGGGTTTTCATATTTTCCTAGAGCTGCTTTATGGCATTGACCAGAGGGGGAAACACTCCTTTTCTCTACGCGGAAAATTTCTTTGCAATGTCCACTAGATTCTGCGAAGTTAGGCCCTCAGTGGCAACAGTGACACTTTCCAAGGTTTTATTCAACTGTTTGACTAAAAAATTCACATCCTGAGATATCATGAGGGCTTCATCAGCCCACAGCTTGAGGTGGTCACTCACAACCTTCTTCTTGTGGTGAAGCTCTTCCAAGTCATCTTTGAGCACATGGCTGGCTCGCAGACGGGCCAGGCGTTGAGCGAGGATCAGAGTGAGAATTGTAGCTTCCAATTGCTAGAATTATTCTTCCTTTTGTCACAGTTCTTAGGTAAATTCACACAAGAGAGGGTCATACTGCACCTTAGACCACAGCTGCATAGCTGTGTCAAGAAAATCAGCACCCTAAGCGATCTGAGATGTAATGGTGTTCGTGGCTTCTGTGACCAGCGCAGCTTTCTGGGCACGTACCTCAGGAGGAGTTTCTGGCCACAACTTAGCCTGCAACGCAACAATCTGCTGCTCCATCTCGGTCTTGACATTTTGGATCTAGGTCCTAGAAGCCTTCAAGGCTATGACAAGTCCTGCAATCTTGGCCTGGGGGGTGGCAGAGGCCGGGATGTGTTCAGTCACATCTGCGCATAGTCTGCTGATCAGATGCTCCAACTCAGTCTGTTGCACGGCGGCACGGATGCATGCAGCCTGTGCCTGGGATGCCTCAATGGTATTTTCAATGATTGTCTTCTCGGTTATACTTAGCTGCTACTGAACCTGGCAATCGAATTTCCTTAAAGAAGGAGGTATGGATAGCCTACAATGATTCGTGTGGAAGTTGGGCCAAGTCTAGATGTACTTCTTTGCAGGCCTGGAATTGCGCAAATAAGGCAGGCGGATTGAGAGTTATTTCTATGCCTGGCAGGGGGCAGAGACGGCTCTCAATCATGACGATCAACTCAGTGCTACTTGCTTGAGTAAACCTCGCTTGAACCACGCTCATCTGCAGGGTATCGGTCTTGAGCTGCAGAGCTTGGAGCTTAGATTTTAATGTGGATACTAGAGCCTTCTACTGCTCCTCTAGGGAAAGCCATCTATATTCTGAAGTGAGGGTGACCACATCTGCGATTTGTTCCAAATATTCCTCAGTTAAGGTAACCTCAGTCTCCCTACCGAACCTCGTAGCCCACCGCTTCATTTGTCGCCCCTTGAGAGGTTCGGTTGTTCATTTCGTACCACGCGGGGAATCATCACCCTACGCATCCAGACCCTCTTTGTCCATGTCCTATTGCGATTCCTGCTCCACACCCTACGCTGCATCCTTCATCCTGGTGGATCCTTCCGGGCCACGTCCTTCTGAATTCTTGGCAGTATCAATTAGGGTGGGGGTCTTCGGGACCATTCTTGTCCTAGTAGTGTCAGCTACAGCCGATTTGAATCCCAATCTCCAGTGCGGTGGCCAAGTGACGATGACCTGGTCAATTTCCTCATCAGTGACCATGTAAGGTAGCAACATCCAAGCTAGATCCTTACGACCCCAAATCTGCATGTTGTCCATCGTGACCTAAAATGCTGCAATGCTTTTGTATTTGTCGTAGACTGCCGGTGACAAGCATGGCTGAGAGTGAATTTATGTGATGATCGCGCTCTAAAATAGCACCCAAAATACTTTTTTCTCCTTAATCCACTGCTCATCCTTTGAATCCCATAGATTCATGTATCGCGGCCCTTCACGCATGTCTGGTTCAAGCTCAAGGAGGACTGATTCTTTAGGGGCTTCCCATGCAACCAATGTAATTAAGAGCAACAACCAAGAGTAGAAAAACAGCCTCTCGTGATCCTGCGCCTCGTGCACGTTTTCGAGGAACTCAGTGCAAAGGAACTACGAACAATTAAAATAGACCCCTTTCTCGCAGCATCTAGCCAGCTGAATCACATAGGCGGGGACAGTCATGGCCTGGCACTTGCGCATCATTTTTCAAGCTATAAGCAAGGTACCCATGCGCAATCTAGGGTCGTCAATGGTGTTTATTATGAACCCTCTGGTGTTGCGCTCGACATGGTAATCTTCGCGCACCTTGTTGGTGATCTGTTGCTCATACTTCTTGCCAACACGCTCCATGGGATTCGGCCCCTCAATGGGGAGACCAGTGATGCGGTGAATCAGGGCAACATCGAGGGGAATGCAGTCCTAGATCCATAATGTGTCATCATGGATCAAGGCTAGCAGCTGTCGCACGACTTGGTTAGTTACATTGCATCGGCCAAAGTGAGGTATCCGTAAGAAGCTCAGTAATCCATATTTTTCTAACCCGCGCGTCCATGAAATTGGTACGACCCATAGCACATCGTCCTCCAATACTCTTTCGAGCTACAGCTAGGTGCTAATTCTGGGAAGGCCTCCAAGTTGGGAAGGTCATGATCATCGAACTTGATTGACGAGAGCTTGTCATATGCTTCTCAAATTATGGGGACTTCACTCGGAATTAGCGGCATTTGCATATTGGAGCATAGACCCTCAATATTCCTAGGCATGTGCACCGAGGGCCTTCGGGGCTGAACATAGGGTGGTAGGCACATGATTGGGGCAGCAAGTCGAGCTTCTTCCTGCATAGACAGAGGTCACTTTTCTGGGTTAGACGAACCTGCCTTAGGCACCATTCGGGGAGATTGCACATTCCGGGGGGAGGTGTGTGGCTTCCCCTTAGCCCATTTCGTGGCCCTCCCCTGCCCTTGCTCCTGTCCCTTCCCTTTAATATTATTTTTCTCCACCTTCTTTCCCTTTGTTTTTGTAGACATGACTTCTTCGACTTCGGGGGTGACCTCTAATACTTCATCAGATGCTAGCTCCACAGAAGCCATGGTCTGTGATGATTCAGCGAGATTGGACACAGTCATTCTCACCTGGAAGACGAACACGGGGTTACTACTATCAGAGGGGGTAGCACACCCAGTCATGAACATATCACAATAGTTACAATAATTCTCAAGGCACAAGATTTTCAGCACATACGGAACCCAATTCAGAGCTTCCCTCCATTTATTGCGTTGAAGAGTGAAAAACGGTCGGATGAAACTTAGCTAAAACTTACCATCATGGAAACGATAAAAAAATATTTAGAAATCACCAAATTAATTGCCTACTGCCTGCTCTTCCAAACGGTAAATTTGGCTTTTTACCCAACAGTACTATTCCAATGGCTAGTTCTCGCAGCGGTGTATTACCCTTGTGCCCCCATTGCACCTCCCCAGGCTTCCAGACCTGCAGTCGACCCCTGCGCTCCCAGTGCACCTCTCCGGGCTTCCTGACCTGTGCTCGACCCCTACGCTCCTAGTGCACCTCCCCAGGCTACCTGACCTGCGGTCAACCCCTACGCATATAACAGGTTTTTCTGCGTTTTTCCTCTTGCTTGCATGTATCCCTCCCAAGATAGCTACTATAGCCATATATTAATTTGATCTTGTATGGTTTGATACTGCTGCCATCAACATATCCTAGTACAATATCACCGTGCAATGTAGCTAACCGAACAACTCCTTTATCAGTGATTTCCTTTACCATATAGGCGCCTAGCCAGTGCTAATGGAACTTCCCCGGGTGTTTTGCAAACTAGCGATCGTATAGCAGGACCAATTCTCCTTCCGAAAAGACCTTCTGCCGAATATGTCTATCATGCCAAGATTTTTCCTGAGCCTTCTAAACTTGCTGATGAAAGTTAGCAATGAATCAATCTTCCTCCAAGGCGACTAGCTGTGTGGAGCGTTCCTCCATGATGTCGAGCTCCGCCATGTTCGTAAAGGCTGCGATGCGCAAGCTAGGAACAATATAATCCATTGGCATAATGGCCTCCTTTCCACAAACCATCCGAAACGGTGTTTTACCACTCAATTTCTTGCACGTGGTTTGATAGGCCCAAAGGACCACTAGGATGTGCACGTCCCAATCGTTTTGATCAACATTACAGATCTTGGTTAGTGCATGTTCTAGAATTTTATTAAAAGATTCTACCATTCCATTTTCCTGCGGGTGATACGGGGTAATTTTTGCATGGTGGATTCGAAATTATTCAGTCAAAGCTTGTATTGTTTCATTAACGAAATGCATACCTCTATCGCTCATCCAAATCTTCAGACAACCAAACTTGGTTAGAATTTTCTCAAAAAAGAAGTGCGCAGTGGTATCTGTAGTATAATCCTTCATAGCTTGCACTTCAGCCCATCTAGTTACATAATTAGTCGCAGTGATGATGTAGCAAGCACCTATATTCTTACTTGGTGGGTTGATGGGCCCAACAAAGTCGATTTCCCTTTTATCAAATTCTTGCAGGGCCATCTGTGGTTGTAAGGGCATTCCATCCCTGTGCGACGGTCTTCCTTTTCTTTGGCATGTGTCGCAGGATTTGCAATAGTCTTAAGAGTTGTTAGCTCCCTGTAATCAGCAATATTGGCAAAAGTCCGACCGCAGCGAGAACACTGTTTCAACCACTTTGGGATTCTAGGATCTAGCCCTCCTGAATCCAGAGAGGGATCTCTCCAATAAGTGCAAAGATGGATTTATCTTTAAGGTTTTGGGTAATGATATTAGGCTAGTTATGAAGTCCAAGGGTTTTTGTTTGTTTTGGATGGTTGAGCATGACTATTATTTGAGTGGAAAGTTCTAAATGGAAAGAGTTCCAAAGGTGTGAAGTTGCAAGAAAATAGAACAAGCTTTGGCTAAAAGGATGGATGTAATGTTGGTTTTAGTCCATTGGGCTATGGATTCATAATAGGGTTTTAATTGAAACAACCAGGTTCAAGAGTGGTCCATGGGGCAAGTCATCTTTGTCTAAGGATCTCTTTAAAGTTGATTTTATGGAATGAAATGATACAACAAGAAGGGGAATTAAACAAATGAAGAATAAAGAGCAGCCCAAGATCTGGTAAGTACTTTGAAACTAGCCAGCTTTTGACATACACTTAAGAAAGACATAAAAGCAATCCAAGATCTGGTAAGTACTTCGAAACTAGCTAGCTTTTGATACACTTTCAATAGAAAAACATTTAAACTCAAAAGGAAACACAAATGATAACGAAGAATGGTCTAAGATTTGGTAAGTACTTCGAAACTAGCCAGCTTTCAACACACTCTTAGGGAAACTTTCAAACAGGTTTTTGAGATAAAACTAGGACAGGGCTCACCATAACTTCCTTAGTTCATCTCTACTTAACATAAACTGGAAATAACATTCAAGAATAACAATTAGCTAAGACAGTAGGACGAGGAAATGCCAACATTCCTAACTGCTCAAACTGAATTAAATCATTCCTAAATAATACAATTTGGAAGAAAACATATAGATAAAGATTATCAGTCAGAGAAGGGTGTTGATATACAGTAAATACTAACTCTATGCTTGTTGTTCTTTATAAGAGAATATGGAAAAAGTGAAAACAGAAATAAAATAACGATTTACAATAAGAAAAACATCACCGTCAACATAGATCACGATCCCATAAATCAGCTTATATTGATTTTTCAAACCAGTTACAGCTTCAAGTCCAGTGTTTCAGGTTAGCAATCATCTTCACTTCTCAGCCTAACTATTCTATCACAAGCAGAGCTTCAAGAGCCTTTGAACACTATTTACAAGTAGAAAATTCGAACACAAGTATATTTCAAAGTTTTGCAACCAACATTTTCTCATCTTCTACAGAAGTATTTATAGAAGGAATGAGGACGTGGGATTTGATAAAAGATCTCCTGGGTCAATTAATACAGATTTAAGACTTCTCGGCATTTGAGGGGCTCGATGGAGAAGTTTACAGATGTTCTGTCTGTATTAATGTTTTACATTTAAGAATTAAGCTTGGTGGGAGATTTTGTTGACTTTTAGGCTCTGTTCAGGATGTAATACTCTGCTGATATTTTTTGCATTAGTTTCCTTTGGAAGAATTAACTATTCTGCTACGCTGAGGAAAAATATCTTCTTTCTGATCAATAACTTCGGCCTCTGTTTGAATGCTTTGGGGCAACAGGTGGCTTTGTGGTAGCTAAGAGGAATCAATTGGCCTATGTTGTGGTGGTGGAGGCCTTTCTGTCTGATGATCTTTTGATTTTCTTTAATTGTGTTTTAATTTAATGGATTAGGCTTTTGATAATCAATCTTAGCCGTAATCAATTAAACTATGGAATTCATCTTCAATATTTAATTCTACTGTGTTTTGTCTTTGACACTGATACTCTTTTAATTTGATTAAATCACACTGTGTCTTGTTGATGTGTAGGGCCGCACAAGGTCCATATGGCATCCATGCCCATGAAGCATCGATGAAACGTGGCATGGAATCCTGTGAATTGCTTCTCTTTTATGAATCAAAGGTACGGTAATCGTCACCCCCGGCCTTTATATTTTCTTCAATATAATGGAAAAACCATTAAACACCTGCAAAATTCAAAACTAATTAAGAAATCATGCGTTATTGGGTTTAACAACTTCGCAAGTTTTGGGGATGAGTGTGGCCGTTGGATGGTAGCATCCAACAATGGAGATCCTTTAGCGGAGGTTAAAAAAGGAGCAGTGGGAGCAAATGGTGGAAGAATTAAGTTAGGACCGTTGATCTATAATCGACCATGAAGATCAACGGTCGGGATTAGAAGTGAAACAATAATGCCAAGGGGTCACATTATTTGGAAAATGAAAGAAAATGTGAGAAATAAGGTCAAAAACCCTTTGGCGGAGGAAATTGCAAAGGAAATGGAAATGGGGCTTTGGGATGATCGTGGGCCATCGGATGAGATCGGCCCACGAGATCAACAACAGAGTTTGCGCGTTAAAAACCTTTGGCGAGGGTGGAGGGTGATAGTGTAAGGCCAGATTAAATCTGGGCCGTTGATCTGCAGAGATCAACGGTGGGAGTCACAAGTGATAAAACATAATAGAAATGGGGAAGATGGTTTCGGGAGGTAAAATCACTGTTTTCGTGTGAGAAAAAGGCAGGGAGGTGGTTTTTCCTTTTTGAACGTGATATGCGTTCCCACCCGACACGTGGCTTTTCAAAACCACCTATATCGCGCCAGCCTCAGAAAATTATCCTTTGCAATGAAAGTTACGCGATATGGAACATGGACCGTTAGATCTGGGGCCTCAGATCTAACGGTGGGGAAGTGAACACGATATGAGATAGATGCGCGGACAGAAGCGGGGAGGGTGGTTTCAATCTGTGCCATCCGATCAAAAAGACTGATGACGGAGATCAGATCTAGAAGGAGGCAGGACCCACAGGAGGTAGGGCTGTCAGGGTTAATACGGGTCGTTGGATGTAGAAGATCAACGACCAATATTGAATCTGGGGTTAAACCAAAATAATATACAGGCGGAGAAAGGATGAAGAAGGACCGTCGATCTGCAGAGATCAACGACTGTGATTGGCTGAGAAACATTATGAGCGAGGTGTATATAATTTAACCAAAGTCGGGAGATGCATTCTGGACCGTCCGATCTAGACACGTGGACGGTCCAGATGCAATCAGAGACATTTGATCGACAGGGGGAAGAACTTATATGGCGCCGATGCGATTAAGCGCTAGCTATCAATCTGAGGATCAGATCGATGGTGGGGAGTGAATCGGAGGGGTTTGAAGGCGCAGGACAGGGTAATTATTGGAGCAAAAGTGGACCATTAGATCGGGGAAGGCAGGGAGTAGATTAACGGCTCACGATTGATCGGGGGATGGCCAATTGGGGAGAGGAAATAACACATGCGAAATGCGCCCTTTGAAAATTGCCGATGCGATGTTGCGCTAATCGTTGATCGGCTTAAGATCAACGACGGATATTGTTTGAGACATGTGCCAATGGAAACCCCTTTATAATATATGAAAACCCAAAAATTAATGAAATACAAAGGTTTTTGGCTGTCGGGTGGGTTATATACATGAGGCTGGCTCCCGTCTGCGGGGCCTTTGGACTATATGGAATGCGATGGGCCCAAGGTTTATACATATAAGGGCCAATCGTATCAGAAGGTCGGGCTCGGTCTTTCAATCTACCCATTTGGAATTTTGCAATGTGATTGGTGCTTCGGGACTTTTAACTCTTGGTCCTGGGCGCAAGTTATATGGAGTGAAGCGGAGGGCGGGGTTTATACAATGGGGCTCAATTGCATCGGAACTTTTGATGCAGGGCTTTTCAATCTACCCATTTTACATTAAAAAACATTACATGGGCGCGTTTAGACCAAACTTAGGAAAAAGTGGGTTTATCGAATTTACAAAGGAAAAAGGCAATTGGGAAAGTATTTATACAATGTTTTAGCACCTGATTGTGGGCACAAGGGTTATATGAGGCGATGAAAGACTTGGGGCTTATAATCAAAGGGATAATCGCAATCAAAGGTCTTACCATAAGAAATAAACTTGCGCACTCCGATTTCTCCGATGCGATTAGTGCCGCAAGGGCTTAGCGCCTGGTTCGAGTGCCCGGGCACATGTGGGGAAGTGGTTAGGACTTAGCCCAAAGGGGCTTAAACCCTTAGTACAAAAAAGTGTATTTTTATGATTTTTTCAGAGTTTTCTGATGGATTTGGGGGTTTCGACAGAGTTTAAAAAGGAGTTTTAAACTCGGTAAAGTGGATTTTATGAAGGGGGAATGGGGAAAAATGGAAAATGGAGGTATTTTATGGGAAACAAAGGGGTAAAAAGAAGGTTAGTTTTGAAATGGAGGGAGGGAAAAAATGGATTTTTGTAGCAGTATTTTTTCTATGGAATCAGCAGAATTTTTGAGTTTAAAATGGAAACAGCAGTGAAGATTTCGACACAGGGCATGATGTCTTCATGAGTCTTCAAGAGAGAACACTTTTTACAATAAAAATTGTTCCTTGAGGGCTCCAAAAATGTTTTAGCCACCATTTGATATGACAAATTTTATTGGTGGCTAACAAGAGTCACTATGCAGTGTGGGCCACCATAGCCCAGCTCTTAAGATCTTCTGCGTCGTCGCTTTCCCTGCGTAGTGACCTCCTACTATGCCTCTATGGGCTTCTACTAGAATGGCTTGTCTTTCATGCTCCAGAACATATCCTCGCAGTACCTCATCATCTCCCAGCTTATACAAGTGGCCCGCTATGATGGTAAAGTCTGTTGCACGAGTTACCAACTATTTTTTCTGTTATACCAAGTATTCTGCAGGTGCCATCCCTATAGTTAAGAATTGAATGATATCGGCAAAGTGTGCATCGACCACCTTAATAGTGAATAGTTGTGCATCAGGAAATCCTTCCTCTAGGTTGGTTGGTTCTTCACCACTCTCGATTCGAGACAAGTGGTCTAGTCCAGCATTTAGTTTCCCTGGCTTCACAATGATCTCAAAGTCATATTCTTGAAATAGCAGTAACCATCGGCAAATCTACCCCCCCAACATAGGCTTATTTACTAGGTACTTCAAAGCAGAGTGATCCTTGAACATCTTGAAGTGCACTCTCAGCAGATAATGTTGGTATTTCTACAGGTCATATACCATGGCCAGCCCCTCGTGCTCAATGGTGGAGTAGTTACGCTCCGCACTAGAGAGTTTCCTACTAGAAAATTCAATCGGGAGGTCAATGTCCCCCTCCCCCGAGCTGCATAAGGACAGCTCCCAGGGTGATCCCTGAAGCATCTACATGGACATGGAAAACCTTCACCCAGTCAGGAAATATGAGGATAGGTTCAGAGACCATATTTTATTTGAGTAGCTCAAAACTCTTCTGATACTCCGCATCCCAAAAAAACAAAATGTCCTTCTTTAGCAACTTCTCCATGGGTGTCGTGATCAGTGTGTACCCTTGAATGAAATTCTTGTAGTAGCCTGTGTGCCCGAGGATGGAGCGTAGCTATTTCTCAGCTGTAGGGACTACTAATTTGATGATAACTGCTAACTTAGCAGGGTCAACCATCAGTCCCTGCCGACATACTATGTGGCCTAACAAGATCCCGAAAGGCATGCAGAATATGCACTTCTTAATATTTAGGGAAATTTGGTGCTTTCTACAGGCATCCAACATCATGCGTAGGTTTGAGATGTGCTTCTTTACCAATCCAAATACTTTCCAATCATCAAAATATACCTCTAAGAACTTGTGGATGAACTCCTTGAATACTGTGATTACTACTCGCGAGAAGATGGCAAAGGAATTTTTGAGCCCAAACGGAATGACTGTGTACTGGAAGGATCCCCATTTGGTGGAAAATGTAGTTTTGCTGTGATCTTCTGATGCGATCCTGCTATGATGGTAGCCCGAAAACCCGTCAGTGAACGAGTATGCTTCCTTCCCTCCCACACTACCGAGAATTTCATCAGAGAATGGCATAGGGAAGGGATCATGTACGTAGGCATCATTCATTTTCCGTAATTCGACACATATTCTTATTTCTCCTTTAGTATTTTTCTCTTGAAACACCATAGAGCTTACCCAGTCTGACTGTTCTACTGGTTTGTTGATACCTGCGGCTAGCATTTTGTCAATTTCTTCCCTGAATTTCTACTTATACTTGGGGTTCAAGCAGTAAGGTCGCTGCTTGACAGGGTGCGCATATGGTTTTAAAGTGATGCGCATGACCCCCAAGTCTCCTGTAATACCCTTGAGCTCTGAGAATTTCATAGGAAATAGATCCTGGTACTCCGTGAGAAGCTCCACAACTTTCCCAATGGTATCATCATCCCAGTAGTCCCCAATATTGGCTAGCTTAGGTTGTTCTATTGTTCCAATTTTGACTTCCCTTAGCTTAAGAGGCTTAGTCACATCAATGGTCTATAGTGGGGGTCCAGCAACTGCACGTTCACCCTCTAATTACGGGATAGTGATATTTCGTGGGTCTTCGTCACATTCCTCAATTGATATATTGCGGTAGTTAACAGTATCCTGCATCTGCGTATCCCAAGTTGGTGCCCCATACTCCGCAAAAGAGGGCACGATTCATCAAATACTAGGGTATCTATGTCCTGCAGGGCTTCGTCTAATGCCTCAGTTCTCCCTATCAGTCCGAACATCCCCACAAAATCCTCTCTCAAGGTCTCCTAGTGGTGGGTACGTTGATGTAGCTCTGCATCCAAATACAATGTGGTGGGGATTTTCCCCAAGGCATGAATAAATATGTGGACCCATTCATCCTCGGTCCTTTCACACCACACCTCCATCCATGCTGCCAAGTGCTTGTGTGGGTCCCCTTGGCCAAGGAAAGTTTCCGTGCATACGTGAACCAAAGGTTCAAACCATCGGATCATCATCTTGCGACATTCCTCCCAATCCTGAAACATCCCCTTATGAGTTTCCCACCACCGCGCAGGGGTCGCATGCATGGCTAGGTTAAGCACCCACATTCTTCACTCCCTTGGGACTTCTACTTCGAATTCTCTAAGAAAATCCCTAATACTACTAGAACCATCGAAGTAAGGCAGCTCTCTTACCTCTGAGGAGATACACCAGAAGCTCTTCGTGATCCTAAGACACTGTAGCGCAGATACATCATGTAAACGATTCTACCAATTTTCAATCTCCCCGTCGGAGTTAGAGAGGCATTCACTTTATTTCTCCCAGCAAAGCATTCCATCTACTGTAGGATTAATCCAATCCTCATCCCGAGTGATTAGTTTATAGATATGATCCACGTCATCTTCTTCATGCACAGGTTCTGTATATCGTTCTCCTTCTGCTGGGTCTAGAGGGCCTATCACTCTCGTACCCTCATTCTCAAAAACTATGCTCCTTTTCTTCAAGTTGATAATGCCTCCCATGTCTATAGCCCAATCCAATCCAAGGAGCACAGGATAAGGGTCTACATCTTCCAAAATTTGAATTACATCAAAATCTGCGTATACCTTAACCCCTGCGATGTCTACCATAATCTTTGATAGTCTCCCCATTGGTATTATCTTTTTTTGGTTAGCCATATGCAGTTGTATAGTAGACATTTCCATCTTAGGTTCTCCTATCCTCTGCCACATATGTTTGGGCAGGACATTCACATCATATCCCAGATCCAGGATGACTTGATCCATTTCATAATTCCCAATCTGCGCCATTAACCACATTTCCCAACTAGTGTGTTTCTTATATTTGTATAGTTTGTGAACATCTTTAACTTCTGTGGGAGGGTCATTTCTTTCTGTGCAGCTGTCTATCAGTGCTTGAATATTTTCTACTTCCTTCTGGTTGCATAGCAACTTCATACATGCATGTAGGAATGGTTTAAATTCGTCGTCTTCTTTTAGGTTTGTTGGAGTCTCGGGAGTAGATGCCTCATCCTCGTTAAAGTCTTTGCAAGCTTCTATGAAGGTTTATTTCTCCTTCTGTAATTCCAATCTTTCCTTCTTGATAGCAGCTTTTTAGATAAGGGGTTCTGCCGCAACTCTTTCCTCAGCTCCTCCAATAGCCATGCCACTGCGCGTTATGACATTATGCATTGGCATCCAATGTTTTTCCTGCATTGTTTCTATCAGTACTGGGCAATTTTCGATCACATGATCCAATTGTCTACAATAACTGCAATATTTTCACGTAGGGTTCAGACAGTCCCTTGCGAAGTGCCCTACTTCTCCACAGTTATAACAGATCAATTTCCTTCTTCCCCGACATGTGCTTCCACCTCTCCCCCCTACCCAGCCTCTAACGAGGGAGCCTCCTCGTCCTGATGGAGATAGTGGTGAGGAAGGGTTAGCCTGTACCCTGTACAAGTTTCCTCGGTCTATCATTAAGTCATATGTCCAACAATTGTGTTCGTCATGTCCCACAAATGAGCAGAATCGACACCATTGTTGCTTCAACTATGGAACATAAGCACCAAGACGGGGGGCAGTGGTTGGTATCATGTAGTCCAGCTATGCAAAATTCAACGCATCATAACGTACAACCTCTTTAGGATGCAATGGGTTGGGCCCCCCAGCCTGCATGTAGTCCATCAGTAGAGGGCACTAATCCTTGGTGTGGCCTGACACCCTACATCTTATGCACCATACATCTAGGCTAGCCTCTTTTCCTCGCTCTTTCTGCAAATTCTGGATTTCAAGGTGCATTTCCTCCAGCTGTCCTTGGATTTGTTGTACCACAAACTAGGCAACGTCTCTTGGCACAACTTCTAGCTTCATAGTAATCTCCAAGGCTTTGCGCCTCAATCGCTTGCTGGCCCACAGGTCCGCACAGGTGAGGTAATAAGATGGCAATGAACCATTCCTTGTGTTGTCTATCAACGTACTGAAATTCCCCATCTCTGATAACCTTCTTCAGCCGCTGATCAGCCTCCCATACTGACTCAGTGGGTCTTTGTCTAAAGTCTTTCAAGTAAACCACCAGCTGAGCTTAGGACTTAGGCTTCCGAAACTTTTGTTTTAAGGCATTCTTGATCTCTTGAATAGATGGATCTTCATGCTAGCCTACGTACCCCATGTACCAATCTAGGGCCCTTCCTTCAAAGGCGAGGAATAGTTGTGCCCCTTTTACCTCATCTCTAGCCACATTCTGCGTACTCCATACTGACTCCACTATGAACAAAAATTGGTCCATATCTTCGTCTCCTACACCCTTGAAGGTGGGCAGCTTCATATGTATGGCCATATCTTCTTCTGGTAGTGGAGGAGGTGTGGGGGGAGTTCTTGCCCTTACGCTGATTCGAATATGGTGTAACTAGAGGAATAGTTCCTGCATGCGCAAACGGCTCTCTTAATGGCTTGTAGAGAGATCTATCCCCTTCTCGGTTGGCTTAGTAGTACTTACCATTTCATGTTGTAATCTAACTTTGATTAGAGGTAATTCATTTGGTGTGGCTGCACAAAATACCCTTTTTGCACAGTAGTATTTTAATTAGTAGCGGCAATGTTCGCAAGAACTTACCTCAGAATCCTTTGAAGAACATCCACTCCACCTCAGAGTAGGATACAAACTGATCGACTGCAAATTCTGTTACAAATCCTCCTAGCACATTATCCACCCAATGATCTATAGTGTGAGTGATTGTGTTGTTAGCCTTCTCCAACTGTTGAATCAATTATGGAGTCCACTGCGTAACCTTATCATCTTTCCAACACGTCTGGAATTCTATTAGCCTTGCTAACCACTCATGGAGCTCGTGCGTAAAAGTCAAAAAGAAAATTACATATACTTCAGTGAAAATATATTTATTCTTCCACTTCTCAGCTGTTAGCTTCATGCTGTGATTCTCCTTTACAGAAAATACTTGAATCTGTCTTTTGAGCTAGTCTTCGAACTCCAATTTCTTAGGTCTCCAATGACCTCGTGCCATTACGCGGTCTCTCTCTCAAAAGGCTCTCGGTCCTCGCAACGAAACAATTTTTTGGCATGAGGGGTCCTGACCCAGGTTCGAAGTTAAGGTTTTCCAACAAACCCCTATACTACTGGCCCTTTCGGAAATGACCTACTTTCGCAGGTCAAGGTCTCACCCAAAGTAGTAAGGGTGGGTGTTGGAACCAGGTTTTCGCACCCTGGGAGAGAGTAGGTAATTAAAGCACATCTCATCAATTTCTATCAGGTTCGCACAGAAACAAGCCTATTATCGAGCCCTTAACAGTATAATCATCATGTAAACATAAACAAAGCTACTATTATTAAACAGATCTGATCATTAAATATGCATCCACGTGCACATCAGCAATTATCACCATAAAACATCACAATCACTACTAATTCATATATTCCAGATACAATCGCAGCTTCTTCAAATAACATAGAGGTACTCCAGCAATAAACACAACTAGTTCAGATAGCATAAATATACTTCAATTGATTTCTCATTCATTAACATCCAAAACCAAGTTACAAACCCAAGTCATAGCCCGCGCACATAGCCAGCGGGGTCCGCACAGAGTAGGACTGAGGATCTCTGTGCACACAGCCAGCAGGAGTCCTTACCCAAAACTACCTAAAACAGATCTCCACAGTTCATTCGTAGCATCAATCTCGCTTACTTACTTTCCCTTATACTCAAACTACCCACCTATTTATATCATCATAGGCATCATTATCCTTTGGTCCGCAGACCGTGGTTTGCGGACTCTAGGTCTACCCTTTGACCCATTACAATACATTGGGGGCTTTAACCCACCCCAAAGCCCCTGTGTAAGACCAATTACTACAATATATCAAAAACGCAGTGTTAGAACATATCAAGTCGCAACTAGGGGACCCTGTTCCAACACTTAATATTGCTCACCGTGAGGCTATCCCTCCATTAACCTCATATTCGCCATTTTTCCTTAGATCCTAAGAAGGATAGACTCTTATTGTTGAATAATCCCATCTTTTGTGGTGTTTCTCTTCCTAATTCCTTTGAATTACTACCACCTTATAGTCTCAAGTCTTCTCATTAAACTTTTACTTGGCCCATTCAAGGCACCCTCGATTCTTACATCCCCAAGTGCAGTTCAAGTGATTCTTAGTGTGCATAAATCTTAGTACCATTGTTCTCTACAGCTATCCTGAACCACAGTTCCATTTGTCATAAATGAAGATACACTCAGAGTTAAGCTCCAGATGAATAGTTTAAATCCTCTTATTCTGAGGATGTCCTAGGAACTGGTCTTTTGCAACTCAAGGCTGTCTCTAGGAGTGAAAAAACCCCCAATGGATGATCCTCCTCTTCAACAACATGCTAAGAAATTAAATTTGAGGAGAAAAGGATCGGTGCCTCAGTAAGATGTGGCAAATAAACTGTTAAGAAAGTTCATACCTCCTAGTAATCCTTCTCAGAGCACTTACAAAAAATATGGAGGTATAAAACCTCAAAATAATTCTTCCATAAATAATAAGAACACATTGGTCACCCCTGAGGAATCAAAAAAATTCATACCACCTACCACTTTAGCACACCCTTCACAAGATGAAGATATCAATTACAATGTTCTAGAGGACATCAAGAAAGCTTGTGCAAATATTTCCATATATGAGCTAGCCAAGTTGGTAGGGAAATGTGAGTTGATCATCCAAGCATTTACATCATAGTCTCCATCAGATAGAACAATTTTTTCTTCTTAAGCTTCATCTGATAAGATTCATTTGATTCTCGAATCGGTCTTTAGCGCAATAAATGTAAATTATAGATCCACTTTCCACCCATTTCTTTTAACTTTTGATAATTTTTTATTATAATGTACATAATTTCCTAGTTGATTATGGTGCCTCTGTAGATTTCATTCCTTTTTAGGTTGCAAAGGAAATCAATTGTAAATGGGAGAAAATCGATGCTAGAATCATACAATTAGACAAATATTCAGTACAGTAAATCGGTGAGCTTAATAATGCTATAATACATTTATCATCATACCATAGAGTTCACCAGTGTATAAATATTGTCATTGTTGACATTCCAGAAGCATATGGTTTGCTCTTGAGTAGAGACAGGTCTAGAAAATTGATATTATACTTTGCTACAGATTGGTCACATTTGTGGCTTCCCTATAAGGGAAAGAATAATGAGATCAAATTAGAGAGTGAGCCTTTCATGAAGCATACCATTACAACACTTGAAGCTCCTAATGAACCTATCAGTTGTGTGCCAGAAATCTTCGGAAATTATTTCTTAGGATTTGATATTGGATGTTATCTTGCGCAACCATCCCATGTACCACCAAATACATAGTTGGAACTCCTTCCTTGCAATCCAACTAGTGGCTATGATTTTTTTAATATAGATGTAAATAGTACTAGTGTAGGAACTAACCCTGACGTTGGTAACATTTGGAATTTTTTTTTTGACAGTTTGAAAACATAGGAGGGTTCTGGAGAAGGTTGTATTTTGATAGACCCATGAAATAATAAATAATTGATTTCATTCCATTTGGAATTTTAGTGCACAAATAACATTCTTGAATATGAAGCACTCATTATGGGTTTAAAGAAATCCATCAACCTCAAAGTGGAAACACTTAAGATAATAGGTGACATGGAAATTATTACACATTAGGTATGAAATACTATTCATTGTGTGTCACCTAATATTAAAAACTGCCAGCAAGAGGTATGGTGTCTTATTTCATATTTTCGAGCTTTTAATATTAATTATGTTCCTAGAGTTCATAATTCACCCGCAGACACACTAGTTAACATTGTTTCTAGGTTATCACCATTGAGAGATGGATTTTCAATTGAGATTATTTATAATCCATATGTTCTTGATGATGTCACTAATTTTTGTGTTTTTAGTGATGACCAAAAATTACCATATTTCATGACTAATGATGATGTGTTTAAAGATGAGGCAATCGATGAAGATGAGCACGAAAAGGATTTACAGGAAAATAGAGGGAAGCCCATGCCCAAGGGTGTGGTATATTTAGAGAAGCTTTATGACTTGCATAACCGCTTCAAGGGGCCAGCCAATACTAAGACCCTATCTCTACATTGCTACTTGGACCAGTAATTTTTGGTAGAAAAGAAGATATGAAATATGTGAATCTTCGTACGTGTTGTACACCTCAAGAGCGACAATTATTCATTCATATTTTTAAATAGCATTGATATGTGTTCACGTGGATGTATGATGAACTGAAAAATTATGATATGTGAATTATCCAGCATGTGATACCTATCAAGGAAGGGGTAAATCCATTTCAAAAAAAATTAAGAAAATTTCATCCTATGCATGAACCCTCATTCAAAAATAACTAAGGAAATTATTGGATTGACGGATCATATTTAGAGTTCATCATTCTACCTGGGTCTCTAATTTGGTTCATGTCATAAAGAATTCCAGAGAGATATTCCTATGTGTTTATTTATCCAACCTGAACTGGGCTTCAAATAAGGACAACTATCATGTTTCATCTATGGAACATATACTTTAAATGGTATATGGGCCATAAATATTCTCGCTATTAGACATAATTTCTAGATAGACCAAAGTTCTAGTAGAGGAACCTAAAATAATTAGGAATAAGTGGGGTATGCTCACATTTAAACATATGCCTTTTGGAATCATCAATGTGGGTTCCACCTTTTAGCATGCTATGGAAATCACTTTTCACAATTTGGTTGGATAAAGTGTGGTGGTGTACTTGGATGATGTTACAATATTTTCTAAGAAAATATTTGACCACTTACGTCATATAAGGAAAATATTTGATTGGTGTCAAAGATATGGCATATTTTTAAATCTTAAGAAGATCATATTCAGAGTGTCTGAGGGTAACCTCTTGGGCCACATTATAGCTAAAATGAAAATTAAATTAGACTCAGAATGGGTCAAGACTATTTCTCAGATTCCCTTCCCCGTGAATAAGGAAGCCATGGAATCCTTCTTGGGGGAAATTAATTTTCTTCAAAATTTCATCTCAGATTATGCATTGATTGTTAAGCCATTACAACATATAGTTAAGAATGATGTGGTTTATAAGTGGGACCAAAGGTATAAATATTCCTTCATCCGAATTAAGCAAGAAATTGTCGATGCCCCAACATTGTATAGTCCAAATTTGAGAAAATATTTCTTGCTATATAATTTTTCTTCTTACACATTTCTTGCAGTCATTCTCACTCAGAAGGATGATCAAGGAAACGAGTGACCTATGTCATTTATGAGTATTGGCATACATCGATCTGAAGTAAAATATCATTCCATTGTTAAGAAATCATATGAATTATATAAGGTGGTGAAGCACTTTAGGCCTTACCTCCTGAAAAGTCTCAATATTATCTTTGTACCTCATCCAACGGTTAGATAAAGTTTTTGCAACAATAGATGGGTGAGAGGAGGGAAAATCGGATGACAAGCCTTCGAGAGTATGATATATAATTCAATCCAGTTCAGATGATAAAAGGTCATGGTCTCTGTTGACTTGTGGCAGAATCGATTAATTCACCAAAAGAGGAATCTTCTCGATGGGAACAAGAAATAAAAATGTACAATATTGAGCAAGCTACCCCTACAAACATGACCACATCCTCGTACATTGATGTGCGACAATATCTATAGCATGGGACCTTGACCTAACACTTATCATCCAAACAAAAGAGGGCTATTAGACTTAAATATTTATCATATCATCTTATACATGGTGTGATTTTTTGAAAGCACCACAATGGTGTCCTGCTCATATTCTCAGAAGTACAATATTTAGAAAGGATATTGAAATATCTTCACGATGGGACATCCAGTGGAAACTACATAAGAGATCTACTGTGCATAAAGTCATGCAGACTAGTTATTATTGACCCATATTATTTAAGGGTGCACACGCCTATGCTTGTAATTGTTCCATTTTTCATAGATGTGTTGGTCGTAAAAGGAATTCAACCACCCCATTTTATCCCATTTTCATTTAATATCATTTTCAACAGTGGGGATTGGATGATATTGGAGAAATATTTTCGCATTCATCAAAATAGCATTGATATATCCTAAATGCTACAAATTATTTTACTCAATGGGTTGAAGAAGTTCCATTGAAACAAGTGAACGAGTAGAAATTCATCAACTTCCTTAAGCAGAATATCATCACCAAGTTTGGAATTCCTACGTCACTTGTTTTCGATAATGAAACCTAGTTTTTTTTGTTCAAACTTTATGATTTTTCATTAGAGAATGGTATTGTTTTAAATAAATAATATAATTACTACCCTAAGGGAAACGATTAGCTGAATTTACGAATAAGTATTTAATTTGCATCATTAAGAAAATATTTTACTCTGAGCAAAGGAACTAGCATAATGCATTGGTGAATACTTTGCAAGTTGGCTATGTCACACCAAAACCCTCTCTGAAAACTTCTCCTTACTTTCTTGTGTATGGAAAAGAATTTATCCTCCCTTCAAACATATACCTCACAACCCTTCAAGTTTCTCAAGAATCTTGATTTCAACCATGTCTTGTTGTTCAGATCAGGATAAACACCATTTTGAAGTTTGAGGAAGAAAGGAGGAAATAAGAGAGACATTTTCTATTCAACAGAGTTGTATCAAACACTAGTTTGACAAGAAATATGTGGGGAACAAGGAGTTCGGGGTGGGAGAACTAGTATTGAAGTGGAATAAATCTCATGAAGAGAAATATAAACACACCAAATTCCAATCCCTGTCAATCAGACCCTTTGTTGTGCATGACATGCTTGGCCACCATACTTATCGTCTTCAATCCTTAGATGGGAAGATAGATTCCATTCCTTTCAATGGCCAAGATTTCAAATTGTATTTCCAATAGTAGCCTAAGTTTGTGTCCCTACCTATGTACATATTTATTTCCTTGTCCCTTTTGTTTTTTTTTGTTGTTCATGATATGTTGAGACCTTTCTATCGTTCTTTGTTTTGTGAGTTCTATAAATAAAATCTTGTGTGAAAGTGTTTGCATGGCTCTAATGGACGTGGTTAAAGTTTTAAAGGGCTTTGTGACATACCACAACACTTCATTAAATTTAGTTCCCTCTTCTTTGTCTTTTTCTGATATATTTAAGATCAATTATGTCTCAATGGAAAATACGACCCATTCGAATGAAAAAATTTGAGTAGAACCTTGGCACCCATATCTATTTTATGATCTTCATTCCTTGATTCAGTGTAGTAATTAAATGGTGTTTTACATGCTAATCCAATCGAGTCGAGAAGGGAAAGGGGAAAACTAATGGTGATCGTATTAATTTCAGAGATATATGTTTATGAAGGAACAACCTCTCTTGCTCTCAATAATTTAGGATACTTCTTCCACCTTGGTGATACAAATGTCAACAAAATTATAATGATAATGTTGAAAATAAAATAAGGGGTGAAATAAGAGAAAGGATTCAAGCGTAGGGAGGTGAAGCAAGAAAATTCGTTGGGGTATTGAACAGGCTTGCTGGAAGTGAAGAAATACTCGTGTTCATGTATTGGCTCTACCATGGTACTGAGCAGCCCTGATGGTAGTGGAGAAACACTAGAGATGAAACTAAAACCCTAATAATTTCACACTCAAGACTACATATTACCCTTCTACCATATTGAAATAATTGTGATATGGAAGGCTTTGTAAATGTGTTCAGTTGAAAAAGGGAATAGAAGAGACTACATATATAACTAGTTTAAATGGGGAAGTTGAGGCAATCCTCACGATAAATCAATACTTCTTGAAAGACTAGATCATGTGCATAAATCTAGACTAAAACAAAGAAGCTAGAGTTCTACCAATGTGTCATCAAGTGTTTTTGTTGCTAAAACACCCCCCAAATTTTGGCCTATACACAAAATTTGGAGCCTTACTTTAACCATGTGAATTATTTTTTTTAGTTATTAGAGTCATTCCATACCTTTTTTCTAAGTTTCCAAGCCTCTCTATGAAGAAATTCCAAGTGTCACCTTTTGTGAAAGGGATTTATAACACACCTTTAAGAGGAAGATTTGGTTTTTCTCTTGTACCTATGGATTATATATGTCAAAGAGATATTCATTAGACTTATTCCCAAAGTAATGCATGCTTTCTTGTTGTGGTCGAAACTAGTGTCGCAAAGTGTATTTAAGGTGTTGCACTTGGAGGTAAGTGCCATTTTGTTGTTGTTTCAATGGATTCATGTTGATTCTAGGTGTTAAGTGTTTCATTTTAATGTGGTTGAAAATCTATGATTGTGTGATCAAGTTCAAGTTATGTTATGGTCTTGTCTTTTGCTTCACTGATCCCACACTTAGTCAATTTCTGAAGCTTTCTTATCTTTGCAAATTTCCTGACAAACCACTCCTCATATTTCCTACATGAAATATACATTGTGAAATCTCAATCCCCAGTCAAATATCCTTATCTAATGAAAATGTGCAATGGAAAACCATTGGCTTCCATAACTGTGCATTGTGTCATCTGAGTGCTTAGTTTCTGCCTCCTTCTCTTGCTAATTATGCAATATTTTTCTAGTCAGACCTCCACTGTGCATGGTGCATTCTCAGTTAGTAGTTAGGATCTATCTCAGTCCTTGAATTTATTAACTTTGCAATCAATTGTCCCAGTCCCCCAATAATTTTGCACTACGCAATCACAGTGAGCAAACATGCCTCACTGCATCTATGACTCCCTCAATTGCGTATTTTTTTCCTTCATGTCCCTCAATCTCTGCGTACTGCACATTTCTAGTGACTATACATTCATCACATCCTTTTGTTTCTACACACTTCACAATCCCTAAGCCCCCTCCTTAATCTTATACATTGTCCCAACTCAATCAATATGTTGCACGAGGAATAAGATAGATTAAGAAAATTTTGGACTGATGTTATCTTTTCATGAGTGAATTCCATTTGAAGGTGTTGTTATCTTGACATGACAGGATGATGGTAAGGATATCATGTAAGAACACTTGTAAATCTCAAGGTACAAAGAGATCATCAAGCCAAGATACAAAGGTACATTTGATAACGACAAAATAAAGAAGATCAAGGTCACATGGAAGACTTCATATCAACCAAAATTTTGGAGGATGAAGATGAAGTACTTGCAATATCTATCATGAATATACAAATATGGAAACAACGAGAGAATATTGACATTGACACATCACAATGAAGTTCCATGTCATCATTTCCAGGTCATGGCTTGTCCAAGTGTCACCTAAAGAGTCTTATGTGTCATTATATTTTGCCACATCAATTGTGGAGGAATTATGTAATTTCTGAAAACTGAGAAAATGTAAAAATGGGGAAACCCAAGGGTCACATATAGAATGTGAAGTGTCATGTAGAAGATAAAAGGTCTCATAAGAATTTTAAAATTTAAATGGGAGCTCAAGAGTCATGAGGAGAGCTTGAGAGTCACAAGGGAGGTGGAAAGTCACCTCATTTTTTATATACACACCCTCATAGCTCAAGCAAAGGACTTCTCACATTGGCTTCTCCAGTTAGGAATATGAGAGAATATTAGTCTTTTGATAAGAAATTAGTTGCTTAACGTTCCACTATTAGAACTAGTGTTGTATCATTGTAATGGTGTATCTTGGAACTTTCACTTTATAATTTGAATCTCTTGGAGCCGACACATATTTCATGCATATGTCGTGAATGATTGTAACATTAGTCTTTAATTGTTTGCAATGTATGTTTACGTTAATACATACTAATAAAAATGAACTATTTCATTGCCTTTAGTATGCATATTTGAATCATCTGTATTTTTCTTTCATGATCATTATTTCTCTGTGAACTATTACGCAAGATTACTAAAAATTATTTCATATATATGTGTGTGTCTTTATTGGGATAGTACTATTAATTTTTTCTTAAAGGCTCACTTTATTTTCCATTCCATGAAAGAAAAATTATACACTTTTCAATTGAGTACATCACAGGGATAACTTACTTGTTTATCTCAAAAGTACATGTGTTTATATTGTGTCGTTTATTGCATCCAAGGCAAATATTTAAAATTATGGCGACAGACCTAATTTTTCGGTTGGGGCTCCTACTCCAAAAGGTGTGAGGTCTAATTGGGACTTCATGTTGAGGAGATCCTCTCATTATTGGTAGCTTCCAGCACCATCAACACAATCCTACAAGGTAAAAATTGTTACTTTGACTTATTATGGTCTTGGTTTCTAATAGGTAGAACATTTAATTTTCTAGCACAGTTGACACAACATAACATGATCACTCTCATGTATTAGGTAATGGGGTATTATGATTAAGGGAATGGTCTATCATCCTTATTTGTCACTATTAAATATTAAGCTGATTACTATACAGCTTGAAACCCTTATGAATATTAAAAATTTAAAACATTTATCACTCATTTTCTCTTAGGACTTTGAAAACCTTGGCCTTTACATCATAGATAGTGAAATACTAATATCTTGGAATATCAATAATTTGAAATTTTCATTAGTATAGTAATATTCAAATATGAGTAATACTTCATTAAGGGTTAAACAAGAGAGTAGAGATATCATAGACCATTGTGGGAGACCTATCTCAAAATATTCATTAGATGACACTAGCAACATTAATATATCTATTTTTTAACCCTTTTGGTGGACCCAAGGGTCCCATGGTTATTGCTAGAAGAAAAATCATAGATACTAGCATCAACAATTGGAAATATAGTTATTTAAGATAAAATCCTTAGTCTATAATATTGACCACCTGCATGCATAGGTCAGTAAGATTAACTACTTGGAAGAACATGTTTCTAGGATCAACAATATGAAGTACAAGTCTATAATATTATGAAAACAATGGTTAATGAAAAATGCAGCTATATGTACATATTGTGAATAATACGCATCATGTGTTTATCCAAATAGAATATTGTTTGTTAGTGTGTGTTTAACATGGAATTTCAATAAGATTCTAGAATTTCCAAAACCCTAAAATTTATATAGGGTTGAAGCATGAAAAAATCCTAACCCTAATCCTAAATTACTATCAAACTACGTTAAATATTGGGTTTCTAGGAAGATAAGGAGTTCCTTTCTTTTAGTATTGTAGTTGTTCCATAATTGAGTAAAACATATAGATGTTGGATTTGAGGGAATAATAAAGAAGGTGAAGATTATGTAGCAGTCATTCATACCACCATTGTTAAAGGAAACTCCATAGTGAGTGCCCCCTTTCTTTGTACTTACATTTTACAACTAAAGAAAAGTGCAAGTAGCATAGGCCTCACATTCTACCTGGGTCTCTTGTTTTAGGTTTCCAAGTACATTTTGTGTTCATTTCTGTGGATAGCGTGCTAAATTGTTTGTTCTTTAATTTTATGATTTCAATTATTTACATAAATTTGAGCACTAAGCTCATATTAATAAATATGATATCTACAAAAATAACCTAGATAGTAAAATATTTTAAGCTATTACAAGATTTATTGTAACACACTTTTCTAGTGGAATATCTAAATCAGTTTGCATATAATATAATTATATAATTTGTGATCATCTAAAATTTGAAATATGAATACTCAAACCAATATTAAAAGTTTAAAGAGTCCCAACTTAACTAATTCATATATACGATGTGTATTTTCTTATGTTTTTATATAATGGTAGCAAAATGTTCTACTAAAACCACTAGTGTCAATTTTAAATTATTCTCTTGCCATTTTAGTAACTTGGAAGGTGAAGATGATGTTGTAGTAATAGATAAATGTAATATTTACCTTGAAGAGGAGGAAGACAAAAATATGGTGGTTCCATGTCGCTATTTTCATTCAAAATATTAGAACATTTATATGGAACCTATACACCCATATCTTTTTTCACGTCATAGAAGATATGGAGTTTCAAACACTATTAAACGTCATACCAACCTTTTAGAGCGTTAAAATGATTTCACATTAATGATGAAATTAATTCATTTTTAATTAGTAAAAATATTTTTTTAATATTTAATTGTTTATAAAAAGATGAAAATTATTGAGTCATTTTTAAAAAATGGAAAATTTTCTAAATGATGAATTTAGCCGCTAAATTTTTCCATGATTTGAAATTTCTTTTGTAATAAATAGGACAAAGAGATATTTATGTAGGTTGCATGTGTATGTTTCTATTAAAAATATTAAATACATGTAAATAACCTCCATGATTATCTCTTTATCCTCCTATGTTTAGTTTAATATTCATTTATACCTAAACAACATATGAAAATATCATTAGACACTAAACACATTTCATAGTCACCAAGAATATGCTATTGAGTATTAAAGAAGCTCTCAATGTAGGCTCTAGATCCCAACCCTTGAAGGCTCTTGCGGGCCAGGGCTTTATGGTTTAACATTAATCGGAAGCTACAATGATCCAGATGAATCAACTCTTCCCCTCATAAAAGAGTCTTCATTATACTAAGCATGCGATCATCTGTCGTTTTAACAGATTTTGGCCCTCAGCTTGCACCCTCGGGGAGTGGGTTTTTCAGAACTGGACGAAGAACATAGATTTTTAATTTTTTCTAAAGGTTATTTTGTAGTCGTATTCAAGGATCTAGAGGACTGACACAAGGTTTTTGACGAGGGCCCCTAGTTTTAGGGTCACGCGTGACTCTCAATTCATCCATGTTTTCCTGAGTTCAACCCACTCTCCATGAAGACTTAGACCACTCCGGTTTGGGTAAGACTCCCAAACCTTCCCCTTCAGTGGATTACATTGAATTTCCTTAAATATATTGGAAATGATATTGGACACTTTTTCAAAATAGGCGGTGAAAGAATAGCTATTGTTTTCATCTATCTCATTCGAATATGTGTTGAACTAGATTTAAGTGGAGGTCTCTAAGATAAAATCATCCTAAAATTGGATGGAAAGGAAAGTCATCAACCTATATACTATGAAAAAGAAACTTTTAGATGCAAAAATTGTTAACAATGCACCATCTTCATAATATATGCCCTAACAACGTATCAAGATCCCTAGAGACACAAAAACCAAACTGTGGCTAGCATGATATGAAGGTAGCATCAAATGGAAGGAACACGACAAGTCGTAAGATAGATAGCCCTAAGAGAGAAAAGAAATGTCTTGTTTTTTCAACCTCCCAAGATCACGTGCAACCCACAGTTGATACACCTTTGACTTCAATGGAGAATATTTCTCTGACAAGTTCATCAACAATAATTGTGGCTACAGTCATTGGGAAAAAATGACCTCACAAGTTTGATCATTCAGATAGTTACAAGGATGTCTCGAACTCTAAGGAGGCAGGAGCGATGGAGCTTTATTTGAAAGACGAGGATATGGCATGTTCCTCAGATGTAACTGTGAAATCTATAGGATGGGTAGATGTCTATAGGAGAAAGGGAAAGAAAGAAAAACCCTTGAACACCTATAGTGTTTGATATTTAGTATGTCACACCTGGTACACAATTGTGTAGGTTTAAACCCTGTACAGAAATTATCTACAAACGAATATTAAAACAGAAAATAAACAATAGCGAGAGCATAAAACATAAAATAGATAAACACAAAGATTTTCCCCTGGATCCCAAATCGAGACGACCAACTTGTTTTTTCATTATATTCCTTTTAGTGTTACAACACATATATATACATGCTGAAGCATACATAAAGCCCAATTCATTAACCCTGGATTAGAAAATAACCATAGTTCCCTTGATCGGATCTAAAAAATACCAGGGGCCGAAAACCATCGTACCCCAAAACCATGTGCAAACCCATGCACAAAACCATGGGCGGGTCCACCCACCAGAAAATAAGGTCCAAAAAAAAATTCCCGGGGTGCTGCCCTGGACCCCGACAGGGGGGGTCTGTCGCCCCCCTGTTGTGCCCGACGCAACGTATAGGGGGGGTTATCGTCCCCCCACGCGTGGCTAGTCGTGGAAAGAATATAACACATACCCAAAAATTTGTGTGGTTTCTATTATGTTCTTTTTTTCAGCAAGTTATTGGTCATTTCACGAGGAAAACACAGTGCTCCAAATATTCTCCAATGTAATTTTGTTTTTAGATATTAATATAAATCAATGGTTAGATATTACAAAAAAAAAGAGTATTATGGGGTTCTTAATGTATATTATGGTAGCTTGAATCAAAATATTGACATAGGACCTACATGTGTTTCTCTTCATCCTCATATTTGTCCTAAGGATGAGTAATAAATATCCTCTTTTAATTAGAAAATAATAACTATTTCTAATAACTAGTTTGCTAGCTTAACTACCATTGTCTAGTTATTAGTTGACTGCAGTTAGATCTAATTTAATATGTTCAACTACAATTAGTAGTACCTTTCCATGGTTGACCATCTTCCTCCTTAAGTTTCATGGGGAAAAATAAAAATGAGATGCATTTTTAACAAAAGGAGGCTCAAAGTGTATTTAAGGAATATTATTACTCAAAGGAGCTTGAGTCTAAAACCATATGGTCATAATCACCCCCTTATTTGGATAGCATGCAACCATGAATCTCAACTATAAAAGGGATGATCAATTTATTGCTCAAAAGTGTCAATGGAATCTTAAACATTCACTTGAATCATTATTCATTATACATACATGGGAATTATCAATGATGATGGTTATATATGATTGACTAGTTGAGTATAATTGGATATTATTGAATATAATTGTGCACAGTTGATCATGGTTCTTGTTAGCACTGCAATTTAAAAAAAAATCAAGGTCTGGTCAATCATTTTAAGTTGTTTTTTTTATCCTCTCTTGTCTCTTAACCTATGGTTGAAGACCCTGTAGGGTTAAATGTTTTATTTTTTATCATTTTTTAACCAAAATCCAAAAGAATTTTGAGTCCAATAGTTTTTTTGTGTCATATAGCTATTAGGGTAGATTCTCTTTTAATAATTCTTTTAACTGATTTGAGTAGCTAAGGTCATGGGTTTACCTTGATAATTCTTATTCATTTACCATGATATTTCTATGCAAGGTTAAAGAAAAATATGTCAAAGTCATCATTTGTTTTAGGAAGAACACAGGAATAGCTAGTTTTCCTAGAAAGGCAACTATTTTCTTCAGAAAATCTGGTCTTACAAGCAAACCCAGTAAGTAGATATTTCCTCCAAAATTCGTATAAGGAGATAAAAGAGGCATTACTCATGTGAAAAGATTCTTCTCTTTGAATATTGAAGGTCTGCTAAAACAAAAGATATTACCTTGATGAAAGGTGGCTATTTCTAATTGGAGGATTTATTAAAGGGAGTTAGCAACCCAAGTAAGGGAGCTATTTTCTTCAAAAAATCTGGTTTTGCAAGCAAACCCAGTTAGTAGCTATTTCCTGCAAAATTCGTACAAGGAGATAAAAGAGGCATTACTTAGGTGAAAATATTCTTCTCTTTGAACATTGAAGGTCTGCTAAAACAAGAGGTATTACCTTGATGAAAGGTGGATATTTCTAATTGGAGGATTTATTAAAAGGTGTTGGCTATTTTATTTGCTAAATCTAGTCAAATCTAATGCTATTAATTAAAGTGAAATATATCAAGGATGAGGTACAAGTGGCTATTAGTTAATAATCTGATGGACTAAACTGTTTGGTGGAATGAGTTGGCAGCAAAATTTAAATCATTTTGTTTTCGTATCATTCCCTGTCACCGTGGTTTAGGGCATGCAAAGCTACAAAAAACTGTTGTTATCTACCAGCAAAACAGTTTGTTACCTTATGACAACTGTTAGGGCTTCGTGGAGGGTTGTTGTTCCTTTTTTAGCAAATTTTCAAAGACCACTACAGCATAAAAACCAACTATATCCCAAATTTATTCATCTATCATTTCTTCAGCCAAAGGGAAGAAGAAATCCATAATCCAATCATACTCATCTTTTGAAGAAGATAGCATTGAAACACAGTTTAGTGAATCGGAGTTTGAAGAAGGGAAATCAAGCAAAGTTATCCATGGAAGAAGTAGGCCTTCATACATTCCAAATCCATACATTCACTAGCAAGCAAACTCATAGACAACCCTTCTCTCAGAGATGAAATAATAAACATAGATGAAAGCCCAGAAAATGATCCAGGGAAGAAGAAGACTCAGAAGAGAAAGCCAAACAAGAGGGTCACGAAGGCAGAAGCTATTAGGAATTTCCATTTTGTCCTAGATATTTAATGATTTAATGTACAAAACCATGAAAATCTGAAGAATCGTGTCATTTTTGGCTTATACGTCGTATTTTTAGATATTTCTACCTTTTTTAGAAAAATTGGTTTTATAAACAAGTCAGTAAGTTGCTATTATTTTCTGAATTTGTATAAGAAGGAGAAAATGTTGCTTTTTGGTTATGGTTTCGAAATAATGACACTAAGTGGTGATAAAGTGAATGAAACCTCAATAGTAATGATATTTTTCCAAGTATCATCCAGTTAAGCTATTTTCCAGATGTCATTTCAGTTGGTTACTCCTACACTTTTGCAGATAAAGGTCTAGGTGTCCTTTTCAGTTAGCAGTGGCACTTTTTGTGGAGGCAGATTTTCCAGCAAACAAGGAGCACTCAACCACCTCAACTCAGCCACTTCGAGCTCCATATTGTCATGTTTTGTCTTAATTTCTATTTCAGACTACTTTTATGTTATGTTTAAGATAAGATTCAATGTATGTGAAAGATTGTAATTAAGTCTTTAAAATAGTTGTGCACTTTTTATGGAAGTTTCAACAGAACATATTCTTGTATATATGCTATGTAAAGCAAGGAAGAAAGGGTTCGTTGGTTGTTCAACTTATTGTATATTGTGTTGAATATTTCTGAGTTGATAATATATCCAGATGCATTGTTGAGGACTCACAAACCGTATGATGTATGTATTTTTCTCCCTACTGGTTTTACACAACCTTTCTATCTTTCTGGATTTATCATAAAATTTATATCTCATGCTTTTATCGGTCTTGTGAACCTCCAAGGCATATTGATATGTTTTTGTAAGTCTTGATTCAATATTTCCTGATTCAATATGAATTGAAGATTTTTCATAAGCATTCCTTGAGGTTGAATTAAATCCTGTTTCATGTTCTTATAAGTCTTTTGATCTAGCATGCATGATTAATTTGTTTTTGTCAGTCTTGATTTATTAAGCATTCCTAATTCATGAGGTCATGTTAGTTGAAATCATTCCTTGTAATCGGATTCTTAAATGTAGAGTGAGATTCTTGTAAGTATTTCAAAAGCATTCTTTAACTATACATTTCAAATCTAGCATTTGTGTCACCCTTTCCTCTTAGCAGTGGGCTTCTGTTTTACATATCCACTGTTTATCTTTCTTTCTTCTAACCATCAGGCTACAAACTCAAAATTTCTACCATATCATGCATCGGTGCGCTCATATATGTGAGATATTCTTATTTGCTCAGAATCCCTCTCAATGTGTGTAAGTTCCAACAACTTCCCAAAAAATCTAATCCAACTCTAAGAAAATCCCTTAAGCTTAAGATGTGTCTGGTCCAGTTCTTGACATAATCTAAGTGTTGATTCTAGTGCTAACATATTTTGGTGCGTCTGTCGGGAGACAAAGGCCTTGAAACGAAGTATTATCCCGAGTCTTTTGTTTTATTGTTGATGATCAATTCTTGATGGTGAACAATAATTGGAGACTTGAAGAATATTGTGATCTTTCACCTAGCAACTCCATGAAAAAGAAAGTGGCGGCTCCATAGTTTTAGAATTTCGAAAGCCTTTTCTTCCATCTTAGCTCAAAGGATTGCTCCTTTAAATTTTTCGGCAATTCATGGTTTTCCTAATCCGGTGCTTTCTACATATGAATGGAAACATCATCTTTTAAGATTTTGAGGAGATGAAAATGAAAATCTCGCTAAGTACCTGATTTCATTTCATGAGTTTATGCACTTACTGGATGTGTTTCATGAAGATGTCCTCATGAAAATATTCATGTTTTCCCTTGATGGAGATGCACGCAAATGGTTCCGGTCCTTACCTGATGGTACTATTTATTCTTTAAGGGAATTTCATGAAATGTTTCATCATTATTGTAAAGGAATATATTCATCTGAGTTGTTGCTTGATAACTGTTGTGAAGAATTTAAGTTATGAAGAAATCTTTCGGTAATAATCACATTATCATGAACAAAGTCGACGCGTTTCGAACCAACCAGTGTGGTTCATCATCAGGACTAGGTGAGAGATCAGATCAGTCATTAAGTTTAAATAGATGTAGGAGATGCAAAGAAAATAGTTATAACAACTATTTTGACTATGAAATCCAAAACGGTTAGTTTTAATAATAAAAATAAAAATAAAAGTAGTTCTACTAATTTAAATATTAATTACAATTTTTAACAGCTAGTTTGAATATTCAAATTTAATTATATATTATTATATTAAAATTCTATTAAAAATTATATATATATATATATATATATATATATATAAAATAAAAAATAAAAATAAATAAATAAAAACAAAATAAAATAAAATAAACTAAAAATAGAAAAGAGGCCGGTTAACCTTAATAGGGATGATGGGTGGAATGTTAGCAGATGTTGGATTCCTGCACTTCACTCTTAGTCGGTCTTGATTCTTCTTTCCTGGTGTGCTCCTTTTATTTTTCTTATTTGGTTTTGATTAGGATTTTTGTTTTGTTTTTATTTTATTATATATATATATATATATATATATTATTATTATTTATTTTTATTTATTTTTTAATTATTGTATTTTTATTTTTATTATTTATTTATTTATTTATATTTATATTTTTGTTTTATTTTTATATTTTTTGATTTATTTATTTATTTTATTTTATTTTTATTTTTAGTATTATTGATTTATTTATTTATTTATAATTTTTATTTAAATTTGAATTTGAATTTGAATTTTATTTTATTTTATTTTTTATTTTTTTCAAAAAAAAAAAAAAATTAATTTTTTTTAATTTTATTTTATTTATTTATTTATTTATTTTTGTAATTTTGATTTTGATTTTATATTTTTATTTATTTTTATTTTTTATTTTTTAAATCTTACCTCTTTAGTAATATTAAATTATTTGATTAATTATTATTATTATTATTTGATTTGATTTTATATTTTATTTATTTGATTTTATATTTTATTTATATAGAATTTATAATAAAAACATAATCAAAATTAAATTAAATAAATAAATAAATAATAATAATAATAATAATAATTTTCCTATTCTAGTCAAACTAGCCGTTTTTCCAACGGCTAGTTGGAGCAGTCCTATTCTACTTAAACTGGTTTCCTGATCAGATTTCTCATCTTGTCCTGATGATGAACCACACTGGCTGGTTCGAAAGGCATCGACACAAATTTCTCCTATGTGATTTTCACCGAATTTTTTTTTTACACAAACTAAAAATAGTTAAATCAATAAAATTAAAAATGTTAACGGCTAGTAAGACATTAAAATATTTATTTATTTATTTAAAAAAAATAAAATAAAATAAAATTTTTATTTTTCTTAATATCGTTAATTGACTATTCAAAATTTAAATATTATTTTATTATAATAATAATAATAATAATAAATATATATATATATATATATATATATATATATATATATATATATATATATATATATATATATATATATATATATATATATATAAATAAATATAAAATAATAAAAATATAAAATAAAAATAAAAATAAAAATAAAATAAAAATAAATAAATAAATAAAAATAAATAAATAAATATATATATATTATTTATTTATTTATTTTTATTTATTTATTTATTTTTATTTTATTTTTATTTTTATTTTTATTTTATATTTTTATTATTTATTATATTTTTATATTTTTATTTATTTATTTATTATTATTATTATTATTATTATTTTATTATAATAAAATAATATTTAAATTTTGATTAGTCAATTAACGATATTAAGGAAAATAAAACTTTTATTTTATTTTATTTATTTATTTATATGTTTTTTTTTTTTTTTGTTAAATAAATAAATATTTTAATGTCTTACTAGCCGTTACCACTTTTAATTTTATTGATTTAACTATTTTTAGTTTATTTTATTTTATTTTGTTTTTATTTATTTATTTTTATTTTTATTTTTATTTTTATTTTTTATATTATATATATATATATATATATATATATATTTATTTTTATTTTTTTTAATTTTTAATATAATTTCAATATAATAATATATAATTAAATTTGAATATTCATACTAGCCGTTAAAAATTGTAATTAATATTTAAATTAGTAGAACTACTTTTATTTTTATTTTTATTATTAAAACTAACCGTTTTGGATTTCATAGTCAAAATAGTTGTTATAACTGTTTTCTTTGCATCTCCTACATCTATTTAAACTTAATGACTGATTTGATCTCTCACCTAGTCTTGATGATGAACCACACTGGTTGGTTCAAAACGCATCGACTTTGTTCATGATAATGTGATTATTACCGAAAGATTTCTTCATAATTTATTGATGGATCACAGAAGCCAAAAATCTACTAAGAATTTAAGTGTTATATTTAGAATGATGAAGTAAATTCTTCTAGTAGTGTTATGGAAAAGGTTTATAAAGAGTTTGAAAAAGGTATGGATCCAGATAAGATTCATACAGATCCAATTCTTCCTAGTACTCAGGATGAAGAATCTAATGAGAAAAGTGTTCTTCCTTTGGAACCTTATATATTGCTTCCATTTATTTATGTTGGTTTAAGTGCCTCTAATGAGTTATTTTGTCTAAGAAAGTAATCAACATCTTAAAGAAGTTTTTGTTGCCCTTAAATGTAATGAAAAATATGCAATTAATGAGTTGTTGCAAAGAAGACAAGAGCAACCTAGTTTTATTAACATAGCAAATTTTAAACAACAATAGCTTGGCCTTTTGGATCAGCTAGGAATTCCTCATATGTTTCATGATCCAATTGCTGATTGGATGGATTCATTTTCAGCAGGGGTCTCCAATATAGCAACAGTTGAAATGGCACACATGGTTTATAGAATTAAGTACATGTTTCTAGTTCATTTCTTGTTGCATATACTATACCCCTCGTGGGTCTTTCCAAACAGTTGAACGCAAGAGTTTCTCTTTACTGGTCAGTTGATTTTATGGTTGCATTGGAAATCAAGTTATACTTGATTAGGCAAGTTTTCAGCTAATTAGAAGTAGGAGTATGAATAAGCTCACCACTCAAGCATTTTTTTTTATTTTAGATTGCAATTTTATTTCCGTATTTCAGTCATGTTGAAATAAGTTGCAGAAGATTAAAATCTATCTTATGGCTCCATTACCCAATGGCTAGGCATGCTGGTGTTTTTGAGTTAATTAGGAGAATTGTTGGTTGGAGAAATAAGGGTTGAAAAAGGCACTAGAACTATAGTCCCTGAAGCCTCACAGGGAGGACTTCATCCCCAATAGGAGCCACTATTAGCACTTGAATTTTTCAAAAAAAATTCAGGTCTGGTCATCATTGTAAGTTGTGTCTTTGATCCTCTCTTGTCTCCTAACCTATGGTTGAAGGCTCTGGAGGGTTAAAATGTATTAATTTTTATCATTTTTTAAACCAAAATCCAAAATAATTTTGAGTCCAATAGTTTTTTTTGTGTCATAGAGTTATTAGGGTAAATTCTCTTTTAACAAGTTTTTTAACTGCTTTGAGTAGTTAAGGTCATGGGTTTAGCTTGAGAGGTATTATTCGTTCACCATGATATTTCTATCCAAGGTTAAAGAAAAAAATGTCAGAGTCATCAGTTGTTTTAGGAATAACACAGGAATATGTACTTTTCCTAGAAAGGTAGCTATTTTCTTTAGAAAATCTGGTTTTACAAGAAAACCCAGTAAGTAGCTATTTCTTGCAAAATTTATACAAGGAGATAAAAGAGGCATTACTCAGGTGAAAATGTTCTTCTCTTTGAATATTCAAGGTATGTTAAAACAAGAGGTACTACCTTGATGAAAGGTGGCTATTTCTAATTAGAGGATTTATTAAAAGGAGTTAGCAACCTAAGTAAGGCAACTATTTTCTTCTGAAAATCTAGTTTTACAAGCAAACCCAGTAAGTAGCTATTTCCTGCAAAATTCATACAAGGAGATAAAAGAGGCATTACTCAAGTGAAAATATTCTACTCTTTTAATATTGAAGGTCTGCTAAAATAAGAGATATTACCTTGATGAAAGGTGGCTAATTCTAACTGGAGTTGGCTATTTTATTTGCTAAAGCTAGTCAAATCTAATGCTACTAATTAAAGTGAAATATATCAAGGATGAGGTACGAGTGGCTATTAGTTAATAATCTGATGGACTAAAATGTTCGATGGAATGAGTTGGAAGCAGAATTTAAATCATCTTATTTTCGTGTCATTCCCTCTCACTGTGGTTTAGGGCATGCAGAGCTACAACAAACCATTGTTATCTTCCAACAATACAGTTTGTTACCTTGTGACAATAGTTATGGTTTCGTGGAGGGTTGTTGTTCCTTGTTTAGCAAAGTTTTAGAGACCACTACATCAGAAAAAATAACTATAGCCCAACTTTATTCATCTATCAGTTCTTTGGCCAAAGGGAAGAAGAAAGCCATAATCCACTCATACTCATCTTTTGAAGAAGATATCAGTGAAACATAGTTTCGTGAATCAGAGTTTGAAGAAGGGCAGTCAAGAAGAGTTAACCATGTAAGAAGGAGGCCTTCATATATTCCAAATCCATACATTCACTAGCAAGAAAACTCATAGCCAACCCTACTCTTAGAGATGAAATAATAAACATAGATGAAAGCCCAGAAAATGATCCAGGGAAGAAGAAGACTCAAAAGCGAAATCCAAAGAATAGGGTCACCAAGGCAAAAGATATTAGGATTTTTCCTTCTATAATATATCTTTGCTGATTGAACGTACAAAACCATGAAAATCTGAAGAATCATGACATTTTTGGCTTATACGCAGTATTTTCAGATATAGTTACCTTTTTCAGAAAATATTGTTTTACAAACAGCCTAGTAAGTAGCTATTATTTTCAGAATTTGTATAAGAAGGAGAAAATGTTTCTTTTTTGTTCTGGTTTCGAAATAATGACACTAAGTGGTGATAAAGTGAATGCAGCCTCAATAGAAATGGTCTTTTTCCAATTATCATCTAGTTAAGCTATTTTCCAGCTGTCTTTTCACTTGGTTACTCCTACACTTTTGCAGATAAAGGTCCAGGTTTCCTTTTCAGTTGGCAGTTGCACTTTTTGTGGAGGAATTTTTTCCATTTTAGAATACTTTTCTGTTATGTTTAAGATAAGCTTCAATATATGTGGAATATTGTAATTAAGTCTTTAAAACATATTTTCACTTTTTGTGGAAGCTTCAACAGAACATCTTCCTATATATATGCTATGTAAAGCAGGGAAGAAAGGGTTCGTTGGTTTTTCAGCTTATTATATAATGTGTTGAATATTTATGAGTTGATAATATATCCAGATGCACTCTTGAGGACTCACAAACTGTATGATGTGTGTATTGTTCTCCCTACTCTTTTTACATAGCTTTTCTATCTTTCCAGATTTATCATAAAAGTTCTATCTCATGCTTTTATCCATCTTGTGAACCTCCAAGACATATTGATCTATTTTTGTAAGTCTTGTTTCAAGCTTTCCTGATTCAATATGAATTGAAGATTGTTCATAAGCATTCCTTGAGGTTGAATTAAATCATGTTTCGTGTTCTTATAAGTCTTTTGAATCTGCTTTTTTCAGTCTTGATTTATCAATCATTCCTTATTCATGTGGTCATGTTAGTTGGAAGAATTCCTTGTAATGGGATTCTTAAATTTAGAGTGAGATTCTTGTAAGTCTTTTAAAAGAATTATTTCACTATACATTTCAGATCTAGAATTTGTGTCACCCTTTCCTCTTAGCATTGGGATTTTATTTTACACATCCACTATTTATCTTTCTTTATTCTAACCATTAGGTTACAAACTCAAACTTGCTACCATATCATGCACCAGTGCCCTCATATGTGTGAGATATTCTTATTTTCTCAAAATCCCTTTCAGTGTGTAAAATTTCCAACCATTTTCCAAAAAATCTAATCCAACTCTAAGAAAATACCTTGAGCTTAAGATGTGTCTGGTCAGGCGCTTGTCACAATCCAAGTGCTGATTCCAGCACTAACAGTCCTCATTTGAGCCTTTACCGTCTTTTTTTGCAAGTGATTGCCCCCCTTTTTAAAACATTAATTATGTTTAATGTGACTTATTGTACTGATAAATATCTAATTATCATTGCCCATGGGTCTAATTGAGGTACACATAATTTTCATCTCTATGGACAATCAAATCACTACCATAAATATTTAAAAAAAAATAGTATTGCTTAATGAAATGTAATTCTTCACCCTATCATGAAATTACAAGCTATAAAATCATAGCTAAATTTATCTATGTTATGTTAGATAATGCAAGCCTAAATAATCACAAGAACGTGTCACTTTCTATTACCAACATTGAAAACCACATAATGTTTTAAACTTGTGTATATTATATAAAAGAAAAATCAAAATCATAATAATCACCATGATGAAGATGGATAAGTTGATTAACCTCCTCTCATATGTGTGGATTGACATACCTGACAATTTTATCCTTTTCCGTGATATTATGTAACAACAAAAGTAAAATTCAGGTGTTGATGGGGTGTTAAGCATGCATGATGGTGGGGGGTGGGTTGTTTTCATCTTACATGTTCAATTGATCAGGGAACGTGGTATCCCATCCCCATAGAATTCATTAATTTCACATATTGGCATGAGAAATATTATAATGTCAATCCCTTGTATACTCACTCTTACTCTCATCGACCACTCTATCTCACTCAACCTACTATGGCTTGACTCAAATGCCCAAGAATATCTTATGTGATTGTATAGGAACAACAATTAACAAAAAATACATTAAAATCCCCTTATATTATTATTCAATGTTGTCACTCTGTTGTCCATTTCAAACTACAGGCCTCCAAGAACATCCAAACAATCACAAAGGGCACTCTAATGGTCTAGCTAAATCCATTTTATCTTAAAGGTGATAGAGATTTTGTTGCAATTCACTCCACTCTATTTCATCCTTGCATACCTTCCTCTAGGAATAACAAAAAATTCAACAAGATATTTGAGAGTGGTGAAAATAAATGTTGGCTTGCCAATAGGCTTCGCTCCACAAAGCCAACATTGTCCCCTCTTAACCAAAGTTGGCACTCTACTACAATCGAGGGAAGCACTTTCCGCATGACTGTATTTGTCAAGTCCAAAAGCCATCTAACCATGATTATGAAGTAGTTGTACATTGGATGAGAGTTTATTCACTCAAGCAGGTCCTCCCTTCTCTTTTCCTGGTTTTGCCTCATGCTTTCTTCTCTTGGTCATCTTGTTGTGTAAGATTCTCCTCCTCGTCACCTATCACTATTTCCTCATCTGTTTATTTTCAACACACTACCTCTATGGGATATACTCTACCTTTTGTTTCTTGTTGAACCTCACTGTGATCCCTTGTGTTGGCACTCATTTATATTGGCCTTTCCCCAACCACCCAAGGTTTTAGTTGGCCTTGTTTCTTGGTTTAGTATACTAACATAGCCTGCCTTCACTTTCCCTGGAATCTCACTTTTCGTTTCTAGTCTCATTCCTGACACTCTTCCATCTGTCCCTTGGCCTTTTCCCCTCCCTTTTTCATCTTCCAATGAACTCGAGTTAGAAGGGGTGTTACTTACTACCAAGCACAACATATTCAAGGCAACACATGAACCCACCACAAATTATCAGAAGCAACTAATTGTTTTAGGGATCTTACAACAAGCCCCATTTAAGAAGAACTAACTCATGGCAAGAGAGAAGGAACCACCTAGCAGAACCTTCTCTTATATGCTAAGATAATCACTGAGTTGGTTGATTGGGTGCCCAACATAAGGCACACACATGTTGATGCTTTAGTCAATACATGTATACAATGGAATTGTACTAGCATATGAGCATTATGCTTGGCAAGGTTATATTGGATCAATATGAGCATAAAGAGGATCTCCTCCTCTCCTTAGAGCATCTACATTGACATGTGGAAAACATGTATCAATAACTAGAGCGAATAGAGAAATACCTCAGTATTCCCCCCACTATGGGTTCCTCACCTGGTGGCAATAAGGAGTTGATCCAAGTCAGACCTACAAATTCATACCCCAATTCCTATATTATTTATTTCTCTTATGGCTTTGATTTCATAATATTTTGTTACTTTTGTTTATTTTCATGGCCTCAAAAGCTCGTGTATCAACATAAGTATGAATTATTTTAAACTTCTAAATATATTTTTATCTTTAGCCTCTTTACAGGGAGTGAAATTTTGGATATGATTATACTTCCCCAATGACTGACCAATCTAAAAATTTCAACTTTCTTATTACATTGAGGCGTACCTATTTCAACTTATGGATGTGGGCTTGAGGAATTTTGATTTTTTAATAAATGGATGGACACTATTTCATTTCAAGAGAATATTCTTCATCTTATACATGACCTAATGGATGATATAAAAATCATTTTGATATATTTTTAGTTTCAAACCAAAGAATAAAAAAATAAATTTAAATATGATGTATTTTTCCACTTGTTAAGCTAACTAGAGCATTAGGTAGATTGGGATTGGAATCTAATTGTTTCGTTTGGTTTTGTTTCAATAGATTTTGTTTTGTTCCTAGGCATGTGACAAAAATAAAAGAACTAAAAACTCACAACATTATCAATGATAAACTCGAGAGAAATGGATGGATTACAAGTTCTATGTTTTGACAATGTTGAAAAGACATGGATTAGGAATGTTGAAAAGGTAATGGTACGCTCAATGGATCAATTATAAAAGTATGAAATTAATTGAATGTCGTCGATTGTTAATCCTTAGCTTGATATAGGCAATATCTATATATTTTTACAACACTCCATCCAATACAACAATGATGTTATGAAACATGATCAACCTAATTGAAAAGGTAGAAATATATGGGAATCCAATAAAATGTTTTTCATTCTTTGTAACCATCTTGCCTCAAGTGAGCAGGACACCATAGCAGATCAACTCTCCATGCATGGGTCTTTGGTACCTCCTAGGTATATTCATTTTGATTGTCACATGCAGGGTGTTAAGTCCAGTTCTGGGAACTTTGTTTATGCTTGATGTGTAGTTTTTTCCCCTGTTTTGTGGTTTTTGGGTCCTCTATCTGTTCCATTTTTCTTCGTTGTTAGACACATTATTTTTTTGTTCCAATGTTGCTCATACCTAATGGATGGGGCCTATTTTTTATTTGTCTATCTAATGTACATGCACTCTACTCTACCAGGGTTTTTCAGATACTTCTACAATTTGCAACAAGGTTGTTGTTTAAATACATATGATTTTTTGCAGGGTGTTTTTTCTTGGATAAATGTAACAATTTTATTTATTAATACAAAACTGTTGTTTTTTCTTCGTGAAAAAAAAGTGAGTAAATAAGTTACGTAAGTTGTTAATCAAATAAGTGAGTAAATATATTTTTTTATATAATTGTAATCAAAGTGATTTGTGCATGTCTCTTTCTCGGCTTTATATAAATTATGAATTTGTTGTTGCAGACACTAGGAGTGTTTATTGTCAGCTATATGGATGCTTTTCGGGTGCAAGTTCATGCTCACAAGGATTATATTGATGCTTACATTCTTGTCAAGTGTTTCATGGAAGCCACGAAAAAAATGAAATCTCAATTTCACTACGACATATAGATGTCAAGCCTGATGTGATATTTGTAATCTTTTGAATAATGCATGTAGTTGTAAGAGATTTTAGGGTTTATCAGTACTTCTGGTTAGAGAAGAAATTGTGTAACCTCTTCTACTTTTTAGTGTTTGGATGAGGAAGTTGAGATATTTTCATTTTTAGTATCTGCCTTGAATATAAATATTTTATCTTGTAATTTTTAGTTTATATATTACTCTTATATACCTGAGGAAAACTATAATCAAGATATTCTTATAATTTTATTTGAAAATTTGTTATCAATTTATTGTTTAGACAAATGTTACTACAATTTTCACTATTAAAAAAATAAATATAACAAAAAATCTTATTCCTATAAAAAATATATTCTACAATGCACAATGTTCTATGGAATATATGGTTACAATTTAGGGAGGTTGTTACTTTGTTCAAAAACCTCAAATATGAATAATGAGATTAGTTTGCAATATAAGAGGGATACGACAAATGATCGATTATTGTTTCAATAGAGTTATCCATGTAATCTTGTCTTCTTCTTTTTTAACTGAAATGGTTATTTTTTATTGATAAGGAGGGGTGGCCAAGGCCAAATCAAGCATTACAATTCGCTGCTTCAAGCATTACAAATCTCTGTTTTAAATTGGGCACCTTGTTAGGGAATTATTGCCGTAAAACACGTCTCTCGCATTTACGCTGATTGGCTACCATCGTTCGTGTTTAATTGAGAATGTGGAAGAATTGAGCTGAGGGAAAATCCTTCAGGAGTCTGTTCACTCTTGCAAGCTGTTTATTTAACACTGGATCTTTGAGCCCTTTTTTGTTTATTATAGATTTTACCAGCAGCTCAGAATCTCCAAAGACAATAATTTCACTTGGATTCTCTTTCCTGGCCAGTTGACAAGCCTTTAGAAGATTGAGGATTTCAGCCTGATTATTGGTTTTTATCCCAAGTCCCCAGCTGAAGTCCTCTTTTTTCCCGTTCGGAAAATAAATAGCCCCTCCTGCTCCTGACCTGCCTGGATTGCCTTTTGAGGCTCCATCAAAGAAAATAGTGCATTTTCCTTGTGTTGTCCACCACTTCTTAAAATTGTCCAAAGTGTCTCGAATCTGCCATTTTCCTTTGAGATCTGGACGTGTGATTGCTGGAGATCTGAGCGTGAGAGAGAAGCCATCCAACCATATATTTTCTTCATTTCGAAGGGAACTATCGTCTTTGACTGTGGACTGTCTCAGGGTTTCTAAAAGAAGCTTCTTGGCCTGGTCCGCTGTGGTGTCTGCAGTTATTTCTTTTTGGTTGAAGATAGTTTCATTCCGGGCAAGCCACAGCTTCCAACAAACATATTTTGGAGCTGCATTCCATACCTTATGCCAAAGTGATTTGTCTGCAATGTTGAAGGGGTATCGGGCTTTCCATGACGAATACATGTCAATGATCGAGCAGTGGGCAGGGGTTCTCACATTCATTCCTGTCAAGAAGATAGTCCAGGTCTTCTGTGCAAACTCACAATCAATGAATAAATGATCAGTGGTTTCCGGAGCATTTTTGCAGAGAACACATCGGTGGGGACCAACAATGTTTCTTCTGCACAGATTTTCACCAGTGAGGATTTTATTATGAAATAAATTCCAAAAAAAGAAATTGATCTTGGGCAGACTGAAATGTTCCCAGATCTGTTTCCACACTGATTCTGGGTGCTGGGAGTCCTTTTTACCTTGCAGCTGCAAGTATCCCTGTCTGGCTGTATACACACCTGTCTTTCCCCATCCCCATGAATCTTCCTCATCCTTGTGCACAGGAGTAAAATCTGTGATTGCAGCTGTAAAAATGCTTAACTGGTTTTTTAGGTGTGAAGGAATATTGGGCAGAGACCAGCTCTGCCAATTGCCATTATGATCCCAATCTGCAATGTCTTCTATTTTCCGAACTCCTTTTGAACTTAACCATTCTCTTAGTTCTGTTATATCATTATTTGCTGCAAGGGAAGGGTGACCCATAATTCGATCTCTCCACAACGAAATATTTTTGCCATTCCCTGGAATTTTGTACAGGTGAGATCTGAAGAAGTCGATTGCTTTGTTGCAGAGCTTCCAGGCCTGCGTTCCTCTAACGTAATTCTCTGGATTGAAGGTGGTGATCGGTTGATTATTGAGATATTTGAAGTTGAGAATCTGGCTGACAGGGTGGGAGGGTTCGTTTATCAGCTGCCACAACAATTTACATCCCAATGCTAAGTTAGCATTCTGGGGGTCACGTAATTGAAGGCCGCCTTCAACCAAAGGGCGCATTACAGTTTCCCAGTTAATTAAATGGAACCGATTACTGTTACCACGCCCGCCATTCCATAAAAAATTTCGCATGAGGCAGGAAATTCGATCAGCTATTTGCCTAGGTGCCATCAGCAATGAAGCTTGGAAAGTTGGCAATGCTGAAAGGACTGTTTGAATAAGGGTGAGCTTGCCTCCTGTTGAAAGCCAGAAGCCGCCCCATGCTTTAATTTTTTTCTTAAACTTAGAAATCACCTCCTCCCACATATGATTTCGATTGGACAGCGATAATGGAAGACCAAGATACTTTATTTTATCCCAAGCTGCGTGACCGTTGAATCCCAAGACATTTGCGATCCTTTCAATTGATTGTTGATCTGTGTTCCAACCATAAACGACACTCTTCCTCTCACTGATCAGCGCACCAGAAATATTGCAAAAATTTTGGAGAATGGACTTGAAAGTGTTGGCAATTCTCAAGGATGCACCCCCTAGCAGGAGTGAATCGTCTGCAAATAATGCGTGATTCACTGAAGCGATACCCTGTACAATTCTTATCCCAGGAAGGTTTCCTGTTTGTTTCTCATGAGATAACTTTCTGCTCAATGACTCAGCCATCAGTATGTATAGAAAGGGAGAAAGAGGGCAACCCTGCCTCAATCCCCTGGTGGCTAAGAAAAAATCTGTTGGTCTTCCATTCACCATTGGGGCAGTCCAGACATTTTCAATGCAGGCTTTGATGAGGTTTATGAAATCCTGTCTGAATCCAAAGGCAGCAAGCACCCTATACAGAAAAGAACGATTTACTCTATCAAATGCATTACACATATCCAGTTTTATGATCATACCTGGTTCTTTCCGTGCATGGCTTGAGTGAAGTGCCTCTTGAACTTGTATAACATTGTCCAGAATTTGTCTGCCTTGTACGAATCCCCCTTGGGCCGGAGAGATGAGTTTTTGAAGAAGTGGCTTAATTCTATTGGCCAGAAGTTTGGACACGATCTTGTATGAAGAATTGCAGAGTGAGATCGGCCTATATCTGTCAAAGGAGCCAGGGTTTGTTTCCTTAGGGATCAGAGCAAGAAAGGTGGAGTTAATACCACCTCCAACTTTTGCCTTCCGCAAGATTCCCCTTATCAATCTGAAGAGGTCATGTTTGATAATCTCCCAACAGATTCTATAAAAATGCACTGAGAATCCGTCAGGTCCTGGTGCTTTGTCAGGTTCCATGGACCAGACTATGGAAGTTATCTCTTCTTCTGTGGCTGGGATTAATAGAGAGTCATTATCCTCTATGCTGACCAGATTTGGAATGTTGGAAAGAAGCTCTAAAGCATCCTCCTCATTCCCATTTCTTTCTGCACTAAGGAGGTTTTGAAAATGATTTACTACCGCCTCTTTAATTTGTGCAAATCCTTTGTATACCTGTCCATTAGAGGAAGTGATTTCTGCAATGTAGTTTCGTGAGAGACGTGCCCTGCACTTTCTGTGAAAATAAGTAGTATTTCTGTCCCCGGATTTCAACCACAGACTTCGAGACTTTAATCGCCAGTGCTCTTCTTCATTTCTGAAAGAGCTGTAAGTGTTCCTTTGAGCAGCTTTTTCGTTGGCTAAATCAGTGGATGAGAGGCCTTTCTCCTCCATTTCCAATTGGAGATCTTCTAACATAAGAACAGCCTCCTTCCTCTGTCTAGTAGGGGTTTTCATGGATCTCTTTATCCAGTCTTTGAGGGCTTTTTTTGTGTTTTTCATTTTTTGTTCCCAAACATAACTTGGGGATCCAAAGACTTCAATCCACCACACTGTTTGAACTGTTTCAGTGAACCCTTCAATTCCGGCCCAGAGAGGACTAAATCGAAATGGGAGGGGACCCAAATCTTCTTCTTCTTTCAAGCATAGGAGGATTGGTTTATGATCTGATGTGAGCTTTGGGAGGATTTTGGTGAAGACAACTCTGTTGTCCATCATTAGCGAGCTGCTGATAAGGAATCTATCTAGCCTGGCTGAAATGTGATTTTCTCCTGTTCTGTTGTTGGTCCAGGTGTATTTTCCTTTCACTGGTTTGTAGTCAACCAAATCCCACTGCTGGATCAGATTTTCCACTGTGTTGATGAAAGGATCCCTAGAATAGATCCCTCCTCTTTTTTCTTTGGGATCTAGGATTATATTCAGATCACCTCCTATGACTATATTGGAAAGATTGTTATGTTCTATGTAATCCAAGAGTGACCTCCAGCACTCTCTCTTTTCATCATAATGAACTGGGACGTACATGTTAAACAGAGCAAGGGAGAGATTGCTTGCAATGTGGCGCAGTTCTGTATAGATCCAATGTTGGGTCTCTGAGCATCGTTCTAAAGTGAAGGATTTTTTTGACCAGAGTGTGCCTATACCTCCGGCCGAGCCCCTTGCACTGACCGCCTTTCCAGAATCATATTTCCATTTCATAGAGCTAGTATTTAGAAGGGTTTCCCCTTCTATCTTGGTCTCTTGGAGCATAAGGATGTCCACAGTTTCCAACTTCAGTAAGTCTTTGACAGCATCTGCCTTATTGGGATTTCCCAGACCCCTGCAGTTCCAAGAGACCATCTGCATCATTTACCACTTGATGGGGTGGGACCTCCTCCCTTGGGCGCCCTTGGTCTTGTATTTCTCCCGATGGTCATTTCAATGGTGGTTTGACTGCCTAGGGTTTTCTGTCTTTCTGATTCTTCTTCCCTAGTTTCCTTGTTTGTTCTTCTCCCCACTTTTTTGTTTGGCCTTTCAAAGGTTTCTTTATCAGATGATCCCATGTTTTCTGGACTCTTCTTCTTATGTTTAATAATATCAGCATACGAAGGAGAAGGAGTGTTACTAGGGGTCGGGTTTGGAATGTTACCTGGATCTTCATTTTCTGCTTTGTTCAGCTGTGTTGGATCTTCCTGCTCAAGCTCTGGAGAATCTGGTGCTGGTGTAAGAGATTCGAATGGGTTTTTATCTGCTGCAATGCTATTTGGTTCCCTACTTCTGCCATTTTGATGCCTTGATTCTCCTTGCCCTGTGTTGGCAACTGTTTCTTTTACTTTGATTTTGTTGTTCTGTCTACTGCTTGTTGATCTCTTTACTTGTTTCCACTGTTCACCTTTCTCTTTCTATGTCATTTCCTCATTTCTTTTTTTGCAGTATCTGGCGAAATGCCCATATTCATGGCAATGCCAACACTTGAAGGGCAGTTGCTCGTAATTGAGCTCTTGAATGTGCGTCCAGTCAGCCAGTCAAAGTTTGATGGCTTCAGGGAGTCCGACCTCCAGATCAACTTCCACGTAGATGCGAGCGCAAGAGAACTGGTCCTTCCTTGGAGCCTGATCGATGTACCTGCCTAGGGCATTGCCGATGGATTGTAGCGAGCTCTGACTCCAGCAATGGAGGGGGAGATGCGGGAGTCGCACCCAAACAGGGACGGCTGTGGGCACGTCTTGCGCTGGATCGAAATCTGGAGACCATTTATTCAGATATAACCCTTGGGGGCCCATGAAATATGGCCCGTTTCGAAAGATCAGGCTTCGGTCTTCCACACTGTCAAACACGAAGATGAAGAACTCCTTGCCTACAAAATGACTTTTTATTCCTTTCTTAACCAATGGTGTCCAGTTTCGTCTAACCCAGTCTTCTACTGCTTTCGGGGATGGCCATAGCCCTGTGAACTGACCAATAAGGCCTCTCTCTGCCAAGTTTAGAGCTGATCTGCAAGCGTCTTCCACCGGGAGGGACACCGTAGGAATATTGTCCAACTTTTTGACAAATTTTTGCTGTGAGACCGAGGGCGGCCTTTTTTCTGCTGCAGCTACTAGAGATCTAAAAGCCTCAAGATCAGGAGGCGAGGGGGAATCGCCTTCTGTCCCCATTGCCAGGAGAAATAGCCGGATCAGAGCAGGAGTCCCATGCGCAGTAGCAGAAGAAAAAAACGCAGAAACAAAGACTCACCCGTGGGCAAGAGCCACACGGGTCCAGGGCGCCACAAATCGAAGGGGCAACGCCGAGCCCAGAACAGCGGCAAGCAGTCGATCCCAAGGGTTGCAGAGGCAGTGCAAGAATGGTTTCCCATGTAATCTTGTCTTACAATACATGTATTAATATGAATTACACAATGATTTTCACATATTAGTCAATTATTTTATGAATATAGAGACTTACTAAAAACCTCATACAATTCATCTCATGAGAGTGCTAAGGTTAAAGCCAATTCTCCAACTAGTGTTAAAGTTTGGTTACCATAGATTAATATAAACTATATGATGAGATTCAAATAAAATATAATTAAAACAACATTAAAGTAAATTGTATTTTGAATTGTACATAGATTAACAAATAAATTTAAACGAATAGCATTTCAAATTACAATATATAGGAATTTAATCTTATGATGAAATGTAAAATTATAAGGAAACAATTCATGACAATTATGAAGTTTTAATAATATTATTATGCTCATGTCCATGGGTTCTTGGATAGACGATGATCGGGTGCTTTGTTAAGACACTCCTTGATGTGAAGTCACTGATTCAATTCCCTACTCCGATCAGGGTGATATATTGGACATGATGAAGATGTAGTCTTGCCAAGCTTACAAAAAAAAATATTAATCTGCTCATATTAAAGACTATACAACAACATATAAGAAACCTATATTGATATATTTCCAACACTAATAAAATTTAAAGGAATTATATATATATATATATATATATATATATATATATATATATATATATATATGAGTAAAATGTATCGCTTCTTCAATCCATCTTTTTTTTTTGACAAAATCGGCTGCTAATTGTATTTCAAAAAGAAAAAAAGAGGGAGCTGGGGCTCCTTGATTACAATAAGAGCTGACTGTAATGCTGGATGATAGCAGCTATAGCTGGAGATTACAATCCTTTTGTTTCTAGTATTCAAAAAATACAAAAATGCTATGAAGTTGTAGATACGGACGAACTGAAAGAGAAGAAATGTGTATTTAAAAGACATGATAAAAGAGGGAGGAGAGCTAATCTATGTTTAAGTGACTGATTTGCCTTGCTGTAGAATGCTTAGGATTCTCATCATTCCCCACATTTATTATGTTTTTGGAGCTGGTGCTGGGGACAGTGCATTTTTCAATCATGTATTTCAGGATTTAGACCGACTCCTCAGCATGGGTGCACCTATTCGAGACATATTCAAACTGAGCCTGGAGGGATGAGACCCTCGAGAGGAAGAAGTTAACATCAGTTTGATGTCTTTCCTCTAGGGCTTTGACGTCATTCTTCAGCTTAGCATCCATTGTCTTCTGATGAGCACGAATTTGATCAAGTTCTACTTGTAATTCTTCACAATGGAAGCAATTTTCGCTTCTGGCCATTATATTCTGAGAGAACCAGAAGATTGAGATAGAGACAATAGATGCAAGTAGAAACCAAGGAATATAACAAGAGATGGAAAGATGGAGACACAGAATTACTGGTGGGGCAGGGAAGAAGTGAAAGGGGGAGGGAGGGTGCAGAGGAGCGCGCTGCCAACCACCAAGGGGCCCGAGAGCTTGAAGGGGCACCGAGAGAGACAACAGGGGATCGGGGCATGGGTGAAACGAAGAGTAGTAAGAAGGAGAATATATAGTGTCGAGAAGGGGAAGAGAGATTGGGCTAAGGGAGGTCCAGAGCAGGAGAGTCATGGGGGTGAAGAGAGAATAGCAGCTGAGGGCGCAGGCGGTATCAGAAAGTGCAGAGGTGAGGATCGCAAAAGATTTGGGAGGGGCGATGATCATGATTAAGGGGGAGGAACTAAGGACGAGGAATCATTGCAAAGCAGGTGGCTCGGAGATCGAGCGCAGGCACAATTGGCTAAACAATCTGCTTCATTGTTGAGCAATCTTAAAATGTGGTAAAATGTGATACCTTTCAAATCACTGAGGAGGATGTGGCATCTGCTGAGGATTTGCTCCAGGGTGACATTTGATGTGGACCGATTGCAAATCATGGACTGTATGACAATGGTCGAGTCACCCAGAATGATGGCATTGTCCAGTCTGAGATTTTAAGTTAGATTAGACCTTGATAGAGGGTCAGAGCTTCGGCTCTGTTGTTGGATAGCAATCCAAGGCTCCATTCAAAAGTTAAGATCATGTTCCCAGATGCGCTTCTGATGATGCCCCCTGCGCCGGCGATACCAAGATTCGATTTCAAGGCCCCGTCAAAAAATAGAGTAGGTTTTCCTCTGTCTTTTATCCAATCTTTGAAGGCATTTTCCTTAAGTCTAATTTTCCAAGGGGTGGAGCAATGAGGAGCAGAGGGAATAGTATGCCTATTACCTCTGAATATTAGCTCGCGGAGAAAAATTCTTTCATCGACACTTAGGTGTGTGGTGTCGACCCTGTAATTACTTTTTGTAGCAAATATTTCTATGACTAAACTCCAGGATTTGTTGCAGAGCTTTCTGTGTGATGGATCTTTGTTACGGAAGATCTTATTGTTCCGGGAGAGCCATATATTCCAAAGGGCAGCAAGCGGGAGGGTGTTCCAGACCCTGCTTGAGAGTTTGGTCTTTTTATTTTTCCAAGGCAATCTTCTTTTCCATTGGAGAAGGAATTCAGCAATAGTGCCCTCTTGATTGATATCAGGCTTGAAGTAGGTAGTGAGGGCAAACCAGCAGAGATTAGCGAACGAGCACCTAAGAAAAAGGTGGGATATAGTCTCTGCTGTGTTTTGAAAATTGGGGCAGATAGAAGGACCTATGACCCCCCTTTTCTGGAGATTGTCAGCAGTGAGGAGTTTTCCTTTCAGCAAGGTCCAGATGAAGAATTTAACCTTTGGGATGACTTCAGAGCGCCAAACCATTTTCCATATAGGCCAAGTTGGGGCTGGAAATTTCTCTTTGCAAAGGAACTGGTAAGCAGACTTGATGGTGTAGGCTTTACCTGTGGGATCCCAACGGAATCCATCCAAGGCATTTTGCTTGACAGGAGCTAGACCATGCAGGTGGAGTTGCAAATTATGAGGTATTCATTGAGAAGGAGGGGGATAGAAGGAAATTTCCATCCGATCCATGACTGATTTATGTTGTCCCATTTGGATATCTGATTTAGGAATTTTATGCCCATACTGTCCAAGTGTCGAAGAATGTTCTGTGTGCTTGGTCTTTCGATGATGGGAATATCTCCCATGATGCGATCCTGGTCGATGTTTATTGAAGTGCCTCCTTTCGGAACTTTAGAGAGGTTTTCTGCTAGAAGAGGGATGTATTTTTTGCAAGAGGACTAGATTTTGGTGCACTGCCTATTGGGGATGTCCTGCTGAAGAAGTTTTTGTCTTGGAAAATTTAAATATTTGGCTTCGAGCACTTGTTTCCACCATGTTTGTTCCCCATTGATTAGTCTCCAAACTATCTTACCCCCAAAGGTTTGATTCATGATTTTGGGCGAGCGAACACTAATGCCTCCATGTTCCTGGTCTTGGATGACTTGATTCCACTTGACTAAATTGTAATTTTTTTTTCTTGTTTTCCCCCATGCCATAGGAAATGTCAAATGATAGCCTCCATTTTTTGATGATTGCTGGCCGGGGCTTGCAAAAGAGCAAATTGATAGAGCAGGAGGGAGGATAGCCCAAACTTGAGGAGGGTGAGACGTCCCGCATGATTCAACCTTTAAGAAATTGATACTGATAGGCATGCCCAAGTAGCTAAAATAATCCCAATTTAGCGTGAAGGGTACCCCAAAAACGCTAGCGATGTTGTGTAAAGTTTGTCTAGAGACGTTCCAGCCATAGACACAACTTTTCTTGAAATTGATCAGACCTCCAGAATAGTGCATAAATCTATCCAAGAATTTTTTGAATCGATGAGCTATAGTTGTGGAGGCTCCTCCCATTAATAAGGTATCATCAGCGAATTGGGAGTGATTCATATTTCGAACTCCATTGCCATATTTTATCCCTGTGATGAGACTGACCCACCTCATGTGGTCAAGAGCCCTGCTGAAGGAGTCATCCATAATAATGAACAAATATGGGGAGAGGGGGCAGCCTTGTTGAAGCCCTCTTGAGGATTGGAAAAAAGGAGTAGGTCTTTCGTTTACAAGAGGGGAAATCCAAGCCCCGGCGATACAGGATTTGATAAGATCAAGGAAGCTCTGATTGAACCCCAATTTATGCAAGACAACTAAAAGGAAGGAGTGCCTTACCCTGTCAAAAGCATTGGCGAGATCAAGCTTAAGGATGAAGCCCTTTTCATTATGGGATATGCTGGAGTGAATGGCTTCCTGGACGAGGAGAATAGAATCAGAGATCAGCCTTTGAGATATGAATCCACCTTGATTTTCCGAGATGAGGTTGTTTATGTGTGGCTTGAGGCGAGTGGCCAGGATTTTGGTGATGATTTTGTAAAATGCGTTGCAGAGAGAGATTGGTCTGAATCAGGAAAAGGAGGATGGATGATTTTCTTTGGGTATGAGGGCTAGGAAGGTGGAGTTTGTATAACCCCTGATTTTATTTTTTCGGTGAGCCCAGTGTATCATTTTCATGAGATCTATTTTAATGAGGCTCCAATAGGCTCTGTAAAATGAAATAGGGAACCCATCAGGTCCTGGGGCTTTGTCCTGATGCATGGCCCAAATGACACTTTCAACCTCTTCTTCAGATATGTCTTGGTTGATGGAATTGTTTATCTCTTCAGAGATAAGGGTAGGAAGGTATTGTAGCAGATATAAATAGTCCCCTAGCAAACTACACTCAGTGAGGAGCTCTTTAAAATGGGAGGAGGCAGCCTGCTTAATTGCTTCAGGATCAGTTTGAATGGTGCCGATTTCATCAGTGATGGAGGAGATATTATTTTTGGCTTTGCACACTGTGTGCTGTTTATGGAAGAATGTAGTATTCTTGTCTCCTGCTTGGAGCCATAAGTTCCTTGATTTAAGGCGCCATTTCTCCTCTTCTTTCCTATTAATGTTGTCTAGCTGCTAGTATAGATCCTTTTCTTGAGTAAGAATGTCTTGGCTGGTTCCTTGGGAATCAATAATGCGATGGACATTCTTCAGTTTGGGTTTGACTTCTGCTTTGATCTTGTTTGGTTCTTGATAGTGGATTTTTTCCCATTCTTTTAGGGCTTGCTTAGTCCTTTTAAGTTTAGACTCCCATATATGGATAGGCGATCCTTCAATGTGAGTGATCCATGCCTTTCAAACTATTTGGTTGGCCTCTTGAATATCGTTCCACAATGGGCTGTAGTAGAAGGGAAGAGGTCCATGAGGACACTGCGTTTCCAAAGAAAGGGTTGTGGGATAATGATCAGAAGCAGAGAAAGTGAGGACATTTGCTGAAGCTGTGGAAAAAGAGGAAAGGAGGGATACTGAGATGAGGATCCTGTCCAACCGTTCCATGATGTTGTCCTTACCTATTCTCCTATTGGACCATGTGTATCTGCGATTTTTAGGAATGTTGTCAACTAATTCTTTCTCTTGGATAATGTCGTCCAGAAGTCTTCTAAAAGGGTCTTCCCCAAAGGAACCACCACGTTTCTCATTGGAATGGAGTATGAGGTTTAGATCGCCTCCCATTATGATATTGTTACTTTCTTCATTCTGCATATCGTCCCTTAAAGAATTTCCAAAAAGTCTCTTTTTATCTGTAGTGATTGGGACTATATAGATTGTATACAATGATGCTTTGTTGCGTTGCAGTTCTTTCTAACTCCATTTTGAGCCAGTTTTGTGTGACCGTTGAATCTTGAAGCTGCCACGCATTGCTTGCCCATAGGGTGGCTAATCCCCCTGATGTGCCTCTAGATTCTGATAGAGCGCCCTTGTACTGTTTCTCTCTATCTATTATTGTCCTCATATTGACTTCTCCCTGCTTCATTTCTTGGAGTAGAATAATTTATGGCTGTTCTTTATTTATGAGATCCCTGAGGGCTTTAGATTTGGAGGGGTGCCCTAAACCCTTGCTATTCCAAGATAAGACTTTCATCATTGTAAGAGTTCGGTTTGAGGAGGTGCTCTTCCTCCTTGGACCTTTTGCATGTTGTCCTTGTTGTTCTGACCTAGAATGTAGTTCTCTATTGGGTTCTGAGTTCCTAAAGCAATGTCTTTCTAAGAATTTTCTATCCGATGTTGTTTGGTTGATTTTCTTCCAGGACCTTGCTTCTTGTGGGATTCCAATGAGGCACCATGCTCCTTGGCTGAGTTTCTAGTGATCCTGGTGGAGTTAGAGCTAGGGGAAGGGGATGTGGGATCAAGAGGGGGAGTAGAGGAGGGGGAGGGTTGGATAGGGGGGGATCGTCGTCAGGGTGAGAAATGATTGAGAAGGGGTTGGATTGCAAGTTTGGTGATGGGGTAGTAGAGGTTGAGAGAAGATTATGAGGATATTTTCCGGAGGGGGGAGGAGGGTGGAGGGTGGGCTGAGGCACATCTTGGGGATTGGGAGGCGAGGCAGGGTTAGCTTTCTTCTTCTTTTTTACAGTCTCCCAAGGCTAATAAGATTCCTGGCTATCATTATCAATATTTTTAGTACAACGATTAGCAAAATGTCCATACTCATGGCATACCTTACACTTGAACGGGATCTGCTCGTAGTCGATCTGCTGGTTGTGGGTCCAATCGTCCACTTTGAGTTTGATGGCTTCCGGAAGGCCTTTGCCCAGATCAACTTCGACACAAATTCTGGCACATGCAAGCATGTTCTCCTTTGGTTCACTCATGTCAATGAAAGTGTCAATCGCATTCCCTATAGCCCTGTCCGAGTCATCCCCCCAACAGTGCAGGGGAAGGTGAGGAAGGCACACCCAAACAGGGACCGCGAAAGGCACGTCGAGCTCAGGATCAAAGTTAGGGGTCCATTTTTTGAGATAAATACCCCTAGAATCCATGAAATAGGGTCCGTTTCTAAAGATCAGATCCCTGTCATCCTTAGATTCAAAGTGGAAGGTAAAATACCCTTTACCACAGGAACCTGATGGAGATTTTCCCAGAGATTTTGTCGGACCAATTTCATTCGATCCATCTCTGAACAGAGTTTGAAGAAGGCCAGAGCCCAGTGAACTGGCCTATTAAGCCCTTTTCAGCTAGAGAGAGAGCCGCCATGCGAGGGAGCAAGGGAGGGAGGACAACTTCTTGCAGGCCATCCAGTTTTTTCATGAATTTGGAGATGGTGGGACGAGGCTTGGGAGGGCCCATAGAGCTAATGAGATCAGCGAAGGCTTGAGTGTGAGGCGAGGCAACAGACAGTTCTGGATTGGCCTCTTGGGAGCCCATGCTGGGTCGGGCCAGCGAGCAGTCAAGAAGGCAGAACACGGGGATAGGGGCACAGGGGCATAGGGCAGGAGGCCCAGAGGAGGACAGAGCAAGGGATCAGGGGCGCAGAGCAGGAGGCCCAGCGCAGAGGCGCAGAGGCGCTCAAAAGAGGCCTAGGTCATTAGACCCGAATGCACCAGCGCGCGCAGCCATCGTTTCAATCTGGAGGAAGTACTAAAAAAAAATCTATATTCGATCCATCTTAATACATCATCATTTACAACAATATCTATTGAACAATACAATGCTTTTGCCAATTTATGCTTATGTTTAGGCGTAGTCTAACTTATAAACGAGATAGCTTTTTTCACCGGAACTCAGCAATACAATTTCAAGCAAGAATGTGATTTTTTGTTGTTTAAAATACATTTTTGAATGCATAAATGGATTTAACACCCTGAAAAACCCTTGAGGCACTAGAATTATACAGATTAAACAACTTAAACTCAAGTTCTTAAAAATCTTTGCCAGATTTTGGTTAAAATTAACCAGAAAAAAATGTCGTGAAAAAATTCATTTCGTCTATAAGTTAGACTACGCTCTTCTGTTCAAAGTAGATTCTAACTTAATTGAATAGATTCTACCATAATTGGTTGATATACATTAGTGGAAAATGATGTTTATCGATGCATACCAACCACATTTACTAATGAGGTTGTACTAGTGTAATTTATTATTTTAAAAGCAATACAAATTTTATTAAAAAAACAAAAAAACATAAAATTTAGATTTGAAATTCCTAATTTTTTTATTTTTTTTGTAAGCGAGTACAAAATGAATTTCTATTAATATAAAAAGTTTTACATTGATTACATAGAGATAACAATGTCCATCTAATTTGATACAAACTCAAAGAAGAAACTACCATGGAATAAACAAATTGTACAACATCACCTGACTTGGGGTTTGTCTTCAAAACAATTCTTCTTGCTTTTCTTTCTCACAACCTTGGTCCATCCTAGAGGAGACAAATCAACCAAGGTGATCTGCACGCTATTTTTGAGAGTTGAAGGTGTTTCCTTGTCAGAGTTAGAAGAAGAAAATTCATGAACACACGTCAACATACCCAAAGAAACATATTTCATAACCAATTGCATGTTTACAAGGTGAACTGGGATCCCAGCGGAGTCCTCATAAGGTTGATGTGCAATAACAATTTAATTTTGATCTCCCAAAAGCATATCATCGTTGGTGCCCTCATCCTCTTGAGCAGAAGGAGAAGAAGGCTCACCCTCCATAGGGGATCGGTCACAAGGTTTCCAACTTTTTGATTTAGACATTATGGTATGTTGCTTCTTGGTGGAGATTGACCTAGGACAGAAATTCTGTAGATGCCTTATTTAAAAACAAACACAGTAAAAAACAATTTCTCATAATCCAGAAATTAGATCCAATTGGGTCCAATGATAATCACTAATTAGATCTAATGGAAATCACCCATGATAAATATTTTATTAGATATTTGAAACATATTTATAATAAAAATGATGTATTCAACTTTAAATAGTAATATATGTGGTATAACACATTCGATCAATAAAAATCAAGCATAAACTATTTCAAGATTTCAAACCATGGAGGAAAAAATAATATCCATATACATAAATGATAGAACAATATAGGAAAAGATAACATGGATATACATAAAAGATAAATATAATATAAAAGTTAAAACCATTTTCATTAGATAAAGATCATAGTACACCATACATTATCATTTCAACACGTGTCCTTCATTATTATATGGAATTATACAATTCCATATAAGTAATTCCTCCACACAATCCAGAATGAAACACCACGTGTTTATCAAAACCGACAATTATAACCATAATTCCTTTCTCAGCCCACCGATCTCATTTCAAGTCGGTGAATGTTAAATCATGCAACTTTCAGAATAATAATATCGCGAATATATCAGGCGCGTTGCCAAACAATAAATACATTTAATTAGAAGAAACAGCAAAGTGAATGACTCATAAAAAGTGCATGGTTTAGAAAAATGATAAAGTGAAAAAGACCTTTCAGTTTCTCGGAAATGGGGCACAAATTTGTAACTTTTGAAATTTGGAGTTTTCTATAAACAAAATGACAATTACATATAAAGAACTGCGTGAAAATTAATTATTTTTATTTTATTTATAAATTTAAAAATAAGTAATTATTTTTTAGTTTAATGAAATTGTGTTTTGTTTGGTTAAGAGTTCATCTTTCTCAGGTATAAGGAAACATGTTAACGGCCTAAGACCTAAGACCCAGAGACATCTCGCAAGAGTGAAAGCATGCCCCCTTACGGACCACCAACGGGTTATTCCAAGTGGCGTAGTTTTCCTTGAATAACAATGATGAGGCAGCCTGTATTCGTGGATATCAGCCAAAGATGGTTGTCCTCACTCTCGATTTGACAATTGAGTTATGATAGGTTTTTTCACCGTGTAAAAAATAAACAAAGAATTATTATTTTATTTTAAATATTATTATTATTAACTAATTTATTTTACATTTAAAAATTAATAATGTTGTTTCAATTTTATTTATTAATAGCAAGTAAAATATTTTTTTGGGGTGAATATTCTATTTTCTTTTAAACATGAATGTGCATAAAGGAGCTTAATATCTTAGGTTGGTCTTTGACTCAGAAAACCAAAATATAATTAAAAGTGTAATCTTCAGAGAGAGGCATAGGGTATCAGAATGTCCAAAAGGACAAAAAAGATGACATAAGAACTAAAGAACAAGCCAGATAATGCATCACGACAAACTATAAGATCAAATTCAAAATAATTAGGAACATGACATAAGCTAAGCAGATGGATCAGAGTCAGTGGTGGTAATCTGAATTGGGTCTTCATTATTGTTGGGATTGTTGCTAGGTGGAGGAGGGATACACAAGTGTTGCTCAGTGCAATCTAAACATTGGTTCATGTCTGTCATATGACAATGAAGATGCTCCAAAGAGTGAAGGATGTTAGCTTTGGGCTTGAACTAATCCATCAGAATACAACCAAGGAGAAAATTTAGATGCCAGTATCAATTGATAGTGTATGTGTACTCGTTGAAGCAACCTGGCGTGTGTCTTAGGTTCGACTCCCAGTCAACTAGCTTGGTGAGAACCTTGGTATCCAAAAGTTGTCGTGCAAAGGCTTCCTCACATTCCATGCAACCTATCTCTTCCTGAATGGGGCCCGAAGTAAGGTCCCAAAACCTTGTGGTTGTTTCTTCTTGATCCAGATTAGATCATTATATCGTTTTTCATCCATCTCGATGCATTTGGAGTGGAAAGAGTGGAGGAATCAACTCACAAGACCATTTTTACTAGTGGGACACAGTTTGGCAAAACGAAGTCTGAAACCTTCTAGGATCATTTTGAGGCATCAAACGACGCCTTTTTGGGGTAAAAATTTGTCCCTTTAGCATAACACATTTTCATGCTATTATACACACAAACATCTTTCCAATGATGCAATAATCTTGTCTATTGGAGTGTGTATCCAAAAGTTATGTCACTAAGAAGTTGACCTTCATATTTTTAGACACAAAATTTGGGAGGATGTTGTTTCAACCCTCATTATTCATGGAAGAGGGGCTAGCCACGTGATTATGATGTAAAATACTCTAGAATAGTCTACATTGTAACTCGGGTTAAGAGTTGAGGTAGTCAAACTTAACCACCAGTAGGCTAGTGGGTTTTGTTATAACTGGACCACTAGGACGAAGAGGCATTCCATTATTTCGAGTGAATTTTCTTCATAGTCGAGTAAAAATAGCTAGGAGGGATAGGAGGTAAAGCACACAGAGAGGATTTGTGCATTGTAGTAGCCCACGAGCCTTAGGTCATACTTCTTTGTACTTGCATCCATATTTCCAGACAAAGAAGGAGAGAATAATGACCTCACCTTATAGCTGGGTTTTCTCCCGAAAAGGTTTCCTAGAGCAAATATTGTGTCTTATGTGTGTATGAGATTTTATTTTTATGTTCTCTGTTTTTTAGATAATTTTCATTCACATGCATGCACTATTAACAATAAATCTACAGATCCATAAATCTAATAAAATTGTGATAGTGTAGAATTTCATACTTTTAATATAATATTATTAGATATGTTGTGATGAACTATCCAATGGAATATCCATGTCAGTTTATGGATCATATTGGTATAAGAGCATGTTTCTTTGGGTATTTTGTGGAGATTTGCATGGGATCTAGCTCGTCGGGGCCAAAAATCGTAAAACCCTAATCATGGGTGACAAATCTTTGAATGACCCTCGTGTTCCTGCAAAGGTGAGGTTTTCATGGCTAGAATAATAAGTCATATATATAAATCACAATGTAAACCTCCTCATAGTATCCCTGAGAAATAAGCTCAGGATATTTGGAGAAGATGGAGGTTCAGATGCAAAGGATAAATTAGAAGGGAGATCATAAGATCGGGAAGAAACGAATAACTAGTCAAAGAAAGAACCCAGAAAATATCAACCCAGTTTGAGTGTCGTAAGTCAATCATAGTCCCTATTTAAAATGGAGGCAAAGTTCGATATCAAGCTGTACCATGACGAGATTTATGCTCTAAAGTTGAATCATTAGTTGCAGCAACTGGAGGTTTATAGCATCCATCAAATTTAAGAAGGACAAAATATTTCATTTGTGCGACTAAAATTAGAGAGCCATGGACTGACTTGGTGAGAGAGCCACACAAAGACCCTAAGGTTGGATGGAGAGTCGTCAGTGACTAAGTGGGAGGAATTCAAAACCCTAATTAATTCATAGTTTTACCCTATTTGGTACGTAGAGGACCAGTGGATCCAGTGGCACTACTTTAGGAAAACGTCGGACCAAAGCATACAAGAGTACACCAAAAAGTTCATAAACATGATCATAAATTTGGTTATTTCCGCAAAGGACCTAGATGTACTACTCAAGTATTTGGGGGGTCTGCACCACCACCTATAGGAGCAAGTGATGTTTTTTAAACCCAAATTGGTGGATGAGGCTTCTATACAGGCACAATACTTGGAGAATATAGGCTTGAAGAGAGTGGAATCAAGTGGTTCAAATTTGAGGGACATCATGATGCTTCTAAGGAGGGGAAGAAGAAGCAAAAAGGAGGAAAAGATAAAAAGACGACAACCACAACGCATCATTGCAAATATCCAAACAACCACTGCAACCACTGCAACATTGAGGACCATACATAGGAGAAGTGTAGTAAGTGTGAAATTTTCACTACTAAAATCCTATTGCTACAACCGGTATTATTTCTCCTAACTGATAAATTAATTAATTAGTTCATTTATATGAAAATATCGAAATAAACACAATACAATCTTCACAAATAAAACTGCAGAAACAAAATAGCATTGGAAATAAAGAAAATACTAGCACACACACATAAAATTTAACACCATTATTTTTGGACAAATGTCCTCGGAAAAGCCCAACTTGGAAAAACCAGTGCAACAAGGAGGGTTTTTATTGTTATGCAACATTGAAAATATCAATACAATTTGGATGCCTAAAACTGGAAATCCACGGCAAGAAAATATGCCAAAATTATTGAAGTGAATTACCCTTCCTCCACAAGCAATCCTGACACAACCTAACTTCAAAAAACTTGGCTTCTTGAAGGCTCTGTGCTACTTTGTGCAGACCCTATGATGTCAAGCCTCCAAATAGTTTCTGATGAAATTCTTCCTACCACTGCTGACGAAATCGTCTCTCCGAAACTTTACACCCTCTTCCCGACCTCTGGAACTAAGACTAATTTTTTCCTCAACTAAATCGAATTTCCTTCTAAAGAAACTACACATTCCTTTGCCTCTGCTATCTAACCTCTCTGGATTGTAACTCCATATTGTACCATATGATTTTATAATAGAATTAGTCTTATTTACAAAAAAAAACTACACAATCCTTTGCACTACCTCACTAGGAATAACTCGAACCACTTTCTTCTACCTCTCTGGATATGGAAATATTCTTCCATATCACTGTCCCTACCCCTCACTCACTACTTTGACTTCTGGCTTATCTTAAAATTGACTGATGCTACTGTAAAAATTGAGCTTCCAAGGAAATAAAACTTCTCAATGTATTCTCCATCACCACATCATTCTCCTCTTATAATCCACTGTTGGAGCACCAATGACAAAGATTAAAACATAATCAATGGCTAGGGTCATCTTTGGATCGATCCCTATGTGTTTCTAGATGATTCTCACCCTATCACAATCAATAATGATTAATTACATATTCCCTATCACATTTAATAATCTAACTCAGACACCTCTAGTTGGAATTTATAGAAACGATTTATGGGTTTTGGAGATCTGATGTATTCTAACCTCTCCACAAAATTTCATGGCTAGAACACATTTGATGCTATGAAAACTAACACTCCCTCTTAGCGAGGAATGTGTTCTAGTGCTGCACACCTTGCCACAACACCTTGCCTTTGCATCATCTCCTGTCACACTACTGGTGTCTCGTTGTTGTTGCCCACCAACTACTACAAAACTCTGATATATGTTGCATCTGTACTACTACCGACCTTGTTGTACTTCTGCCAACACTACATCTGCACTACAACCCTATTGTTGCTGCTATTGTAACATCCCTAACTTAAAAACATCGAAAATATTAAATCAACTGTGATCAGTATGATACATCTTTCACTTGAGTATCTAATTGATACTAGCTACCGCATTGTCCAATGAGGACTCTATGCTGCAGTTGACCCTACACAGTGCCATCTGCACTGTTGTCATCTATGCACTGCACTTCCCAATATCTGACTTATACTAGTAATTGCATTTATCACTTTAGTGACTACATCTATTGCCATTGATCCATCCTACTACTGAATATTTTGGGCCCCTGTAGCCAGGAAATGATCCATGAGGCTGATACCTTAGGGAACCTGCCCATCTATAGCTCTCTCGGGCTACAACTCCAAGTCACCCCACCTCACTCCTGGAGGCATATGGGAAATCATAGCGAAGTCTTACTCCAATCTGGAGGACAGTCTGTCGATCTCTGCTGAAGATGCCTGTTGGTCTTGCTTCTCCTCCTTGTTCTTCTTTCTGAGAGCACACTTAGTACTATAGTGATCGAGCTCACCACACCTAAAACACTTGAAATTTTACATGTCCTTCTTCTTCTTTCTCTGCTCCACCTGCCCATGACTAGGACCCTTAACTGTGAAGGCCACATTCTCCTCTTTCTTCACCATCTTCAATATGTTGCTAATGCTGCCACCGATGGAGCTCTTTATCAGAGCTCGCCTCAATTCCTCGTGTTGCAAATCATCCCTCATTTTGTCCCATTCCAGTAGCCACATCTCTTTGTTCATTCCCTTGGCCGCTATATGTGAGACAATATGATCCCAAACTCGATCCAGGATCAACCACTTCGACCACATCATCTCCTTCCTATATTACTTCAGTTGATTTGCATGCTGAGGAACTACCACCAAATTATTAATGTAGGCTTCCAGGCACTATTCATCTAGAAGGAAGGACATCCTATACTTCCAGATGATGTAGTTGGAAGCTCTATCCAACCTATCATGATCTATAATCCATGTAGTGGCCATCTCTAAATTTGTTGAAAACTCCCTCTTTCCCTGTGATTGGTTATTGCTCTAATATTTGCACTCCCTTATGGAATGTGTGTCTTTGCTAGCGGATTGTGCCAATCTCCAATTGGAAATTCAAACTTGCGAGACTCAAAGTTCCTTGAGGAAAATTTTCCCTCTGTGTGTGATTTTCTCTCTTGCACCCGACACTAGCTTTTCTCTAGAAAAATGTTGCAAAACCCTCTGTGTCTAGCTAGAAATTTACCCAACAAAATAATCTGAGTTGCTCCCTCTACCTCTTGAATCACTCAATTTGGAAAATTGAATTTTTTTCCTCTTTACTTTGAAAAATTGAGTTTTCTCAAGAAACTCGTCTTGCCTGGAAATGCACTGCGCTTCCCTCAGGAAGTTCAGCCTGTTTCTCTTACTGAACAACCAAATTATTTTTTTTTCTTTTGAGCTCTCCAACTAATTAATCAAGCTCTAATACCATGTGAAAATTTCACTACTGAAATCCTATTGCAACAAATGGTATTATTTCTCCTAACTGATAAAAGAAATTATTTAGTTTATTGCTACGACAACATTGAAATAAATGCACTGGCACAATATTCAAATAAAATTGGGGAAATAAAATAGCGTTGGAAACTAAGAAAATACTAACACACACACATAAAATTTGACACCACTATTTTTGGACAAATTTCCCCTGAAATGCCCAACCTGGGAAAACTGGTGCAACAATGAGGATTTTTATTATCATGCAACAGTGAAAATATGAGTACAATCTAGATGGCCAAAATTTGCAATCCACAACAAGAAAAATCTGGGAAAAATTGTTGAAGGGAATTACCCTTCCTCCACAAGCAATCTTAGTACAACCTGGCTTCAGAAAACTCAGCCTCCTGAAGCCTCTGCGTTAGCCTCTGCGCTGCTCTCCGCAGAACCTATGATGTTAAGCCACCAACCAGTCTCTGATGAAGTCATATTGCCTTCCACTACTGAGGAAATCATCTCTCCAACACTATAGACCCTCTGCCCGGCCTCTAGAACTGAGAATGGATTTTTCCTCAGCTAAATCAAATTTCCTTTTTGAAGCAACTACGCAATCATCTGTGCTACGTCACTGGGAATAACTTGTTCCTCCTACTATTGCATCTTCGGATCTGGAAAACATCCTCTGCATCATTGTCCCTGCTTCAAATTCTAGCTTCTCTGAAAATTGATTGTTGTTACTCTAAAAATCAATCTGCCAAGGAAATCAAACTGCTCAAATGTATTCTCCATCACCACATCGATTTCCTCTTATAACATATTGTTGGAGCACCAACGACCAAGATTAAAATATAATCGATGGCTAGATTCATCTCTGGATCGGTATGTGTGAGTTTCTAGATGATTCTAACCTTATCTCAATTAATACTAATTAATTAACCATATTCCCTAAGTTTAGTCTTAGGAAATATTTAAAAAATGATTAATAATATAATTCAAACACTTCTAGGTGGAATTTCCATAAACAATTTTTGGGTTTTGGAGATCTCATGTATTCTAGCCTCTCCACAAAATTTCGTGGCTAGGACACATCCGATGCTACAAAAACTAACAGTAAGTTTAATTAATAACTGAGCTCGAAGAATAAAAAGAGGATAATAGGAAAAAGAATCTCATGGCCACATATTCGAGCAACCAAGTAGAAAGAAGCTCGGATGTGGATGATAAGATCGTTTGTACATTAGTGAAGAAGGAGGTGAATCTGAGTAGCATTCGAAAATAGGAAGATAAAGAAATGACAAAAGTCTTCCATATAAAGATACAGGTCAAGAAGACAAATACTGATGCTCTGTTTGACTCAAGATCATAGGCGAATCTCATTGCAACATAGCTAGCCAAGAAGTTGGGGTTGGATGCTCATGATCATCCAAACCCATATCCACTAGGATGGGTAAATAAACATTCAAATATGAAGATAAAAAATGGTGCAAGATTAGATTTTCCATTAATGGTTTTTTTATTGATGAAGTAGAAATAGATGTGGTTCCACTTGATGTATGTTCAATCAAGTTTGGGAGTCCATACATGTACATACGATATGCCATATTCATGTAGAGAGCTAACCAGTACTGGATAATAAAGGATGGAAAATCATTGATCATCAACGCACATAAAGGCATGTCGAAATTTTTTCTAGTAAGTGCCAACCAAACCAAAAAATTGACCAGTTCTAACTATAAGTATGTTTTATTTTTTTAAGATAAAATCAATCTATAGATGGGCCTGTAAGAGGAAAGGCATCCCTGGAGGGGTGTTGGGATAGGGTCCTCTCGGGTCAACTTTTTGGGTATAATTTTGGTTAAATTTTGTCAATACACACTACGCGCAAAAGTCAATGGTCTTTAGGGTGGGTCAAAGCTCCTTTATAATTGTAATGAGTGAAAAGGGAAACCATGGTTTGAGACCATGGTATGTGCACGTATGAGTCATATAAGTATGTAAGAAGTTGAGTTGAGTAAGGACAATCCAATATTATGTCATGTTATGTTTATGTTTTCTTTTTTGAGCAAATTTTTGGGCTAGTTTGTGTTCAGTCTAGGTAGAAAGGCTATTGTTGGTTGTCTATGCAGAGACCTAGTCTTGAGTTGTGTGCAAGGAACTTCCTGCTATGTGCACAAGTGGAAAGGATTGTACTGAATTAAAGATCTATTAATAAAGAAGAAGTTTTGGTAAACTCTATTGCATTGTGATTTATGTGTTTGTGCATGAATATGTTGGTTTAATTATCTATTGATTACTGCAAGTTACAGATCTGTTTCTGTTTGAATGCACATTTATTTGAGTTAAGTACATGTGAAAGATCTCTATGTTCGTGCAAGGTTTTACAAAAGAACTATCTATGTCATTATGCAAGTGTTATTTCCACTCTGATAAGATAGATCTGACTGAAGCATAATAATTTGTTTTACGCATATCTGTTAAGGATTCTTATATTCATTTAGATATAGGTTTTTGCAAAGTCTCTGTCAGATAAATAAGCATTAGATATGATAAGTAGGGTTAAGGATCACATCACATGCTCCTTGGGGTGCGGAAAACTGGTTCCAGCACCCCCCCGTACTACTTTGGGTGAGACTTTGGTCTACGCAAGCATATCACTGCCGAAAGGGCCAGTAGTTGGAGGGTTTTGTTGGTTGCGTAGAACACTCTAAACCTGGGTCAGGACCCCTCAAGCCAACAAGGGGTGTACTAAAAAAAAATAGCAACTAGAGGAGTTTTTGTAAGCATACATAGATGTATTTCGAGAGCCTAAAGGGTTACCACCTAAGAGAAAAGTGGAGCATGAGATCCAACCATTGTTGGACTCCCCATTGCAAAAAATTGGGTCATACAGGGAGTTTGTTATAGGAGCAAGTAAGGAGAAGAAACAATTATAGCAACTACTAGAATAGGGTGTCATTTGACTAAATAATTCACCATGTGGGTCACCCATCATCATTGTGCGAAAGAAGTATGGGACTTGGCATATGCAAATAGATTACATGTCATTGAAAAAAATCACGCTTAAGAAAATATATCCTCTACCCAAGATAGATGATTTGTTGGATCAGTTGCAACAAGAAAAGTACTTCCCCAAGATGGACTTAAAGTTTGGATATCACTAGGTTTGAGTCAAAGAATAAGAGAAAATGGAAGACTGCCTTCAAAACCAACCAAGGTTTGTATGAGTGGTTAGTCATGTCATTTTTCCTATGTAAGGCACAAGATATATTTATGAGATTAATGAACGATGTACTGCACCCTTTTATATATTCATTTTTTATTTTCTATCTGGATGATATAGTGGTATACAATGCTACATGGGAGGAGGATGTCTCACATTTGATGCAAGTGTTGGAGACATTAAATAAGCACCAATTTCTTGAAAATCTCAAGAAGTGCGAGTTTGCGCACATTATTTTGTGTATTTGGGGTATGTGATAGGTGGAGGAGAACTGAAGATAGATCCTACCAAGATGGAGGCCATCAAGAAATGGTCGGTGCCTACTAATTTTTCAGAGGTAAAAAATTTCATTAGGGAAGCACAATACCTAAGAAATTTCATAGCCTCATTTTCAATGGTATAAACACCACTCCGTACCATAACAACAAGTGGAAAGAGTTTATAGTGGGGGAGGATCAGTAGAGGGATTTCGAGGAGCTGAAGAAGAAGATCAATCAAGCACAAGTTCTATCATTACCAAACTTGCAGTATCCCTTGGAAGTGGAGATAGATGTGAGTGGGTATGTTATGGGAGTTGTATTGATGTGGGGAGGAAGGTATGTATGCTACCATTTTGAAGTATTTCATGTGGAAGTTCTTAACTACCCTACCTATGACAAGGATATCTATGACATGGTGCAAGTTGGGAAGAAGTGGAAGCACTATCTGATGAGAAAAGATTCAATAATCCACATAGATCATCAATTGTTACAGTACTTGCAGGCCCATAGTAAGCTATAACATCCCAGTCATTACAAGTGGTTGGGGATTCGACATAATTTTCATTTGATGATCAAGTATAAGAACGGAAACACAAAAAAGTTGTTTGACATGATTTCAAGACCACCCACATAAAATATCACAACTTTTGGGACTCTTATGCACATGGAGCCATTCACCCATGATGCATATAGAGAGGCATATTCAGAGGACAAGGAATTTAAGGAGGAGCATCAATAGTTGCAGAGTCAGATTCATGTGCACGATATGCAACAACATCATTGGCTACCATCTCCAAGATGGATTACCCTATAGGATGGATAAGCTATGTGTTCTTAAAGGTGAGTGATTGCAGCTGATAAGATAGGGTCACACCTCCAAGGTTGCAGGGAGCTTTGGTGTAGGGAATATTGTGGCCAACTTGCAAAGGTATGTGTCTTTGCCAAAGATGGAAGAGAAGGTAGTTAGGTTCATAAGAGGATGCATGATTTTTTGTACCAGCAAGCCTAGAAACATGAAGCAAGGTCTACATCATCCCTCACCTATACCCACTCATCCTTGGGAAAGAATTTACATGGAATTTGTGGTAGTTTTAACAACAACCAGGAAGGGCATGAATACCTATTCATGGTAGTTGACAGGTTCAACAAGATGTGTTTTCTGATGCCCTATAAAAATACCATCAGTGGGAAAGAAGTAGAAAACTTATTCTTTGGACAGGTTTGGGTGCACTTTGGGATACCAAGGAGCATCGTTTCAAACAATGATACAATATTTATTAATGCATTTTGGAAAACATTGTGGGATAAAAGATATCTACAAAATTCCATCCATAGACATATGGACACACAGAAGTAATCAACGAGACTTTGGTGCAAATTCTAAGGGGATACAACCAAAATCATCTGAAGACCTGGAATGAAAATATGGTATCTATACAACATTAAAACAATAGGGTAGTCCACACTTCTACAAGAAAGTCCCCATTTGAAACATGTTTTGGATATTTTCCACCTTCACCTTTGGATATTGCATATGGGAAGTAAGGAGGAGTGAGGGAAGATCTTACAGGAGATTCCTTTAGGGCTGAAAAGTTTATAGAAAAGATGAAGCAGATCCATCTACATGTGTAAGAGCCATTTCAGAAGTCAAAGGAGAAATATGAGGCAAGGCATGATCAACATAGAAAAAATAAATCATTCAAGGTGGGAGACAAAGTATGGCTACAATTGAACAAGGAGTGGTTGCAAGGGCCTAATAAGAAAATAAAGGATCCGAGGTATGGTTCCTTTGAGATACTAGAAAAGGTGGGTGATAATTCCTATCGACTCAATTTACCACCATATATGTGCATTTACTCAATTTTTAATGTATAGAATCTAAAACTCTATGAGCCTTCCATGTTATATCAGGAAGAGGAACAGGTCCTACCTTTTGTGGAGGATTTGGCACTAGATGCTAGGTAGAGTTGAATGAATATTAAAATTTTGTAGGATAGTTCCATAGTTAAAAGACAAGGACATCATGACCTTTGGTAGATTAGGTTGAAAGGACAACTTCCAGGCAAAGTTAAATGGTACACCAGAGAGAAGGTGGAGTAAAACTTTCCTCGCCTCATTCAGTAGAATATTATGGGGACCAAAAGCCTCAAAAAACTAGGAGGTGTGATCCGGATTTGATCATTATAATGTTTGTCACCCATCTCAATTCATTCAGAGTGGAAAAAATGGAGGAATTAACTTACGTCACTGTTTTTACCAATAGGACCCAATTTGGAAAAATGGGGTCTGAAACATTTCGGGAGTGTTTTAAGGCAAAAAAAGATGATTTTTTGGGGAAAAACATTGCCTCTTTAGCATAACACCTTTTCATGCCATTATAAAAAAAATTATAACTTTCCAACAATGCAAAAAGTGCATCAATCAAAGTCTATTTGAAAAATGTATGCCGCTTAGAATTTGACCTTCCTATTTTCACATACATAATTCAGGAGGATGCCGCATCAACATCCATTATTCATAGAAAAGTTGATAGTCACATGATTATGCTGTAAAATACTATATAAGAGTCTATATTGTAACTCTGGTTATGATTTGAGGTAGTACAAATGTAACCACTAGTAGGCTATCAGGTTGTGTTATAACTAGGCCACTAGGAGGATGATGAATTCCATTCTTTCGAGTGCATTTGTTCCATAACTAATAAAAAATATCCACGAGCGATAGGAGGTAGAGAACATAGAGAGGTTTTGCACACTAGAGAATCCCACGGTCCAAAATACATACTTCTTTGTACATGCAACCATATTTCTAGACATAGAAAGAGAGTGGAGCGACCTCACCTTCGAGTTGGGTTTTCTCTTGAAAGGGTTTCCCAGAGAAAATCTTGTGTCTTATGTGTGTGTGATATTTTATTTTTTTGTTCCCAATTTTCTCGATAATTTTCATTTGCATGAATGCACTATTAACAATAAATCTACATATATAGAAATATAATAAAATTGTAATAGTGTAGAATTTCAGATTTTTAATATAATATTATCAGATTTGTTGTAATGAACTGTCTAGTGGAATATCCACTAAAATTTACAAATCATATAGGTACCAACATAAGTTTCTTTTGGTATTTTGTGGATATTTTTAGGGGATCTAGCGCAGTGGGGTTGAAAATCGTAAAACCCTAATCATGGGCAACGAATATGTGAATGACCCTCGTGATCCTGCAGAGCTCAGGTTTTCGTAGCTCGAACAAGAAGTTGCAGATCTAAATCACAATGTAAACCTCCTCATGGAAGTGCTAAGAAATAAGCTTGGGATATTTGGTGAAGATGGGGATTCAAATGTAGAGAATGAATCAGAAGGGGGATCAGCAAACCATGAAGAAACAAAGAACCATTTGGAGAAAGAACCCAAAAATGATCAACCTAGTTCGTGTGTGGTGAGCCAATCATAGTCCCTATTTAAAATTTAGGAAAAGGTCAATATCAATCCATAACATGGTTATTTTTATGCTCTAAATATGAATCACTGGTTGCAGCAACTGAATGTTTATTTTAGCATCCATCAAATTGAAGAATGACAAAATATTTCATTTGCATGGTTGAAATTATAGGGCCATGAGCTCACTTGGTGGAAGAGCCACATGAAGACCCTAAGGTTGGAGAGAGATGCTCCAGTGACTAAGTGGGAGGACTTCAAAACCCTCACTAAGTCACAATTTTACCCTATTGAGTACATAGAAGACCAATGGATCTAGTGGCACTACTTCAGGAAAAATTTGGGTCCAAGCATGTAGGAGTACACCAAAGAGTTAAGAAAGATGGCCATAATGTTGTGTATCTCCCCAGATAACCCAGATGTACTCCTCAAGTATTTGGGGGATCTACACTGCCATCTATAGGAGCAAGTGATTTTATTGAAACCAAAATCGATGGATGAGGCTTGTGTACATGCACAATGCATGGAGAACATAGGAATGGAGAGAGTGAAATCAAGTGCATCGAAGAAAAAGGGGAAGTATGATGTTTCTAAGGAGGGGAAGAAGAAGAAAAAAGGAGGAAAATGTAAAAATATGGCAGTGAAAACACATCAGTGCAAAGATTCCAGCAACCATTGCAAACTTGATGACCATAACAAGCATACTTGTTGGAAGTTGCATCGAGAATTGAATTCAGATAATAAAAATAAAGATGATAAGAAGAAGAACTTGATGGCCATAGATTTAAGAAACCAAGTTGAAATTAGCTTGGATGTGGATGAGAAGATCATTTGTACGTTAGTGCAGAAGGAGGTGAATCTGAGTATCCTTCAACAAAAGGAAGAGAAATAAATGACCAAACTCTTCCATAGAAAGATACAATTCAAGAAGACAAAGATTGATCATATGTTTGACTCAGGATCACAAGAAAATATCATTGCAATAGATTTGGTCAAGAAGTTGGGGCTGGAAGTTCGTGATCACCCAAACCCATATCCACTGGGATGGGTAAATAAGGGTGTAGAGCTAAAGGTAACGAAACCCTATAAGATTAAATTTTCCATTAGTTTTTATTTTATTGATGTAGTAGAACTATATGTGGTTCTCCTTGATGTATGTGGAGTCATGTTTGGGAGTCCATACATGTACATGTGAGATGCAATATTCATGTGGAGAGATTACCAATATCAACTCATCAAGAATGGGAAATAATTCATCATCAATGCACATACAAGAAAGTTGAAAAATTTATTGGTAAGTGCCAACTAAGCCAAGAAATTGATTAGTTATAGCAAGAATTATGTTTTATTTCTATAAGATAAAACTAGTCTGTAGATGAGTTCGTATGATTTCTACTAATAAATAGAAACAACATCTGGAGGAGTTTTTTTAGGGATATAGGGATGTGTTCCGAAATCCTAAAGGGTTACCACCTAAGAGAGAAGTGGAGCACAAGATCCAACTATTATCAGACTCCCCATTGCCAAAGATTGGGTTGTACAAACAACCTATTATAGAAGCAAGTGATTTGAAGAAATAGTTTCAAAAAATGTTAGAATAGGGTGTCATTTGATCAAGTACATCACCATATGGGTCACTCATCATCATTTTGCCAAAGACAGATGGGACTCAGAAGATGTGTATAGATTACAGGGTGTTGAAAAAAATCATGTTCTAGAACAGATACCCCCTGCCCAGGATAGATCACTTGTTGGATCATTTGCATCAAGAAACGTACTTCACCAAGCTAGAATTAAAGTTTGGATATCACCAGGTTCAAATCAAAGAAGAATATACATGGAAGACCACCTTCAAAACAAGACAAGGTTTGTGTGAGTGATTAGTCATTCCATTCGGCCTATGTAATGCACCAACTACGTTTATGAGATTAATGAATGATGTGCTATGCCCTTTTATAAATTCAATTTTTATTGTCTATCTAGATGAGATATTGGTATACAATGCTACCTGGGAGGAACACATCTCACATTTGATGCAGGTGCTGGAGAAATTAAAGAAGTACCAACTACTTGAAAATATCAAGAAATGCGAGTTTCCACAACAATATTTGGTGTAACTAGGGTATGTGATAGGTGGAAGATAACTTAAGATAGCTCATGCAAATATGGAGGCCATCATGAAATTTCAAGTGGCTACTAATGTTTCTGAGGTCAGAAGTTTCATTGGGGTAGCACAATACTTTATAAAGTTCATAGCCTCATTTTTAGTGGTAGCAACATTGCTCCTTGCCATAACAACAAGTAGCAAGATTTTCCAGTGGGTAAAGGCTCAACAAAGGGCTTTTGAGTAGCTGAAGAAGAAGATTAGTCAAGCACCAGTTCTGATATTATCAAAATTTCAGTAGCCCTTTGAAGTAGAGACAAATGTGAGTGGGTATGCTATGGGAGTTGTCTTCATGTATGGAGGAAGGCCTGTATGCTACCATAATGAATTATTTCATGGGGTAGTTCTTAACTACCCTACCTATGAGAAGGAGCTCTATGCCATGGTGCAAGCTGTGAAGAAGTGAAAGCACTATCTGATGGGAAAGGAGACAATAATCCACACATATCACCAAATTTTATAGCACTTGCAAGGCCATAGTAAGCTACAACAAACCAATAATTACAAGTGGATGTGTTTTCTACAAAAATTTCATTTGATGATCAAGTACAGGAAGGGAAGCACAAGAAAGTTGGATGACATGATTTCAAGGTCACCCACATTGAAACATCACAACTTTGGGGACTCTTATGCACATGGAGACAATAACCCATGATGCATACATAGAGGAATATTCAGAGGACGAGGAATTTAAGGAGGTGTATCAATAGTTGTAGAGTCAGATTTATGTGCATTATGGTGATAACAATGTTGACTACCATATCCAGTATGGGTTACTCTACATGCTAGATAATCTATGTGTTCCTAAAGGTGAGCAATTGCATCAGATAAGAGAGACTCACAACTCTAAGGTTGCAGGGAACTTCAGTGCAAGGAAGACCATGGCCAACTTGGAGAGGTATGTGTATTGTCCCAAGATGCAAGTGTAGGTAGGTAGGTTCATAAGAGGATGCATGCTTTGTTGTACCATCAATCCTAGAAATAAGAAATAGGGTACATATCATCCCTTACCTATACCCACTCGTCCTTGAGACATAATATCCATGGAATTTGTGGTAGGTTTACCAACAAACAGGAAGGGACGTGATTTCTAGTTCATGGCAGTTGACAGGTTCAATAAGATGTGTGTTTGGATGTCCTCTCAAAATACCATCAATAGGAAAAAATGATCAAACTTGTTCTTTGGACAGGTTTGGGCGCACTTTGGGTTACCAAGGATCATTGTTTCGGACAAGGATATGAGATTTATCAATGCATTTTGGACTACATTGTGGGAGAAGGTGGACACGAAGTTGAATATATCTACAACATTCCATCCACAGATGGATGGAAAGACATAAGTGTTCAACAAGACTTTGGTGCAGCTTCTAAGGGGACACAACAAAAATCATCTGAAGACATGGGATGAAAATATGGTATACATAAAACATTAAAACAATAGGGCAATCAACACTTCTACAGGAAAGTCCCCATTTGTAACCTATTTTGGATATTTTCCGCCTTCAACTTTGGATATTGCATATGGGAAACAAGGAGGAGTGAGGGAATATCTTACAGGATATGCCTTGAGGGATGGAATGTTTGTAGAAAATATCACACAAGTCCATCTTTAGGTACAAGATACATTGTAAAAGTCACATGATAAATTTAAGGCACGCCATGATCAACATAGAACATATAGATCATTCAAAGTGGGAGACAAAGTATGGGTACAATTGAACAAGGAGAGGTTGTAGTGGCCTAGTAAGAAAATAAGGGCTTTGAGGTATGGTCCCTTCGAGATACTGGAAAAATGGGTGATAATTCCTATCAACTCAATTTACCACCATATATGTGCATTTACACAATTGTGAATGTAAAGAATCTGAAACTCTATGAGCCTTCCATGTTAGATAAAGAAGAGGAAAGGACCCTACCTTATGTGATGGATTTAGCACTAGATGATCAGGTAGAGTTGACAAAAGATACAATTTTGAAGAAGAGGCCCAAAATTACAAGATACGGGAAGCATGACCTTTGGAATATTAGGTTGAAAGGACAACTTCCAGGAAAAGCTAAATGGTACACCATAGAGAAGTTGGTGTAAAAATTTCCTCACCTCATTCAGTAGAAGCTTTTGGGGACCAAAAGCCTCCCAAAATGGGGAAGTGTGATATGGATGGGATCATTATATTGTTTTTCATCCATATCAATGCATTCAGAGTGGAAAAAGTGGAGGAATCAACTCATGGGACCATTTTTACCAGTAGGGCCCAGTTTGGCAAAATGGGGTCTAAAACTTTCCAAGAGAATTTTGAGTCATCAAACGACATTTTCTGGGGGTAAAATTTTTCTTTTCTACACATAAATATCTTTCCAATGGTGTTGTAATCGTGTTAATCAGAGTTTGTATGCAAAATTTATGCCACTAAAAATTGTCTTTTCCTATTTTCACACCCATAATTCAGGAGGATGTCACGTCAACCCCCATTATTCATGGAAAATGGGCTTGTCATGTGATTATGATGTAGAATAATCTAGAAGAGTCTATATTGTGACTCTAGTTAAGAATTGAGGTAGTCAACTTAACCCCTAGTAGGCTATTGGGTTGTGTTATAACCAAGCCACTAGGAGGAAGATGCATTCCATTCTTTCAAGTGCATTTATTCCATAACTGAGAAAAAATAAACAAGAGGGATAGGAGGAAGAGAACACATAGAGCATTTGTGCACTACAACATCCCATATGACACATACCATACTTATTTTTACTTATAAACATATTTCTAGATAGAGAAAGAGAGTGGAGAAACCTCACCTTCCAACTGGGTTGTCTCCCAAAAGGGCTTCCCAGAGAAAATCTTGTGTCTTATGTTTGTGTGAGCTTTTATTTTTCCATTCTCTATTTTCTACATAATTTTCCTTCACATGCAGGCACTATTAACAATAGATCTACAGATCCATAAATATAATAAAATTTTAATAATGTATAATTTCATATTTTTAATATAATATTATCATATTTGTTGTGACGAAATTCCCAGTAGAATATCCACGGAAATTTACAGATAAAAAAGTATATGAATATGACCAAGGGGAAAATTTAGATGCCATTATCAATCGATAGTGTACATGTGCTGGTTGAATCAAATTGGAGTGTGTCCTATGTTTGACACCCAATTAGCTAGTTTGATGAGAACCTTGGTATCCAAAAGTTGTGATCATGCAAAGGCTCTCTCTCATTCCATGCAACCTATCTCTTCCTGAATGGGGCCTGAAGTAAGGTCCCAAAACCTGGGGTTGTTTCTTTCTGATGGTGGTGGGTATGAGATTGACCTTGAGAATATAACTCTTGATAATAGGTCGCCCCTTGGTGGAAACATGCTTGTTGATGGGGAATGATGAAGGCCATGACAAGGAGACAAGACCAAGATATCATGTGGAGAGGCAAACAAGTGATCAAACATGTGAGGAGGGAAAAGTGCTGGATGGAAGGAGGGAAGATAAATATGATGATTTGGGGCTGAAAAAACATATGAAAAACAACATAGGGAGATATAGAAGAAGGGAAAACCTAAGTCTGGTTAAAGATATGATCAGATAATGCACAAGTCAATAGGAGATAATCCAAATAATACACTCAATTCCATAATATATAGACACGAGTTAGAGGAAGAGCACACAACAAAATATATGGCTACATGAAAGTCAGTAATATGGACATGTACATACATAAAGACAAACTAGAGACGAGGAAGACACATCCCACCAAGGAGATCCAACAACCAAAAATAATCCATGGTCTTGTACTGAGAACTAACTTCAGAAGCCTTTACATGTGCTACAATTTGACTTGGAGAAGGAAACAACAACACCAAACTAGTATGCCAGGAAACCAATTGAAAGGCACCCCTAAGTCACTAGTTGGGGGGAATGGACCTACAAATTATGAAATTCAAATTGAGATTTGACAATAAATGAATTGGGCCTAGCCAAGGCTCATAGAAGTGGGCTGACTAGTGCATATATAATTAATTTCTCAAGTGTTTAGAGGAGGGTGTAGATAAAGAGATCCGATAACCAAAAATCCAAAAAATAGTAATGGTGTTAGGAGGATATGTGTGAGTGACATGAGGAAGCAAGTAAAATCCACACAATTTGGGCCTTGACAGACCTGAAAAGGTGGCCAAAATTCAATGTTGTTGGCATAATCCATTATGGGTTCAAGTGGTCAGTGATTAGATCACATGAGGCAAAATTGATGAGTGAGAAGTCATTAAAACATGGTTATGGGTACATATTCCCGTGTCCCCCAACCACTTGGCTTGATGGGGAAGTGGAAGCCCCCCCCCCCCCCTCCCCTTTTATGATATAATCACCCTTTTTGGGAAGGATGTATATTATTTCATAAGCTTCCAACATTTGACTTTGGGGAAGACTCCTGCAAGAGATTATAATTAGAGGAAAGATCTTCCAAAGAGTCCAAACAACCATGATTATCCAACATATTTGCAACTTTGTTGCCATACTACCAAGCATGGAGGAAATGATGACTAGGATTTATGTCAGTAGGGATTAATAGTTGTATATGAGTTCTTTAAGATGTCATCTTAGGGTGAATTCTAAAGCTTATAGATCATGTTAATGATAACTTGAGAGTTTCCTTCTACAAATATTTTGGAGTAACCCTATGCCTGTGTAATTTCCAACTTAGTGATTAGACAGTGAGTTATGTTGAATTATTATTGTTAATGCCCAATAAGTATGAGTAGATGTAGAGTGGAATGTAATTATGACCCCTTATGGATTCCCATTCGAAGCACAGTCAAAATTAAGTTTGCGCAATGTAGGTGGATTAGGGGACCATATAGATGGAATGGTAGGTGGAGAAGGAGGGGCAGGGGAAGGATAGTGAGAAGGGAAAAAGAGACTAGATGCCAGCAGAGGAGGAGTTGGGTTTCCTATTTGTGGTATTTCCTATCAAATGAGGACTAGGGGGAGACTTAAAGAATGGATTCTTTGATGTTGGTTAGATAACCGTTCCAAATTTAATCAAAGGATAAGATGTTTCCTTCAAAAAATCTCCTATATTTCTATTCTTTCCAGATTTCCCAAAGAATGAAACATAGGGAGAGCACCTAGATTCCATTGATAACCATATTGGAGATGGCACACTTTCGCCAGTTATCAATAGTTTTGTGGATGATGAGGGGATTTTTTTTTAGCAAGAAAGTTGATCCTAAAGGAAAGCCCAAAATGAGGTGGAAAAGGTTCAGTTATTGAATAGGTGCCCCAATATTTTGAATGAAAAAGGAACAATGGGAATTTGGAAGAGCCTTGATAATTGAATTTTATAATATTATCCCATGTTAAAGTTTTGCTCCGATACAAGAGCCAAAGAAAAAAATATATTTTTTGTAGTGCCCCACTTTGGTTGAATTATCTTGATATGACATTATTTTTTATATAAGCCTTGGGGTTCATACATTATTCTTTGAAGACCTTAGGTCGAGGATCCAAATATTTAACATTTACTATTTGTGGATGTGATAAAAACTATTTTGAGTTTGATGATATGATAATAAAAATTTGATCGATTTGTTTATGACTATGTCTAATCATGTGATGGATTCATTATGTTATCGGTTTACATTAGTGTTGGTTCATAGTTAACAGGATGTCAATGGTTATGTCATGATGATGATTAATATTTAGTGTACATGCATATATTAGTGACTATTATTATGAACAAATTCTATTGATTATTATTAAGTGTGGAAGGAGACTACCCATATGCCCTACAAATGATGAGTCAATGATCTCTAGTTTGATTTAAATTTCATATTATTTTATCAAATTTTAAAGCTGAATTTAAAATGCTACTATGAAAACTAATGACATGATAGTTGGATGCAGTCACATGTTAATTTCTTGGTTGAATGACTCACACATGGGTGATGGTCTTATACATCTTGATGGAACTTTATGGGAGGAGTGGGACAGTGTCCTTGATACCACACACTAGCACTCGCATTGTGACTTGGGATAGAAGGTGTTGGGATACCTTTGCCTTAAATATTATGATGTTGTGGGGATAGACCCCAGATTGGGTCACTCGTAAGGATTTTATTGGGGGACGGGCATCGAGGCAGATTCCTCGATCCCTAGCACCATTAGTCTCACTATAGAGGGAAACTTAGGAGAGGATAGTAGTCTCCATCATTGCACCTATTTCTTCCCTTCATATTCACCAAATGCTTAAAGGGAAAGCAACGTGGCACCATTGGAAATTCAAAGGGAATTTCTTAAAGGGCACAATTGACTTGGCACCCTTGGTATAAGGAAGAAAATAATTGGCGTAGCACCATTAGAACTTCGAAGGGGCGTTCTTGAAAGGAATGATGAACTTGGTACCCTTGGCATAAAGAAAACATTTATTGGTATGGTACCCTTGAAACTTCAAAGGGAAGCTCTTAAAGGGAACGACCAACTTGGTACCCTTGGAATTAAAAAAAACCACTGAAATATAATTAAGATAAGGTAATCATACTAATTCACATAACAAAGTAGGTGATATTTTAGAATCAAGTTGGATGGGCAAGATAATTCTATTTTTTGTGACTACAAAAAATAGAGTGAGTTTGGTGAGGTGGAGGTGATTAGAGAGGGATATCTTGAGCTTGGAGTGCTCGCCTCCGTCAACTAGTATTTCTTCCTCTGCTTACAACCCCATTGCAACTCAGGGGTTTGTGGGGAAGAAGAGTACCCAAGGAGTAGGTTGGGAGTTCAACTGGTGAGTCACCAACTTTCAGTTGGGACACATTATCCTTCACATGTGGACGTGGAAGATAGCAAGGGATTGCAAGAAAAACAAAGCCAAGAATCAAAACTCCACTCATTGGTGAACAATACCTTGTGTATTCTTAAAATATTTTATATGATTATTGATATATCTATAATTTCTATATTATATAAGTGAATGTTATGATGGTCTAATTGTGATTTATGGCTATTGATGATGTATCTCAAATTTATGTGTTTTCAATTTTGATGTATGTTTTAAGTAATATGTGACCTCATAAAGCATGTGGTTAACTATTGACTAGTATAAAATGGATTTCCTAATTGCTTATTTTTCAATGTTGTATCTTAAATATATCACTTGGTATTTAGTTAAATATTGGTTGGTTCCTATATATAGAACTTGTTTCCTTTATCTTGAGTCTGAATTGTATTTAAAAAGAATGTCGTCATAGGGAAGGTACCTACACTTGGTATCAAAGACTAAGTTAAACCCATATGACTTATGGATCCATTAAGGTTTACTCTCATCAATGACATGTTATGATTTCATTGGAATAATGCTATAATTGTGATGAATTCATGTGGGAAGTCTAGTATCTATATATATAAAAAAGGTTAGCATTCTGAAAATTTGTTTAAGAAATATCTAGAATAGGGTATCTTTTAAGGATTTAATATTTTTCCTATATATAGTATTTTAGGCAACTATTATAGTTTGAAAATTCATACATATAGAATGTAGGTGAATATTCAATAAAAAAAAACATGTAATTTACTATTAAATTTGGCAAAATTTTGGTAAATATGATCCATTTAATCATATATATGTAAAAATTAGGTGAATTTTTAACCAAATTGGCAAATATGTTTTTCATAAAATGTCAAAAAATAGCCCATTTGCAAAATTTCGCCCTTAAAGTTTTCCCTAATCTAGAAACCACATAATTTCGTCAAAAGATGATCAACCTTCCTAGTAAAACAAATGTTGTACAAAACCGGCCCACAGAGAATATAAATGAGAAGGAAGCTAAAAGACAAAAATAGATAATAATGCTTCCAAGCCTAGACATAAATTAATGTTTTTTAGATATTGAGGATGAATGATTATGAAACTCCTTCCCTTAATTCAACCACTTCAATATGACCTCCCAAAGTTTTTTCATATCTAGAAAGAGTACCATCTTGGATTTTTAATTCCGAGAATATGTGAGTAGAGGAAATTTTAACAAAAGAGGCTACAATATCCTCTAATTGATCTAAGGCTTTGAGCTGGATATTCTACACTTGAATAATGCCAAGAATCCAATTCATCCATAAAAGGCAGTCGCCAATATCTGAATATGATTGATTAAAAAAAAATATTTGAAATGGTTGATTAAGTTAAACCACAGAAACTGTCAATCTACCAACCACAACAAATGAATGAGACAACATTTAAGAGAAAGGAGAGAAACACAGGAAACGAGCATTTTTTTGGCTAGTATGAAGGGAAACTCCAATATTCTAAAGAGACATTGGTGTATGAAGAGAATACTCAACATAAAGCGAAACTCCAAGATGCTAAAGAGACATTGGTGTATGAAGAGAATACTCAACACATGAACACAAAAATGATAAATACTCGATCTGAAAACTAAAATTGTAAATCAAAGATTTTATCATTAATTTATCACTACCTGCAAAATAATTATGCCATTGGTTATGGTTTTCGCTATTACCTCTACTCATCACAAGTGTTATGAAAACTATCATAAAGAGTTATGAGTAACAAAATAAGATAAACCTATCAACCTAATCAATTTCATAGCCACAAGAGATAACCATGGATAATTAATACAACTATTGGTTAGGGTGTGGGAGCATCTGCCAATTTTCAGAGTCCACTGATCAGAGGGAGGTAACTTAACTAATCAAGTTGAGTCTAGTGAAACCCTGGTTATTTAATATTGTCAAGAAAAAATCAAGACTTTATTGCGGTGACATGAAGTATAGATACACAATATACACTCACATTATGATTTACTAGTAATTCATAATCAAGTCTTATGAACCTCCACAATGTCTTGCCAACTAGAGAGATTAGGAGGAGGCCCTGCTATGAGTGCTAAGCTCAATATTCTCTTGACCTTTGTTAGACTTAGAGTCTTAATTTTTACCAACCACTACTAGATGTGTTGTCATTCTGAGTACCATGTGGTAATTCTCTTTTTATGTGAATAAGTTTTCCTTCATGAAAATGAATTTTTATATTGTCGACTATGTCACGTTCGAACGCAAAATATGGGTCTGGTTAGTATGAAATTAATGTTGAGTAACTTTCCTAGTCAATCCTAACCCAATCTCATAATGTTAACTATGATTATGTTTGTAGAAAAAAGGTCAATCCAGGTAAGAAGTGACATAGAAAACTTAAAGAGTGGTTCTACCAAAATGTACTCACGTGCTTTTGAAATTAGTGATGCTTCAAAGGCACAAAAGCCAAGTTAAGCCACTGCTCGATTGAAAAGTATTGAGGCGAAAATATCCATGTGCTTGTACTATGTTATGTTTTGAGGGGTTTTGGATACTTAATTTTACCGGTCACTGTGACATGTGTTTGTCCTTAAAATGACAATGAAAAACACAAATATAAAAAGTAGTTACAAAATAATTTTTTATATAAATATTACAGAATATTCACAGTTTTCCATATTAAGCACAAATTTAACATAGGCATACATTCCCTTTCATCCACATTACCATTCTCACTAAATCCACCACAAAGTTCATCAATACATAATGTACAATTGGAATTTAAATTTTAAACTTAATTTACCACCATTCTCTAGTACATATGTGTGGAATAAAAAGTGAATTTGAGCCCAACTTGTCATTGAATTTGTTTGATCCATTTTTGGAATGCAAAGGTGTACCAAAACAATATTTGAGTACCAAAAATAAACCCAAGGTAGATATGGTACCTATGATTTTTTTGGGAGGTGGTTTGATGTAAATGTATTTTAGTTATATGCATTAGCCTGTTGCAAACAACTTCCACATTAAACTGGTATGAGCATAAGATTTGATAGGTGGTTCCAATTATGTCCGTGAAGTAAACTTGAAGTCAATCCTTCCATACAATTCAAATATAACATCATAATACTATAAACCACTCAAAGATTTTAAATTCTCTCTCTTTAAAGTTTGGATGTCCCTTGTCATGGTAACCATATTTGGTCATTTTGTAACCATATTTGGATATTGCATTTTCACATTAAACGAGTATGAGCATAAGATTTGACAAGTGGTTCCAATTATTTCCTTGAAGTAAACTTGAAGTCGAACCTTGCATACAATTCAAATATAAAGTCATAATACTATAAACCACTCAAAGATTTTAAATTCTCTCTCTTTGAAGTTTGGATGTCCCTTGTCATGGTAACCATATTTGGTTATTTTGTAACCATATCTGGGTATTTCATTTTAATATTCTAAAATACCAATGTAATTTTGTACTATTTTTTTTACTAGGAAAAAAAATTCTTTACATTCAATACCTTAAGGATGAAATCATAATATACATCAGAATTTCTATCCAAGATAAAAAAAAAAAGAGTGCTATGGCTATATTTCAGAGAGTTCAATTACTGACCTATCTCTACATATTAAATTCATCTTAGGCTTATCATATGAAGCCTCTAAAATTTCATGTTACCCTTCAGTCTTCCTAATGGCTCCACACATATATCAAAATATCACGAGACAAAAATACACAATATCAATACTTAAACTGAATATTGAAAAAAAAATCCCTACTTCAAAACAAGATTCTAACAATAGTCGTCGCTCATGAGCCTCCAATAAATTCCTTCTCAGAAAGGAGTTGCTCCTGTCATTGAAGAGCTTCTTTTGAAAATTGATCAACAAGAGAGTTAAATTCTTGATATATATGAACAAAATAAATTTCTTCAAATATGCCTTTCACATGCAAGATTTAGGTCATAATAGGTTATGAATCCAAGTTATCAACTATGTTCTTATTGTTTTCTGGTCTATCATTAACTTGGAGTCTCCAAATACTTGTAATTTTCTTAAAATTTTCTCTGTCACACTTTTCAGAAGGAGGCACAATGCAAAGATATCAACTCTATTGTTAGTTCCTTTCCCTACTAACGTCAAACCTATATCTTGACCATCGTTATCCCCCACTACTTTCTCTATTACACTCAATGTTCAAGCTACAATTGTGTTTGGAATGAATGAAATTGGTAATGATACCACCATAGAAGGCTTGAGAAGCCATCATGTCTTAATATGACCATTAGTGGCTTTCATCCTACTATATCATCTTGTGTTTGTTGAAAATTTTGTATTACAGATCAGATTTAATATCACCTTTAACAACATTTATGCCAATAAGTAGGTTGTAGAGGTGGGATAAATGATATGGTCAATATGTATATCCTTGGGACTTCTAAACATGGTAGTTTTTTCACACTAAAGTTTCCTTAGAAAGGTGGTCATGTAGATGAAGATGGATTAAAATCTTGATTTGACATCAAAAGGTACTTATTCCCTTGATCTCATAGTAAATTGAGCATAGAAAAGTAAGTTACTTCTTGGTCTTGATCTGTATAAGCTAACAATTGGTTGCTTAGGAAAATAGAGACTCAAATAGGTCCTCTAACTGTACCTTAAGTGAATATTTATGCTATATCTTTATTACAATCTCTGCTTAATTTTGTAGAACTAATAATATATTGTGAGAAGCCTAGAGAATAATAGAGGAAAATGAAATCTTCATTACACAAACAATAAAGGCTTTGTCTATGCCTTTTGAAGAAATCGGAGATGGGAGGAATCCCAATCCCTCCCTATGCATGGTTATGCCTGATAGAACTATAAGTTATTTTACAGAATATTAAATATCTTTTGAAGGTCCATAGCAGTGATGGAAGTTGTGTTTGGTTTGTCATGCAAACCAAAGGATATCAAATATATATTATGTTTTTACACAAGTTATGTCTAGTACATTGGATGTAATTTTATTGAGATTGTTGGATGATTAGAATAGTTTAAGGAGAAAATTGAGTTGGTTCACAGTCCTACCATTAGAGCTAATATTTTCATTGATATTTATGAAGAAAATATCTACAAATATCTACTAGTTGTTCTTGATGAATTCAAGGAGGAGGTGACCCTAAAATAATCAAAACTCAAAACGTTTTTTGACAATTTTCTTCTAAAAAAATGCAAGGGATTATTGAAGAGAATAGAGTTGTCAGAGGAAGATATGAAAAAATAGAAAACGCTAGGTGAAAATCAAGTTGTTTCAATTATTAATAGCATGATTGTTGAGATTCAACAAGAATATCCTAGTGAAAATTATGCACCTACACTAGGATGGAGCCTTAGGCTATTTTTAGGTGGATGTCTATTTACAGATGGATGAGAAAATTCTATTTATAGATGAGGTATATTTATATATGTATGTGAAAGTTCTATTTATAGATTGCATGTCTATCTATAGATGCATGTAAACTATTATTATCCCTTAATATTAGTTGGGCAATACGCAATAATCTATTCTCAATGATCTCTTGGAAATAGTTCACTAAAGTGTAAAATTAGTTAGCTATGGGAATTTCGAGTTGAGTGGTTGGTTTGTGGGACATGCAAGTGGACTTAGTTGTAACTAAGTGATTCGAAGTTGTAACGAAGTTGGAAGTGTAGTTATGAAAGTTGTAAAGTAGTTTAACTCAGTTAAGTGAGTTAAACTCAGTTGTGCTAGTTGTAACTCAAGATACACTAGTGAGAGATCAAGTGAATTAATTATTAATTAATTCACAATCAGTGGCCTCACATGCAACTGAATATTTACTACTATTAACTACATGCATGTCATATCCAGTGGAGACCCAGTTGAGATGTAGGTGAAAGGGACATATTGACTATCAGCTGTGACACTATCGGTTACATACATGCAACCACACACACATTGGATGTGCCCATGAGGATTTCACAGTCAAGGAAAGTAGGATTCCATTCATTTAGGGATTTTTATCAGCTGGGATTAAACATTGGAGGCAGGCTCTCTGGAGACAGTAAATTGGCTAAGGAACTTGCAAATTTTTGTATGACAATGTGAGACAGTTAGCCATTGTACTGATAGATCTTGGAGTAGAGCTTTGTATGTAATTGTTTCATGATCCATCATATAATACATAATAGAAGATAGTGGGGTTTTTAGCTATATGCTTTCCCTGGGTAAATTATCTGTGTTATGTGTGATTGATCTTTCTTCATGATATTGCTATTGGCAATTGTGTTTTAAATTTCTGCAAAGATAAGTAGAAGAAATTATGTATTTAACAGTGGCATATAATTTTTAGATCAGGAGAATCCAGGCAATACATATTTTGTTTTAAATTTCTACAATGATTGTCTTCATGCTTTATTGCAATTGTGCCTTATTCAGGGTTACAAATATATAATTGGATGCACAATTACAAACATACAATTAACACATAGTTTCTAGAACAATGTCCAAGTATATCCCTCTTATTGTAGATGATTTGAAGTGTCCAATTTCACTTGATTTGATGAGGGAACCATTCACAGTGACTGCAACCTTCCTTGTAGAAAAACATGCTACAACTTTTGAAAAGAAAAATAAGGCTGCTTATGAACTCAAAATATGTCCTAAATGCAACATGACCAATAGAGCATGCATGTAAGAGAGAAGAGCCATTCCTTTTCTTGTATCACTGTTATCTTCATAGGATCCTATTGTGGCCAGCAACAACCCCCCTTCTTATTTAGTATTATCACTAATACTAAATAAGTGGGGGCCCTTAGTCAAAAAATTAAAAAATCGATTAGTGCTTGTATTTCCTTTTTCAATAAAACTTACTATCATAAACTTAGGAGAATACCCCTTGAAAAATATAAAAAAGCTTAAGTTTTATGATAAGGTAGGATAAAATCATTCCTTAAAGAAATATTGCATCGCAAAAAAGGTAATGGATACCTCCTTACAAGTGGAATTCTAAGATTATGAGATCGCGATGCGAAACTACGCACTAAAAACATTCATCGCATCGCATGCCTCAAATATCACTTACACTGAAAAACCTCAAACCGCCAATATGCGATGGCACATATCGCAAGTTTCATTTCACAGAAAACACATTAACGGATGATTGTCATATGCTACCCTCCAACGATATCGCAGTATTGCGATATTGCGATTCCACGAGATTGCAATCTGTGATACTGCGATCTGCGATATTGCGAAGCAAATCGTAGATCGCCTTATCGCAGATCTTTAGGGCTCGTTGTACGAAAAATATTTTTCCATAAACCGAGACCTGGTTATGTGCTTTAATGTTAATCAATGAGTTAGTTTCCAATCATTAATGAAATATGGTTTTGTTCTGATCGAAGAGCCATTTCACGTAAGGTGATATATTTTATATGTCTTCGGCATTTAAAGCTTTCCTGTCATCTTTTTCTTCTCATTATTCTCACCTCATTTGTAAACTGCAGGAACGAAGAACAGAAAACCATGCAAAGCAGTATTCAGGATATTATGGGAAAGAAAGGCAAATCTCCGAATTCTGAAGACAAAGAAATGACGCCCTTGTATACAGACACCGCCTATAATAAAGATGCTGGTATTACTACTTGGGAAGGCATGTACAGTCTACTTGAGGAAGAGAATCCCAAAATAATGGAGGTTATAGCTACTGCAGGCTCACATGGGTCTTCTGAGGCGTCTATTACAGAGCTAGCTTGCTCTTTCTTGCACCGGATAGCGGCGAGGCCCAAAATTCTTCCATACACGGACATGGTTAAATGGGTATTGGACAGCGCTGACATAAAAAAGAAAAAATTTAAGACTTAGGGTCAAGGACTCACTGGCTCATTCACTCCACAAGATTTGAGACTCATGTGTCATTCACTAGGGCCACAAGCGACTTATAACAAATAGTTCATGGAGAAGTTTGCTAAAGAAAATGAAGACCTAGAAAAATGCACAAAGGACTGGTCAAGGAGGGACGAACCACTAAAAAATGATAAACATGGTATGTATAGTACTGGTTCTCTCACCTCCCCGTATTGCTTTGTTGCTGCTATGCTTTGTAGACTTTTTGGGAAGCCAAACATTAATAAATTTTCATCTGAATGGCTACCATTATTGAATGCCGCCATTAATGCTACTGTTGTGGATTGGGCTAAGATATTATCTGACAACTTAGCCACAACCATTTTAAATTACCGGTCTAAAAGAACTATTTCTCAGAGAACTTATCCCCCTTTTTACTTATTTGCATATGTGATGGATGCAATCTGTTATATTTCCAAGTTTCCTTTAATGGGTTGGAAATGGACGACTCAAAACCCCTTACCCATTCATATTTATCACAAAGAATTGTGGGATTCCAAGTTCACTCCATATTTTTACAAGATTTGTCATGGAATCATGTTGCCCCTGTACAAAATGTTATATGATAAAGAAGCTCCAAGATTCTCCCGAAGCAGAGGTAGATATACTCCCTGTCGCAAGATGGTTCGGAGAAGAACTTTTTACATATGTCAGGGTATTCGGAAGTCTCGCTTCCCCTCATGTATTACCTTTATATGTTCTTGATAAACTCATGGCACGAGAAATTGCTTATCAAACCTGCGGAGAAAGAGCTTTGACTAAAGATTTGAAGGACAAAAAGAAGGCTATTTGGCCACAATTTCCTGTGGCCTGTGGAGCCTTTTCACTATTTGATGTAGGCCATGCATTCAAAGAAGTAAACAACATAACATGTCTACAATTGTTCAAATTTCCAGGAAGACCATTCGACCCTTATGATATTGCTAAAAATTTCACTGTTGCAGTCAAAATAAAGGTGTTTTCTAAAGAAGATGATCTTTTTGATGACATGTTCCAACATAAAGGTACACTTAAAGAGGTTCTACATTAGGCCCAAATGCGATTTCCTCCAACATAATTTTAAGAGTTCAAGATATATAGGGAAAGGAGGTTAGCTAATATCCCTTTGGATAAATTACACTTGGAATCCATCAGGGAACCAACTCCCAGTATTAGTCTCAGTGGAAGTTCAGGCACAGATAGATCTAAATATAAGTCCGGGAGAGAAACGTCAGAACACTCTAAGAGGTCTGAAAGTGACCATGATAAAAGTGAAGGGACAGTAAGGGATACTGCCCAGTCAAAGGAGCTCCCACAGCAACAGGTTTTGACCTCTCCACATCTAGATCCTCCCCCTCTCATTGTCCAGCCACCATCAGTCAGAACCAAGCTAGATAAAGAATGGGAGACATTCAATGATTTAATCAATATTGAAGGACAGAGCACAAAGACACATGTGAGTAATGTACGGGCAACAAAAGATATAGTCACAGGAACAATTATAAATGTCTCAGAAATGGAACATATTCCCATTACCCCATCCTTTGAACTTATGCTCAAAATAGAGGAAATTCCTCCTCTTGATGTATTTTATAGTCCAAAACACAAGGTAGTAGTGAGAAGACAAAGAAAGAAAAGGAAATTGGAAAATGTGCTCTCTCATGATGCAGAGCAATTAGACATCCTATGGCAAGATCCTACCACCGATCCCACTGAAAATATCACCAAATTGTCTCAGATCACAGGAGCATATGCCTCTGCGACCATTGATAAAGTATTTGAGGTATGAAAACTATTGAAAGAGAAAGAAGATCAAATATAGGTTTTGCAGCAACAGCTGCAACAAGCCAACGCCAACAACGAAGCACAGAAACAACTTGAAAGATTACAGGAGGAATTCCAACAAATGCAGATAGGGTACCAGAACAGTTTGGCTGAAAGAGAAAAATAGTTACAGGTTATGCAAGAGATGCACAAGGATGATCCTAAGCTTATAGAATTCATCACAGAATCCATTTCCTTAAATGATCAACTACTGCAGCAACAAGAAGCATTGTGCCAAAGAATATCACAGTGGAACTCTTATTGTGAAATAAGCGATAAAATCACTAATCAAGTCGTAGAATTACGACATGATTATGATTTAATTAATAAAAGAGTTATTGAATATTTGGCTTGGAAAGAAACAAAGGAGGGGAAAAGAGCAGGCGAACCAATAATCAACGACAATAAAAAAGAAATGCTCTTTAACAAATGGGATGCACAATTCAGGAAAGCAGAGCAAGCGGCAGAAGAAGCAGCCACAATAGCAAACAGTGTTATTGACTGCATAAATGAAAATTTTCATAGGGTAAATATGATCTCAGAAACCACTCCTGGGTATCTACCGAAAGTACAACAATTGCAAACAGGCTGGAGACAGAAGGCTCAAGAAAAGGTAGAATCAATCAAAATATTAACTAAGTTGAATTGGGATTCTTACTGGGCGTATTTGGTAAAACCACACAGCCAGTGCATGACTCTCAAATGTATCATCAATTCTGTCGAGAAGATGGCGCCAGCTCTTGCCAATTTCATTTTCGCTGGACAGTTAAAGTCAGAAGTCAGCCAGCCGACTCTTCTCAAACAAATGCTGAACACTTGCAATTTCAAGGAACATATACATAAATAGTTGGTTGTTAGTTTTAATTTTAGATTCAGTGTTAGTATTAATTTTTCTTTATTTTTTCCTGAAATGAGGATAGTCATTTAAACCGTATCCTACATTTTTGTAATAAATTAATTTTAGATTTAGTTAGTGGTATTTAAACCCTTCTCATGCATTTAGAGAGGGGTCCTGAAATTTGTCAAAAACTTGTCCTCAGAACATGCACTTTTTCACCCTCCGAGGAGGTTTTGATGAATGAATGGAACAAGATTTATTGATATATGTGCTTAATATCTACTACTGATGTTTCGCTTTTGTACTCTTAGTGGATGTTGGATTAAGAAGAGATAAGTCATTATTGCTTGAAGCTCATGAGTAGAACTAGTTATAAATGGTACTTTTATCTCTTAACTATTTATGCCTTTGTGTTAAAGTGATATTCATGTTCAGTTGTTTATATATTGATGCGTTAATGCTTGAGTTATCATTTGGCACTTCTGTACGATGATAGCTATTTATTTATGCTTAATATATGAGTAGCTTATTATGCGATATGTTTTTCACAACTGTTTCGTCTAACTTTTTATACGAAGTGGTTTATCTCCATTGAATTATTTTCTCATAACAGTTGAATGATCTTTATTACCAATTGTTATTTTAAATCATTTTAGATCACATAACGGAAATATTACATCCCAGGTTAGTATATAATTATATATTTCTGTTTATTAGAATACAATTTCATGTTATTAGATTAGAGTTAGAATAAAAGCATTTCACTTAGGAACTTTTAGAAAGAAAATATCAATTCTCAACACACACACACATATTTGGAAAATCATCCCATATCCCCAGTCGGACCCACTATACCAAACGGAAAAGGAGCTGCTAACCAAGGTCCGGACCAGGTGGGTATCCCCCTTGTTGTAGACCCGATTTTTGGGGCTTCAACATATTTGGTGCTAGAAGGAGGGCCCCGAACTGTGAATGGAAAGTAAGTCAAAATCTAAATACCATTTTGAGATTAAATCACCCTCACCATCTCCCTCGAATTCTCCATTGCACTTAGAATCTTTAAATATAGAGCCAGAAGTCAAAAGAACAACAGCCGCTGCCACAAACCCTGACATTTCAGAAGAATCTGCTATTGAACCTCCTCAAGTTGAATCTTTGATCCATAAACTTCAGCGATTTTCAATATCACCTCAAATATCTGATAAATATCAAGGCAACATGACTTCGCAATATAACCCTGCTCATCCTCTCACCAGATTAAAGAGCGAAAAGTTTGGTGTTCAGCTAACCAAGTTACCTCTACCTACAAGGAAGAGAGCAAGAAAATCACCTAAAGGGTCTGATAGCGAGACTCTTTCATCATCATCATCCATCTCAACCTCTTCACCGCGAAGTCAACCATCCACCCCACCACTTCAGATTATTGTCCGTCAATCCACTGGAACTTCCACATCTCCTTCTCAAACATCTGGAATCGTAATATCCTCATCTTCCCAACCGCAGGGATCATCTTCTGCGCTTTCCTTTGTTGGTAGTTCAGCGATGGCCCAATCTCCATGGAATAACCCAAGGGCAGTCTTAATGCCTGCGCCCTTGAGTCAAATACCAGCCCATCCTGAAAAATGGCTACCTAAGTTTAATCTTGAAGCAGGCATTCTAGCGGAAGAACATATAAATAACTTTATGTTGTCCATAAATCTCTATGGAGTTACCAATGAAGACGTTATCATCCGAATTTTTCCCTATACTCTACAAGGAGCAGCCGGATCATGGTATTTCTCATTACCATCTGGATCTATCACTAGTTGGGATATCTTCCAAGATCAATTTTTGACTAAGTTCGGTGATGACAGGTCTACGACGACACTGATCAATGACCTATCTAACCTTAGGGCTGAGTCAAAGGAACCTATCAAAGATTTTAATTCACGTTTCAATAAACTGTTAAATAAAATTCCCACTGCTTCTAAGCCTAGCGAAGAAGTGTGAAGTGAATGGTACATCTCTCCTTTACCATCAAACATAGCAATCTTCGTTGATAGGGCTAACAAAACAACTTTAGCTGACAATATGAAGGAAGAAATAGCGATAGAGAAACGTATCATAGCTCTAGAAAAGAAAAACGCGATAGAGGAACGAAAATCGAAGAAGGTTACTTTTAAGGGAGACCCCAAGAAAAAAAATTTGAAAGATCTGTTCGATTTAGAAGGATTGTAGAAAGTTCTGAAAACCATGTCCAACGAAATGGTTGACATTAAGAAACAAGTGGCAAAAACATCTTCTAAAAGGCCATACAAGCCTTATAGAAGAAACCCTTCGACCGATTCAAAGCCGCCAAATGCTATCACAAGTGCTGAATCAGAAGAAGAAGAAGAGGAGATTGCTACTGAAGAAACTACTGATGAAGAAGAAGTTGTAGAGGTACAAGGTATGTGGGATTTCATCCTCCCAGATGAAGAAGATCAAGAGGCATTCCCGGTTAACACTCGAAGTAGAAATAAACTTGATCCTCCTCAACCTACTCCTAAGCCAAAGAGCAGAAGCTCAATGACTAAGGATAAAGTTGCAGCCAAGAAAACGACATCTAAAGCGACTCAAACTAGCCCAGTCCAAATAGATTCATCAACTCCATTAAAAACGCTGATCATTTCAGATGAAATGGAGTATAATATCATAGAAGACATGAAGAAGACTAGGGCTAACATCACTTTTTATGAATTGAGCAAGTTAAAACACCAGCAAAAGGTACTTTTGAAAGAATTACTTGTTGTACCAGAAAAACCTCTGCTCGCCGCTGTAATCTCTCAAGCTTCCCATGAAATGGGAAGACCTCCAACTAATGTGATTAATAAAATTGATCCAAAAGATATCGCTTTAATTAGAGGAAGGTCGAGATCTCATACTCCCCCATTTATTCTTACTTATGAAGTTTTCAATAAAAATTTGCATAATTGCTTAGTGGATTATGGAGCTTCATCTAATATTTTACCAAAATCAATATGTGCAAAGTTGAACGCTCAACCGCAAAAATCTGCTCATCTAGATTGATCACAAGTTGAAGTGATCGGCGAATTAAATCAGGTTACCATAAGGCTGTCATCTAATCCAAAGGTATGTCAAGTTATCGAAATTTTAGTTGCAGATATTCCAGAATTTTATGGCTTAATTCTTAGTAGAGATTGGTCAGAAAAACTTCACGGATACTTTGCAACTGATTGGTTGCACATGTGGCTCCCTTACAATGGTAAACCAAATCAGATAAATGTTGAGCGAGAAATACATCAAAAATACATAGTAACAAAACTAGAAGGAGAAAATTAACCAGTAGCATACAACAATAATATCATTGGGAACTACTCAGCTGATTCTTTCTTAGGAAATTTTAATGCTCATACTTCACCTTACTTAGAACATTCTGTTTTATCTCAAGTAGAAATTTTTTCTCAAACAGATAGTTCTAAATGTATTAATTTTATAGATGCTCCTGTAAATAAATCTTTATTTTGGAAGTTATTTTTTGATGGTTCTAAGTCTAATGAAGGAGCAGGAGCAGGATGCGTGTTGATTAGTCCAAAGGGAAACAAAACTAGGCTAACTTGTAGACTCGAGTTCGATTGCACCAATAATACCGTAGAATATGAAGCTTTAGTCCAAGGATTATACAAAGCAATCGGATTAGACATCAAATATATACAAGTTTTCAGAGATTCTGAAATTGTAATCAGACAGGTACGCAATGCTATACATTTTTTATCAGGGCATTTAAAGCATTACCAATATTTAGTTCAAGATCTGACTGAACACTTATAGAATTTAATATTTCATCAATTCCCAGACTCCAGAATGCTAGTGCAGACCTCCTAGCTAACGTAGCTTCCAAGCTCATTCCTTCAGAAGACTATAGCCCTGATCGATTTTCAATCGAATTAATCTTTAGACCCTCGATTCTTGATAACATTACCAATTGGAGGATTTTCAATGATGATCCTGATATTGTAAGCTTCCTCACATCTGAAGGATCTTACACCAATCAGATAATTGATGAGGACCAACATGACAGACAATTGCAACAAGATAGCACTAATAATGCTATGCCAAAGTCAGTAGTCAAGTTAGAAGACCTTAATGATTTGAAAGATTGATTCAAAATATCTACCAATTCAAAACTGTAAATTTCAACTTTGAACTATGAATTAGTAAATCTAGGAACTGATACCAAACCACAGAATATCAACCTAGGCCTTGGCCTAGCTCCTAAAGAAAAATTAGCATATGTTCGTCTATTGAAACAATACAAAAGTGTTTTTGCCTGGAACTATGATGAAATCAAAACTTATGACACTTCTATCATCCAACATACTATCCCAATGATAAACGATGAAAAACCTGTCCAGCAAAAGCTGAGAAAGATCCATCCCAATTTAGAAAACCAGATCAAATATGAACTCAATAAGTTATTGAAAGCCAAAATCATTTTTCCCATTCGACATTCTAAATGGGTTTCCAATATGGTTCTCGTTAGAAAGAAGAACGGAGACATTAGAATTTTCATTGACTTTCGAAATCTTAACAAAGCCTGCCAAAAAGATAATTTTCCTTTGCCTCCCATGGAGAAAATATTGTAGGCAGTCACAGGATCAGAATTAATGTCCTTTTTAGATGGTTTCTCTGGTTACAACCAAGTGTTGGTCCATCCAGATGATCAATTGAAAACCACATTCAGAATCAAATGGGGCACTTACGCATATCAAAAGATGCCCTTTGGTCTGATCAACATTGGTGCCACATTTCAGAGAGCCATGGACATCGCATTCAAGGGATTAGTTAAAAATCAGTGGTAATTTACTTGGATGATATAACTGTATATTCCAAGAAATGAGGCAATCATCTTAGAGATTTAAAACAGATCTTCCAACGTTGTCAAAGGTATGGAATTTCACTTAACCCGAAAAAATCTTTTTTTGCATTAAGTGAAGGAAAACTTCTTGGATTCATAGTGTCAAAATCTGGAATTCATATTGATTCTAACAGAATCAAGGAGATTTCCGAAATACCCCTACCTCACAACAAGAAAGCTATGTAATCTTTCCTTGGCCAGATTAATTTTGTAAAGAGATTTGTGCCAGATTTTTCAAGAATTGTATCTCCTTTACAAGCAATGATTAAAAAGAACTCAAACTTCAAATGGGGCCAAGACGAATATGAGGAATCCAATCTGATCAAACAAGCAATTATTAACGCTCCATCTTTAGCAACTCCAAATTTTTCTGATCCTTTTATTTTATATACATTTTCCTCTGATAGATCATATGCTGTGATACTCACTCAAGCAAATCAAGACAAGGCAGAAGCCCCAATTGATTTTTTCAGTTCAAATTTACAGGGGGCTGAGTTAAACTATTCAAATGTAGAGAAACAAGCTTCTGCTGTTTTCAAAGAAATTAAATATTTTAGACCTTTCTACTTAAAACCCATACAAAAATCATAGTGCCGTTTCCAGCGGTAAGAAATCTCTTAGTACAGAAAGATGTGGGTGATAAAAGAGCCAATTGGGTTATTTCCTTACAAGAATATGACGTAGAAATCAAACCAGCAAGTATTGTAAAAGGTCAAGGCTTTTGCAAAATGCTAGCTGGAGCATCGCTTATTTCCGAAATACCATCTGCAGAGATACAAATGTATGAGGTAAGCCTAAACGATGTTGAATCATTATACGCTGATATCATATTTTATCTAAAGAATGGATATGCTCCTCCAAATCTCGATTACACCAAGAAAAGAGCTCTAAGGTTGAAGGCTAAACAATATCAGCTCGTGAACGATGTTCTTTTTAAAATGAATTATGATTCTGTTCTCCTTAGATGTCTTGAGAAATATGAAGCTGAAAAAGTCTTGCAGGAACTCCACGATGGGCCAGCAGGCATACATTATGCTGGAGACTCTACTGCACATAAAATCCTCCGCACAGGCTATTACTGGCCCACACTATTCAAAGACTCACATAGCTACGTAAGGAAATGTCAAGTTTGTCAAACCGCTGCTGAGAGACAAAATAAACCATCATTACCGCTGCAACCAGTCAACATTGAGCAGCCTTTTTATCAATGGGGATTGGACATAATAGGTGAGATCATTCCTCACTCTTCTAAACAACATAGGTATATCCTTACAGCAACTGATTATTTTACTAAATGGGTAGAAGCAGTTCCTCTCAAGACGGCTAATGCCGAGCACATCATCGAATTCATACATCAGTTCATAATCACCAGGTTTGGTTTACCTTCTGCTTTAATGTTTGATAATGCATCGTATTTTTCTGGTAATGCTATGACTGAATTTGCACTCAAAAGCAGTTTCAAACTTAAATACTCTGCCAATTATTACCCACAGGAGAATGGGTTAGCTGAATCTACAAATAAAAACTTAATCAGAATCATTAAGCGAACCATTGATCAAAATCACAAAAATTGGCATAAGTCTTTAATATATGCGTTATGGGCAGATCGAATAACACAGAAAGCCTCCATTGGAACTTCTCCCTTTAATTTATTTTATGGGAAAGAAGTGGTTCTTCCAACTCATCTAGCAATTCCCTCTTTGGCCTTAGTTCAATATATTGATGAAGGACCAACTTCTTCCTTACAACTAAGGCAGCTGGAAATAATTAAGCTAGAAGAGCAACGAGAACAGGCCAAAATAACTCATGCTCATCACCAAGCATTAGTAAAAGCTTCTTTTGATTCAAACATGATATCCAGAAAGGACTTTTAGATGGAAGATCTAGTTTTAAAATGGGGCAAGGCTCATGAGGAAAAAGGGAAACATACGAAATTTCAATGAATGTGGATTGGCCCTTTCCAAATCGTAGAAGTCATAGGTCCATCTACTTTTATGTTACAAGATTTAACAGGAAAAAAAGAGTCTTTACCTGTTAACGGACAGATCCTCAAAAAATATTTTCCATAGGAGATCATTCTTCTATTTTGTAGATTAGTTTTCTTTATTTTCATAATAAAACCAATTGTAAATGGTTACATTTGGAATTCACGAAAAAGATACAAATTCTCTTTTAGATTTTGTTTTTTCACTTGTATAAATAGAATTCTTCTAGAAAATTGATCATTATTATTGAAAGATACAATTAAAGGCTCTAAGCCTAGAAATGATACTAGTTTCAACCTTGTAAATTTTGATAAAAAGCGACCTTTAGTGGGAAATTGTTTTATATCAGTCCAATAAAAGGTATCACTAACAAAACAAAGATTCTCTGTAGAAAAGCTCTTTCTAAAAAACTCTACCATTGTCGTCCAGAGCTATCTTAAGGAAACAATGACTTCCTCCCCACCTAGGAAATTACAACGTTCAGGGAATAATCCAATGATACACTTTAACTTAAAGAGTAAGAGGTCTCATCATGAGCCGACTTATCATGATCATAGATATTATAGCTTGCTGACTTTGCCAATACTGCATACCACAACAAGGAAATGACTCAAGATTGTTGCAATCAAAAGACAAGGGGTCTCATCATGAGCCAGCTTGTTCAGCAAAGTTATAAATCAAGTGAATGGCACTATCATAAATTGGCTACCAAACCAAGACATTGTTCTTTAAGGGTAAAAATGATCAGGAGCTCAGGACCAAGTGTCGTAAAATGGTCAAAAATGAAGGTGCTCAGAACTAGTTTGAACCTGAACGACCGGATAGAGCTCGTCTTCCTGATTCCGGCGCGCAACTGCTCCTGAAAAATCCGTCGTATTAAGTTATTCAAGTTTGAAGATTTCTCAATTTTCATTAAAAATGCCAAATTTGACTTTGGAAAATTTTATTAAAAAAAGAATATTCCACAGAATATTCTGGGAATATTCCGTGGAATATTCCGCAGAATATTCTGGGGAATATTCCGTTGGCAGCCAATGAGAAGGCGCCACGTGGCTAGCCCGGAGGCCGCCACGTGGGCCCCAAGTCAAGTTGAAAATGCGTTTTAAAATTTTTATGGGCTCGGCCGGATTTGAACACAGGACCGGGTGCATATAAACCGGGCAACTTTACCAACAGGCCACGGTTTGTTCGTTGTTTTATGTTGCGAACGGAGTCATATTTATCGCATGTGGATGTTTGGGCGGGGCCCGAAAGGGGGCCAGCTCCTAAGGGCCAACCCCCTCCGCATGGGACCACAGGCGGGGAACCCCGGCAATAAACCATCGGCGCGCAAGGATTTCGGAACGGTCCCGTGGGTTAGCACCAAGTGCGGAAGCACATTAAAATGGTTTGTTTAAACTTTAATATAATCCGCCCACGACTATAAGTCGTTGAACCAAACTCCGAGCGGCAAGGACACGGGGGGCTTATCCAATAGCCCCCACGTTTGGCGGTGATTTCGGCGGTCGTTCCATTTTGGGCGCCACCACTATTTTGACGGCCTTATCTACATTTTCTCCACAATTGGTGGAGCTTCTCAAGGTGTAACTGACAGTTTAGTAAATGGGGCATAACTTCTGCTAGGAGAGGTCTTTGAAGACGATTTTTTTTTTGATTTTGGGTCTCTTCGACCTTCTGAAGCCATTGGCACAGGTTTCACAGCCATGTGAGGTCGTTGGCAGGTGATTTTGCTTCGTGGAAGTTCCAGGAGCCACTAGGGCCAAATCAGTTTGGGAGCTGCATTGGGAATTGTGCAGGCAGTGAATGTGGAACGAAGGTCATTCCTAAAGTTTTTCAGTATTCTGAATCCATTTCTACAGCTCATTTTTCCTTTTGAGGAATTCTTCTCACTGTTTAGCTTCAGGGAAGCTTTCAGGGCCACCAGGGCCATTTCAGTGCTGGAGCTGTTTGGGGCTATGTTCATCCATTTTTGGTGATTCAAAATCCTATTTCTGATATTTTCGACCTTTTGAGTCTAATGGTAGATGTTGCAGAACCAATTTAGGTCATCTTCACCTCGAAATTCTCCATGCAAGTCTAAAGGGCCACTAGGGACAATTGGGGAAAAGTACTGTATCAGGTACAATTTCACTGTTTAGTGTTTGGGAAAGAGCATGTTTAGCTAATTCCTATCTTCTGATTCTGTATTTACAGTTAGATCTGTCTTTCGAGACACTCTTATTCTTGTATTAGCCTTTGTAGCATTTTTAATACAAGAGGACAAGCCTAGTTTGAGAGGCTTGGTCCAGCAGATGTAGCCCAGAGAAGGGGGTGAACTGCTTATCATTTTGATGTCTTTATTTGCTGAAGATGATATGCTAAACAAAACTGATATAAAGTGTTAAACAACAAATATACATAACTTGCATACACACATAATCACCTACTCAGCTGCAGAAAGTTATTTGTCTTATTCCGCAAGACATCAAATTTCAAGTATGTGTATGTCAAAGACTTCTAAGTGTTAACTTCATTATTTCTTTAGGCAGAGCCTGTAGAGGGCCAAGTAGCCTCTGGAACTCATCCTCTCTTTAGAGGTGACATGTCCGGTGAATGCCCCTACAGTCTATCTCTGTATAAGAAATAAGAAGTTTTCACATTTTCAGAGGTCACTTGGAGTGTATAGCTCAATTTGAAATTATGGGAAATGGATACCTTGCACCCTTAAACAAGTACATTCCATTTTCAGATCAGATGGTATCAGAGCACTGGTTTGCTTGACTGACATCACTAGATTGATTGTGTAGCTTGAAAGGTGTCTTAAGCAGTGTTGAAGATTGACTGCTTTATTATTCTGCAAACTACTTGTTGTTTGAGTTTGCTGAAGCTCTTTTGTTCATTTTTATAATGACAACTTCCATAAGTGAGTTCTCAAAATTTTCCTCCTTCACAAGATTTTTTGATGAAGGCTTGAAGCAAGAATTTTTCATCATGATGAATATGGTGAGAGAAATGTATGAGGATGAAAGAAAGAGCTCTAGACTTCAAGAGCAGTTGAATTCCATGAGGGAAGAGAAGCAGTTACTTTCTGACCAATTGCATGAGTTGGAGACACAACTCCTTGTTGCCAAAGAAGCCTTAGCCAAGTATCAACTTGAAGAAGAGGTAAACAATTCTAGTTTGTCTTCAATTTCTTATAAGAATGTTTATGAACTTGGTTCTTTTGAGAAACATACCAAAGGCATAGGGTCCAAGTTGATGTCCAAAATGGGATATGAAGGAAAAGGATTGGGAAAACATGCACAGGGTATATTTGAGCCAATAATGGTTGAGGTAAGGCCTAAGAATTTGGGTCTTGGCTATGGACAATCTTATGGAGAAAGTTCCAAAGCAGCTATGAAGGAAGAAGGTGTGCATCAGCATGCACTTGAACAAGGGAGTGGTGAAAGCTCTAAAACCATTGATGGGATTGATAGTGTTCCAAAGGGAGCTTCTTCTTCTTCTTTCGATTCACCTTCTCATGAAGGTAATGAAGGTGAAAGAGAAAGGTATAAATCTGATTTCAATCATATTTCCTTTGATCATGTAAAGCATGGAAAATTTCCACACAAGCATTGGAAAAGAATTGCATGTTCTTTTTGTGGTTTGTTTAACCATAGTGTTTCTAGATGTTGGAAAAGAATGGCAACATACAGGAAACTTTTGAAGGAAAGAAGGAAAAAAGCCAAAGTTCCAATGAACAATGCAAATCATGCAGTCAAGAAGATGAACATGTGTTGCACTTATTACCATAAGCAAGGACATACTGTTGAAAGGTGTTGGACTCTGAATCCAACAATGCTTCCACAAAAGTTGAAGAAATGGGAGAAAGAGTATGGCAAGAATGGGAAGGAAGTTTCCATCATTGATATGTGTCAAGATGATACACATGCTGATATCGATGTGCAGTTAAAGGAAGCACCTTTGAAATGGATTGGTAAGAAATGGTTAGAATTCTTATCCAATTAAAGTTGCATGTCTTTCGATTGAATGCATTTTCTTTGTTAAGGGAATGCAAGTTGCAGGATGGAAAAGCTGAGTATGAGACTCACTCTATCGTAGCGAAAGTTATATTCATTTCAGCTTTGAAAGTACATGTACATGTGATTGAGGATCTTGTACTTATGATTGTACTTAAGAGAAAGTTGAAGGATAAACTGCATGCATGAGAATGAGATGCATGAGCACAAGGATCATGATGATTTCCTTGTATTTTTAAACATGTATGTGTGATTAACTTGAAGGGTTGATTACTTTGTTTTTAACCATGCATGTAATGTAATATTGACTTGGAAAAAGTTAATTTGATCTCCAAGATTGTAAAGAGGAGAAATGATGAAGTGTTTCATCTTTGTAAAAGCCTTCTCATTTGGGAGGCAGCTCTTCTTCTGGAATGGAGGTGCCATGGATGGGCATCGTGACAGTTGGCAAGTCCACATGTTCAGGGGAATATTTCAGCTCATATATCAGCAAGTTTCATTGCTGGTTCCTGCAATTTCAGATTTGTCTGGCGAAAGAACTTGGTCGGGATTCGACAAGTACTTGGCGTATGCAGCAAAAAGTCGCCATGATGACAGTTAGCAAGGCAGGACATTTTTGGCATTAGTATGCTCTTTTGGCTGACTGGAAGAGGATATTTCTGTTCCTCAAATGTTATACAGTTCAGATCAGAGATTCAGTAATCTTTTGGGGACCAAAAACCTTCTCATTTGGGAGGTGTGATCAGGAGCTCAGGACCAAGTGTCGTAAAATGGTCAAAAATGAAGGTGCTCAGAACTAGTTTGAACCTGAACGACCGGATAGAGCTCGTCTTCCTGATTCCGGCGCCGTGAACGGTTCGGAAAACGGTCGCCGTATGCAGAAGTTATTCAAGTTTGAAGATTTCTCAATTTTCATTAAAAATGCCAAATTTGACTTCATTGAAAATTTTATTAAAAAAAGAATATTCCACAGAATATTCTAGGAATATTCCATGGAATATTCCACAGAATATTCTGGGGAATATTCTGTTGGCAGCCAATGAGAAGGCGCCACGTGGCTAGCCCGGAGGCCACCACGTGGGCCCCAAGTCAAGTTGAAAATGCATTTTAAAATTTTTATGGGCTCGGCCGGATTTGAACACAGGACCAGGTGCATATAAACCGGGCAACTTTACCAACAGGCCACGGTTTGTTCGTTGTTTTATGTTGCGAACGGGGTCATATTTATCGCATGTGGATGTTTGGGCGGGGCCCGAAAGGGGGCCAGCCCCCTCCGCATGGGACCACAGGCGCGGAACCCCGGCAATAAACCATCGGCGCGCAAGGATTTCAGAACGGTCCCGTGGGTTAGCACCAAGTGCGGAAGCACATTAAAATGGTTTGTTTAAACTTTAATATAATCCGCCCACGACTATAAGTCGTTGAACCAAACTCCGAGCGGCAAGGACAGGGGGGGCTTATCCAATAGCCCCCACGTTTGGCGGTGATTTCAGCGGTCGTTCCATTTTGGGCGCCACCACTATTTTGACGGCCTTATCTACAGTTTCTCCACAATTGGTGGAGCTTCTCAAGGTGTAACTGGCAGTTTAGTAAATGGGGCATAACTTCTGCTAGGAGAGGTCTTCGAAGACGAATTTTTTTTTGATTTTGGGTCTCTTCGACCTTCTGAAGCCATTGGCATAGGTTTCACAGCCATCTGAGGTAGTTGGCAGGTGATTTTGCTTCGTGGAAGTTCCAGGAGCCACTAGGGCCAAATCAGTTTGGGAGCTGCATTGGGAATTGTGCAGGCAGTGAATGTGGAACGAAGGTCATTCCTGAAGTTTTTCAGTATTCTGAATCCATTTCTACAGCTCGTTTTTCCTTTTGAGGAATTCTTCTCACTGTTTAGCTTCAGGGAAGCTTTCAGGGCCACCAGGGCCATTTTAGTGCTAGAGCTGTTTGGGGCTATGTTCATCCATTTTTGGTGATTCAAAAGCCTATTTCTGATATTTTCGACCTTCTGAGTCTAATGGCAGATGTTGCAGAACCAATTTAGGTCATCTTCACCTCGAAATTCTCCATGCAAGTCTAAAGGGCCACCAAGGACAATTGGGGAAAAGTACTGTATCAGGTACAATTTCACTGTTTAGTGTTTGGGAAAGAGCATGTTTAGCTAATTCCTATCTTCTGATTCTGTATTTACAGTCAGATCTGTCTTTCGAGACACTCTTATTCTTGTATTAGCCTTTGTAGAATTTTTAATACAAGAGGACAAGCCTAGTTTGAGAGGCTTGGTCCAGCAGATGTAGCCCAGAGGAGGGGGTGAATTGCTTTATCATTTTGATGTCTTTATTTGCTGAAGATGATATGCTAAACAAAACTGATATAAAGTGTTAAACATCAAATATACATAACTTGCATACACACATAATCACCTACTCAGCTGCAGAAAGTTATTTGTCTTATTCCGCAAGACATCAAATTTCAAGTATGTGTATGTCAAAGACTTCTAAGTGTTAACTTCATTATTTATTTAGGCAGAGCCTGTAGAGGGCCAGGTAGCCTCTGGAACTCATCCTCTCTTTAGAGGTGACATGTCCGGTGAATGCCCCTACAGTCTATCTCTGTATAAGAAATAAGAAGTTTCACATTTTCAGAGGTCACTTGGAGTGTATAGCTCAATTTGAAATTATGGGAAATGGATACCTTGCACCCTTAAACAAGTACATTCCATTTTCAGATCAGATGGTATCAGAGCACTGGTTTGCTTGACTGACATCACTAGCTTGATTAATACAGTGAAATAGCTGTGGTGCAAAGAATCGCCTTTAATAGAATAAACTACAGAAAAATATTAAATAGACATTTTTCATATTACGGAATAATAATTCCATAATATATTAATTAATAATTCCGTAAGATATTAATTGGACATTTAATATCTGAAAATGGAATGTACTTGTTTAAGGGTGCAAGGTATCCATTTCCCATAATTTCAAATTGAGCTATACACTCCAAGTGACCTCTGAAAATGTGAAAACTTCTTATTTCTTATACAGAGATAGACTGTAGGGGCATTCACTGGACATGTCACCTCTAAAGAGAGGATGAGTTCCAGAGGCTACCTGGCCCTCTACAGACTCTGCCTAAAGAAATAATGAAGTTAACACTTAGAAGTCTTTGACATACACATACTTGAAGTTTGAAGTCTTGCGGAATAAGACAAATAACTTTCTGTAGCTGAGTAGGTGATTATGTGTGTATGCAAGTTATGTATATTTGCTGTTTAACACTTTATATCAGTTTTGTTTAGCATATCATCTTCAGCAAATAAAGACATCAAAATGATAAAGCAGTTCACCCCCTCCTCTGGGCTACATCTGCTGGACCAAGCCTCTCAAACTAGGCTTGTCATCTTGTATTAAAAATGCTACAAAGGCTAATACAAGAATAAGAGTGTCTCGAAAGATAGATCTGACTGTAAATACAGAATCAAAAGATAGGAATTAGCTAAACATGCTCTTTCCCAAACACTAAACAGTGAAAATTGTACCTGATACAGTACTTTTCCCCAATTGTCCCTAGTGGCCCTTTAGACTTGCATGGAGAATTTCGAGGTTAAGATGACCTCAATTGGTTCTGAAACCTCTGCCATTAGACTCAGAATGTCGAAAATAGCAGAAACAGGCTTTTAAATCACCAAAAATGGATGAACATAGCCCCCAAACAGCTCCAGCACTGAAATGGCCCTGGTGGCCCTGAAAGCTTCCCTGAAGCTAAACAGTGAGAAGAATTCCTCAAAAGGAAAAACGAGCTGTAGAAATGGATTTAGAATGCTGAAAAACTTCAGGAATGACCTTCGTTCCACATTCACTGGCTGCACAATTCCTAATGCAGCTCCCAAACTGATTTCGCCCTAGTGGCTCCTGGAACTTCCACGAAGAAAAATCACCTGCAAACGACCTCAGATGGCTGTGAAACCTGTGCCAATGGCTTCAGAAGGTTGAAGAGACCCGAAATCAAAAAAAAATTCGTCTTCAAAGACCTCTCCTAGCAGAAGTTATGCCACATTTACTAAACTGCCAGTTTCACCTTGAGAAGCTCCACCAATTGTGGAGAAACTGTAGATAAGAGCGCCAAAATAGTGGTGGCGCCAAAATAGGCGGAACCACCAACTATCCGCGCGGTTTAAACGTTGGCAATAAAAATTATGGTTACGCACATTCGTGCATTCACATGTAATGGCGGTCTTATAACCGTTGCATTGAATATATACGTTTGTTATTAAAAACCCACCATATAGCAATAACCAAAGTTTTAACCGCCAACTGCGCGCCGATTCCTTTGGGAGAAGGTTCCCCGCCTGTGGTTTTATGGGAAGGGGGCTGGCCCTTAGGGGCTGGCCCCCTTTCGGGCCCGGCCCAAACAAACATTTCGTTCAAATACCAACTCGCGCCGCACATAAAACAAGTCACACGGCTCTGGCCCAACGGTAAAGACGTTGGGTTGTAAACCGACCGGTCGCTGGTTCGAATCCGGCCCTCCACCCATAAAAATTTTAATACGCCATTCAACTCCGTCTTGGGGCCACGTGGCGGCCTCCGGGCTAGCCACGTGGCACCTTCTCATTGGCTGCCAACGGAATATTCCCCAGAATATTCTGTGGAATATTCCACGGAATATTCCCAGAATATTCTGTGGAATATTCTTTTTTTTAATAAAATTTTCCAAAGTCAAATTTGGCATTTTTTTATGGAAATTGAGAAATCTTCAAACTTGAATAACTTCTGCATACGGCGACCGTTTTTCGAACCGTTCGCGGCGCCGGAATCAGGAAGACGAGATCTATCCGGTCGTTCAGGTTCAAACTAGTTCTGAGCACCTTCATTTTTGACCATTTTACGACACTTGGTCCTGAGCTCCTGATCACACCTCCCAAATGAGAAGGCTTTTGGTCCCCAAAAGCTTACTGAAATTCTGAAACTGAACTGTAGAACAGAAAATGAGAGAATAACAACATCCTCTTCTCTTCAGCCTCCAAAAGAATTTCCTGAATTGCCAACTGTTCACATGGCGAATTTTGCTGAATGAGCCATGTACTTATGTCGAATCCCGACCAAATTTTCTTGCCATACCAATCTGCCATACTGAAACCAGCAATGACACTTGCTGAACTTTGTGCCCTCTTTGCTTGCATGCCTTTCCAACTCATGGAATCTTGCACTGCTTTGCACTGACACTTCGTTCTCTGCACCAAACGACACCAAAAAGCATCTTGTGCAACATACGACATCAACAACCAGTTGACAATGAGATGTGATATACCAATGACACACAAAATCTGTAAAAAGTGTGCACACAACCGACACAAGTCGATAAACAACAAGATACATCTTGACAAACATGTTTGTATGTATCATGTACAATGAACTATATACAGTTCGTTAATTACACATACAACCTATATGTACATGTGCAACTTCAACTCTTCTTTCCAAATACCCACAAGTACATCATCCCAAAAACATGTGGATAATCAAGAGCTGAACCAAAAGACATTGCTGCAACATAAGTGAGTATCATACTCATCTTTTACACCTCCATGGTGAAATTTTGCAACAACAAAGAAATTCTTTCAACTGAAACTGCTTTTACATGCAATCTTGCATCAACTTTTCAACTGAAATACATGCATACCAAACTGAAATTTGCATGTACAAAATGAGTAATGACTTACTGCAATAAGAAGTCCATCCACTTCTCACCAAGTCAATTCCATGGCGACTTTTGCTGCTGCAAATTTTCCTCATGTGAAACTTTCCTTTCCACATCAATAATGGACTCCATAGATCCACTTGCGCCAAACTTTTTGTCTTCTTGCTGCATGTGCGTGGGACGATGAGTTGGATGCAAAGTCCAACAATGAGAGACAACATGTCCCTTCTAAATCAAGCAGCCATAAAACACACTATTGGAGTTTTTTTTCCAAAGTTAATCTTGAGGTAAATTGGATAAGGAAAATAATCTTCAATCCTTTCCAAGACTCAGCTAACAACAGCTATCCTTCCAACTCAAGAAAACTCATACATGCAACCATTTTGCAACCAATAGAACAGTAAATCTCTTATACTGTTTTAAAACCTTTTGCACCATAAGGAATGCTCAACCTGGGCTCCGATACCATCTGATCTGAAAATGGAATGTACTTGTTTGAGGGTGCAAGGTATCCATTTCCCATAATTTCAAATTGAGCTATACACTCCAAGTGACCTCTGAAAATGTGAAAACTTCTTATTTCTTATACAGAGATAGACTGTAGGGGCATTCACCGAACATGTCACCTCTAAAGAGAGGATGAGTTCCAGAGGCTACCGGGCCCTCTACAGGCTCTGCCTAAAGAAATGATGAAGTAAACACTTAGAAGTCTTTGACATACACATACTTGAAGTTTGATGTCTTGCGGAATAAGACAAATAACTTTCTGCAGCTGAGTAGGTGATTATGTGTGTATGCAAGTTATGTATATTTGTTGTTTAACACTTTATATCAGTTTTGTTTAGCATATCATCTTCAGCAAATAAGAACATCAAAATGATAAAGCAGTTCACCCCCTCCTCTGGGCTACATCTGCTGGACCAAGCCTCTCAAACTAGGCTTGTCCTCTTGTATTAAAAATGCTACAAAGGCTAATACAAGAATAAGAGTGTCTCGAAAGATAGATCTGACTGTAAATACAGAATCAGAAGATAGGAATTAGCTAAACATGCTATTTCCCAAACACTAAACAGTGAAATTGTACCTGATACAGTACTTTTCCCCAATTGTCCTTGGTGGCCCTTTAGACTTGCATGGAGAATTTCGAGGTGAAGATGACCTCAATTGGTTCTGAAACCTCTGCCATTAGAATCAGAAGGTCTAAAATAGCAGAAATAGGCTTTTGAATCACCAAAAATGGATGAACATAGCACCCAAACAGCTCCAACACTGAAATGGCCCTGGTGGCCCTGAAAGCTTCCCTGAAGCTAAACAGTGAGAAGAATTCCTCAAAAGGAAAAACGAGCTGTAGAAATGGATTCAGAATGCTGAAAAAATTTAGGAATGACCTTCGTTCCACATTCACTAGCTGCATAATTCCCAATGCAGCTCCCAAACTGATTTGGCCCTAGTGGCTCCTGGAACTTCCACGAAGAAAAATCACCTGCAAACGGCCTCAGATGGCTGTGACACCTATGCCAATGGCTTCAGAAGGTCGAAGAGACCCAAAATAAAAATAAAAATCGTCTTCAAAGACCTCTCCTAGCAGAAGTTATGCCACATTTACTAAACTGCCAGTTACACCTTGAGAAACTCCACCAATTGTGGAGAAACTGTAGATAAGGCCACTAAAATGGGGTATGGCGCCAAAATGGGCGGAGGTCGCCAAGTTATCCGCGCGGTTAAACTGTTTGGCAATAAATATTATGGTTGGTTCCCTCCGCGTTCATATGCATCGGCGGTTTTTCAAACGGTTTCCATTTAATACAAATGTTTATTAATAAACACCATACCACATAACCAAAGTTTTTAACCGCCCGTTTTCAAAGCGCCGATTGTCTTGGCTTGCGGTTATATGCCGCCGGTTATATGCAACGGGGGCTGGCCCTTAGGGGCTGGCCCCCTTTCGGGCCCGCCCAAAACAAGTTCAAACTTTAAATAGAACTCTGTTTGCAACATAAACCAACGAACGAACAATGGTCCAATGGTTAGAGCGCTTGGTTATTACCTGCCCGGTCCTGTGTTCGAATCTGGCCGAGCCCATAACAAATTTTGAAACGCCATTTTCAATCCGACTTTGGGGCCCACGTGGCGGCCTCCGGGCTAGCCACGTGGCGCCTTCTCATTGGCTGCCAACGGAATATTCCCCAGAATATTCTGCGAAATATTCCATGGAATATTCCCAGAATATTCTGTGGAATATTCTTTTTTTAATAAAATTTTCCAAAGTCAAATTTCGCATTTTTAATGAAAATTGAGAAATCTTCAAACTTGAATAACTTCTGCATACGGCGACCGTTTTCTGAACCGTTCGCGGCGTCGGAATTAGGAAGACGAGCTCTATCCGGTCGTTTAGGTTCAAACTAGTTCTGAGCACCTTCATTTTTGACCATTTTACGACACTTGGTCCTGAGCTCCTGATCACACCTCCCAAATGAGAAGCTTTTGGACCCCAAAAGCTCACTGAAATTCTGAAACTAAACTGTAGAACAGAAAATGAGAGAATAACAACATCCTCTTCTCTTCAGCCTCCAAAATAATTTCCTGAATTGCCAACTGTTCACATGGCGAATTTTGCTGAATGAGCCATGTACTTGTGCCGAATCCTGACCAAGTTTTCTTGCCATACCAATCTGCCATACTGAAACCAGCAATGACACTTGCTGAACTTTGTGCCCTCTTTGCTTTCATGCTTTTCCAACTCATGGAATCTTGCATTGCTTTGCACTGACACTTCGTTCTCTGCACCAAACGACACCAAAAGCATCTTGTGCAACATACGACATCAACAACCAGTTGACAATGAGATGTGCTATACCAATGACACACAAAATCTGTAACAAGTGTGCACACCACCGACACAAGTCGATAGACAACAAGATACATCTTGACAAACATGTGTATGTATCATGTACAATGAACTATATACAGTTCGCTAATTACACATACAACCTCTATGTACATGTGCAACTTCAACTCTTCTTTTCAAATACCAACAAGTACATCATCCCAAAAACATGGAAACTTCAAATTAAATAGAACTGAAATAGACATTTAATTCCGTAATATTTAATATCCATAATCAGTTTGGGAGCTGCATTGGGAATTGTGCAGCCAGTGAATGTGGAACGAAGGTCATTCCTGAAGTTTTTCAGTATTCTGAATCCATTTCTACAGCTCGTTTTTCCTTTTGAGGAATTCTTCTCACTGTTTAGCTTCAGGGAAGCTTTCAGGGCCACTAGGGCCATTTCAGTGCTGGAGCTATTTGGGGGCTATGTTCATCCATTTTTGGTGATTCAAAAGCCTATTTCTGTTATTTTCGACCTTATGAGTCTAATGGAAGAGGTTTCAGAACCAATTGAGGTCATCTTCACCTCGAAATTCTCCATGCAAGTCTAAAGGGCCACCAGGGCCAATTGGGGAAAAGTACTGTATCAGGTACAATTTCACTGTTTAGTGTTTGGGAAAGAGCATGTTTAGCTAATTCCTATCTTCTGATTCTGTATTTACAGTCAGATCTGTCTTTTGAGACACTCTTATTCTTGTATTAGCCTTTGTAGCATTTTTAATACAAGAGGACAAGCCTAGTTTGAGAGGCTTGGTCCAGCAGATGTAGCCCAGAGGGGGGGGTGAACTGCTTTATCATTTTGATGTCTTTATTTGCTGAAGATGATATGCTAAAAAAAACTGATATAAAGTGTTAAACAACAAATATACATAACTTGCATACACACATAATCACCTACTCAGCTGCAGAAAGTTATTTGTCTTATTCCGCAAGACATCAAATTTCAAGTATGTGAATGTCAAAGACTTCTAAGTGTTTACATATTATTTCCTTAGGCACGAGAGCACAACAAGGAGCAGGTAGCCTACGAAGTCATCCTCTCTTTAGAGGTGACATGTCACGGTGAAAATACCTACGGTCCCCATCTGCAGCCATAAGAAATAAGAAGTTTTCACATTTTCAGAGGTCACTTGGAGTGTATAGCTCAATTTGAAATTATGGGAAATGGATACCTTGCACCCTTAAACAAGTACATTCCATTTTCAGATCAAAAAATAAAATGAAAGCGATAAGTGTGGATATGGATTTGTCTTTGAAAATTGTATATTTCTCTAAGTAGGATACAGGATCATTGTTGGGTAACAGGTAACCCTATCGAGGCTATAAACGTCTGCTGGCAGCAGAGGCTCTACCTACGACAAATGAGCACATTTAAAACTGATTTACAAAGAAGCCTTTGTTTTTATCTTTATAAACCAAGTAGTGAATGATGTAGATACAAGGACTAGCTTGAGGAAGTAAACAATCAAAGTTAAATATAGAAGAAACGAAATATCATTGACAGATAAAAGCATGATGTACTTTGTCTTTCTATAATAAAGTTTGATTTTCTGAAAATTTTTATGTTTTGGAAGTTTAGAAAATTCAAAAGAAAAGCAGAGATAACTGGTTCTTCCAAGTGAATTGCCAATTGTTGTGGCCAGCAATAACCCCCCTTCTTATTTAGTATTATCACTAATACTAAGTAAGTGGGGGCCCTTATTCAAAAATTTAAAAAATCGATTAGTGCTTGTATTTCCTTTTTCAATAAAACTTACTATCATAAACTTAGGAGAATACCCCTTGAAAAATTTAAAAAAGCTTAAGTTTTATGATAAGGTAGGATAAAATCATTCCTTAAAGAAATATCGCATTGCAAAAAAGGTAATGGATACCTCCTTACAAGTGGAATTCTAAGATTGCGAGATCGCGATGCGAAACTACGCACTAAAAACATTCATTGCATCGCATGCCTCAAATATCACTTACGCTGGAAAACCTCAAACCGCCGATATGCGATGGCACATATCGCAAATCGCATTTCACAGAAAACACATTAACGGATGATTGTCATATGCTACGCTCTAGTGATATCGCGGTATTGCGATATTGCGATTCCACGAGATTGCAATCTGCGATACTGCGATCTGCGATATTACGAAGAAAATTGCAGATCTCCTTATCGCAGATCTTTAGGGCTCATTGTACGAAAAAATATTTTTCCATAAACCGAGACCTGGTTATGCGCTTTAATGTTAATCAATGAGTTAGTTGCCAATCATTAATGAAATATGGTTTTGTTCTGATCGAAGAGCCATTTCACGTAAGGTGATATATTTTATATGTCTTTGGCATTTAAAGCTTTCCCGTCACATTTTTCTTCTCATTATTCTCACGTCATTTGTAAATTGCAGGAACGAAGAACAGAAAACCATGCAAAGCAGTATTCAGGATATTATGGGAAAGAAAGGCAAAGCTCCGAATTCTGAAGACAAAGAAATGACGCCCTTGTATACAGACACCGCCTATAATAAAGATGCTGGTATTACTACTTGGGAAGGCATGTACAGTCTACTTGAGGAAGAGAATCCCAAAATAATGGAGGTTACAACTACTGCAGGCTCACATGGGTCTTCTGAGGCATCTATTACAGAGCTAGCTTTCTCGTTCTTGCACCGGATAGCGGCGAGGCCCAAAATTCTTCCATACGCGGACATGGTTAAATGGGTACTGGACAACGATGACATCACAAACAGAAAATTTAAGACTCAGGGTCAAGGACTCATTGGATCATTCACTCCACAAGATTTGAGACTCATGTATCATTTACCAGAGCCACAGACGACTTATAACAAACAGTTCATGGAGAAGTTTGCTAAAGAAAATGAAGAACTAGAAAAATGCACAAAGGACTAGTCAAGGAGGGACGAACCACTAAAAAAGGATAAACATGGTATGTATAGTACTGGTTCTCTCACCTCCCCGTATTGCTTTGCTGCTGCTATGCTCTGTAGACTTTTTGGGATGCCAGACATTAATAAATTTTCATCTGAATGGCTACCATTATTGAATGCCGCCATTAATGCTACTGTTGTGGATTGGGCTAAGATATTATCTAACAACTTAGCCACAACCATTTTAAATTACCGGTCTAAAAGAACTATTTCTCAGATAATTTATCCCCCTTTCTACTTATTTGCATATGTGATGGATGCAATCTGTTATATTTCCAAGTTTCCTTTAATGGGTTGGAAATGGACAACTCAAAACCCCTTACCAATTCATATTTATCACAAAGAATTGTGGGATTCCAAGTTCACTCCGTATTTTTACAAGATTTGTCATGGAATCATGTTGCCCCTATACAAAATGTTATATGATAAAGACGCTCCAAGATTTTCTCCCAAAGCAGAGGTAGATATACTCCCTGTCGCAAGATGGTTCGGAGAAGAACTATTTACATATGTCAGGGTATTCAGAAGTCTCGCTTCCCCTCATGTCTTACCTTTATATGTTACTAATAAACTCATGGCACGATAAATTTCTTATCAAACCTGCGGAGAAAGAGGTTTGACTAAAGATTTGAAGGACAAAAACAAGGCTATTTGGCCACAATTTCCTGTGGCCTATGGAGCCTTTCACTATTTGATGTAGGCCACGCATTCAAATAAGTAAACAACATAACATGTCTACGATTGTTCAAATTTTCAGGAAGACCGTTCAACCCTTATGATATTGCTAAAAATTTCACTATTGCAGTCAAAATAAAGGTGTTTTCTAAAGAAGATGATCTTTTTTATAACATGTTCCAACAGAAAGGTACACTTAAAGAGGTTCTACATTCGGCCCAAATGCGATTTCCTCCAGTAGAATTTCAAGAGTTCAAGATATACAGGGAAAGGAGGTTAGCTAATATCCCTTTGGATAAATAATGCTTGGAACCCATAAGGGAACCAACTCCCAGTATTAGTCTCAATGGAAGTTCAGGCACAGATAGATCTAAATATAAATCTGGGAGAGAAACGTCAAAACACTCTAAGAGGTCTGAAAGTGACCATGATAAAAGTGAAGGGACAGTAAGGGATACTGCCCAGTCAAAGGAGCTCCCACAGCAATAGGTTTTTACCTCTCCACAGTTAGATCCTCCCCCTCTCATCGTCCAGCCACCATCAGTCAGAATTGAGCTAGATAAAGAATGGGAGACATTCAATGATTTAATCAATATTGAAGGACAAAGCACAAAGACACCTGTGAGTAATGTATGGGCAACAAAAGATATAGTCACAGGAACAATTAGCAATGTCTCAGAAATGGAACATATTCCCATTACCCCATCCTCTTAACTTATGCTCAAAATATAGGAAATTCCTCCTATTGATGTATTTTATAGTCCACAACACAAGGCAGTAGTGAGAAGACAAAGAAAGAAAAGGAAATTGGAAAACGTGCTCTCTCATGATGCAGAGCAATTAGACATCCTATGGCAAGATCCTACCACCGATCCCACTGAAAATCTCACCAAATTGTCTCAGATCATAGGAGCATATGCCTCTGCGACCATTGATAAAGTATCTGAGGTACAACAACTACTGAAAGAGAAAGAATATCAAATACAGGTTTTGTAGCAACAGCTGCAACAAGCCAACGCCAACAACGAAGCACAGAAACAACTTGAAAGATTACAACAGGACTTCCAACAAATGCAGATAGGGTACCAGAACAGTTTGGCTGAAAGAGAAAAATAGTTACAGGTTATGCAAGAGATGCACAAGGATGATCCTAAGCTTACAGAATTCATCACAGAATCCATTTCCTTAAATGATCAACTACTGCAGCAACAAGAAGCATTGTGCCAAAGAATATCACAGTGGAACTCTTATTGTGAAATAAGAGATAAAATCAATAATCAAGTCGTAGACTTACGACATGATTATGATTTAATTAATAAAATAGTTACCGAATATTTGGCTTGGCAAGAAACAGAGGAGGGGAAAAGAGCAGGCGCACCATTAATCAATGACAATCACAAAGAAATTCTCTTTAACAAATGGGATGCACAAATCAGGAAAGCAGAGCAAGCGGTAGAAGAAGCAACCACAGTAGAAAACATTGTTATTGACTGCATAAATGAAAATTTGCACAGGGAAAATCTGATCTCAGAAACCACTCCTGGGTATCTACTGAAAGTACAACAATTGCAAACAGGCTGGAGACAAAAGGCTCAAGAAAAGGCAGAATCAATCAAAATATTAACTAAGTTGAATTGGGATTCTTACTGGGTGTATTTGGTAAAACCACACAGCCAGTGCATGACTCTCAAATGTATCATCAATTCTGTCGAGAAGATGGTGCCAGCTCTTGCCAATTCCGTTTTCGCGGGACAGTTAAAGTCAGAAGTCGGCCAACCGACTCTTCTCAAACAAATGTTGAACGCTTGCGATTTCAAGGAACAAATACACAAATAGTTAGTTGTTAGTTTTAATTTTAGATTCAGTGTTAGTATTAATTTTTCTTTATTTTTTCCTGAAATGAGGACGGTCATTTAAACCATATCCTACATTTTTGTAATAAATTATTTTTAGATTTAGTTAGTAGTATTTAAACCTTTCTCATGCATTTAGAGAGGGGTCCTGAAATTTGTCAAAAACTTGTCCTCATAACATGCACTTTTGCACCCTCCGAGGAGTTTTTGATGGATGAATGGAACAGGATTTATTGATATCTGCGTTTAATATCTACTACTGATGTTGCACATTTTTACTCTTAGTGGATGTTGGATTAAGAAGAGATAAGTCATTATTTCTTGAAGCTAATGAGTAGAACTAGTTATAAATGGTACTTTTATCTCTTAACTATTTTTGCCTTTGTGTTAAAGTGATATTCATGTTCAGTTATTTATATATTGATGCATGAATGCTTGAGTTATCATTTGGCACTTCTGTACGGTGATAGCTATTTATTTATGCTTAATATATGAGTAGCTTATTATGCGATATGTTTTTCACAACTGTTTCGTCTAACTTTTTATACGAAGTGGTTTATCTCCATTGAATTCTTTTCTCATAATAGTTGAATGATATTTATTACCAATTGTTATTTGGAATCATTTTATATCGCATAATGGAAAGATTACATCCTGGGTTAGTATAGAATTAGATATTTTTGTTTATTAGAATACAATTGCATGTTATTAGATTAGAGTAAGAATAAAAGCATTTCACTTAGGAACTTTTAGAAAGAAAATATCAATTCTCAACACACACACACATATTTGGAAACTGGTCCCATATCCCCAGTCAGACCCACTATACCAAACGGAAAAGGAGCTGCTAACCAAGGTCCGGACCGGGTGGGTATCCCTCGTGTTGTAGACCCAATTTTCGGGGCTTCAACAGATCCCAAGGGTCAAGAAAATTTAATCACTAAGCTCATAAATTTATATATTTATGAGAGGAGCAAAGCTAAAATAATGCAACCTGGTGCATATAACCAATCATCAATGTTATAAAAAATGGATGCAATATAGATGCAGTTTTCTTAAGCTATTCCTTTGTTGATGAATATAAGAAATTAATTGGAAATAATATTGGTGCCATTCCAACCTTGATTGTTCTTGTTTGGGATGAAACTATCGAACACAAGAGGGATGCAACTATTGCATCATTTATTATTTCAATTTTACATTGAATTGCTCCATAGGTAGTAGCATCTAGTGTAGTTCCTCTATTTATTAATGTTTTGAAAGATGGCACAACGAATCTTAAAAACAATGCAGTTTTTTCTCTTGTTTCTATTGTGAGAAAACTAAGATTGGATTCTATTTCACTCAAATGTAAGGATAATATTGTGGCCATTTTTCCATCATTGTATTGCAATGGAAATTTTAAAACTTGTTGACATTACCATTGTTAATTCCTCATATGTGTAATCTTCTTACAATCCCAAAATATAACTTATTTTAACTGTTGCTTAGTGATGTATTTACAACCCACTTATGTGCCCCTTATATATGTGTGAAGGGAAATAATTATCTTTAACATTTTCTCTCCAAATCAAGGTATTGAATCATCAGCGAAAGAAATTAGATAATAGACAATGCTCATAACTAGGATTTTGTTAGAGGTTCCCCAAATCCTTAAACGTCCAAGTCGAAAATATGGTTAAACCCTTGGAATATCCCTTATATTTTTCATTAAGGTTTCAACTAATATATGAAAGGGTTTGCAATGTGTCATCACTAATAGAGTTGAATTTTTAGTTGAGGTTGCTCATCAATACCCGCTTAAATTAACTAAATTGAAACTCACCATTCAATGTTGGTTAGTTATTGTCTTAGTTGGGATATCTACTAGTTCTCCAACTTCACAAGATGCATGTAAACAAAACTACCTGATTTCATAAAATCGACTTAGCACAATAACCCTAATTTTAATTCATACTTGGTATATTGTTCACCAATTGTGAACCTAAATGTGGAACCATTGATGAAACTCATCCCACTGTTGTTCAATTAATATTTTTTTTATCATACCATCATGATTTACTCAATGGGGACATTCTTAGCCATGGAGATTTGGAAAGACAAACCTATAATTAACTTGTCAAGGAAAATTTCCCATAATTATGTTAGGCATATTTTCATTTTTCTCTATATATAAAGAAATATATATAATGGAGCATATATATATTTATAAAAGAAAAAAAATGCATAACAATGAATGAAATGAGCTTTTAAGGCTTTGATGAGCATTACAATTTGGTATCAGATATAATAAGCGATTACGCTTTGATATTATTTATAGGGAATATCAAAGAGGGTTAAAGATGCTTTAAGTCTAAGGCCTCAAATATTTTTGATGATTCCCTTGAGGACAAAGTCAAGGAAGTTACTTAGATTACAAATTGAGGGTATTTCGTACAAGGAGGTTAACAAGAGTTTAAGGGAGGATGAAATGATTATCCAAAAATATGAGGGATACTCTCTATATATTGATGGAATAATATGATTGGATGGAAGGATATACGTGACATCAAATATGTATGCCCACTGATCTTGAGAAAAAGACATCGATTAGTATAAATAACACACCCTAGTGTTAAAAATATGAATGTGTAAATAGAATTGTTATTCTTCTGGAAGGGGATGAAGAAGGACATTATAAATTTTGTAGCAAGATGTTTAGAATGTCAATGAGTAAAATTTGAGCATAGACATTCAATTTGGATATGGTGACCCCATGAGATACCACGGTATAAATGGGAAGTTACATCAATTGATTCCATATTGGGATTATCAAATCCTAGGATTATCAATGACCACAAGGAGACTTGATGCATCACTATTTTCCTTTCCTGTTTTAAGGAATTCAATATGGATTCCATTGTTAATAGGGGGTGTATGTAGTGCCCGCTCTAATTGAATGATATTGATATGACATTAGCCTTGGTATAAGCTTGAGGGCTCATACATTATGCTTTGAGAACCTCAGGTTGAGGATTTACATATTTGAATTTTATTATATGTGGGTGTGATAATAACTATTTTCGAGTTTGATGTTATGATAATAATACTTGTGATAGATGTGTTTATGACTAATATGTCTAATCATGTGATGGATTCATCATGTTGTTGGTTTACATCAGATATTTCTCATAGTTAACAAGATGTTGATTATTATGTCATGATGATGATTATTTAGCATACATGAGTATATTGGTGACCCTTATTGTGAAAAAGTGTTTCTGATGATTATTGAGTGTGGCACAAGACTACCCATATGCACTACATATGATGTGTTGACGATCTCTAGTTTGATTTGAATTGGATATTATTTTCTCAAAATATAAAGCTAAATTTAAAATTATATTTTGAATACTAATGACATACTAGTTGGTTGCAGACACATATTAGTTTCTTGGTTGAACAATTCACATAATAGATGATACAAATAGATGGAACCTTATGGGAGGGATGAGACAATGTCCCTGATTCCACCCGCTAGCACTCCTTCCGTGACTTGGGATGGAAGGTGTTGGGATACCTTCGCCTTGAAGATGACAATTCCATGGAGGTAAACCCCAAATTGGGTCACTCATGAGGATTTTATTGGGGGGTGTGCATCGAGGCAGATTCCTTGATCACCAACAATATTAGTCTCACTATAGAGGGAAACTTAGGAGAGAATTGTTAACACCAAAATGTAATATCCCAAATTGGAATAATGCATTGATACACAAACATAATATTTGTAACACATAAATTGTACATGCAATTTTATGATAAACAAAGATATAGACAGAAAAACTGAGCCATTTTATTATGTGGAGAAGTTTCAGTTACAACAATGTACAAAATATGAGGTAATCTAGCCAAAGAAATGGCCTAGAATGACCTTGAAAAGATGCCAAAGTAGGAACTGCGTAACTGGAGAGCTATTGGAAGCAAATACTGTGCTGTCCCTTCAAAAAATAATGAATATATGACTGCAGGCTAAAAAATAAAATGTAGATCTACAGAAATCTGGAGCTCTGATGATGCCAAGATTCTATATCTGGGCTCTATGATGGATACCCAAGATAAACCAAATTTTTTTTTCCAGATCTACAACTTTGGAAAATCACCCTCCTAGAGTTTGATCCTTTGACTGTTGGGTTATGCAAACATGAAGCTAGATCTGACAAATAGATGGCTGAAATATGTCACGAGATCAGATCTAAGCTTGAAGGGTTGATTCCTTCACTAAATCCTCAAGCTAGAAGCTCAAGATCTAGCTCCTCAATCCTCCAAAGAAGGTTGCAGCTGCTGCTATACAACTGCTCATGAAAATTGCACTGTAAAGGAAGGAGACTCTCTAGCTTGCTACTAAGATGTGCAATATAGCTCAGAAATGATGGAAATAATGTATACAATGTGAAGGAATGGTCCTCCACTGGATTACTAGCCGAAATTCTAGCAACTTCCCTTCTCCCTTGGATCTACAAGAATGGACTACGCAATTCCTGAAGGGATTGCTGCTGCTGGGAGATGAATAATAGATGGCCTAATGCCTGATATAGATTTGAAGCACTGGAAGGCTTATCTTGAAGCTCAAGGTGATATGATGAATCCTTCACCGGTTCCTCAACTAAAATATTGAAGGACAACCTCCTCTCCTCAAACTGATATTCAGAAACATGCAATTTTTGAATATGGATGTTCTGTAGAAAGTAGGAAAAATATGGAACCAATGCCTGATGATGAATGAAGTATAATAATATTTCAATAGCTACTCAAAAAAAGAGGTGGCATTCTGGACCAGGAACGTCCAGTGCTAAACATCACTTGCAATCTTAGCTAAACAACCAAAGAAAGCATGGAATGTCACATGAAAATTCTAGATCTAAACAGATCACACATAAATAATAATATTCAAAATGCCTTGTATTGTGCCTTCATATTCTTTATATAGATTATGAGCCTTCTCATTCCTTGGCCCTCCTCATAACTGCGTTGTACATGTGGACATAGGCCTCCATGTTGACTGTGATGTCATTTCATGATCTCCATGACATATGTGTGACTGTGCTTATCACACTCTCCATAATGTGTGCATAAATGCACCATTTCCTTCATCATCTCATCATAAATGCTCTAAGATATTATATTTTATTCCTTCCAAAATATTAGTTGACTGTATCAACCTCCATGATCTATCTCATTAATGAGACATGATCTCCACTCCTTTCACATTAAATAGTTTCTCTACTACTCCATTATGTAGATCTAGATCTGAAATATCCACATACACACATCAAAAGTTGATTTTATTCATCTTCGAGGATTATGGGTCCCTCCACCCTTTTATTTACTTAATTAAGTAAGTTTATTAAGAACTCTAATATTCCAAATATCATGTGAAAATTTAGGAATATTACAGTCCTCCCCACCAAAATGTTGCTTGTCCTCAAGAAACTGCAAAAGTGGATGCTACAACAAACATCCTCTCTCCAAATGGAATTCTCATGTGGAAGGCCTCCCCATCTGTCACAATGTGTCATGCATGTCCAACTCCCAAGCTGTCTCTCTATAATGTCTAGAATGGCCTCCAACTGAAAAGTTAGATACCCATCCTCATCAATGAATCTCCAAGTGGCAATGATATGATGTCCAAAGTTCTCCTCTATACATGAGATACATAAGATGAAGTGGTTGATTCCAAAAGTGGAAAGTCCCAACTCATGAACTATCTCTCCAACCCATGATACATAGAGTAGATTACATCTATAAATGCCCTCATCATTAGCCATATTGGCCATATAGGAATCAAACATCACATCATCATAGTGATCAACAAGAAGTAGAGACATATGGGAAAACATGAACAATGTCAAACCATATTCTCCTTATAACAACCAACGTAACAAAGCCTTCTTCTTCCATGCTAGATCATCATGAAAACAATTAAGAGAGCCATACTCTCTCAAGAGAAGCCAGTGCAAAAATGATTCTTATTTCCATGCCAAATCAACATCATTGAGAATATGAGAGCCATACTCTCTTAATAGAAGCCATCGTAGAAATGCCTCTTACTGCCATACTAAATCATATTTGTACCAAATATAGTGGCCATATTCTCTCAAGAGAAGCCACCTTAACAAGGCATCTTGATGCCTCATCACATCATCATCATACCATGTACAGTGACCATAATCCCTCAACAAAAGACAACGTTGTAAGGCCTCCTGTTGCCATCCTCCAATAATGCCATGCAATGTATGGGAAGATCAATTCAGTCCATACCCTCCCAATAATAACCAAAGCAACAAGGATTCTTGCTGCCTCCTTACATCATCATGATGCAAGTCATGGAGCAACAATATAGTAATGGAAATGTGATATGTCTCATCAACATAATACAAACAATCTCCCTTATGCCACATCATGTGAGAGTTATTCTTTCTCCCAAACCCAAGTACATACATGAACATGAGATACATCCCAAACATAAATACATGTAAATACATGATACATATCCCAAACAAGAGTAAATACAAAAACATAAGATATATCACGTAATGTCCAAAATCTCTCATCAACAACCAAAGTAACCATGCCTTCTTCTTCTGCATTCTTCCAGTGATGTGTAAGTCATGAATCATAAAAATATGAGTCATTGAGTGGTAACCATACTCACCCAAGAGCAACCAATGCATCCATGCTTCTTTATGCCCTGTATTATAGATCTACAAGTGGTTTGGCAACCCCTTACTCCATACTATCAACCATTCATCCCAATATGGATGATGGATCTCATTCTACAAATACTTGGTATCCTCCCATTGTAGGACACCAACCTTTTTAAACTATTGAAGAAATTTTCACTCCATGATATGTTGAAGTGCACCTCCAATGAGATCTCTCCATGAGATCTTCTTCTCATCAATGGCCCTCCAAAACCAATAAGGTTCTGGATCTGCTGCAGGTAGAAGTTTCTCTTTGAGCTGTGAGATGCTCATTGAGAAAGTGTCATCTAGAAAGGAGAAAATATTTCTCATGTCAAGATGTCTACCATCTATCATTTTTTCCTCCATTGCTTCATGAATGAAGCTGCCATATGATTTCTCCCATGAGGAATGGGTCCTCCTCTTCTCACTGTTGTTGTAGATTTGCAAGGTAAAATATGTGTTGTCTCAAAGCAAAGCAGAATGCTGAACTCATAGCCAGCCATTGTACATAGGATCATACTCATCCTATTTTTTGAAACTCCACATTTCAACTCAAGGGGTTGAATGTAGTTCATCTATGTCAAACTAGGATGGTTATTCATCTCTTCCTTGATTAGATCAAGGATCCTCTGCGCATTGATATGATGTTGCTCCAAATCAGTATGATGTTCTAACCCTTGGTCATGCATTGGCCTTGATGGCATGTCCCCATAAGTTTCAATAAGAGGTACTGAAACAATATGAGATGAAAGTGTATGCATAACTTGGATCAACTGATACTTAGAAACATCTTGCAAGATCACAAGAGTTTCCTCTCTTGGTGCAATGATCTCTCCAACTGTTGGTAAGAATGATGGCTGCAATTCTACAAGTGTACCAGTGCTGGTATCTGTCTCCTCCTCCTCATGCATCTCATCAATCATGCATGGGGCTCCAAATGTAAATAACTCAAGACCATATTTCAAAGATGCAAGTGATCTTCCTCTTGATGTAAGCACATCTGCAGCTGGTGGTGGTAGAGGCTCCTCCTCTTGAGTGATAATGAGAACATATTCTCTTGAATATTCATGCACTATCTCCTTGATGATGGGAGATTTCACTATGTGATATGTCTTTGGTTTCTTTCTACCATATCTCTTCTTCAGTCTTTGCATAAAATCTGCATAAGCAGACACTTCCATGTGTGATACATGACTGAACCACCAATTTCTTACTTCACCATCTAGGTAAAGTGCTAAAAACTCCACCACCTCTCTTTCTGATATAGGATATTTCAGAAAGAAGGTAAATAATGCTTCCCTCCAAGCCCTCAATGTGCTTTTGTAAGATCCATCAAATGTAGGCAAGAAGAATCTATACCTCTTTCTTCTATTGCTGCTTCTCGAACTCCTCTCTTCTTTGAGTTGCAAAAACTATTGGAGAGAGAGATTCTCCTTCAATGCTCTAGGCTGTGACTTGTATTCAGAAAGATATTGACTTAGAGTCTCATGCCCTAAGCCTTCATCATATTTAGACCAGTCCTCCTTCCCAAAGAAAGTGTATCTAGTGGAATAATGTGTAGTTTTTTTCTTCTCTTGTCTTCTTTGTTGCTGAAAAGAAGTGCTGGGACCTTCTTCATCTTGAAACGTTCTTAAGGTTTCTCTTTGCCTTTCTCTTCTTGTTTCATTGATCTCCTTAGAGAGATCCTTCATAGATATAAAGGAAGATGAGGCAAAACTTAATCCCTCCATAGTAGATATCTACTATTCACTTTTCATATGTTTTCAAAATGTCCACAAGCTGAGCCAAAGATCATGCTCTGATACCACTGTCATATCCCAAAATGGAATAATGCATTGATACAAAAACATAATATTTGTAACACAAAAAATGTAAATGCAAGTCTATGATCAACACAGATATAGACAGAATAGTTGAGCCATTTTATTATGTGGAGAAGATTCAGTTACAACATTGTACAAAATATGAGGTAATCTAGCCAAATAAATGGCCTAGAATGACCCTAAAAAGATGCCAAAGTAGGCACTATGTAACTGGAGAGCTGTTGGAAGAAAATACTACGCTGTGCCTTCAGTAGATAATGAATATATGACTACAGGCTAAAAATTAAAATGCATATCTATGGAAATCTGGAGCTCTGATGATGCCAAGGTTCTAGATCTGGGCTCTATGATGGATACCCAAGATAACCCAGAAAGGAATTTCCAGATCTACAACTTTGGAAAATCACCCTCCTAGAGTTTGATCCTTTGACTGTTGAATTATGCAGATCTAAATCTAGATCTGAAAAATATATGACTGAAATATGTCACAAGATTAGATCTAAGCTTAAAGGCCTGATCCCTTCACTAGATCCTCAAGCTAGAAGCTCAAGATCTAGCTCCTCAGTCCTCCAAAGAAGGTTACAGTTGCTGCTACACAACTGCTCATGAAAACTGAACTGTAAAGGAAGGAGGCTCTCTAGCTTGCTACTAAGATGTGAAATATAGGTAAAAAATGATGGAAATAATGTATACAATGTAAAGGAATGGTCCTCCACTGGATTACTAACTGAAATGCTAGAAACTTCCCTTCTCCCTTGGATCTACAAGAATGGACTGTTCAATTCCTGAAGGGATTGATGCTGCTGGGAGATGAATAATAGATGGCATGATGCTTGATATAGATCTGAAGCACTGGAAGGCTGATCTTGAAGCTCAAGGTGATAGTATGAATCCTTCACTGGTTCCTCAATTGAAATATCGAAGGACAACCTCCTCCTCTCAAATTGATCTTCAATAATGTGCAATTTCTGAATATGGATGTTCTGCAGAAAGTAGGAACATTATGGCACCAATGCCTAATGATGAATGAAGTATAATACTCTTTCAAGAGCTACTCAATGAAAGAGGTGGGATTCCCGACCATGAACACCCAGTGCTAAACATCACTTGCAATCTTAGCTAAACAACCAAAGAAAGAATGGAATGTCACATGAAAATTTCAGATCTAAACAGATCATACATCAATAATAATCTTCAACATGCCTTTTATTGTGCCTTCATATTCTTTATATAGATTATGAGCCTTCTCATGCCTTGGCCCTCCTCATAACTACGTTGTACATGTGGACATAGGTCTCCATGTTGACTGCCTTGTCATTTCATGATCTCCATCATGTGTGAATGTGCTTATCACACTCTCCATCATGTGTGCATAAATGCACCACTTCCTTCATCATCTCATCATAAGTTCTATATGATCTTATATTTTATTCCTTCCAAAATCTTAGTTGACTGTATCAACCTCCATGATCTATCTTATTAATGAGACATGATCTCCACTCCTTTCACATTAAGTAGTTTTTCTACTACTCCATTATGTAGATCTAGATCTGAAATATCCATATACACACATCAAAAGTGGATTTTATTCATCTTTGAGGATTATGGGTCCCTCTACCCTTTTATTTAATTAATCAAGTAAGTTTATTAATAACTCTAATATTGCAAATATCATGTGAAAATTTAGGAATATTACACAAAATTTGGTCATCTAACCATTTACAGTTAGATGGATTGAAATACACCATGTAAGACCAATTTTACCACAGTAAATTTTCTTTCACTATAAGAAACAATTTAATAAACCATATTTTATTAAGTTATTTTTGGTTTAAACAAGAAACCTCATGAGGAACAATTAAATAAATCCTTATTTATTTTATTTTCCTCTAGGAATAATTAATTAAACCATTTTTTAAATAATGTTCCTCGTCATATTTAACTCAGTTATGAGAAATAATTAGATAAATCATTATTTATCTTATTTTTCTCTCGAAATAATTAATTGTATCATTATTTAATTATTATTCCTTGTTAAATTTGACTAAATCACCTAGGAATAATTAAACAAATCATTATTTGTTTATTATTATTTAACCACATTCTTGAAATGATAAATAAATCATTTATTTGTTTATTATTTCTAAATAAAGGTATTTAACCAATTTAAGTACCTTTTCCCTCCAACATAATATAATAAAATATTCCAAGCGGTTAGATCTAGATCTTGGTTAATAATATTTTATTATTCGCCATTACCGAGGATAACTCAATATTTTGTTATAAATAGTAGGTTTTTTCCATTCATTCTTGACTTTGATCCCTTTTGTTGCCGTACTTTGATCACTCTCATTGTCACTACTATTTTATTTTTCTTCTTGAGCTCCCATAGAGTTCAACACATTTTGGGTTTTCTACACCATTGAGAGAGAGACACTTCTGGAATTGAAGCATTGAGGACAATCAAGAACCCATCCCATTTAGAGGGACTGGTAACACTTATTTTTTCCCTTTAGAAGGTGTAATAATATATGCAACATTCTTTAAATCTTGTCTTGTCTATTGGATGCATGGAGTGATTACTATTTCTTATTACTGTTTAACTGCTTTTACTCCATATATCTGGTTTTTTACAACATTTGTCCTAACTATCGATTACATATCTAAAGGGTTAAGTAGCCATTTTTGTTGTTAGGGATGTTTTTCACCCAAATATAAAGTAGGCTATTTTCGTACAATTGCGTTAAGAATTTACACTTGGGTTGACCATTTCCATCACCGGAAATTTAGGGAGGCGTTTGAGATTGAGAAGAGGCCCTATACGTTAAACAGGGATGATGGATGGAAAGTTAGCAGTTGTTGGATTCCATCTCTTCATTCCCTGTAAGGGTCCTTCTTTTCTTTTATTCCTTGGTAGTTTTATTTTTGATTTGATCATATTATTTTTATTCTATTTATTTTATTTTATGTTAGTATTTTATTTATTGATTTTTATTTATTAAAATAAAATTAAAATAATTTATTTTTCTTTTTCTTTTTCTTTTATTTTATTTGTATTTTAAGTCTAGTTTTAATTCTATTGTTTTAGTAATTTATTTATTGATTTAATCCTTTATTTTTAATTTTCATTTTATTTTCATTTTATTTGTATTCTAGTTTTTATTTTTAATTTTATTTATTTATTATTGTATTTATTTATTGTTTAAATCATTTGCTTTTATTTTATTTTATTTTTATTCATTTATATATTTTTTGATTCAGTCATAATTTGAAAATAAAAATAATTTATTTTTATTCTTATTTTATTATGTTTAGTTTTATTTGATGTATTTATTTTTAATTTATTAATTTATTCATTGATTAAATCCTTTATCGTTATTATTATTATTATTATTATTATTATTTTAATTTAAATTCTATTTTAAAAAAAAATTATTTAAAGTATTTATTTATTTATTGGTTAAATTCTTTATTATTATTTTTTTAATTTTATTTTATTTTTATTTTTGACTTTGACTTTGATTTTTTGACTTTTAACTTGATTCAGGTTAAAAACTTGTTTATCTTGTTTGTTGAGGGAGTTATTTTAGTTTTTGGTTTTGATTTTGTATTATTTTTGACGTGTGTTTTTAAGGATGGGGTAGTTAAAGTTTTTGGTTCTTTTTATATTTTATTTTTATTGTTGACCGTTTTTAACTTTTGGAACTTTTTAGGGTTGGCAGAATTTTATTTTATATTTTTATATTTTTAATCTTATTTTTGACCGTTTTTAACATTTTAATTTTTTCTTGGGTTTTGGCTGTTGCTTCTCTCTTCATGGTATAAATATGTAGGTCTGATCAACCAATATTCATTATCCTAATGATGAACTACAGTTGGTAGTTCAAAACGCGTCGGTTCCTAAATTTCTTATGTGATTTCCCGGAAGATTTTTAATTAAAGGATAGCAGTATTTTTTTATCACACCTAGTTCTTCCCTTTGTAGTCACTAGATGCTTGAAGCGAATGAAACATGGAACCCTTGGAACTTTGAAGAGAATTTATTGAAGGGAATAACTGCTTGGCACCCGTGGCATTAAGAAGAAACTGATTGGTGTGACACACTTGGAAATTTGAAGGGGCATTCTTGAAGGGAACAACCTGCTTGGCATCTTTGGCATCAAGAAAAAAATGATTGGTGTGGCACCCTTGGAACTTCAAAGGGAATTTCTTGAAGGGCATGACCATCTTGGAACCCTTGGCATTAAAAAGAAAACACTAAAATATAATTGAGATAAGGTAATCATACTAATTTACATAATGAAGTAAGTGATATTTTAGAACCAAGTTAACTAAAATAAGAGTAAACCTTGGGGTAAATGGAAATGAGGAAGAAATAAAAGATGGAACCAATAAGAACTTTACCTTCCCACAATTTGAAAATATTAGGTAGATATGATGCATATAAAGTAACTCCAAAGTATGTAAGGTTTTAATAAGAAAATGGGGGAAAGGGGACATATAGCTAATTAGAAACATTAATCCTAAAATAATTTATCCTCGTTAAGAAAAGAGGGCGGTGAATAAAAATAAACAATAATAATTTAAATTGGAGAAATTTAGAGAACCTCCATGTGGAAATATCCAACACAAGGATCTCCATCTAAGAGTCAATTTGAGTTAATCTAGGATGTAGTTATGGGACCAAATATGAGACCCACTAGTTGACTTCAGTTATGAGCACAAAATAAGGAGTATAAAAGGGCGATCAAGAGATAGCTAGGAGAAGAAATAGGGATTCAATTTGAGGTTAGGAAAACTATTATTTTTTAATTAAAATTAAAGTAAAAAAATTAGCAGAGCCTTGGTGAGAGGCTGAAATGTATGTGTGGGTGAATAATTAAACTTTTAGGTTAAGGTAAATAATTATTTTTCATGAAGTTCCAAGTGTCACCTATGAAGCCTCCTATAAAAGGAGAAAGATATGGGAAAAGGAAAATTTTTCCCTATTGTTGGATGGATGAGATAATGATATTTTCTATGAATATGAAGAGTATAGTGAGTTCCGTGAGGTCGAGGTGATTAGAGAGGGAGATCTTGAGCTAGGGGTACTCACCTCCATCGTCTAGTATTTCTCATGGGGGCTTCACTCAATGAACCTCTAATATAACGCGTGCATTTGTGGCATACTAAAAAATACCCTTAATTTGACTACATATTGGAAAATACCTCTAAAAATAACTTTATTTAACACCCTACTGATACAAACCCAATACACCTTCCCAATTTAAAAAACCCCTACTTTCACTAGATATTGTAGATATCCATTTTTTCATTAACATTTTTTATACCCATTTATATTTTTTCATCAACTTTTAACTCCATTTTTTATACATAACATATAAAAACCCTTTACCCCCTATTATATGCTCAATATATTATATCATTTTTTCCTCAATATATATCCCCCAATATGAAAGCACGTGGTATGGTATTTCTCCCCTAGTGAAGACCCATGTGGTATTTTTTCCTCTACTTATAGCCCCATTGCAGCTTAGGGGTTCATGGGGAAGAAGAATACCAAAGGAGTAGGTTGGGAGGTCAATTCATGAGTCACAAATGTTTGATCGACATGAATTATCCTTCACGGGCGAAGATGAAAAAAAACAAGGGAGCACAAGCAGCAACAAAGACGAGAATCAAAAATCCACTCCTTGGTGAACATTACCTTGTGCATACATAAAGTCTATTATATGATTATCGATGTATCTATAATGACCAGATTATAAAATTGAATGCTATGATGGTTGAATTAAATTTTTTGGCTATTGACAATGTATCTCAAATTTATGTGTTTTCAAAGTTGATGTATTTTTTAGTTATATGTGACCTCATAAAGGATGTGGTTAACTATTGATTAGTATAAAATGGATTTCCTTATTTTTTATTTTTCAATGTGATATCTTAAACACATCACTCAATATTTTGTTAAATATGAGTTGGTTCCTATATCTATAACCTGTTTAACTTATCTTGAGTCTAAATTTCATTTTACAAAAAATGACGTCATAAGGAAGGTTATTGTATTTTTGGCTAGGTGTGTTGTTTCTGTATATTGGACCATGCCTCCTCTTCTAGTAGGTCCTGATGGTTTTCTTCAAAGTCTTAATCTTTCTGGTTGATGAAAGTGACTTTTGTAGAGTATCCCCATTGAATTTTGTATACTTGAGCTGAAATGGGGATTAACCTTTGATGAACATTTCCCCATAATTGATGCCAATATTGGTCGTCTGTTCGCTTAGGATTCCAAAATTCTAGTAGTAGTCATTGGTGCCATTTTTGGTTGGGCTGAAATGTGTGCGATTAGTCAACCAATTTTTTTAAGCCCTAAGAATTTTTCTGCTCCTTCACATGGGTTAATTGTTGGCTTTCACATAACTTTGGAGCTACTGCTAGGGCTCCTCCCAAAATAGTGTCATGCGACTATCCTTGATTTCATAGAAGTAGCGTTGTTGGATTAAATGCATATCTTTCTTAGATAAATACCATATAAATAAACCTAGAACCTGTTGTAATCGCTACAACAGCCTCCAAAATTTCACCTTTTTAAATTTTTGAGCCCCTGAGCATTGAAAACTGGAGTCAAGCCTGAAGTTTGATCCTTCAAAAGCCTTACATCGCTAAGTCGCATAATAGGTCCATTACCCCAATGAGCGACCTAGCGACCTTGTGACCCATCAGGTCACCAAGTTGCAAAGTCGCATATCACACTCAAAACTAAACAATTGCAACCCTGCGACCCTGCAACCCATAGGTCGCAAGGTCACAGGGTCGTGGGGTCGCACACCTCATCAACACGGCCCCGTTGCGACTTTGCAACCTCATTTATTTCCTGCACGCGCGACCTCTTTATATATATAAGGGTTGCATAGGTCGCATTCCACCTGTGCGATGGAGAACAAAAATGCTTCTGACAAGCCAACTGGAGCGTGTTTTTCTCAGGTAAGTTGCCTCATCCTCCTGCTTTTTCCTTCTTTTCTATTTGTTTCCCTATGCCCCGTCATCTCAACCTATTAAAACCACATCCTACCCATTGTTGAGACCTATTTGGTAAAACTTACACTCCCCTCTTAGTTTCCTGACTCTGTCAGTCTCATCCAGAACCCTGTTAATGAAGCTAACCAGCCTCCCCTTTTTCAGTCTCTTCCTCAATGTTTTCTTACCTTTGATGTGTTAATTTTCCTCCCTTTTCCCTCTCTCGCTCTAAGTGAAAGAAGGATAAAGGACCGTGTTTCCGTGGAGAATCATTTGCCTAGCCCTAGTGTGACCTGCGACCCCATGACCTTGTGACCCCCGCGACCTTGCGGCCTCAATCCCCGGTTGCTAAGTTGCCAAGTCGTGTATCACTAAAAAATCCAGCGACCTAGTCGCAAGTCGCTAAGTCGCATGGTTGCATCTTCATAAAACTTTAAACCTGTGTGACTCAGCGACCTTGCAACCTAGTCGCAAGTCGCCAAGTCACGAGGTCGCTTTTCTCTGAGGTTTTAAACCAGCACGACTCAGCGACTCAGCGACCCAAGGGAGAGGTCGCTAAGTCACAGGTTCACCCCTTTTCTTGACCTTAGTTGGCCAAAGGTAAAAGCATTTTAAGAATTTATTAACATGGCATCTGTCTTATCATGGAATTGTTTTATGAACATGCGAGGGAACCTTGAAGCAGAGCAAGAGTGCATTTCGATCTCCTCACCCTCAAGTGATATGGGGTCTCCGTCAGTTCGCAGAAAAAACAAGAGTCAGGAGATAGAAAACTCGGAGGATGAAACACCTATGTCTCCTCCCTCTACCTATGGAGATACTGCATGCATATTCGGCAAAGGGGAGAGCATGAATTGGTATCGAGTGTACCAAGAATTCGCAAGACCTGAATTTCCAGAAGACCTCCCAGATCGACAGGTATATGTTCAAGTCAAGAGATCAAAGCTTCACTACGCAGGAGCCCACCCATCTATATTTCCATGCGCTGAGCTCATCGAATGGATCTTACAAAAGATCGACCCCAGGTTCTTGGTGATTCGGGATCATGAGGGGAAAGCATTTGCTAATCTAAAGGGACAGGATGCTGAGTTATATTACGCACTTCCCACCCGAGAGTAGACATTCACAGAGGAATGGGCCACTACTCATGTGGTTCCCATATCCGAAACCTTGAGAGGATGGTGGGAAGAACCAGAAAAGTTCAAGGTCAAGAAGGAACAGGAGTATCAGGTAGCAGGTCTTAGGAAAGTCTACAAGCTCGTGGTAGCTATGCTATGTAGAATGTACGGTCGTCCCGATTCCACCACTTTCAACGGTTCTTGGGTATATCTTAAGTACTTTTTTACCGTATACGACATCCGTTTCAATTGGGCTGGCTTATTGATAACAGCCCACAAAACAAACACATCCTCAGCACTAGTGCCCGAGGAGGGGTATGCATCGGAATTTTACATGGACTCCTATCTGTTGGATGCAGTTTGTGCAAGGTTCCATTTTGAGGGATGGGCACACAACTGGGATCAGGAGTGCGCCCACCCAATCCACAAGGAGTTGCAGGTATTTTGGGACTCTAAATATAAGTAGGATATAGAGCCAATCTCACACAGTTTCATCCCTACACTCTACAGGAAATTGTTTGGTAAAGATATCCCGTGCATGTCCTGGCGGCCATGGAAACAATAACCAAAGTGGCATACTGGTTTCCTTTTGTATAAGGCACCTTCATCCGATTCTTTGGATCACTTAAAGCTCCCCATGCACTGCCCTGATTCGTCACTTACCGAATACTACTTCAGGAAACATGTTTCTAAATGACAGCTGGCTTTTCAAAGGTTCTTAATAAAGGTAAGAGGAAGCCATGGCCCACTCTGCCACTCACTATAGGAACTTATATGGTCAAATATTTCAGAGAATTAGAGGCGGAGGCTAAGAAAATTATAGGATTTTGTCTGCCTCCCTTGGCTCACCGGACATACGATCCTGAGAGGATGATCCCTGGCCATTGCAAACGGGCCAAGTTTAAATGGAGCTACCAACATACTGAATGCCCAGCTGAAGATGGGGTAAGAAACTGGTACAATAAGGATAGGGAGATCACTCCAGAGGAGTTGATTGATTAGGAAGATCAAGATGATCAAACTTTAGAAGAAAGGATCCACGAGCTAGGAGGAGCCTCGTCTTCTCAAGCCAAGAAGCCTCGAACCAACACATGACATAACTCTTCCGCCCAATGAAAAGAGAAAGAAGCAAAAGCTCAACGGGAAGCTAAGGAAAGAGAAAAAGAGTAGGAGGATAAATGCAAGAAACAACTAAAGGTAGAGCAAAGAAAGAAGCAGGTGGAAGACGCCCGCAAAAGAAAGGAAGAGGAGGAAGCAAAAGAAGAAGCTGAGCGTCAACTTAAAATAGAACTAGATAAGGTAGAAGCTGAACGCAAACGAAAAGAAGAACACGATAGGGCAGAAGCAAAGTGGCAGCTGGAAGAGGAAGCAGAGCAAAAGAGAAGGGAGGAAGAAAATCAAAGGTCGAGGGAAAATTCATCCAAAGACACCGAAGGTAGTAAGACACCTCCTCCTGTGACAGGGATTCAGACGGAGCTACCACCCATTGAAGTGCCCCAAATGAATCCTGAAACCAATATGCATTTTGTGCTCTCAGAACTGGTTACCTCTAAGGAGTAGGAGGAAGAAGTGTTTGATCTGACAAGACTCACCTATGATCAGTTCACACACAAAATCAAGTAGGAAAAGAGAAGATGTTTAGCAAGGAATCCTGCTGCACCCCTCACAGCCACAATAGAAAAGGATATAGTCCTTGACACCAAGACCAATCCAGTTATGATAGCCTCAGCTAGTACTGCTTTCGCCGTGGCTACGGAGGAAAATGTGAGCAGAATGAGTAGGGAAATTCTATCCCTACATAATATAGTACAGGCCTCCGAAAAAAAGATAGCTAGATTGGAGCAAGAGAAAAGGGCACTAGAAGAGGAAGTGAAATAGCTTCAGGGTAGGAATGCCCTTACTAATGAAGTACCACTCACCGTTCGAAGAGAGCTGGTGACTCTGGAAGCCACCATGAGGCAAGTATACAGAGAATTATTTACAATAAAGTAGACGATTGCACCTCTACTGAGAGCTCAAGCAGAAAGAAAGAAGAGGAACGAGAAACTAAAAGAAGCCTCCACAGCCTTGGACAGAATGCTGGAATGGGTAAACAGGTATCCACAGGCTCTAGATACTTTTCCCAGGAAAGATTGGATTTGCACTTAGAACGATAAGGTCAAAATACGCATGAAGGTGCAATCCAAGGAAAAAATATTCAAAGACTTGGAGAAGGTGATGACCGCTTACGAACATTTGATTAGCAGCATTGACTCAATGGCTGAACTACACCACATCCCTTCTCTAGCTACAGTAGGTGAAGAAAAAACGTGGGAACAGGTGGACCAAGACATTCAGACATTTCTGCAACCTATCAGGCAAGCTGCCGCCACTCTCGAGCTTCCAGCATCACAGGAGAACTTGGTTAAATTCATCATGACGCCAGTCTAGATTTACACCAAGCTGGTGCCTCTATCTAACAAAATCACGATCAAAATAGAAACTCTGATCCCAAACGCTCTAGAATTCCTGCACAGGTTAAGGGAAGACACTCCGTTGATCTCGCCAGTTGCTGCAGATTATCAAGAATGGCGAAATTTCCTTAAAGAGCAATAGGTAGATGTTCCCGACCTCGCAATCACTCACATGCTCCCGTGATCAGGTCGCAAGTCGCAACCTACAAAAGGGGTCCCAGGTCGTACTAGCCAGGATCAAGTCGCATGTCACAGCCAAGCACAAGGTCGCAGGTCACTTTTTCCCTTTGGGTCGCAAAGCATGCTAATAGTCAGGAAGGTGAAAAGTCAGGGCACCCAAGGGTCAATTTTTTCCTATAAATACTCCCTCTGGGGACTTGTAAAGGATCTTTTTTTTGGACACCAAAAGAGATGAGAGAGTTTTAAAGCATTGAAAAGACCTTTATTTGAATGAATACAAGCATTTTCCTTAAATCCACTTTTGGATCTAATGAGAATCGATGTGTTAACACTCTGAATATTTTCTCTTATATGTATGATATCTTATGACTAACTGATCTACGTTTTCTGCTTATACTATTTATGCATTTCATCTCCCTGAATGTGTTAATGATGGTAGGTTGTTTACCTAGGATATGTTTGTAATTTCATTATTGACATCTATCTTATTTACAAAACCGTTTAAGGAAGTGAAGGATGTTCTTGCCAGGCAGAAATGTTTCTTCTATGGTTTGAACACATTTTACAAACATGACCCTAATGATATGCTACTAACAGCATCTCCTTCAGTTGCGTGTTTTAATTCATCTTGCTATTTGTAGTGTTTTATGCTCATTGACAATCATCGATAATTTGTCTTGTATCATCCAATAATTGTATGTCCATACTTCTGCAGGGCTCATTTGTGTCCAAGAAAAGGAGTATTCAGCGATAGCCGGGCCCACACCCCGGATGAGATCCCTATCACAAATGGTTCAGAGTCTAATCGAGACTTTTTATGGGGGAGATCCCTTACTGTTGGCCGGAAAATTTTCCCTGTCAACAGAACCATAGAATGCAGGTAGACTAGGAATTTTTATGGTATATGAGGATCATATTTGTGGTGTCAGATTCATTTCTAGAGAACGAGACCACCCTGAACCCATTTCCAATAGATTTTAGCACCCAAGAATATTTCCATGTTGTTGGAGTCTCAAAATCTGAGCCTTCCCTTGATTTTTTGTCTGCAAAGCTTGTCCCATGCCACTAAGTACAATGTGTGTTCCATATTGGAGCCTCCCCAAAATTATTTGCATTGGATTCATAAGAGTTCCTATAGCATCGAGGCAAGTGCCATTAGTGTTGAACATAAGTAGATGGGAAGTTCTTAGAAAATTGTTTTTAGAAGGACTAATTTTCCTGTAGTATTCAAGAAGCGGAATGCCCACTCTGCCAAATTAGTATTGATCATATACTATGATATACTATCTTTCAAAGAAATTTAAGCCAAAGGGCCACCTAAGTTTTTCAAGGGAAGTTTGTATTTTTTGAAACCCATAATGTTATAAATATGACATTGAACAAGGGGGGTTATTGAAGAAAAATACTTGGGACTTTGATTTGTTGACTTCCATTCTAGAGGCAAGAGAAAAATCCTTCAATATTTTAGGGAACATGGATCACTTCAGAGACAGAGGGGATGCCCATATTGGAAATACTAAGAGAGGGGTGAATATTTATTTATCTTCAATTAGTTAATTTTAACTTCAAATAGAATTAGGTATCATTAGCATTAGTTTAGAACATAAATTAGAAACACCATTCAACAATTCGCAACATCCAAGAGAGTACACAAGAGATTTTTAGGTGGAAACCCTTTTGGGAGAAAAAACCACCGAGTGCTTCTTAATATAGGTATTTAATGATTACATCAATGGGAAGCTCTAATTTCATTTATCATCTCCAACCCCCTTGTTTATAGGCTCCAAACTCAAGGAATATACAACTCCCTGATTTACCAACTCTAATTGGAAGGACGCTCCAACTCCCTCACTTACCAACTCCAACTCAAAGGACACTCCAATACCCTGGTTTTCCTAGCTCCCACTGAAAGGATTCTTTAACACCCTACACAATATCCAACCTCCGCTAACACCACCCTACTACCCTGAAGTGTTCCTAGGATCTAACTTGAAGGAGACTCTAATCGCCGCCTTCCACCACTCTTCCACCCTTGAATTTACCACGACGGACAACGTTTCAAAATTTTTAGACTATATACCCCCGTGATTAATAACCATACAAATGAATATCAACACAACTTTTGCTCAACATGTACATCAAAAGAAAACCCTAGCAACTTACATCAATAACATGTCAATAACCAATGTGACCTTTGTGACAAACAAATATGTTGGATAAAACCTTAATGATATAAAAACTTGAAAGTAATTAAACACTTATAAAGAAGATATTTTAATTGACCAGATGGAATTTTAATATTAAGTTACAATTCATCCTTAAACATGTTCATTTCATCATAAACTTGTAACTTAAAAATGCACGAAACAGAACTTGATCAAACCATGAATAAACAAAACATGCAACATCAATATTGTTAATGGATTTCACCCCCTCCACTGGGTTATGTCTCTTAATTCACCTCTAATAGGTCAAATCATTTTTATTATCTTTCTATAATGACGAAGATGTAGAATGTTCTTTTACAAAAGGGTGGCGAAATCTAGAGTTGTATTCTACACAAAGGAGTTCAAAACTTGTACATATCAACAAACCCTCTGAAAGACCGCTTGAGCTCTCCAAGTTCTCCTCAAAATGAAGCTATCAAAGGCTTCTCAAAAACTCTCTCAAGCTCTCTTCTTAAAAAACTCTCATAAAACCAACTCTCCCTTTTCCAAGAATTTAGAACTTTGAGACATAACAACAAAGGAGAATAAAACTCCTTAGATCCCCAATCCAAGGAGAAAAAAATATCTAAATCCATTAAAAGATGTTGTATGAGATTTATGTGGAGTAAATGCCTCAAATAAACCTATCAAGGACCGTATCCAAAACTCAAGGGATGAAAAAAATCCCATAAGACTCTCAACTTCAACTTGAATTTAGAAATTGATTTTGAGGAAAATCCTCTCATAATTTCAATTTCTATTTTATAAATTTTAAATATTAAATTATGAGCACACTCAAATGAAGCTCAAAAACAAATTTCCTAGGCTTTAATGAGTTTTTCCTTTGACAAGCTACTAATTAGAAAATGTGTCAGGATCCTCCTAGATCACACCTCCCCACAGAGGAAGGCTTTTGGTCCACCAAATATCAAGAAGTTGAGATTGATTTAATATCAAGAAATTGATTTTTTGAAATGAAGAATCTGCTTTTCTAGCTGCTCAAACAATGGAAAATGAATTGAAAATTTCTTCATATACTTGCAGAGAATCCTATCCCCACAAAGGAAGGCTTTTGTTCCACCAAATCTCCATGGCCTTTCAAAATGTGTATTTTTTATTATGTTGACAAGGTTGTGTCCATCGACATTCATTAATCACAGAACCAATGAGTTATATTCCCACCATTGAATCAAATACCCAAACATCAAAATGACGTTATCTAGAATAATATACTTGTCGAATAAAATGAATGGTGACATTTGGAGTGTTTCCAAGAGGAGCTTCGATGTGGAGGAAACACTTCATCAACATCCTATGTACAAAATTATTTTATATTGTGACTGCGTGGAGACCTAATCAGCTGCATAAAAATAAACATGAGGAATTTTGGATTACATACCATAATTGTCCTTTTTCGTGAGAGCCTCCATGGATGGATTTTAATGAAGAGAAACTGACATAAAATTTGTTGAAAAACACATATGATGTGCCAAGTGTGTGGTTCCCTACAGATCCGCATGCTCTAATTTTCAAACATATGCAAAAATCCATGCCTGGTTTAAGCTGAGAGCATTTAATTCCATGAGATATAATCTCGTTCAACCATGGGGTGAAAAAAAACAAAAACCTGCAAGCATCTATCAGACACCCGCATTTAACATACATGTTAATGAGTTTGTTGAGAAAAAAATAATCCATTTTGAATCTCATCTCATTGATGTGGGAATGGATCAATTTGACCTTCGAAAAATCCCTTTTATTAATGAAGCCTTGCAAAAGATAAATGTATAAAAATCCATGGGCATGCAGATATCGTACCAAATGTGCAGTGCCTCGTTCAGATGAATATTCAATATGTTGACTCATCATTAAAATGAGTATCTTAGTTGTAATTTATGAAAATTTCATTGTTATTGCAGATGACCCTTGCGCAAGTCTAAGAGACTTCCCGTGAATAATAGAACCCGTTGAGTAATTTGTGGAATTTCCCACTTCCAATGACCGTGTGCTATTATCTCCTTACACAACACTTCCAAATATGCTCCTCAAGGCTCCGATGTTTTCTTAACATTGAATGCACACAAAGATCCTAAGTTCACACTTACCCATCCTATTTCTATGCACTTGTAATTAGCACACGAAAATATTTTCCATCTTTTTGCATATTAAAATTTAAAGAGCACTATAAATAACATTCATTATTCTGAATATGCTCTTAGTGACTGGAAGATTTTAGTTACGGATAAATTCCAACCATTTCTTACAATCCAAGTAGGAGGATATTTTTTTTCTTCATGCTTTTTCTCAGGAATGTTGACCACCTGCTCTTCTCTTGCAGAGTCTGCATCCATCGGTGGATTGTGCATGGTATTTCTATAATTTTGAAGATGATGAATCGGTTGAGTCCTTAAACATCTATTAGTTATATTTTTCTCCTTCGTGAAGCAAAGGATATTTTTATTGTGATTCACTTTTTCTTTCTCCGATTTTTTTACCATAAGCTTTAAATCTTCAACATTCTAGAAAACAATGATTGTTGTTTCCACAAAAAGTAAAAAATGTCACTTGTTTGGAACAACCATTATGCCTGAGAGGCTTCTTAGTTGAACCAATATTTTATGATTTCGTTTGAAGAACTGCATTCTTTTCTGAGTCATTTCCTTATGCACTTCATACTTAGCCACGAAATGATCATCGAGGAACATATATTGTTTTTCGTGGTCTTTTGAACTGGAACTTCGACAAGGAGAATTAACTCTTCTTTGGATGCTCTTAGCCCCTTGTGGAGACAACTTGTCACCATTATTACCATCATAGTATACTGCATCATTAATTTGTAGATCTCCCCAGTTGAGACAAACTCAATATTTGACAATCTTCTTGCTTCGACAACTTTGGAGCATTCTCCAATTTCTTCACATGTATATCCCAATCCTGTATTTTGAGGTTTTCTTATTGACTTAATAGGATTGATAATGCCTTAAACATTGAGTCCAAGGCATCTTTCACCATAACCCATTTTCAATAAAATTTTTGACCCAATTCCTCGAGTGTTCTTCTCGAAGGGACCAAAACAAACATCTTCTTCAGGGGAAATTGAACCAATTTTTCTTGCCTCATTTACCTTATCATTATGACACCTTTCTAGGGCCTATTTTGAAGCTTGTAATTTAAATTACATTGCTTGAATTATATCTTGAGTCTCTTGCTTCTCATCTTTGAATGCTTTCAACTATTTCCGCAACATATTGCTTTCTTTGTCATTATCATACAACTCCTCTACCATTTTATTAATGGTTAAGAATTATTTAAACACCTTTGAAAATTTTTAATATTTGCAAAGAAAGGATCAGAAAAAGACTCATTTGTTGACATTTCAAAACTTATGAAATTACCTTCTTAACCAGTTTCCTTCTCCTTGCTTGAATTAAACCTAAAAAAAGTACCCACGAAGCCATACAATGAATTGCTCTGATACAACTTGAGAGGACTTAAATACTTATAAAAAAGATCTTATAATTGATTAGATGGGCTTGTAATATTAAGTTACAATTCATCCATAGACATGTTCATTTCATCATGATATTTCAAGTTAAAAAATCATGTAACAAAACTTGATCAAACCATGAATTAAAAAAACATGCAACATCAAGATTTATAACGATGTCAACATCAATGTTAATAGAAATAATACGAAAATAGAAGGATCATATTCACACTCAGATATACAAAAGTCAACATAACCTTAATTATAACATATCAATCAATATCCATAACAACTTTACACTCAAATATTCATATCAACTTTACATGAAAAGTCAACAAATACTCACTCAACCATACATCAGATGATACAATCCCTTCTCACTAAGATATTGTTCGAGCCTAGTAAAAATTCACAATAGTAGATACTCTTACTACTTATTAGTACATGAAATCATTACATGCAAATTCAAAGGTTTTTCATTAGCTCTCACATTGTTGTATATGAGATTCGATTTTGTTTATTTTAATGGAAAATAATGATGATATTTTTATGTTAAGTAGATTTGAGGTTCATTAATGTTCATAACCTTAAAAAGAACCTTGAATTTCCTCTAAGATATTTCACAATCTAACCATCAAAATTAGTTATTCGTATACACCAAACAAATTTCTTCTATTTCATTTGAAAATATATGATGAAAGTATGCTATATCAAACAAGGGTCTCAAGATTGATTCTAAGACACCTTCATCAGAGAATAATTATCTCCAGGGGCTAAAAAACTTTAAATGGTTCTACCTCAAAAAAATAGAGATAGAGGACGATCTCAACCTCTCATAAAATTTGAAAATTTCCAAGAAATGACCACCGAATTTTTGTCAGAATAGTGCGTATAAACTCCTCCTTGAATCCAAAGAAGACACCTCAGATGATTGTTGAAATTCGACAAAAAAATGCACCACATACTAGTGTGGGATTCCAGTCACACATGAGTGAGGAATTCATTGACACATTAGTGCTAATGTGGGCATCCAATTTTTAAATAAATTGAAAAATAAAGTGTAATCCTATCTCATAACAACTTGTAATAGTTAACTAAGTGTGATAGACTTAGTTAGCTCAAGAATTTCAAGTTGAGGGTCAAAGGTGAGGCATGTAGAGTGATTCTATTATTTACAAGGTCCAGTTGTAGTTGTAGCACTAGTGTGGTGTGAGTGTAATCAATTAACTCAAAATAATTGAGTTAAAATTAGTTTAAATTGTTATAACTGAATGATGAGCTAGTGGAAGATCAAGTGAATGAAAATGGATTTAATTCGCAAGTAGTGATCTACCAAGTAACTGATGATTCACTATTAATATCTGCATGCATGTCAATTCTGATGACGAAACAGTTGAGACAAAGGTTAAAGGGAAGTAAACTATCAGTTGTATTATTAGCAAATTTCCCGAGTGCAATTATAAAGCCACAGGATGCCCATGAAGGATGGCATAGTCAAGGAAGGTTGGAATTCCTATTTAATAGGAATTATTTTTCCTAGGGATTGTGTGAGGAAGGAAGGCTGAAGGTGGGAAGGAAATTTGCTATGTATTGACCAATTTTTCCTAGATCAATGTGAGACAATTGGTAGAGTGTATGAGGTTCTTGTGAGCACACATGCATTGTATTGTTTCATGATTCCTTGGTTAATTATACAATAGAGATGGAGGGGTTTTGAGAAATTGCTTTCCCCAAGAATATCTTGTGTTGTGCGATTGATTTACTTTTTTCTCTTACTTTCATGTCATTGAACAATCATGATTTATATTCTGCAAATATTGTAGAAGGATTCAATATGTTTTTTTAGTACATTGCATGATAGGATTGAATCCATTGATGTAATTTCTTTAGGGTATCAGAGTGCAAGGAATCACAATAGTGGAGAAGAAATTGAGTTTGTGTTGAATAATATTCACTTTTTCACATACATTCTATGGAGCTAGAAGCTAACCAAGATTTCTTTCATAGGCTTGAGACTCAAATATGAACTCGAGAGAAATTCAAACTATATTGAATGAACGGAAAAGATGGAGGCATTATTGGAGGACAATGGGTTGAAGGAGTTCATTGCCACTGATATTCCTGAACCCAATTAGGCAGATGCTACGGAGCATGAAGCATGGAGGAAGAATGTCACAACAACGAGGATGATATTGTTAGAGGGAGTTCGAGATCATATTATCTCGAGTCTCCATGGAAATGCAATTCCATATGCTATGTTGAAGGCCTTGACAGATCTATTTCAAAGCAGGAGTGACCACAGAAAATTGGCACTCAAGGACAAGCTTAGAAAAATCAAAATGGAGAAGGGCGACACAATCTAGAAATACTTTACCAAGTTCAATCAATGTCGAGATTAGCTTGGAAGTGTTTGGATTACTGAAGTGGCTAATGACTTAGTGAACCTAGCACTTCTAGGCCTTCCCAAGAGCTGGCGTAGTTACTAGGACTCTGTGAATGGGAGGGAGAAGTTACCATATTGGGAGAGACTATGGTCAGATTTGGTACAAGAAGGGTTTCGACAAAATACCAGGGATGGATCCTCATCAAAGACTGATGATGAGGAAAGTTGTGCCTTGGCTGGTAAGGTAAATAAGGGGAAGGGGAATAATTCCCATTCCAAATCTAAGACCAGAAAATAAGGCAAGAGTGTGACATGTCAAAGGTGAAATGTTTTCACTGTCATGATCATGGACACTATGCCACAAATTGTCCAAAAAATAAGAGGAACAACAAGAAGGCTATGGGAGCTACAACAGGTGAAGCTTTGGCCTTATAGTTTGAGTTGGACTTCTCTCTCATCGCATGCATGGTGTAAACTATGATGGGATCTATGTGGTACTTGGATAGTGGAGCATATTTCCACATGATGGGAAACAAAAAACTCTTTAGTAGCTTGTAGGAGAAGGATCTTCAGATGCACATCAAGATGGGTGATGACGGGAGGTATAGTGATACCACGATTGGTACAGTTACTTTCCAGAGACAATCAGGTAAAACTTTCATATTAAAATATGTCATGCATGTAACAGGCTTGAAAAATAATTTAGTTTTAGTTTCTATGTTGGAGGATCTTGGATATGGTGTGGTTTTCAGTGAAGGAAAGGTGTTTCTTCGTCACAAAGACATAGGATAGGTAAAGAAGATTGGGTGCATGTGAAGAACCTATACAAAATTAATGTATATGGTTGCACAACATTGAGCAGTAAAGTAGGGGAGGTGGTGAGCCAGGATACAGGTGAGTTATGGCACAAGATATTGGGCCATCTACACCACAGTGCTTTGAGGATCATGCGGCGGATTTCTAGAGGTCTTCCAAAGGGTACGCTTGCGCAGATAGACACATGCAAGGGATGTACCATGGGGAAGTATACTAAAGACACTTTTCATGATATGGAGAACCGAGAAATTAAAATCCTTGAGAGAGTTAACTTAGACGCGTGTGGACCATTATCTACAGCTTCCACAACAAAGAACAAGTATTACATAATTTTTGTTGATGATTTTTCTAGAAAGTGTTGGATCTTCTTTTTGCAGAAGAAATATCAGACATTATCCAAGTTTTGTGATTTCAAAGCATTGGTATAGAAATATATATGGAATAAGGTTAAGGCTCTAAGGAGCGACAATGGTGGTGAGTATATCTCTAATGAATTCAAGAACTTCTGTGCCAAAGAAGGAATTTGGAGAGAATTGGTTGCACCTCATAACCCACAACATATTGGAGTTTTAGAAAGAAATAATAGAAAAATTGCGTGAGTAGCACGAGCTATGTTACATGATCAAGGCCTACCATTGCATATGTGGGAAGAGGCATGCAACGCAATGGTATTTATGCAGAACCATAGTCCTCATCAGGTACTTGGCATGAGTAAACTAGAGGAGGTTTTTTCAGGTAAGAAACTAGATGCTTCATATTTAAAATTTTTGGCTCATTTTTTTATTTCCATGTGAGAAAATATGCTAGGAAGAAGCTAGAACCAAAAACATAGGTTGGGATATTTGTGGGGTACACTGATACTCCCCACAACTATTAGGTGTATTTGTCGGTTAACAGGATGACGGTTGTCAGGAGAGATGTTAGATTTGATGAGGAGAAAGCCATGTGATTGTCCCTTGAGAAGGATCTTGACTTGCATGCAGATGAAGAACTATTAGTTCCAAAGGATGAACCTCGAAATTTGTAAAAGCCACAAGTAGAGGATCATGGAGTGGAAGAACCCACTCATGAAGAACCATCCACCAGAAATGGTAGGAAGTGCACCAAAGATGCTAACATATTGATGCTAGATGCGACAGAGCATGTAGGTGCACCTACATCACAACGCAGGCAGAGAATGTCCCCAGACAAGTATATTGGATACATGGCTCTTATGAGCAAGTGTATTGTGACAGAACCACCCTCTTTTTAGGAAGTAGTGCAACAACCAACATGGGTTGATGCCATAGTTGAGGAGTATGACTCCATTATCAGAGAAAAATGCATGGGAAGTGGTCCCAAGACCAGTGGGGAAGTCAGTGGTTGGATCCAGGTGGATCTACAAGGTGAAGCAAGAAGCAGATGGGAGTGTGGAGAAATACAAGGCTATATTTGTGGCCATAGGATTCTCACAGGTAGAGGGGATTGACTATGAGGTGAATTTTGCACCGGTTGCAAGGTACACATCGATTAGATCCATCCTTGCACTATCAACACAGATGTGGTGGAAGATAAATCAGATGGATGTAAAGACATCCTTTATCAATGGATTTATTGAGGAAGAAGTGTACATTAAGAAACCAAAAGGTTTTTAGTCCTTTGACAAGGAGTCGCATGTGTGCAGACTCAAGAGAGAACGGTATGGGCTAAATCAAACACCTCGTGCTTTGTACACCAAGATCAATAGTTATTTCACCAGGTTGGGCTTCAAAAAGTGTGAAATAGATGAGAACCTATATCATATTGTGGTTGATGGTAATATTTTGATTATTGTACTTTATGTTGATGATATTATACTGAAAGATGATGAGCATCTCATAACTTCTTGCAAAGTGGATCTTGCAAGAGAGTTCGAGATGAAGGACATGGGGCCCTTGCATTATTTCCTTGGCTTGGAAATATGGAAAAGAGATGGGGAGCTATTTGTATCTCAAGGAAAGTATGCCAAGGAGATTTTGAGGAAGTTCCACATGGAGGGCAGAAAACCAATGGAGACTCCTCTTACATGAAACTGCAGGAAGGACGATGCTACTTTAGGTGAGGTAGTGGATGCTACTGTTTATAGGCAGCTTGTGGGTTTACTTATGTATTTGGTGAACACACAACCAGACATATGCTACATAGTTAACTAGCTTATTCAAGTTATGGTTAAGCCTACCAAGGTCTTTTGAAGGGTGGGGAAGCATGTGTTGAGATATCTCAAGGGAACTACATAGTATGGATTATGGTACAAACATACAGAGGGAGTGAAGCTTCAAGGCTTCACGAATGCATATTGGGCAATAAGTCTATTAGACAAGAAGAGCACATTAGGGGCATCTTCAATAGAGGATCAACATCAATTTATTGGTACAAAAGGAAGTAGAGATCAGTTGCACTCAGTTTAGCCGAGGTAGAGTACATGGCAGTTAGTCAAGTTGCATGCGAGGCCATATGGATGATGAAGATACATGTTAGTTTGTTTGGTCATCAGATGGATCCGACAATGACACATTGTGATAACCATAGTTTCATAAATCTCTCGGTTAATCTGGTATTCCATGACAGGTCCGAGCATATTGACATCTGGTACCACCATCTTAGATATTGTGTTCAGAGGCGCATTATATTGTTGCAGTACATTCCCATGGAGGATTAGGATGCAGATATGTTGAAGAAGGCGCTTGCGAAGAGCGAATTCAAATACCACAGAGGCAAGATCAGGGTAGAAGATACTATCTTTCTTATTGAGAGGGAGCGTTGAAATTCAACAAGAAAATGCACAACATACTAGTGTGGGATTCCAGTCACACATGAGTGAGGAATTAAATGACACATTAGTTCTAATGTGGGTGTCCAATTTTTAATTAAATTGGAAAATAATTTGTAATATTATCTCATAACAACTTGTAATAGTTAACTATGTGTGATAGACTTAGTTAGCTCAAGAATTTCGACTTGAGGGTCAAATATGAGGCATGTAGAGTGATTATATTATTTACAAGGTCTAGTTGCATTTGTAGCACTAGTGTGGTGTGAGTGAAATCAATTAACTCAAATTAATTGAGTTAAAATCAATTTAAATAGTTCTAACTAAATGATGTGCTAGTGGAATATCAAGTGAATTAAAATATATTTAATTCAAAATTTGTGATCTACCAAGTGATTGATGATTCACTATTAATAGTTGCATGGATGTTAATTCTGATGACGACCTAGTTGAGACAAAGGTTAAAGGTAAGTAAACTATCAGTTGTATTATTAGCGAATTCCCTGAGCACAATTATAAAACCACAAGATGCCCATGAAGGATTATGCAGTCAAGGAAGGTTGGAATTCCTATTTAATAGGAATTATTTTTCCTATGGATTGCATGAGCAAGGCAGGCTGAAGGTGGGCAGGAAATTGGCTATGTATTGGTCCAATTTTTCCTAGATCAATGTGAGACAATTGGTAGATTGTATGAGGTTCTTGTGAGCATAGATGCATTGTATTTTTTCATGATTCCTTGGTTGATTATACAATAGAGATGGAGGGGTTTTGAGTAGTTTCTTTCCCCAAGAATAACTTGTGTTGTGAGATTGATTTACTTCTTTCTCTTACTTGCATGTGATTGAAAGATCATGATTTATATTCTGCAAACATTGTAGAAGGATTATGTATCTTGTTCTAGTACATTTCATGATCAGATTGAATCCATTGATGTAATTTCTACAATGATAAGGAAAATATGCCTATTTAGTTTCTCAAAAATACACCTCAGGTCCAAGCTACAAAAGATGGCCTCGCGCTGTCTAGTACATCTCCATAAAAGCTAGCCAATAATGGCACACACATTTTCATAGATGTATTCCAAACAAGGGTCATGAACTTGGTCAACAAGATGCTCAAAATATGCTTCAATATAGCCTTTAGAATGTTATCAGATGGATATGAAATAAACCCTTAGAAGAGCCACGAAATGTATTAAAATTAATAGCAATATTTTCTCGCATTAGGGCTTAGATATTTTCAGTGAGTGATGCCTTAGATCAAGGTCTTGTTCTACCACAAATAGTCCCTCAACAATCCAAAAAAAATTTCCCTTAGAGACACCCAAAATACCTTAAATAGAACACTAAAATAGCCACAAAATAGGCCCTATAACTATCTAAAGTCTATGCCTCAAGGAGCTGAAACTAATCTAGAAAAAAAACCAGAATTTTGACCTCCAATATTCATATTTGCTTGAATACACTAGGACACAAAGGTTTTGGAAGAAATCATAGAAGAAAGGAGGGAAGCAAACTTTAGATTTGGAATTTAAATTTTGAATTTCAAAATTTCATTTTGGAGCCAAAACCTTTAGGATTGAATTTAATTTAAATTTGATATTTTATCCTTGATAACATCTCTTTTTGACTTTGACTAGGATAGGCCTTTTTAATTTTAATTTTCTTGTATAATATAAAATTGTGTGTAGCACCTACTTTGGCGTTCCTTGACCAAAAAATGGGGTTTAAACTTCAAGAATCCATATCTCCTCAACCAAGGGGACACATATGATGTTCCACCTATAGTTGGAATCAACATGACAAGGAGAATCAAATAAATATGGTCACAGGAGAAAATTCACTGGTCTTCATCCTCAAAAACTTTAATAAGCGTGGGGGGTCTAGGGATTCACATGGATTCATCACATTTGGGGCTTCTAATTAATGCAAACTAGAGACATTTTAAGAGTTTTTAAATAACGACGTTGAAAACATTGAAAAAACTATTCAACAACCCATTCCCATAGTATCATTAATGAATTATTAGTGAGTAAAGGGTAGATCCTCACCAAATATATGAAGGCCTTGGAGAGAGTGATTGGAGACATTAAATTTAAGATATATCCCCAGCCCTTCCACATAAAAAATGAAGAGGAATGGTGGTAGAGGGTCACCCTGTCAAATATCATGAGAGGATTTGAAAGGGGTGGTGGGAGATCCATTGACAAGAATGGAAAAGGAGATGGGAGATAATAGATTAACAGTTCCACTTGACCCTATTAGGAGAGAAATAAAAGGATTGAAGAAAAAGGAGTGGGTATTTCTAATTAAGAGTGTCAAAGGACTTTGAGAGGTAAATATTAAGAAACATTCCTAGTTTACATGATATTTTAAAGGAATGGATGGCTTCATGAGTGACCATAATGCCATCTAGGATTTGTTGGCCTTTAACAAATCTTGTTTGTTTCAGTGAAATTAGCTTTGGGAGGAGGGGCTTGAGGCAGTTGGCTAGATCTTAGTGATAATATTGTATATAACATTACAAAGAACAATGAGTCTTAAACCATTAAGATCTTCCAAATTATCCTGATTTGTAACCAATGTAAGGGAAATAACATTTAATGATTTACGGATGGAGTGGTATTTTTGAGATTCTTCCATTTTTTTCCATACCTATTCACCAATAATGCCCTAGTAGGTCTGAAATAATTCTATAGTAAACTAATCCAGGTTGGGAGCCTTGTTTCCCAACATCCCTTTAAGAATCATCTCCACTTCCTCGAGGGTGATTTCCTAAGGCGGGGCTTCATTTTTCTCAACAATATCTAGGCATGGAATAAGCTCAATGATTCATTGGATCACCCTTAACCTGTTTTTAGAAGGTTCAATTAGAATGTATTGAGGGAAGTGGATAATATATTGAGTGATCTCTTAGTAATCTAATAGTTTATATCCTACAAAGTTTTTGATAGAAATATGATTGTGGTTCCCATTCCGGAGAAAATATTTATGGAAGAATGTAGTGTTTCTTTCCCCTTATTTAAGCCACTAAACCCTTTATTTATCCTACCACAAAATTTCTTCTTATTTTCTGTGTTCTTCAAGGTTAGTGATGGTGGTAGCTTCTTCTCTAATTAGTGCCTTATATTGGCCATAAAGAATGGGTTCCTATTGTATGGCTTCCATTTTTTGTTCTAACTTGTGTTATTCCTCCATAATATTACCAAATTTGATTTTGTTCCATCCTTTGAGTTTCCATTTGATATATTTCAATTTTTTTAGTATATTTTACATAGAGGAACCTCCTAATTTTTGTAGCTCTCCCCACCATTACTTAATATTTTCTTGTAAGACTGGATTTTGTATCCAAAAAATTTCAAAATGAAAAGGCTTGTCACAGGGTCTAGATTGAATGTCTATAGGTGGAATTATAAGACAATGGTCCAAGCCATGTCTGAAGGGTATTGAGGCTTCCAAAAATACGTCCTAGGCCATGATAGATTCAGAGACTAAGAAAAAATCTAGTTTGGATCCGATTTTTTGTGCCCATACTCTTATATTATTATAGGTAAAGGTGCCATTGGTAGTGGCTAGATAAACCAAATGCAAGTCCATCATTATGTCTTGGAAAAGAGATGAGTCTGCATCAAGTCGTTCGATACCTCCATGCTTATCATCCATCAATTTGATATTATTGAAATCAATGCCAATGATCTAAAGGGAAGGGGAGAGGAGGTTGTGCATTCAAGTGATTGATTAATGGAAAATAGGCTTGTCTCTTAGAGAGGCTCGACCATATAAATTAGAAAGGAAACATATTTCCTATGAACCAATTAGCCTAATTTGGATTATAGGTATGCAAAACGTGTCAAACATATTTAAAATTTGAATCTCCTGGGCATTCCAAATGATGGAAAGGCCTCCTAAGTGTCGTTTAGAATCTATAGTGATTGCACAATAATCTCTACCCCATTTTATTATTATATTCGAAATGGATTTTCTAGATGATTTTGTCTCTTGGATCATCATAACTATAGGGTTTTCATATTTCCATTTTTCTTTTAGGAGTCATTTCTTTCCTCTATAATTGAGGCCTTTGATATTCCATGAGAAGATATTAATTTCAAGGGTATGTTGGAAGTATGGAGACAATATCTTATTGTCCTTATGTGCCCTGAATTTACCAACATACCGCCCAATTCATCCAAGAGTTTATATATATATATATATATATATATATATATATATATATATATATATATATATATATAATTTTATTTATTTATTTTTTTCCGATCTCTTCTTTTTTGATCCCTATGTAGTATTCATAAATCCTTAAAAGGTTGGTATTGGACGCCAAACATCCTAGTATTAGATTGGATAGAGGAAGTTTTGACACCAACATGACAAGACTTGAACTATGCCTTGTTGATAATTTTTACTTGGTGCTCAAGAAGGGAAAAGGGGTCTTCCCTTACTAATATTTCTCCAAGTTCAATAGATAGAGGGATTCAATCTCCATCTCATCAGTTAGGTTGAGGGTAAAATCAAGGTTTACATGTGGGGGGTCTTGGGGCTTGGGTTAGATCGAAAGGGGAAGTGAGGATTTGGTAGAGGAGGTAGGTTGCTCAATAGAGGAGGATGGGAGTTGGAAAGGATTGAATATCACAAGTTTCGGGAGTTGCCAAGCCGGGGGAGGGTCGGGAGCTTCTAGGGAAGAAAGGAGAGTAAAAGGTTGTTTGGGGGGGGGGGGGGGGGGGCGATCAGAGGATGATGCATTAGGGCCAATTATTTAGGTTTAGAGTGTTTACCACCAAATTTTGGTAAATCCTTCCTAATTGAGAGTAGGGGAAAATTAAGGGGTAGAATTAGTAGCAAGCAAAGGATATTGGTGATAAATATGACCATTTTTCGTGGAATATTTGACACCTGAATGCAATATGATCATAATTAAGAGTTTTATTCCAAATATCATCTTGATAATAAATATCAATAGATTTTAGAAGTGGTTCTAGGATTTTCATATAAAAATTAATGTAAGTGTATGCGATATACCTGTACTACTTAGTATCTTCCAAAGATTTGACATAATGATTGAGCACATTGTGAATTCTTGCTAGGGTTTCCTCATCCAAAAAATCTCATGGTAATGAGTACATTCTAATCCATAGGATGGTAGTGGTGAAGTCCTCCTTGTCTAGCACAAAATGTTCCATCCAAAAATAGAGATTTAACCTCGTTGAATTGAAAAAATATGGACCATTCTCGAATACTCTTTTTCAGTGCTCAAGGCTGGAAAATATGACAGTGAAAAAACCCTTTGCACCCAACTCTAATTTTATCTACCCCTTCAGCTTCCATTTGAGTCAGATCCATTGAGTGGGATTTTTTTAAAGGTCAAATACTAAGGAAATTTTGACTAGGGCATGATCTCGCATATATTGTATATAGTCCATGATGCAAGTGGATTGGAATTCAACTTTCAAATCTATAGATACCTTTGGAAGACAACTTCTAGGATGGTGCTTTTATGAAGGGGAGGGAAAGTGCTAGGTTATTTATTGATCTCCATTGAGGCTTTCCTTCAAGCTAGTAGGATTTGTGACATAAGGTTGTCCTTTGTTGTGATCACCGACAACAACCTAGTTGTAGGATAAAGATTCACTTCATCCATTGACATTTTCCACATGAAGAGCAGTATAAAAAACACCTAATGTTCATCATATAAGATTTGGTAGCAATTCAAATTTTACAAAAATAAATAAAATAATTTATTTAAAATATTATTTCATTACTTTTATTTTAAATTTAAATTAATTAAACAAATTAACATATATATAAATTTGAAGTTCAATTCCATATGGTTAATGGGAACCACTTGTAAATATGTTAACTAATCATGTCAATCATAGAATAATATTAGTGTAACCATCCACTAAGGTCAATATTTAACTAGATGTACATGTTGATTAAATTATTATTTGTATAAATTATTTGTGTCCATTTTTCAAACTTGGTATATAAAAATTATAAATATGTACAAGAGTTTGAATCATTACTGGATAATTATGTTGTGAATATGAATATACCATGAATCATAATTATATAATTTTGTTGTAAAAATGAATATATTATATAATAAATATGAAATATATAAAAAATGTTAATTGAAAAAATATATTATTATTATTATTATTTGTTTGTTAGGTTATGTTATTTTGAGATGATTAGCATGCCTAATATGTGGCTTGAGTAGTTGCAACTTAGGGGTATCTAAATTGTCAAAATCACTTAGGGATCCCACCTGGCTTGGGCCAGACCAACCCTTAGCATGGTTGTATTTTTGAACCAATAACCTTCATATCACAAAGTGCTTAACAGAGCACCCTATCACCATATTCTCTACACCATGTGGGCTGATACAATATATTATTATTTAACATTTATTTTTGTATTAAAATTAGTATTTTATATGTGTGTATTGTTATTTTTTAAAAGTGATAAGATTTTTTGGAGAATGAGTAAATTCGATAAATTGTTTAGCACCATCACACTAGATACAACTATTCATAAATGCTACTAATAGGTTGGTTACAACATGTATCTAGAGACTTAAACCCGCACAACTAGGGAAATAAATTGTTAACCAAACCACTTGAGCTAAGATCCTTTGACTAATATATTATAAATTATTATTATATAGTTATATTTTAGAAATAAATATGTCATACAAAATATTTAATTGATATAATATAGTATTATTATCATTTAACATTTATGATTATAATTAAATTAGTATTCTTTTATTTAATATATTTTTAACATAAAATATAATTATATTTTTGTTACCAATTTGTTTTTCAGTTGTATTACCTGCTTTGCACACTGTCTTCTAAGGGGAATGATTGGCGACGCAATTTTTGAAGGATTGGTCACCACCTCCCCCCATGGGGTGCAATGGAAGTTGAAATGGTGGGTGTAAACTGAAACTCAAAACCCTAAGAAATGAATTTTGCAGAGATAAATCTCATTCTTGGTTTCATATATATTAAAATAACCCTATTAATCTTAGACATATTTAGAATATTTAAAATGATCAAGTTAATTAGATGTTCAAAAAATTTTGTGTGATCACACACGACTGAAACTAGTCTAAAGTCGTCTTAACCCCAGATCTATCAAGCATCAAGAGGGACCGAATCTCTCGAGGTGTAAACCTTTCCTCACATTTTGCACTCAAAAAAGAGGTTTTCACCTCGAGATATTTGATCCCTCTCGACACTTGATAGATAGAGGGTTAAGATGGATCTAGGTTGGTTTAACTAATAGATGAAATGGTCATTTTTAAAGCATTTTTCCTAGTTAATTTTAACTAAAATATGACTGATATTTTTAAAAACTTGATTTTAAGTTGTTTAATTTGTAAAATTTGAGTGTCATAGTGTTTGTCAAGTGCTAAATCCATTTATGCATTCAAAAATGTATTTTAAACAACATAAAACCACAATCCTTACTTGAAATTGTATTGACGAATTTAGGTGAAAAAGGCCATTTGGTCTATAAGTTAGACTTTGCCAATTGATAGTGGTTAACAAGAAAATGGAATCCTATAGTCTTGCTTTGGGAGGAACTAATAAACTGGATATGAAGTGGATAAAATAATTGCTTGCTGAGGCACATGGACTTGCATAAATTTTGGTGGGAAGTAACTAATGGTGAATATGTTATTTAATTCCTTCAAAGCTTAGGAATAAAAAATCACTACACAAATATCTAAAAATAATGCATGAATATTGTAACCATATCTATATATTATGACATAAAATATATGAGGCAGTTATCCACATGACATTATCTTGTGTAAAGACTACAATAAAACCTTTAAATTATGGCCTAATCAAATATTTGAAAATTAATATTTTTAATAATATTTAAAAATAAATATTCATTTTTCAAAATTAAACATTACAGATTACATTAGTCAATACTAAATTAATAGTAATTAACCACCAATCCATTCTTAAAATCAAAATAACTAACCATATTAACAAATATACTAAATGAAGAAAAAACAAAATGCATGGATTAACAAAATGATAAAGTGAGTAAAGACCTCGACTTTATAGAAAATGAGACTTGCATTCCCCAACTTTAAATTCCTAGGAGTGTTGTATGAAAGAAAATGACACACTATATATAAATGTACTTTTTTTTCTTGTAACCGAGAAGAACCCAGCAGCCTCCTGACACGTAATTATTAGAAAATATCTAGGAGCTACAATATATCTTCTCTCCACATCTTGGGTCACAATAAAAGAGATTTAAACCTGGGTCTTTCGAGTTACAACAATTTCACATTTCTTGAATTAACCAATTAAACTACCCAATACATATATTTATAAATAATTGAACTACCAAACACATATAATATATACATGTACTTATAAATAATTAATTTTTAAAGTTAATTCATCAATTTGGAGACCAGCAACCATGTTTTTAACTTTATGGATTGAAATTTTATATATAGTTGTTGAATGTGTATATATAGTTGTTGAATTAAGTTCAACTACCACTAACTAATTAAAGTCAATGACTACATCATAATGTTTTGTTTATTGATAAATAATTTATTGTCCTAAGTACTGGAAAAGAAAAATAAACTAATTAAAATGAATTCACGGTAACAACGAGATGGCCGATGATCTTATAATTTATTGTTAAGTTCAAATAGTTAATGAAAATAGCATTTTTATACTACAATCATCCACTTAGATTCAACTAACTCTATGTTGCCTTCATTCAACTCACTCAGGTTGCCTTCATTCAAATGTCAATATTAAATAGATGCCTTTATTCAAATGTAAACATTTAAATAAATATGTACATTAAATGCTAACATTTAAGTAGATGTATGTATATGGTGAGTAAATTGTTATTTTATGGATTATTTGCGTTTATTTTTCAAAAAACATAAATGTACATAGCGGTAATAAATGAATTAATTATAAATAAATTGAAATCTATATTTATAAAATTTGTAAAAATGATAGAAAATAAAGTAAAGTTAGAAAGTTTTTTTTTAATTATTATAATTAAAATTTATAGAAATTTATTATTGAATGGTTTTTCAAAATATATTTTTGGTTAAAATCAAAATATTATGATTATGATTTAATGAGAAAACTATTCATTATTTGAAAAACATATTAAATACAGTGAGTCACAAGTTCCTCCTTACTCAAAGTGTGCTCATCTTCAATCATATTTAATGACTTTTCCACTCAAATAATAATGTTTATCGCAAGCTATTTCCATCCACCGCATGACCATTTCTTCCCTTGTTGCCATTGGTTGATCCAAACTATGGTCACAATATTTTATAAATTAGGAGCGATATAAAGATACAATATTATAGCAAACTTGTTCCCCTATAGTCCTCGATGAGGAGGGGTTTAAATTTTTTCATCTCTCACTCATTTCAATGTTCTTTCCCTTGAATCAACACTAGTCTATGGGTATAAGATAATGTCTTTATTGACATAATTGGCACAAGGATTACATTTCTTGTTTATGATTTTACCTTACCCTGAGATAAGGCATTACGAGTATTTTTATACCACTCGAAAATATTGATTCCTCACTGATATGGTTTTTCCTTTCCCACTCCAAATTTTTTATTTTCCAATGTCAAGGAGGAGTCAAGCTACTTTCTTATCACTCTATAAAGTCTATTTTATAATGACAAGGAGGAATTTGTCTCCTTTCTTATTACTCCAAAAAATCTATTTCCAACGATAGGGAGGAATCAAGCTCCTTGCTTATCACTATAGAAATTATTTTTCAACAATGAGGAGGAATCATGCTCCTTGCCTATTCTCCTTGAAGTTTATTTTCCAGTGATAGGGATAAGTGTATTACTGAAGATATCAATTCTCCAATGATACAAAGTTATGTATATCTCATGTAACTTCTCTAACATTATAGAGTTATGTATCACTCAAGGTGTAATTTTTTTGGTGTTACATAATTTTTATCGCTCAAGGTATCTATCTTCTAGCATCAAGAATTTAACCTCCTAGCTCAAGTTTATGAATTTCTTATGATGAGATTTTAGTTTGAAATCCCACTAGGGCATACTCAACTTGTGCTCACATAAGGGCCTTATCTTGGCTAGCACTTTTATCCCTCTAAAACTCAAGTAGAGAATGCCATAACCTCCAATTGTAAATCATTGCACACCATGCAAAAAAATACTCCCTTGTCAATTTCATATTTGTAGTCATCTAAATAGATAACTGAAAATCATTGGATACTTATAGGCATTACCAAGTTTGAATAATTGATGGAATTCTCCTCTTACAGGGCATGGGTTGGGGTGTAAGTGGGGGTTGGGGGGTGGGCAAGTGGGAGGGGTGCGTTTTGGGGGTTTCCCATTGATTTATCCTTCAACTTTATCCATGCATATCTTGAAAGCATAGTATTTTTTATTAATTCAAATATTATACTTATGTATAGTATTTTAGGAAAATATTTCAATTTAAAAATCATATATATGGATATGCAGGTGAAAATTCAATCAAAACCATAAAATTTACTATTAAAAATTGGAATTTGTTTGGAAAATATTATCAATTTAATAATATATATGTAAAAAATAGGAAAATTTTTAATCAAATTGGTGATATTTTATTTTATTTTATTTTATTTTTAGAAAATGGCACAAAAATAGCCAATTGGTGAAATTTCTCCCCCAAAAAATAGCTTGCTTGAAAGGCATAAACCAAAAGTCATGTATACCACATCTTGGTACCCAAGCTCATATATAAGCACAACTAATAATAAGGCTTTGTTTCAAGGTTTAATGGGGACACATAGCATGTGGCATATAATTTGTCATAATTTCCAATCTATAAACCATACAAGTAAGGTAGCATTGGAATCATACAAGGTCTTAAATTCCATGAATTGTGGTGCAACAACCTAACAAGCGTACAACTTTCTTACCAATAGGAATGCCCCTCTTTTTAGCCTATGGAATAAGGTCAATTTTGAATTTACTTCTTGAATTTTAGGGTCCTTAACTAAGCTCCTCATAGAGTAAAATCCAAGGAAACTGGCAATATTACAGGGATGTACCTAGAAACCATATAATGACATTGTTGGGTGAGGAAAATTACTCTCATTTGATTTTTTACATAGAAGGAAATGCATCTCTTCCATTACTATTAGGTATTTGTCAAGAAGGTTGGATCTATTTACTTTTCTTTTTAATTTTAGTCAAAATTCCATCACATGACGAAAATATAGGTACAAGATATCCTATGGAAATATAATATCATGAATCAAGTACCAACACATATGAATCATGGCTTACCACACTTGTGATAACTCTCTTAAAATTCAAAACAAGTTTTTTGAACTTGTTAAAAAGGCACAATGCCAAATACAAGGGATCTTATAACAAACCTTATATCATCATTAACTTGATACAATCCTCAAGCATCACAAATATCACGAGAAGAGATTTAGATAGCCAACATTAACTTATTGTACCAGTAGTATGATAATCAAGATCGAGGGGCATGAAAGTCTTAGAATGTTCCCAGAATCTAGATGTCATCAATATTTTAAGTTCTTAGTGAAATTTTGACCAATATAAAAGCATCCAAAATCATTACTCTTTATTATTTATTAACTATTCTAGTCAAGGAAAGAGGTTTGGTATAAACCTTATTTATTTTGAGTGAGAAAGTCCATTCTAGGACTATTTATTTACATATGTAGGTATACTTATGAAACTAGTTTGTAATATGGATTTAGATATTTAATAGTCGTCGTGTTTAGATAATGGCCCAAGAAGGGACAAATTTCATATTCCACTTGGTTATTTGTTATGAAACCAACTCACAAAATAGAAGAAAAGATAGATCAACGCCTTATAAATCAGCCTCTTCGAGGGGGGAACCTCCTTTACATTACATAAATGAACGATTCTTGGATGACACAAATGAAAAAACCCCCTTTCTATATATAGGAGTCCATAGGGTCACAATATAATCCTATCCGACCTAGCAATAATAATGTAAGCACACAAAAATAACAATAGTGGGCTATTATGGGGCACAATAATAACAATATGGGGACTACAGGGGTACAACAATAACAATAAGGGGGCTACACTAACAACAGTAAAGGAATACACTAGTAATATAGGGCCCTAACATTCCCCTCTCCGTCAAACAAGCGTTTTCCTCAACACTTGAGTAGTTTCGGATGCTTTTGTATAAAATTTTCATCCTCCCAAGTGGAATCTTCAATCGGTAAGTTGTTCCACTCAATGAGATAATCTGAAATTGATCGATAAAAATTTTTTCAATTGCACAACACAAGATGTATCTGGGGAAAGCAACTGCTCAAAACCACACTATTTGTATATTTCATAAATTCAAGACCACGAAACAATACAATGCTATTGCCCTTCCTGAGAAACCTTTGCACTATCTCTGACTGTCTCACTACCGACATGTGCATAAGCTTCTTTTGCACACCTTTCTCTCACAAGATCCATGCACAAACTTGTGCTTCCGATTTCTTGGTCTCAACAACTCGTGCTCAACAAAACAATGATTAAACATGTGCCATGATTCCTCCTTTCAAAGACAATTTTCTATAATTAAGGAATTATTTATTTTAGGCCTTATTTTGACTGCATGCACCACCTATACAATTTTCTAATTATACAACTCATAGTTCTCTTCCCTTTAACCTTTTTCTCAAGTGGGACTTCCTTAGAATTGACATGCAACAACGATTTATAGTGAATTATCAGTTAACTTATTTACCATTGTTTGTGAATTAAATCAGATTTAATTCACTAGATCTATCACTAGCTCATCTCTTAGTTATAACTAGTTAATCTGATTTTAACTCAATTTCTTGAGTTAACTAATTACAACTCACAAATAACTGTAACTGGACCCCCTAAAAATAGGAAAATCCTCTACATGCCTCCTCTTTGACCTCTAACTCTAATTTCCTAAGCTAAATAAGTCTTCCTGACTCAGTTAACTAATACAAGTCGTCATGAGATGAAATTACAGTTTCTCTTCCAATTTAATTAAGGGAAAATTAAATCCGAAGACCCCTTGGATTCCATTTCTGGGTGCCATTTTCAATATTTATTGTTTCCATTTCAACACATCAATAGTTCCATGAAGACAATTTTTCTTCACATCCATTTGGTGTATATCCCATCCCATAGAATATGGAATAGAGATAATAGCTTTGATAGTTGTGTATTTGGTTGTAGGAGAAATTTTTTTATCATAATTAATCCCCTCTTGTTGAGAGAATCTTCTAGCCAAAAATATAGCCTTATATTTGTCAATGCTCCCATCAACTGCATGGTTCATTTTATAAGCCCATTTGGAGGTCACAAGAGATTTATCTTTTAGTCTAAGAACGATTTCCAAAACATCATTCTCCATTATTGATTGATATTCTTCCATCATTGCATTCTTCCATACTTGTTGTTTAAAAATGTTTTTGTAAGTAGAAGGTTCTAATTCAATGGGTTTGGTCATATATGTCATGTAACCAGAGTACCTTCTGGGTATTTTTGTTTTTCTGAATGTTCCTTTGGAGCTGTTTGTCATTCAACTTCTTGTAAGTTTATTCTTAGCCAAGCTAGTGTCTTTCAAGTTTCTCGTATGTTGACAGGTTTGGTTGGTCCTTTCAATTCTTCAGGATGATCAATTTTAGGTTCTGGAGAATTGGTGTTTTTTAGGCTATCTTCAATGGGAAATTCTAGTCCTTCTTCTTCATTAGAATCAACAATGACATATTTGGAATTATTGAATGATAAATGTGACATCTTTCTTACTATAATAAGGCGTTGTTATTTGATGTATATTATATATGCTTTGGATGATTTACTATAAACAATGAAGATTCATTTCATACCTACAGGATCCAACTTCTTTCTTTTTTCCTTGCGAATATGAATGTAGAGTGGACATCCAAAAATTATGAGATGATAAAAATTCATATTCTTTCCAATAAACGCTTCTTCCGGAGTTATGTAACCAAGAATTCTATGAGAGTTTCTATTTTGAATGTAGGCTACGGTCGTAGTGGCTTCCCCCCATAAGAATTTTGGAAGATATTGATCATGTAACATGGAAATTACACACTCTTCTATAGATCCATTATTCCTTTCCGCTACAACATTCTGTTGAGGATTATAGGGAACTATAAACTACCTCTTATTCCCAATTTCTTTACGAACGTTGGCAACTTATTTAGATGTAAATTCACCTACATTATAAAATCTCAAGGTATTGATCTTTGTTTCTGTCATATTCTCAACTTCTGCTTTGAACTCTTGGAAATTTTCGAATACTTCATCTTTAGACTTCAAGAAATATATCAAGTCTTTCTAGAATGATCATCAAGAAATTTTACATAGTATTTATGCCCACCAAGTGGTTTTTCAGACATGGGACCACATACATTAGAGTGAATTAGGTCCAATATTTATTTGGATCTTGAGTCACTACTAGGAAATGATTTCTTCGTATTTTTTCCAAGAGCACACCCTTTATAAATTCTGTCACGCTCTTGTTTCAATTGGCCCTTTCAAACACCCTTTATCCTCCTTCTTATTAATTTTTATGTTTTCTTAATCAACCAATTATACAAATGTACAAAACATAAATATCACAAAGAGACAGGAGACTCCAAAATTTAGGCTACTAACCATGTAAATACCCTACAAGGGGGAAAACTAAACAATCCTTCTCTTATATAATCCAATCAAAATGAGATATCCAAGACCAAGACCAAGATTGCCACAATGATTCCAAGTCAAACCCTCCTCCAAGACTCCCTCCAATAGTCAAAGTCAATGCTCATCAATTAGCTTGAAATATAATCAAAACAAATATTTATGGCCTTGAAATAGAGGCCAAATTTCATCCCTGCAATACCTCAGAAAATGCCTCAAAAATTTCCCACATGCGAGTTGAAATAGGAAAAAAAACTTTGATTTTCTCTCTCCTTTAACTTCCTTCTTTATCCTTTGTCTTTGTCGTATTTCCATCTTGTCTTGGTCCAAAAATAGATACATGTTGTGATGATGAATGAATGTCTCCAAGGGGTAGAACTTGACTCTTATATATAGATATCTAGGAGGATCAAATAGGTGCCACTCATATGACTTGTCCAAGGAGGGTTGACTTGAAGATCTTGTGGGATTATGGCACAAAAATAAAATTTGATTTCTTTTACTTTCAAATGTCTATATGGGACATGACTCAAATAAATATTCTTTTGACTCAAAATATTTTTTTTTTACTCTTTTTACTCTAATCATGAAAATTATTTAAAATATAAATAAATTAACATAATAAATATAATAAATACATCAAAGATAACTTTATATTATGAATATCGACTATAGTTACAATTTTAACAATAAATAACCATTTTCAGTCATTTTACTGCACTTCTTCGCGTGTTTATTACCTATCTTTCTATGCTTCTTTATGAATATGAAATATTAAGATTACATGTTAAAGTAGTTATTTATAATTATTTTCCTTTATTTTTGATGAACTAGAAAGGATGATTGTTGGTTTTGTTGATGATGGTTTTCGTAGTGTTGTTCTAGTGGTTCACATGAAGTAAAATGAATAGCCTCCAAGGTTAGCATACTTATATAGGTCCAGGAGAAATTATGGAACATGTTTTTTGTTCCTAGGGATGTTTACATGGTTTTATGTTATCCAATTGATACCCAAGTCAAATCCATGAGGCTCCAACTCAAGATCTACAGGGCGAATAACTCATGTCAGGTAGAATTAGGTGACTAACTTCAAATGCAATTTGTGAGAAAATGAAGACATATATGGAAAATATGCAACATGGGTTTTTTTTTTTAATAACATCCCTAATTAGGTGAAAATTGAATGGTTTCTCCAAAAAAATCATGTATTTTTCACTACATGTGGTTATTTCAGGCACATCTTTCTTGTTGCAGTCATTGACAAGATGTGTCCCAAACAGAACAACTACATTAGTAAATGTAATAACTCCAACTTATTATCATACAATTCTATGATAAATAAATCTATTTTAATTATATCTTGAGTTTTTTTCCAACTAATATCTACCAAAAACAAATAGAGTCAATATTTTGTAATCTGTCCATAATTGTGACAACCTAGATTTGGGGGAATTTGTTTAAATTTGTCCCCTTATCTCTTTTTATAAAATGTATGGGCAGGGAACACATTAGAGGTTAAGAGTGTTAGGCTAGGAGGGGTTGGAACCATAATTATTGTAACAATGTGTCTTGTAATTTCATTTCCAAAGTTGATGCAATATCTGCAAGTTAGTCGCTTATCTCCGAGTTGCTAGTTTCTAATATGTGAATCACCAGCCCCCTACTAGGGAGGAAAGACCCTCCTCTTTATCAGGGGTTGTTTTGTTAGAAATGGTATATATTTGTTTCATATTTCATTTTTAGGTTATGTTAATTCAGTTCTTATTAAAATTTCATTATTACTGTTACAAATTCTTGGTGACACATTGCTGCAATTGGTAGTTAATTTAATTTGCATAATATTAATGTAGATTTCTCATTTTTTAACATAGTTACTCTTAGATCGATCCTGATAAACTGAGTGTTTTTATCATTATTTGATTTTCGCTACTATTACATATCTATGATCCAATTTTGATAGAGAATATTAGCTTGTTGGTATGACATTTAATACTATTTGTTATGGAGGTATTTCATGGATTGATGTTCGTTGAATGAATAACTATGTGAGGGTGTGATCGAATGATTGTGTGTAACAAAAGGGTTGATTTCAAGAATGATGTTTCTACTTATTGCAAGATCAATTTTTATGAATGTGTTATTTAATTTTTGCAAGTGTGATTTCATTTCTAATATTATGTGCAGAGTGTTATTTTTATGCAAGCGAGGGTTTGATAGTGCAGATTTTGTGAATTTATTTTCATTCCTACAAGTTTGAAGAGTGAAAACCTTGATTTGATTACATGCCAATTCCTGTAGAAGAAATAATAACATTAAGAATTAGTCAAATCCAGTTAGTGATTGATGTCTGCATATAATTTGCATGATAACCTTGAAATAAAAAGACCTATGTGGATTGAAAATTTATGTGTGATTAGGATTGGATATTCATAATTAAAAGAACATTAATCTTCCCAACACCCATGGAAAATTTAAACGGCGTGAAAATGTTCCAAAATATGTAAACATTCAATGGGAAGTTCAGTTTCTCGAGTTTAAAATGCCAAAGGATTGGAATGGATTGAATTTCAATGAGACAATGAATGAAGTTGAGAAAAGAAAGAGCGCCAAAAATTGGATTTTCAAAAAAGGAAAATATGAACTTGCAAAGGCTAAATATGAAAATGTGTTGAAGGATTTCAGTCATGACAACCCATAGGATGATTACTAAGAGAAAACATTTAAGGTGTGGGTACAAGGAGTTCCTTGAAAGGAATCCTCCAACATCCCAACTAGTCAAAAATAAGTAGTGAAGAATTATTAGAAGGTTTAAGGTTTCAATATTTGGGCCACAATGGGATTTCAATAAATATGAAGAGAATAGTAGCACTCATGACAAAGAATCCAAAGACAATCAAAATATGCTTCTCTTTTGAATCCTTTCAAGAGCTTCTCTTTTTGTGTATGTTGGTCCAATTTAAGGATTCAAATTAGATCATCAATTCTTTTATCAACTCATTTTTCGTAATATTAGAAACACTCCAACATATATGGTTTAGAGGCAGATTCCACAAGTTTAACACCTAGCTAGTTGAAATATTGAATATTATTGCCATGAAAGCGTCATTATCCCTTACAGGAGAAGGATTCAAAAAGAATTCAATGGCAAGATTAACACATTCAGATCATCAATTTTCTTAATCAATTAATGAATTAAATAGTAGCAAATCAATCACACATAAAATGAACAACTTATGACAAGTCTAGTTATTGACAGTGAAAGAAATACCAAGCCCTTTTACAAGGGGTCAATTCATAATATCTCCCAATCAAGAATATCAATAATAACTTAATCAAAACTTAAATAAGATAAGAAATCTTTGATAAGTCTAGCCTATTGAAGGTGAAAATAAATACTAAGCTCTCTTACGAGAGGTCAATTCATAATATCCCTTTATCAAGCATATCAATAAGAACTTAGCCAAAAATTGAATATATTGAAGGAAAGCATAACAAAATGAAATGAAAGTACAAAAAAATGAATTGAAAGTACAAAAAACTAAAATGAAAGTACAACAAATTGAAATGAAAGTACAACAAACTGAAATGAAATTACCAAAACAATGAGAAACAAGTGCACAAGCTCAGCAATGGCGTCCCTCCACGCTTTTGTTGCGCACTTTAGGTGAATATCATATTAGAAGAATTTTGAAACCAGATCAAACATCATCCATCAAGCATAAAAGATGCAACAAAAACTTTGAACCAACTCCTTTCACTAATTTTCATAAGTCTTCAAATTCATATGGTTAAAAATGGATGTCTTCCTCCTTCAAATGTCACATATTTATACAAGTTTTTGGAAACTAATTGAGTAAAAACTCTCAAATACATTTATTATAACCATAGAGAGGGCCTACAATTTGAAAGAAATACTCCTATCTCTAAAATCTGGGAAAAATCCCTTAAAATCACAATATTCCCATATTTCATGCTCAAAACAAGGGATATTTATGAACATGTGGTTTGGTTTGACCAACATTGACTGGCCTCAATCTAGCTGCTTTGATGTGAACCAACAGGTTTTCATCCATCCTTGGTTCCCATATTTTCCATTTTTTCATTTGGTTCGAGCCCAGGTATCTTGCAACCATTACTTCAAAGGAGCCATTACAAGCTTTTCTAGTTCTGTACAAATTTAATTTTACTTATCAATTTTGATAAAATCACTAAAATAATTAAAAGAAATGGTTTGAGTACCTTGATGTGCATAAAAATTAAAAATGAGGTGAATATGATAATAAAATGGTGAGAAAATATGGTAAATGATGAAATATGTAAGGCAAAAATAAGCCAAAATCAGAGACCAACAATATATAATTAAGATTATAAGCCAATTTATACGTAGATATGGAAATCATGCTGCCAGACTCCTTATGAATCTCGATGATTTTTTCCTTTCACTTCTGAGCTTCCCGCCTAATCAATCATGCTTTGATACCATGTGAGAATTTCAAATCTGAAATCCTATTGTAACAGCCAGTATTATTTCTTCTAATCGTTAATTAAATTAGCAATTAATTGCTATGACAACAACGAAATAAACAAACTGCAATCTTCACAAAACATACTGCAAAAAATAATATCGGTGAAAACTGAGAAAATTGTAGCATGCAAACATATAATTGACACAATTATTTTTTGACAAATGTCCTTGGAAAAACCCAACTTGGGAAAACAAGTGTAGCAACTAAAGGTTTTAATTATTATGTAGTCGTGAAATAATCTGAGTATAAAATGGATGTCAAATACTGGAAATCTAGTAGAGAAAATACTAGGAAACATTTCTTGAGGGAAATTTCCCTCACTCAGAGAAATCTCAGCACTCGAATTCCACTAAAATGCAAGCCATCCACCTAGCCATGCACAGGCACTACATCACCTTCGCATAGTCCCTCAAACGCTTCAACACATAACTTCTTCAAATTAATCTACATGTATGCTGCTGACTGGGAAAATACTTCCCCATCACTTTGGAACCCCTTCCTAGACTCTGGAACTGAAAACGTATTCTTCATTTATCAAATCAAACTGCCCTTTGAGGATTTTTTGTTGCCTCTATGCAACCTCCTAGATAAATTTCAGCCTCTCTGCAATGTGCTTTCCAAATATGGAAAATCTTCCTTTGGCTTCATTTTCCCTGCCCCTCTCCATCTCTGTTGCCTTCTTAAGCTCAAATTCTTCCAAAAATTGAATACTTCTCTCTGAAACATCGAACTATCCAAGGAAATCGATCTCTATGTGTGTGTTCTCCATCTACCCATCGACTTCTTCTTATAATCTTCTGTTGAAACTCCAATGACCAAGATTAAAAATTTATCAAGGGCTAAGATCATATGAGAGTCGATGCATGTGATTTTACAGATGATTCACACCTTATATCAATTAATATTGATTAATTAACAAGATGTCCTAAGTTTATACTTTGGAAATATTTAAAAATAGTATAATAATCTAATTGAGACACTTCTAGTCGGTGGAATTTTCGTAAATGATTTATGGGTTATGGAGAACTCATGTGTTTTAGACTCTCTACAAATTTTCAAGATTGGAACACCTCTGATGCTACAAAAACTAATAGAAGATCCCACATATAGGATGAGAATCCTATCCAAAATAGTGTGAGGTCTAATTGGGATTTTGCATCGGAGAGATCCCTTTACTATTGGTGGTACAATTTTCCTCGTCAACAATTTTGGTGCTAGAAGGAAGTCCAATGAAAATATAACCCTATCGAGCTTACGTCTTAAGTTTTACTTTAAATGGATCCTTCTTGAATCTATATTTGAGGTTGTTATCCTGGAAGAGTAGATATTTCTATCCCCATTAAGATAGTTGATCTCTTGTCTGAAAATAAGTTTAATGGTGAGGGTGAAATCTTTGCATCTAAACATATGCTTCAATTTCTTCAAAATTGTGTTTCTAATGATGTGCATTTTTAAGGTGTCATTTGCATACTTTTCACCCTTACACTTGAATTCCATATAAAATAATGGTGTGAAGCATTTCCAGATGCATCTGTTCATTCATTATATCAATTCATTGATGAGTTTCAATATGTTTTGTAGTTCCAATAGATTTCTCAATCTTTGCTATAGATTTACTAAGAGAGACATGGACTGGAATTATTTGTATTAAAAGTTTCGATGATTGGTTTACCTTTATAAATATGAATTGAATGTTTATAAGCAATCACATGTTGATTCTAACAATCTCCAATATATCAAACAATTCAATTTTATACCTAGTTTTTTCTAACCAACTTTTGCCCCTTTCTTGAATGTGAGTCAAGGAAAATCTTAGGCCTATGGGGAGTAAATTGTCAACTCTAATATTTTTTATCGTCCTTCATCTTCATTACCCAATGAAATTATTTCTTTTTTTTACAATGAAATTTCTGTTATCAGTGATTTAGGTAATGAGTAAATTTTTCATGAAAATGAGAAAGTTGTCTTGTTTTAGAATCTGTAATAAATTCTTTTGTAGGGAAAGCTAAAACTGAAATTGGTAAACTAACTCTTAATTGTCATATTGGTTGTGTATGCATGCTTGTGTAATGTTATATGCTAAATATGCATTGGTTGGTCATGCTGGGTTACATGTTTCTTATGCGCATGTATGGTTCGTGCTTATGGTTGTGTATGGTCAAGCTTGCATTGGTGTGCATTTGGTATGGTCATGCATGGATGAATGGACTCCGACTAGAATGACATTTATATGTTTATACACCTAGAAATTATATGTTTATATGTTGTCATGATTATATCTATACATGTATTATGTTGATTGATTGATCTTGCACAAATTATCCTCCCCAATTTACACTAAGGTGCATTGGTTTACTGTTATTTTGTTTAGCTGACATATTATGATTGGCAGGAAGAAAGATCATAATGGATAGAAATGTGGTAGACTACAAGGAATATCCCCATGAGTCATATGAGCATCATTGTGGGCACTCTTCTGATTTGGCAAACACATTGTGGAGTCTAAAGGAATAAATAAGGAGTTGTAAGGCGGAGAATGACAGGATCATACAGGCACAAGATAAACAAGTAGAGGTGAATGCAATACTCCTTTATATATTGTCATATTTTCAGAAACAAGGGTCACTATGGATTAGTTAAGGACATGAGGATAGAAGGCATGGGGCATATGGCAGTAGTTGTCATGGTAGAAATAGGTTAGATAGAGCTGATACAATTAGATATGTGATCATGTGCTCAGTGCAAAATCTCAAAAATTAAGGTGCTCAGAATTTATGGAAAACTGAGCGAAAGCGAAGAGCTCGTCACCAGGAATTTGACACAATTCATTTCGTTTCAAATGGAGTTCGGATGAAGAAGATAAAGCCTATTATTCATTTTCCTAAACAACTAAAAAATTTGCAGAAGTGACAGGTTGGTGCCATGGTAGGCCAGTCAAAAAATTGAAATATATTCTAGGAATATTCTTCAGTTTTGCCCAATGACACTGTGACAAGTGTCACTGAAGGATTCGTCAGAGAGGTTTGAAGGTGATATTTTGTTTGAAGTGTGTCTCCTAAGGTTGAATTTGATTTTTTTTATATGTGGAGGGAGCATTCCAACTAGAGGCTAAAACGTGGTGCAACCAGGGGCCACCACGTGCTCCCTCTCATGGACCAAGGCATGGTCAAAATCCGAATTTCATTTTATATGGTTGAAACTATGGTTCAAAGTCTGCATTGAAATATCCAATGGATGAAATGTTATGTTATGGTCCAAACACACACACACACACACACATATATATGGGTGCATTTTATTATAACCTAAGGTTGGATTTCACATATGGTGGCACAAAACTTATTACCATAGGTTGGGCACATTTGGTTATAACCTAAGGTTGGATTCCACATATGGTGGCGAAAAAATTATTACCACAAGATGGGCTCGACCCCGTGACCTCCCCCACACTACTCTCCACTCTTACCTTCATGCTACAAGGTTCGATCTTAATATCTATGGTCGCCAACATATATTTGTCGTCATATGTCACGATTGGAGGGGGCCAACCCCACGGGCCAACCCCCTCCTCACAAGACCATCCACCATAACCTATGACGGAGCCAATACATAATGTGCAGGGATTAAGGATTGTAATGCAGGTTATTAAACCCATAATCCCCTGTTTAAAGCGCTAATTATGTTTTTAAGTGCGATTTGATAAAATGTGCTTATAGTGCAGTTAACACACAGTTAAACCTGGTTATCTTAATTAATCCGTCATTATCTTAGAAATATGGTTGGCGGAGTCCGCCAAGTTCGGAAAACCTCCTTAATTGGCTGGGCTAACTGGATTCTTCTCCATTTTTTAAGGCAATTTACTAGGCCAGAATTGAATTGTGCCTAACTGGAGAAAATTTCAACCAAATTGAAAGCAAGAAGAGTCATTTATGAATGACTTGGACATTGTGGACACATTAAAGCAGGTTTTATGAGTAGTAGGTGAATGTAAAAAACAATTTTTTGCACATTTCAGCTAATACAGAGGCCCAAGCCATGGAATCTTGTTGGAGAAGGATCCCTTAGGACCACATTTTTGGGTTTAAATAATAGTATTTTTGTAGTTTGAGTCATGTGCACTAAGTAATGAAGAGTCAAGGGGCTTTGGGGAGGGTCAAATTCCCTTCATGAGTTGTAATGGGTTAAAGGGTAAATCTATGGTTCTCAAACCACTATTTAAGGACCTTATTATGATCATAGGCTAAGGTATATGTAGAAGTCTAGATCGAGTCAGATAAGTTAGTTTTTAATGGAAAATAATAAACGTATGTTGATCTGAAGTAAGTATGTGTTAAGCGTTTATGTCTGAAAGTCTCCTGCTGGCTTTGTGTGTGGAGACCTTAGTCTGGCTGTGTGCGGACCCTGCTGGCTGTGTGTGCATGTAGATATAAGGAATTGTAAGGGTTTCTATGAAAAACTGATGAATAAAGATCTGTTTTGCAAAATATGAGTATAAAGTGCATCTGTGATTTACTCCATGTTCTGTCTTTACATATAATTCATGTTTCCTATATATGATTTATGTTATTGTGATTGGATCAGATTGCATACCTATTTTACTATTGATGAATGATAATCACTTAGAACTATTGCTACAAAAACCCAATATTACACAGTTAGAACAGTTAAAGGAATCACAGAACTGATGTATGTACGCATGCATAAGGTTAACCCATGTTGATTAACCTAGGGTTTATGGTTAAGGTTTCTGGTGCGCAAGTTAGCCTGTGTAATAAGATAAATATGAAGACACCCACTTCATTTAATTCTTTCTCAGGGTGTGGAAACCTGGTTCCAGTACCCCCCCCCATACTGCTTCGGGTGAGAATTTGTCCTGCGCAAGCAAGTCATTGCCGAAAGGGCTAGTAGTAAGATGATTTTGTTGGTTACACGCTAACTCTGAACCTGGGTCAGGATCCCTCAAGACAATAAATGGTTCTGTTTCCGGGACTGGGATCATTTTGAGAGAGATTAGATGTTGTGGCAGCCATCGAAGACTGGTTTGAGAAAAAGATATGTGAATTCTCCATGAAGGAGAACAAAATTAAGAAGTTGTATGCTGAATAGTGGGAACAAAAGTATATTTTCACATAGGTCCACAAAATATTCTTTGTGACATTTGCGCATGAATTATAGGAGTGGTTATTAAGTTTAGTTGAGTTTCAAACCTGCTCGAAGGAAAATAAGATCACTTAGTAGGCGCTTGAGTTGATCCAACAGTTAGAGTAGATTGATAACTCCATCACCCACACTGTAGACCATTGGGTTGACAACATCTTGGGTGGATTTGTGACAGAGTTTGCAGTTGATCAGTTTGTGTCATATTTTGAAGCAGAAAGGAGGTTCTTCAAAGGACTGAGAGGTAAGTTCATACGCTCTTTGGCTTTGCTGATTAAGATGATATTGTGTGAAAATGGTATTCTGTGCAGTCACACTGAGTGAATGACCCCAAATGAAGTTGAAAGCACTACGCACAACAAAAATTACTTTCGGGTTAACCAGAGAGAAGAAAGATCGATATACAACCCTTTGAGAAACCTGCCTAATAGTGATACAAGGAGTGGTGAGGCTACATGCACCAGAGGTAGCCCTCCAACTACACCGCAATCGAACTTGCGTAGGGGTGAGTCATCTCCTACCCCACCTCCACCACCATGAGGAGGCCGTATGGCTAAACATATGAAGCTACCTACCTTCAAGGGTGTGGGAGATGAGGACATGGATAGGTTTTGGTTTGTTGCAAATGCAGTATGGACTGTGTTGAACCCTTAGTTAAACTGAGAGGGGGGGGGGGGGGGGTGAATCAATTTAACACATACATGGAATTTTAAAACTTTTCCCTTAAAATTTATTTACACCTTCATTTCATGATCAACTTAATATGTGAGCAATCTTAATTTGTGAGCAGCAAGTATCATGCATATTTTTTTATGTAACAGTAGTCTTAATATGTAAGCAACATGTATTAAGCAAATTAGATAAACCACATCAACACATAGACATCATGCATAGAGACACCAGATATAAGTGGAAACCCATAAAGGGAGAAAGCCACATCTTATTATTGTTGTGATGCAAAGGAAAGCTCCAACTCCCTCTCACCACTGATTTTCTGTAGGCACCAACCTACAGGAGGCTCCTACCTCAATTCTACAAGCTACAACTTGCAAGGAAGCTCCAACTCTATCACCCCTTTCAAGTGTGCACCAACCTGGGCCAGGAGGCCTAACCCCGCCGCCCAACCGATTATTTTATCAAGCTACAACTTGATGTGGAAGCACCAAATCCCATCTATTTTCTGCAGGCACCAACCTACAGGAGGCTCCAACCTCAGTCAGCTACAAATGACATCTATCAAGCTACAACTTGATAGGGAAGCCCCAACTTCCTTACTCTTTCAAAAGGAAAACACTTGCTGATTTACCTTGGATATCAGCTCTGTTCTGTATCATCTTCATTGCTGTGCATCAGTCTTCATATCTGCCTTATATCATATCTGCATCTTCTTGGATTCTATATCAGCTCCATATTCTTCTCTGCTCTGCTCCTTCTTCTTCTCCTCTTCACTGCTTTATTTCTGCATTCTCTAACTTCTCTGCATCTCGGTCTGTTCCTCCTTCTTCTTATCTTTTCTACCTCAATTCCGCATTCTCCAACCTCACACTCTCTAACCTCTTGCAACTTTCTTATTTTCTTCAAATTTCTTTAATTTTGTTGCACACTCTCTTCTTCTCTCACTCTTTTTCGTCAACCTTCTCCCCCTTGGATATTATCCTATTTTATACAAACTAGCTTCATGGCTGTTTGTATTCTACTGGGAATTCAAAATGGACAGCCATGTCTCTTTTCCTTCTGCCTTCTCATCTCTTTTATCCTCTCATTTAGAAAATATAACAACATGCCTTAATTTCAATATTACAGTGGGAGCTTTGTTTTCCTCCGGAGACTTGCCAATGCATCACAAACAATATAAACCAATTAAAACATTACATTTAATTACAATGAGAGCTCCATCTCACTCATACAGCCTTTTGGATCGCTGCGCATTTGTCTTTTCTTTGACTATGTTTGTCCCTTTCTCTCCTCTGTTTTCCTTTCTGTTTATGGCTGCTGCGTAACTCCTGAATTTATGAATTGCATTTTTATTTTTATTTTTATATCAACGCTTTATATATATATATATATATATATATATGAAACTGCTGACTGTAATTCTGGACAAATTCCAACGCTCTGTACATAGCAAGTGTCTTGTTGATGTGGCGAGTTCCGCAAGCGGAACATACATACATCACGACCTTTGTTTTATGGCCCGATGTGATTGCACACATCGCAATCGTTTTACATTAACAATCGCCCTCCACCTTAAGCTGAGGCCCGTGGGTCCACAGACCACGCGGCATATTTCAATACAGTCGTAACAATCGTTTTATATATCTAACAACGCCCCTTTTTAATATAACTGCTGGGAAGTTTCAACCAACGCGTATCATATCCATGGTCCTTTTATAATACAACGCTTTAATAATGTTGCCCTCTCTTCAATGTATTATGATAATTAAACTCCTTTCTTTGCTCTTTAATGTATATGAACCCTTTCTTATGTAACTTCCGGCAATTTAATAATAGACCTATTTAACATAGGAAACAAACTTTCAGGCCCACTTGCCGATCTTTGACTATCCGTCGATGCGATGAGCTGCCTCCGATTCGATGCGATGCGATGACTCCTTCTCCGATGCGATGAAACTCCTTGAAAATGTTTCCGATTGCGATTAATCACAATCGCGACTTCCATTGAGTTGCTCCGATGCGATGTATCACTCTTTGATTACTTCTGATTGCGATTAATCGCAATCGCAAATTGCATTGTCATGCTCCACTGCCACACTTTCACTCTGATGCGATTGTCCTGATGCGATGCGATTAATCGCAATCGCAAATTCTATTTTCTTGTGCCGACACCCTGTATTAACTCCGATTGCGATAAATGTGCGGACCCGACTATATTTTATATGACGGAGTTTATACGACTATCGCGTCCGGCTTTGCCAATCGCAATCACAACTTCCTGTTTGCATGTTCCGATGCCTTTATATTCTCCAATGCGATCAGTCACTATTCACTTAAACGTGCTGATGCGATTAGAACTGGAACTCAAACATTTGTTAATCATATTTTATAAGCCCATCGGGTCCGAGTTCCAATCGCAATCGCAACTCTTTGTTGTATGTTCCGATGCTCTTATAATCTCCGATGCGATTAGACTGATCCGATGCGATTATGCCGGACTTCAAATACGTTTGAATCATGATTCATACACCCATCAGGTCCAGAAATCAATTGCAATTGCAACTTTCTGTTGTTTACATATTCTTCTTCACAGTTTTTCTCCAATGCGATTGGGAAAGGGTCCCACCATATAAGGTACTTTGATTCTTTGATCATAAAGCGCTCCATATGAATTAATATATATAAACTTTGTACCTTTGTGAAATATGTAATGTGCTGCATATATATGTATTTTTCTGCATATATATATATATATATATATATATATTTTTTTTTTTATGTTCCAGCTTTAGAGTATCCTCTAGTAGGGTAGGCGATTCTCGAAATTTATTTATATATATATATAACGCCCGACTGGGTAATGATTCCTAGAATAAGGTTTTATATACACATACATTGCCGCTTGGGTTATGATTCCTAGAATTATATATATGTATCCTTTTCTGCTCTAATCTTTAGTGTATCCTTCTGCCTGGGGTAATGATTCTTGGAATAAGGTTTGTATATATATATATATACTTGCCGCTTGGGGTAAGCGATTCCCAGAATTGGCTCTGCCTCTGCCTCTGCCTCTGATAACCTGCTGTGCTTCTTTCTCTATCTCTGTTGTTGCTTCTTTCGCTGCTTCTGATGTTTTTACTGTTACATTTCAACAGTCTTCTTCTTTGCTTCCTCCTTTGTCTGTCTCTGTCTTTTCTGCCTCAATTGCCATGATAATGGCTCGGCCTCTATATTCGTAGCCTCTGCCTCTGTTCTTCATTGTGCCTTTGCTCATTATTAGTTTCTTCGACCAATGCTCCAACTCATCCCCAATCAATTCAATTACCTTCATTTGATACTAATATCCTCACTGCTCTGCAACACCACCTTATCTGTCTCCTGCTGCCTTTGTTCCTTCTATGCTGCCTTGCTACCTCTCTGCTTCTTTGCTATCTCTGCTGCTCTCTTTACTACCTCTGCTACTTGTCTTATGCTCTCTCTGCTACCTCTGCTACTTCTTTAACTGATGCTTCTCCTTACTTATCTTTTTGCTGTCTCTGCTACCTCTCTTTTTTTCTTCCTCTACTCCTTGGCTGATGTTTCAGGTGCTCCTCCTTTGTCATCTACTTTTCCATCAATGACAACATTTCCAATAGTCTCCCCCTTTGGCATTGATGGCAACATATCCACCGATAATCCAATGCTTTCTCCAAGTCTTCCTCTGCCTAGCTTCTTTTAGAATACCCTTTCTTCTATTACCTGCTTTTCCTCCCCCTTAGACATCAATGGAAAAGGATTGCAGATTTCTCAGTGTAGATTCTGTGTTTGCATTTCTTCTCTCTGATTTGTGTTTAGATCTTCTTCTTCTGAATTTGTACCCTGCTGCTCCAAACTGGTGTAAAAGAGTTGTTGAGAGAATACTTTTGGGGATTATTTGAACTTGAATATAAATTGTTCAATTATGATAATAATGCCAATATATCTTTTATTGCTGTGGTACACCTTTCTTGCCTGTTGGTGATGATTTGAGCTAGGATGCTGATAATAATATTACGCTAAATAGTTGCAGGTCCTTGTTCTAGATGTGATTAATGAATTAACCAAAATTTGATCTAAGAGATCAAATTCCTTTACTTGCTTGGACAATGTATATTCAGAAACAACCCTTGAGACTAGATACATTCAATTTATTGTTTAGTCTTACTTATCTACCAAACAATTTTCTTTATGACATAAGGGGGTATGTATGTCAGTGATCAACCTCTTTTCAATGGTGAAATACCTGCAAATCCTTTGTGTTGAAGTAGGATTAAAAAAAAACTTTTGAGCTTTAGATGGTAATCGCAGCTAGTCCTTTTTTCTTCAGATACTTTGACTGTTCTATCAGGATGATCTTCCAAAATAACATATTCAAGATGTTTAATTGAAAACTCAGCAAACAGACTTCACACAGTTTTGTAACTGATCTTTAAAAAGAGGCCTTGAAGATATACATGTACTAACTTCAGGAAGGCATGAAATTATATATAGAAAAAGATATTGCTTCGGTGCTCAATATACTACTTCAAGTGTAAATCAGATACTGATCTTTTAGCACTGCTACTGCCCTTTTCATGCTGAATGCAGATAACCCTGGAAATTTTACCTTGATGCATTCTTGCCATAGTCCTTTGATCCTGAGGACCTATATCATACTACTGTTCTATGACAACACTTGATATTCTGTTGATAGGCATGCTGCTTGTACCTAAACACCAATTGATATTACTTTGATAAACCATGCAGAGATTTCAATTCAACTTGCACATTAACCCATAATTGATGCATCCTTCATAAATTCTATTATTGATCTTTCCACTGTTCATACCAACAATCATCAATATATTTAATTTGATCTTGGCATTATTTACCACTCTTCTTTTTCTGTCCTTCTATTCCAAAGAAAGCCATTGCATGTTCCTTTCTAGGACAGCTCTAGAGTCATTGCTGCTTTATATTCAATTCAATTGTTCTAACATAAAGATTTTCAGGAAGACATCTTCAATTTATTTTCTATGAATCTTCATGGGCTGATTACTCAAAGATTTATTACTCACTTAACTGCATTTCTCCAAGTGGACCTTTTGAAAGATGTAATGAACTGATGATAGGCGCTTTTCTTACTCATCTTTCTTAATGTGATACATTGTTAATTCTAGTAGTATAGGGCATTCTATGATCATCCTTTAATGTGCTAATATCTTCTTAGCTTACATGTTCATTATTGATGTTTCCTCTATCATCGTGGTTGCTTGCAGCTTTTTCTCCTTCTATCAATCTGTCAGCTATTGAATACTTCAAATAATCTTCTTGATCTCATAGCTATTCTTATTACGTGGAGCTCTTCTCAGACTGATTTCATGGGGTCTATTTATGAAATGCTCTCCCCCTGGGATGTTTCTTCATATATATTATAGGATGGATTTTTTCTTTGCTTCCTAGATTAGCTCCCCCTAAGACTATGGAGGATTCATTATGTTATTGAGATAATAGGCTCTCTTTTTCTCTTTTATTTCCATACTCTATTGGGGTTCATCATAATTTCTGCACTTCTTTTAAATTCATAGCTTTGTTTGATTTGATTAGATTCCATTCTCTGTCTAGAGTTCTTTAGTGTATATGGAAAATTACAGTCCTTTGCTTTGTGACCAAGCTTGAGGCATACATAACATCTTATTTTACCAAGGTATGTTTGAGCTAATGTACAATACTTTGTTCCCCTTTTTGAATACATTTTACATTCAACAAATTTATGTCCAAAATTATTGCATGCATAACAATAGCCATGAAAATAATTTGTGTACCTGGTGAAGGATTGTCTTTTCCATATACTTGCTTGAGGGGTTCTTCTCTTTTGCTGCATCCTTTGCTGGATGGATTGGGTTTGCTTTGTCTTACAATATGCTGCATTATGTCCTTGTTTGTGGCAGGAAAAACAAGTGGTATTTCCCATAGGAGGAAAGAACCTTCTTTGAATTCTTCCAAAGTTATTCAATTCATCCTTAGGAACATATGAGCCTTTAGCATTTGATTGTTTCATCCTCTCATTATATGTTCTTTCATGTTGTAGCTTGATTCTGTTTGTTTCTTTACAACTCATGTTCCTGCTGGTTTATGATTATGTAGGAATTTGCTGAGCTGTTTCACTGTTCTTTACAGATTTTACAAAGATGATTTTATTGTTATATTCAACCTTGGACTTACTGGTTTCACCTTCATATCCTATCCCAGTCTTTATGAGAGGTGACCTCTGTGAATTTAAAATCTGGTCCAACTGTCCAGAGCCTTTCATTAGAGGTGTATTCATTAATAGTTCTCTTTGGGCTTTTTCTATGTTATTTCTTAGGCTCACTACTTCTTCTTCCAATCTTTCACATTCTTGACTTTTCTCTCTCATTTGTTGCAGCAGAGTGTCTTCTACTTTCTTTGCCTCTTCAAGCTGTGTCTTCAGGCCAATAATTTCTTTCCTATCTTCATATTCTCTCTCATCACATATTTGCACCACTGTCTTAAGGTATTTGTTTTCATTTTTCAATTTTTCTATTTCTGTCAAATCAGTGTCAAGTTTGGATTTTTCTTCAGCTGTAATTTCTTCATGGTTCTTATCTCCATTCACACTAGCAGGTACTTCATTTGATTGAATATTTTCCTGTTGACATGAATTTTTCTTCTTCTTAATTCTCTTATCCTTCTTGTCAGTGCAGTCCTTAGTGTTTACTCCATGCATGAGGTGCAATCTATCCCAGATTTCTTTTGCAGAGGTTAAATCCATTATCAACTCAAGGTCCTTGTTATGAAGACTGTTATATATCACACATTTTGCCTTGGCATTCCTCTGTTGTTCTTTCACCGTGGGGGAGTCTGTGCAGTAACCATCACAAACAAGCTTCCATACCTCAGGTTCATAAGCCAATAATCCTATTTTAACCTTATCTCTCCATTCAGGAAAGTTTGTTGTATTTAACACAGGTACATTTTGATAGTCCATGACTCAACTAGATCTCCTTCAAGCTATTAAGCTTACACCAAAGGAACCAGCTCTGATACCAATTGTTGAACCCTTAGTTAAATTGAGAGGGGGGGAGGTGAATCAGTTTAACACATACATGGACTTTTAAAACTCTTCCCTTAAAAATTATTTACACCTTCATTTCATGATCAACTTAATATGTGAGCAATCTTAATTTTTGAGCAGCAAGTATCAAGCAGATTTTTTTATGTAACAACAGTCTTAATATGTAAGAAACATGTATTAAGCAGATTAGATAAACAAATCAACACATATACATCATGCACAGAGACACCAGATATAAGTGGAAACCCATAAAGGGAGAAAACCACATCTTATTATTGTTGTGATGCAAAGGCAAGCTCCAACTCCCTCTCACCACTGATTTTCTGTAGGCACCAACCTACAGGAGGCTCCTACCTCAATTCTGCAAGCTACAACTTGCAAGGAAGCTCCAACTCCCATCAATTTTATGCAGGCACCAACCTACAGGAGGCTCCAACCTCAGTCAGCTACAACTGACATTTTATCAAGCTACAACTTGATGTGGAAGCACCAACTCCCATCTATTTTCTGCAGGAACCAACCTACAGGAGGCTCCAACCTCAATCAGCTACAACTGACATCTATCAAGCTACAACTTGATAGGGAAGCTCCAACTTCCTTACTCTTTAAAAAGGAAAACACTTGCTGATTTACCTTGGATATCAGCTCTATTCTGTATCATCTTCACTGCTGTGCATTAGTCTTCATATCTACCTTATATCATATCTGCATCTTCTTGGATTCTATATCAACTCCATCTTCTTCTCTGCTCTGCTCCTTCTTCTTCTCCTCTTCACTGCTTTATTTCTGCATTCTCTAACTTCTCTGCATCTCGGTCTGCTCCTCCTTCTTCTTATCTTTTCTGCCTCAATTCCGCATTCTCCAACCTCACACTCTCTAACCTCTTGCAGCTTTCTTATTTTCTTCAACTTTATTTAATTCTGCTGCACACTCTCTTCTTCTCTCACTCTTTTTCGTCAACCTTCTCCCCCTTGGATATTATCCTATTTTATACAAACTAGCTTCATGGCTGTTTTTATTCTACTGGGAATTTGAAATGGACAGCCATGTCTCTTTGCCTTCTGCCTTCTCATCTCTTTTATCCGATCATTCAGAAAATATAACAACATGCATTAATTTCAATATTACAGTGGGAGCTTTGTTTTCCTCCGGAGACTTGCCAATACATCACAAACAATATAAACCAATTAAAATATTACATTTAATTACAATGAGAGCTCCAACTCACTCATACAGCCTTTTGGATCACTGCGCATTTGTCTTTTCTTTGACTATGTTTGTCCCTTTCTCTCCTCTGTATGCCTTTCTGTTTATGGCTGCTGCGTAACTACTGAATTTATGAACTGCATTTTTATTTTTATTTTTATATCATCGCTTTATATATATATATGAAACTGCTGACTATAATTCTGGACAAATTCCAACGCTCTGTACTAGCAAGTGTCTTGTTGATGTGGCGAGTTCCGCAAGCAGAACATACATACATCACGGCATTTGTTTTATGGCCCGATGTGATTGCACACATCGCAATCGTTTTACATTAACAATCGCCCTCCACCTTAAGCTGAGGCCCGTGGGTCCACAGACCACGTGACATATTTCAATACAGTCGTAACAATCGTTTTATATATCTAACAGTGCCCCTTTTTAATATAACTGCTGGGCAGTTTCAACCAACGCGTATCATATCCATGGTCCTTTTATAATACAACGCTTTAATAATGTCGCCCTCTCTTCAATGTATTATGATAATTAAACTCCTTTCTTTGCACTTTAATGTATATGAACCCTTTCTTATGTAACTTCTGGCGATATAATAATAGACCTATTTAACATAGGAAACAACCTTTCGGGCCCACTTGCCGATATTTTACTATCCACCAATGCGATGAGCTGCCTCTGATTTGATGCGATGCGATGAATCCTTCTCTGATGTGATGAAACTCCTTGCAAATGTTTCTGATTGCGATTAATCGCAATCGTGACTTCCATTGAGTTGCTCCGATGCGATGTATCACTCTTTGATTACTTCCGATTGTGATTAATCGCAATTTCAATTTGCATTGTCATGCTCCGCTGCCACACTTTCACTCTGATGCGATTTTCCTGATGCGATGCGATTAATCGGAATCGCAAATTCTGTTTGCTTGTGTCGACGCCCTGTATTAACTCCGATTACGATTAATGTGCGGACCCGTCTATATTTTATATGACGGAGTTTATACGACTATCGCGTCCGGCTTTGCCAATCGCAATTGCAACTTCCTGTTTGCATGTTCCGATGCCTTTATATTCTCTGATGCGATCAGTCACTATTCACTTAAACATGCTGATGTGATTAGAACTGGAACTCAAACATTTTTTAATCATAGTTTATAATCCCATCGGGTCCGGGCTTCCAATCGCAATCGCAACTCTTTGTTGTATGTTTCGATGCACTTATAATCTCCGATGCGATTAGACTGATCCGATGCGATTATGCCGGACTTCAAATAAATTTGAATCATGATTCATACACCCATCGGGTCCAGAACTCAATCGCAATTGCAACTTTCTGTTGTTTACATATTCTGCTTCATAGTTTTTCTCCGATGAGATTGGGAAAGGGTCCCACCATATAAGGTACTTTGATTCTTTGATCATAAAGCGCTCCATATGAATTAATATATATAAACTTTGGACCTTTGTGAAATATGTAATGCGCTACATATATATGTATTGTGCTGCATATATATATATATATATATATATATATATATATATATGCTTTTATGTTCCAGCTTTAGAGTATCCTCCAGCAGGGTAGGCGATTCTCAGAATTTATTTATATATATATATATATATAACGCCCGGCTGGGTAATGATTCCCAGAATAAGGTTTTATATATACATACATTGTCGCTTGGGTTATGATTCTCGGAATTATATATATGTATCCTTTGCTGCTCTAATCTTTAGTGTATCCTTCTGCCTGGGGTAATGATTCTTGAAATAAGGTTTGTATATATATATATATACTTGCTGCTTGGGGTAAGCAATTACCAGAATTGGCTCTGGCTCTGCCTCTGCCTCTGATAATCTGCTGTGCTTCTTTCTTTATCTCTGCTGTTGCTTCTTTCACTGCTTCTGTTGTTTTGACTGTTACATTTCAACAATCTTCTTCTTTGCTGCCTCCTTTGTCTGTCTCTGTCTTTTTTGCCTCCATTTCCATGACAACGACTCTACCTCTATATTCGCAGCCTCTGCCTCTGTTCTTCGCTGTGCCTTTTCTCAGTATTAGTTTCTTCGACCAATGCTCCAACTCATCCCCAAGCAATTCAAATACCTTCATTTGATACTAATATCCTCACTGCTCTGCAGCACCACATTATCTGTCTCCTGCTGCCTTTGTTCCTTCTATGTTGCCTTTCTACCTCTCTGCTTCTTTGCTATCTCTGCTACTCTCTTTACTGCCTCTGCTACTTGTCTTATTCTCTCTCTGCTACCTCTGCTACTTCTTTGACTGATGCTTCTCCTTATTTATCTTTTTGTTGTCTCTGCTACCTCTCTTTTTTTCTTCCTCTGCTCCTTGGCTGATGTTTCAGGTGCTCCTCCTTTGTCATCTACTTTGCCATCAATGACAACATTTCCAACAGACTGCGCAAAATTTCAACACTGACGTTGTCAAGAGGGTCATGCACTGGACTGGTTTATGGGATATCTGGCTCAGAACATTGATCCTACTGTTGATGAAATCAAGAAATATTTAAAGCATCATTTCAGAAAACCAAATTCCTACTCGCAATGTGTAAGAGAGCTGAAATAAATTCGACAAGAGACAAATGAATCTGTCTAGGAGGTAGACCAGCAATTGAAGCACACTATCAATGATGGAGGATTTTTCTATGATGATAAGCAACATAAAGAATGGTTCATTACCATGCTATTGCCACAACTTTGCTGCCCTATGAATAAAAAAAAAAATGATTCTCAAGTTGAGGCTCTCGAAGTTTCCATGAAGCTGGAAGCCACGCCCAAGACTGACGACCAATTTGGAAATTTACAAATAAAAAATCAGTTAGAAGCAATGCACTTAGAAATTCAGAACCTGCACAAAGAAAAAGGAAAAGAATTCAATGTAGATGTATGGTGTATACGATGTAAGGGTTCCAGTCACACAAAATATCAGTGTACCTTGCTTCAAGATTACATGCAAGCGGGAGAGCCAAATCCGTTGCGACCCCGGGATGATGCAGGACTGAGTGGTACTCCCACGCTGTGGTGTGGTAACTTTTAGGTGGTTGGGTGGCACGACACAAACCACTACCCTCGATTAGGAAGTTATGTACCAAATTCGAAGCAGCAATGTTGCAGGTTCTTCTCATCGGTTGGCCATGATGAGCACCACCACCACACATTTGATCTAATAATAGACAATACCAAACTCTATAGAGTGCAAGCCGATCCATCTTCACCAACGTCCCCCTCTGGGCGTGGTGGATCTCTAGCCAGAGGAAGGGGAGGAGGGAGAGGTGGAGGTGCAGGTTGCAAAAGAGGAAAACTGTTTTGCTACAACTGTGGAGATGTTGGGCACTTTGTGCGCAGAATTTGAGCCACGTGCGACAATATTGCAGGTATTGTAGACAGTTTGATCATGGTTATTGAATATTATCCTATTTTGGTTACTAGAATGCAATAAAATCAACATTAGACACCTACGCAAAAGATACAAATGGTTAAAGCTAAGCTGCGGGATGATGATCAAGTGTAAACATAATTACATGCAATGGTGTTGCCACTGGAGGAGACGAGGGCAAGAAGGCTGATGCAGAACCCTGGATCAGGAAGGCTTCTTAGAAGAAGGAAGGAATTAACCTGCAGAAGGAGAAGGAGGCTTTTGTGGAGGCTAGAAATGATTTTGTTGCTACAAGTCTGTCCACATCCAAGACCATCACAGAAGCAAAGATTGATGACGAAGTCAACCCTTTCTTGCAAGCATGCATCAATCTATTACCTAACCATAAAGTAGTAGACAACCTTAAGTCTCTCATAGATATTTGTGTGGATAAGAAGTTGCCTCATGCTGAGAGTAAGGCTGTAAACACGGTCTACAAGAATAAGAAGAGAATTGGTTGGGAGATGCGCATGACCATGTGAATTGGAGAATATGAAATGGATCAGGTCATTTTGGGCTTGGGATCTTATGCAAATTTCCTATGTAAGAAGACTTGGTAGAACATGGGCAAACCAAAGCTGGAATGGTCCACCATTCAGCTATGCATGGCCAATCAATGGAAAATTATCCAATTAGGGAGAATCCCACAGGTTTTGGTAGATATTGCTGGAGTAAAGGTATGCGCAGACTTTGAAGTAATACGAATTGTGGATGATGCAGACCCCTACCCTGTGCTACTAGGGTTGGATTGGGTCATCGACATGGGGTGCATCATCAACTTGAAGCGTAGGAGTATGATCTTTGAAAACAATGGTACTCGGGTTATAGTACCCCTGGATCTTGTGGAAGGGGAGAGATATACAGAACCTGTGCGTGAAGGAGACGATGTTGACCATATATATAATTTGACTGTACGAGATGAGGATTGGGTCAACCCAACTACTGATGTGATGTTGAATTGGGAAAAGGATAGCTCATGTTTCTCTGATTCGGATGGGGAAATGGAAAACTAGCAGAATCACTTGCATGATGGTTCCGAGTTGCACTGCCTCAGAGTCACTAAAAATATGTGATGCATCTCCTCAGAGGTAAGATAATTACCCTATTTTTATGGTTCTAGAAATTTTGTTTTATTTTTGGAAAAAATGGAAAAGGTTTTCCTGGAAGAGCGAAGGTTTTGGGCACTCCATCTTTCCATGCGCACAACTCCATCACGTTGGTGGGATATGCACAAAGGGAAATTTGAGGATTGTGAGGAATGCAGTGTTAGGACCTCATAATGTACCATTTTGACCATAAATTTTGTTATTATTTCACTCTTTTTTAGCCCATACTTAAAAGCTTACACTATCACTTTAATCCATTTTTCCAAAGGTATATAATATTCTTCTCTTTACTATATGTTTAATTTGTTTTGCATATAATTATACATTACTTTTATATTTAATCATTTATTGAAGATATATAGTTTCTAAGATAGGTTGAAGATCGCAGATAATCTATTATGACTGTTTGAAGACCGCATTGCTGAAACAGTCAACATGGTATGCAAATCTCGTTGCTGAAACAGCCCGTGATTTGCGATTTTGAAGTAGCATTTCAAGTATGACAACAATGAGAAAAGAAAAGTAAAGGAAGTTGTTACACGGGCCACTCTGAAGCCAGTACCATCATAACCATTGTAACAAAATTTTTCTATGGAAGAACAAAAACGCCCTATTTCAGAACAGAAGATCAGATTGGGTTAAAAATAGGATTTCTATAATGAAAATTAATTGTAATAGATGTCTCCTCTTTAAAAGGAGGAGACATCAGCATTAGAGGATAGTTAGAGAATATGGGAGGTTCATTTTCTGAACAGAGAAGGAGCGTGACTCTTTTGTAATATGTTGCTTTCGACAGATGAATAAAAGTTTGTTTTGAGCACTTCAATTTAATTCCTTCTTCTGGGGAATCTTGTGAGAAGGAAAGGGCCTGCATTCTTCACAAGATTCACCCATTTGTTCCTGTAGTTTGTTAATTTTTCTTTTCATTCATGCCTTGGTTAAACCCTATTTACTGAAGTTATTTATGCAGTATCGGAATTCTGTTGTTTAATTTCTAAAGCTCTGTTTTCATTACTGGTTGCATTGATTTCATCCAATTCATTCTTGAGAAGTTGTGGATTGTTTTAATTAGCAATATTGTTTATGGAATGAGTGTGTGAAATCTTGGTAATTAGAAACAGGTGTTGAATATTCCTACTTGGGGAATAGGGTCCTGTTCTCTGTTATAGTATAATTGATCTTCCTTTTCTGCGGATTGATTTCCTTTCCTAGATCATTGTCTTTTTAATGTAATCCAGGATTCTTTTAATGAAAGTCTGTAATAGAAGGATTGTCTTTGCTGTAACTCAAGTAGACTTCAGTTCTGTTAAAGCAAGGTGTGATTAGTGTGATTCTTACTACAACATTTCTTTGCTTTTGAGATTGAGCATATACAGTGTGTGGTTGCCTTTGAAATAAACAGACATCCCTGGGTTGAAAATTTATGTAGCACTTGAATTGTTTAAATTAATAAACAATTAAAGTGACCAACATTTTGGCGTCGTTACCGGGGAAGGAAATTATAGATTTAAAAATAATTGATTTTTTTCTGCCAGATGTGCAAATTGCATGAGAGGACGCAGAACCCATAAGAAAACTAACCCTATAGGTGGCAAGGGCAAAGGAAGGGGAGGAAGAAAGGCCTTTATTGACGAGATTGTATCAAAAGCTGAATCTTCTTAGAGATTAAGCTCTCGAAGGCCAAAGCCTCAACGCTCCCCTCAATAGAATTATGAAACAGAAGAAGTTGTGAGCCCTGAAAACATTGAGGAACTAGCAGCAAGTGTTGAAGAACCAGTAGAAAGTATTGAAGAACCAGTAGAAAGCATTGAAGAACCAGCAGAGAAAGTTGAGGAACCAACATAAAACATTGAGGAGCCAGTAGAAAACTTTGAGGATCGAGCAAGTGTAGTAGGAGATCAAACAATGGAAGGAAACAATGAAGGATTCTTTGGCAGAGGAAAAGTAGATCCTGAAGGAGAGGGAAAAGATGAGAATTATCTCTCTACCTTGGGATTTTCTATTAGTGATCTCCCTAGAGGAGAAACTCCCATGAATAATATCCCACTTTCAGCCTTACCTAACGTCCATGGTTGATCTTCTGAAGATCCTGACGAATTTCTTTTTGAATTTGATATATTATGAAAAAGTTATGATTATGTTACTAATGCCCAGAAGTTGAAGCTGTTCCCAGCAACACTAAAAGGAAATGCACTAAGGTGGTTCATGAGTCTTGGAGGCCATGTAATCACAACATGGGAACAGATGAAACACAAATTTCTGCTTAAATATCAAGACTACTACCGTACAAGAGAAAAGGAGGAATTATTCAAGATGGTACAAAATGAGGATGAGAATTTGGAGGAATTTGTGGAAAGACTATAGTACAATCTGCAGAGATCCAATCATCCCGACGTAAGTAAGGATATTATTAAAACAATATTACTGAAAGGGGTGAGGGATGATTGTTTAGACATGCTAAATATGCTTGGTAAAGGGGATATATCTAAAAATTCATATAATGAAATTTTTTACATCTGTAAAAGATGTTCAAGAGGAGCTGCAAGGAACAGGTCAAATAGTAGAGATGCCACATATTCAAGAGTTTAGAAATCAGCCAGTGGAGGAGCAACAAGAGCCGAAATAGGTAATTTACTCGAATAATTTAAAACTAAGATGTTAAGTTCTTTTTCTTCACAGATTGACACCTTGCAGGTTAAAAATAAACAAGCAGAAGCAGAAGCAGCTTTGGCTGTATTTTGCCCCAAATGCAGAGATAAACACCCACTAAGGGAGTGCCCACTAGACAAGATACCAATTTTCACCCTTTGTGAGAAAGATCATGAAACACAACAATGCCCTTCTTTACCAGGAATAAAGGTAGCATTGCAACCAACTGAGAAGAAGTTAAAGTAGTCTATATGCTAACACAGAGAAGAAAATGGAAACCACGAGGACAAGGTATGAAATATAATATGCCATTTACATCTTCTAATCGTTGGAACAATTATCCTTCTTTTAGTCAAACAAATTACCCTCCCTTCAACCAAATGCAATACCCACCCTTTAATCAAATTAATTACCCACCCATGCAACAAACAAACCCTCCCTTTATAGATCCTGCAATGTGGACTCCTTGGCCTCCACAACAACCATCTTATTTTAATCAATGGAATTCAAATTGGAGGGGTCAACAACTCCCATTTCCAAATCAATTTCCTCAATTACAACAACCACTTCCTCTACCATCATGTGCTCCACCAAATAATCAAATGAGACCCCAGCTACCTATACAACCAAATCCTAACCCCAATAATAAAGCTGTGCAAGTTATTGATATTCAGAACTAGCCTATATTTCTTGTTTTCCCTGCACAATGTAATGACATTCATTTAAGATCTGGGAAAATAGTTGAACCCATCATTGATGATGTTACCTCTTCCGATTCTGATAAAGAAGAAATTGAGAAACATGATTCACACAAAGAGGTACAACCACCCTCTAATAAGGGTGCTGAAATAGCAGAAACACCATTCCCTGAGCGTTTAGTTTTAACTAGAACACTTGAGCCACCTGCTTTTAATATTTTAGGGGAATTTCAAATCTGTATGTTAAAATTCCACTTTTACAGGCACTAAGAGATGTACCAATTTATGCCAGAACTATGAGAGATATTTGTGTTAAGAAACCTTGTAGGAAAGTTAAAGACCCCCTTACAGTTCATGTTATGGGTGATCTATCTGCATTAATGTCTGGTAAAACTCCTCCAGTTAAATATGGTGATCCCAGCCATCCTATTGTGACAGTCCAAATTGGTAAAACAATAATCCCTCAAGTTCTGGTAGATTTAGGTGTTGCAATAAACATTATGACTCTTGAAACTTCACAATTGTTATAGCTAAAGAACACAATCAGAGATACACCAACCATTCTAGAGTTAGCTGACCGTTCTACAATCAAACCAGAAGGAGTTGTTGAAGACTTAGTCATCTCAATTGAGTCCTGGAATTACCCAGCTAACTTTGTGGTGTTACAAACTAAAACAAATTTGGGGGGACATCTTCTAATTCTGGGAAGGCCTTGGCTAGCCACAGCCGATGCCTTTATCAGTTGCAGATCTGGTTCAATGACAATTTACAATGGATATGAAACTAAACAGCTCACTCTCTACCCTCATGCTACACCCATGATTAATAATTAGAATTCTGTGTGGATGGATTATGATGATAATGATATTCAACCTATTTTGACTATCGGACAAGCTTTAAACCTTAAAGATACCACTGAGGATGAAATAATTAATAATTTTATTTGTCAACCCTCCTTCGTGACTTCTAAAACACATAATCAAATGGCTGCATTTTTGGAAACAGATACCCAAGAAAAGCTTAAATCCGAAGATCTACCTCAAACATCAACCACCATTTCTTCTAAAAGCATAACAGTAGAAATCAAACCTGGAAAAACACTGAACATAAATCCTTCTCTGACAGTTGCTGAAACACAACAACTAATGAAGTTATTGCTTGAAAATAAGGAAGCATTCGCATGGGACTATATAGATATGAAGGGAGTCTCTCCTTAATTATGTACTCACCGGATTTATATTAAGGAAGGTTGTCGACCAGTCTGTCAATCCCAAAGATGAATGAACCCTAATTTAAGAGAAATTGTTAAAGAGGAACTTCAGAAATTTCTTAATGCAGGATTTATATACCCTATATCTGACAGTGAATGGGTTTCCCCATTGATAATAGTTCCTAAGAAAAACGGGAAATGGAGAGTGTGTGTAGATTATAGAGCTTTAAATAAAGCCACTCAAAAGGATCACTTTCCTTTACCGTTCATTGATCAGGTGTTGGATAGTTTGTCAGAGAAGAAATTATTCTCCTTTTTAGATGGATTTAGTGGGTATAATCAAATCAAAATTGCACTCCAAGACCAAGATAAGACCACTTTTACTAGCCCTTGGGGAAATTTTGCCTATAGAGTTCTTCCATTTGGAATATGTAACGCACTAGCAACTTTTCAAAGGGCTGTTATAGGAATCTTTTCTGATATGCTGAATGACTCCATGGAAAGATTTATGGATGGATTTACCCCTTATGGTGTGTCTTTTGAAGATGCATTACAGAATCTTGAGAAGATACTCAAACGTTATATACAAGCTCACCTCTCCTTAAGCACTGAAAAATGTCATATGATGATGAGTGAAGGAGTAGTGCTTGGGAATTTTATCTCATCTCAAGGAATTCAGGTAGATCCATCCAAAATACAAGTCATTCAGAATCTTCCTGTTCCTAAAACTCAAACTGATGTGAGAAGTTTTCTAGGACATGTTGGATATTACAAGAGATTCATTAATTTTTTTTCCAAAATAGCTTCTCCTTTATTTGTGTTTCTTATGAAAAATGTTGAATTTAAGTGGACTAATATTTGCCAGGAAGCCTTTGTATAACTCAAGAATCAGTTATCCATAGCTCCTATTTTGAGAGGACCTGATTGGGCACTTCCCTTTCATATATCTTTTGATGCTTCAGATACTGCAATTGGAACTATCTTGGGAAAAGAGGAAAACCATCTTCCTTATGTTATCTACTTTATCAGTAAGAATATGATCCCTGCTGAGCTTAATTATACAATTACCGAAAAGGAATTTTTAGCAGTAATTTATGCCATTAATAAATTTTGACATTATATTACTGGTTACTCTACTTTTGTCCATACTGATCACTCGGCTATTAAGTATTTAATGAACAAGTCTGTCACAAATGCTCGAGTTACCAGATGGTTATTATTACTACAAGAGTTTGATATTACAATTGTAGATCGACCAGGTAAAGAAAATGTTGTTGCTGATTTCCTTTCACAGTTAAAAACTGATAATAATATTCCAGTAGATGATTCCTTTCCTGATGAGTATTTATTTGTAGTATCTGCTTACTCACCTTGGTATGCAGACATTGCCAATTATTTGGTTGCAGGAAAGTTGCCATCACACCTGCCACATAGAGAGAAGAGAAAAATTATTCAAAAAAGTGCTTGGTATAGCTGGATAAGCGGGTGTCTTTTCTACACAGGACTTGATCATGAAATCCGAAGATGCATTAGAGAGGATGAGGTGTATGATATACTAAAAGCTTGTCATGATGGCCCTTGTGGAGGGAATTTTTCTGATAAAATAACGACACATAAAATTCTTAGGATGGGTTATTATTGGCCCTCACTGTTTAAGGATGCAAAGAAATATGTTCGGGCTTGTGATAGCTGTTAGAGAATGGGTCAACCTAATCATAGAGATGAAATGCCATTGAACCCCCAGGTAATACTTGAACCATTTGAAATATGGGCCTTATATTTTATAGGACCCAATAATCCTCCATCCAACCAAAGAGTTTATATATTAGTCTGTACAGATTATATGACTAAATGGGTGGAGGCCAAAGCACTTCTTAGAGCTAATGAAGAAGCTGTCCTAGTTTTCCTATTTGAAGAAATCTTTGTTAGATTTGGAATCCCTAGAGATCTAGTTACAGATGGAGGACCTCCTTTCAATTCTCATGGTTTCAAAGCCACCCTTCAGAAATATCATATTCATCATAGAATTACTACACCATACCACCCCCAAACCAATGGGCAGGTGGAAAGTACAAATAAGGTAATAGAAGCCATTCTAACCAAAACAGTGAAGGATAACCGGAAGTATTGGTCTCAAAAGCTCCCTGAAGCACTATGGGCTTATAGAACTACCTGGAGAAATACTATAGGATTTTCTCCCTATGAATTGGTCTATGGTAAAAGTGTTGTTTTTCCTGTGGAATTTGAAATTAAAAATTTAAGGACTGCTTTAGCTGTTAACCTTGATTTGATTAATGTGCAGACAGCTAGGTTGCAGCAGCTTCTTGAACTGGATGAAAAAATATTAGATTCCATTCATCAGACAACCATGATCCAACAACAAAGAACAAAGTGGCATGATAAAATCATCAAGCACAAGCAGTTCCAAAAAGGTAATTGGGATTTATTGTATGATTCTCGATTTGAAAACTTTCAAGGGAAGCTACGTACAAGATGGCTGGGACCCTATGAAGTAGATGCTATTTTTCCCAATGGAACAGTAAGGCTTTTAACAATTGATGACTCTAAAACACCACTACTAGTAAATGGTCATCGGCTTCGTTTGTAGCAGCGCCCTATTTCTAAAGAAGATTTTAAGGCCACTTGCATGGAAGATGCACATTATCTTTTTCTAGGGGAGTCTTCTACTACTCACCGCATTTAATTGTTATCTGCACTGTATTTTAGTATTAGATTATATTTCTTAAACTAGTAATCCCTGTCAAGGGTTGGCATGTTACAATTGATTATTTTTCAGATTCTTGATTAAGGAAGGACTTACCAAGGGAGGACAATTTCACCACAAGAAGTTCCAAGCTTCATTTTGAGAAGCTTTGCTTCCCTCATTTAAATTCATTTCCCCATCTCCCAGTAACATTTCATCATTCATTCCCTTCATTCCTTTTTCCTTTTCATATCATTTTTCCTATTTTCCCATTTTACACATTGCTAAAACACCATTCTCTAGCAAACAGTTTCCTTATTTTTCACCGCTGAAAAACCATTTCTCAACAAATATTTCCTCCATTTTCCCACTGCTAAATCATCACTTCTTAGCGACATTTTCCCTATTTTTGCATTGCTGAAACACCACTTTCAGCAGTATGTCATTCCTTTTTCCGTTGCTGAAACACCATTTCTTTCTCCAAAAACATGACTATGCAACTCTTTCAGTCCTTCATTTTCACTTTTCTTACTCCTTTTGTGAATACTGTCCATTCACTGCCTCTTTCTTATGATCAAGCAGACTCTAATATGATCTCCCTTATGTTTCAAATAGTTCTAAAGTTCTTCCATGATTATTGAGCTATTATAAACAAGCACTATATTTTTCGAATTACAAAGAAAAAGTAAATATAAGGTATGTGAATTTTATGTAATATAATTAAACAATAATTTAAAGAGAATATTTTGTTCATCATGACTACAATCTCCGCACACTCAAAAACATCATTTCACCATAGATGGGGGAATTTCGAAATTATATGCCATCATTTCATAGCATGCCAATTACTGTTGTTCTTCATACCCATTACTTTGTCCCTTCACCGATACTCCATGTTCTCATTCGCAAAGTTTACTCTGTTTAAAGTCTGGTAACTCTGCTCTTTGCCTTTGCATTTTATCTAAGCTAGTAACTATGGGAGGACCGGCCATCAGACATGAGCCCAAATCAATAGCTCTGCTTGAATTGTTTCCAAATGCGTATCAAATTTTCCAACAGGCAGGTTGGGTGGGATATTTTGAGAGACTTCAAGAGTTCAACCCACAGCAGGTCCTTGAATTTGCACAAAATCTTCAACAGGACCATTCTACTGTCCAGGGAGTCTGAATTCTGGTTTCAGAGGGCGATATAGCACAAGTCTTAGGTTTTCCAGTCACTGGTGCTCGGTGGTTTAGTCAGAAGCACATCATTCTAAATGCACAACAAGACTTCCTTCTTCCAGGGGAACACGTCGAGATTAAAGGTCGTGGCGTGGGACTTCACTCATTGCCTCCTCCGTGGTCGAAGGTTTCTGAATTCGTCAAACATTATTTAACTTTTGAAGGTCGCTATCAGGTAGTCTATCAGCGCGAATTTGTCTTAATGAGTCACTTACGACATGGTAGACTAGTAAACATTCCTTACTATTTGCTTGGATGTATTAGAAATATGTCATATTATTGTAGACAAGTAAAATTTCCACTCCTTTCCCTCACCCATCATTGCCTTTTTCAGCTACTGATTCAGAGGGGTTTTTATCAACAAAACCCTCCTCTAAACAATTTACCTTTACCTCCTGAACAAGCTGCCAAAATTCCCCAAGAAGCTGCTGGAAACCCCCAAGAAATCCTTGAAAGTTCCTACGAGCAGCAATCGGAGAATATCCCTGACCCTCCATCGATTCCATCCTTAGAACCAGCTAATCTAGTTACCCTGTCCTCAAGTCCATCTCACTTAGCAGAGTCATCTCATCCTACCGTCCACATTCCCAGTGATGACTCTCAGGCCGAAACACCACCATCTTCCCCTATTCGTAAAAGAAAAAGGCGAATTACAACCGCCTCTGTATCAGAAATACAAAAAAGGGCTGTAACTAAAGTAGCCACCTCCTATGATAGCCCTTCTCCTAGGGAAAAATCTTCTCATAAAAAGAAAAATCAAACTACTGATTTTTCTGCTTTCCTACCTAGGAGACGAATGAAGACGTCTATTGAATCAGAAACCATTCCTATTACCCCTGATCTCGCACAAGAACCAAATGCCCATGGTAATATGACATCATTTTCTATAGAATCAATAGCTACTCCACAAGAACCAGCTACTCAGTTAGTAGTTTCTCCACAAGAACCAGTTACTCAGTCAGTAGCTGAAACACAATATCCAGCTGCTGATGTGAAAAAAATAGACATCCAAGATGCTACTCATCCAATAGCTGCCATGGAGGAACCAGCTCTAGCTGTCACACAAGAACCAGCTACAGTTGAAAAACAACAATCAATTTCAGAGAAAGAAACTAATACACAATGCCCAGTCACCATGGCCTCCCTTTTACAGGAAAATGTATTTTTAAAGTCAGAATTAGAAGCTTACAAAAGAGAATTGGTAATGGCAAGGGAAGCCTTTGACAAGGAGCTAAATTTTTATACCCTGGCCCATACAACATCCATGGAAGATAAACATACAGAGAACGATCCATATAAAGAATATATGTGCCATCAATGTGGAAACATCTATCAGCAAGTAGGATATAAGATATTTCAAGTTCCAATGCCTGGAGCATCCGCATCATCTTCAGTCAAAGAATAATGCCCTACTACTACACAAGAACTAGTAGGGCCTTCAAAATTTTTAGAAAAAGAAATCAAGGTACAAGCATCCTACCCTACTGTAACTAATTCTGCTACTCAGACTATGCCTCAGCCCACCACTTACAATGCCAGAACACAAACTGAACCATGGAAAGAGATGGAAATAATGAACAAGTGGAGGAAATAGTATGCTATTTCCCAAGATAAAACTTTACAGAAGCACAAATTGGTTTGGCAGAATCATATCTATTCTAATTGGGAGAACTAGGAGCAGACACTCCAACAATTTAGACTTTACAAGAAAAATAATAAAGAACTAAAAGGAAAACTGCTCCTAATGTTTCAACTGGTACACAAATTATTGGCCACTAGGAAACCATCTCTGAACTATTATTTGTTTCTTTCAAAACGTCTTGTTTATTTTCAGTTGAAAGCAGTCAAAGATGGAAGACCTCACAAGGTGCTTACAACTGAACAGTTTGTCAAAACATTTGCAGAAGCTTCCACCAGTGATCAGCACCTACTATGTGAGTTGTACCTTCACAATGAAGCTATGCCTGAAAATAGACTTATTAATCTCAACTCTCTTGTTGGTGATATTTATATTAGGGAATTTGCTTCCTTCCTTGCTAATCAAATTACATAGCAGACCGCCTTTCTTGCAACTAGGCACAATGAAGATAATCACCTTCTTTGGATAAGGCCCGAACCTCAAAACCCTGCCATTTTTCATGGAAGAATATCATCAATTTTTGCAGAAGCCAGCGATGATTGAACATATACAACAATTGCAAGCTTCAGTACTCCATGATTGTCACCAATTCATCAGGGCCAAAGAAACTACTGCTCTAAGATCAAACAACATGTTTTGGCAACAATCCTCTAAGGAGAGATAGGAGTATAATCCTTTTAGCCCTACTAACCTTGAAACTGCATTGTCTAAAGTACCTAACTACATCAGATGTGTTCAGCAATGTGTTGAAAAATGGATAGGGTACCACTTTCACTTTCCTATTTTATGGATGCCAGCAGAACAATATCATTCTCATTACAGGTTGGCTAACAAGGATGAAGAAGCAGCGTGGCAGAGATTGTAAAATGTCCAAGGATTCATAGATTTAACAAATAGCACCTTCCATAGCTATTGCCTAAGTAATTTGCACGCTAAAAGCCAGTATCTGGACTCTGACTCAGACTAAAGTTGCCTGAGGACATGCAACCCTTTCAGTTGGGGGGGATGTTAGGACCTCATAATGTACCATTTTGACCATACATTTTGTTATTATTTCACTCTTTTTCAGCCCATACTTAAAAGCTTACACTATCACTTTCATCCATTTTTCCAAAGGTATATAATTTTCTTCTCTTTACTATATGTGTAATTTGTTTTGCATATAATTCTACATTACTTTTATATTTAATCATTGATCGAAGATATATAGTTGCTGAGACAGTTTGAAGATTGCAGATAATCTATTATGACTGTCTGAAGACCGCGTTGCTGAAACAGTCAACATGGTACGCAAATCCCGTTGTTGAAATAGCCCATGATTTGCGATTTTGAAGTAGCATTTCAAGTATGACGGCAATGAGAAAAGACAAGTAAAGGAAGATGTTACACGGGCCACTCTGAAGCCAGTACCATCGTAACCATCGTAACAACATTTTAATATGGAAGAACAGAAAGGCCCTATTTCAGAATAGAAGATCAGATTGGGTTAAAAATAGGATTTCTATAATGAAAATCAATTGTAATAGATGTCTCCTCTTTAAAAGGAGGAGACATCAACATTAGAGGATAGTTAGAGACTACGGGAGGTTCATTTTCTGAACAGAGAAGGAGCGTGACTCTTTTGTAATATGTTGCTTTCGACAGATGAATAAAAGTTTGTTTTGAGCACTTCAATTTAATTCCTTCTTCCGGGGAATCTTTTGAGAAGGAAAGGGCCCGCCTTCTTCACAAGATTCACGCATTTGTTCCTGTAGTTTGTTAATTGTTCTTTTCATTCATGCCTTGGTTAAACCCTGTTTACTGAAGTTATTTATGCAGTATCAGAATTCTGTTGTTTAACTGCTAAAGCTCTGTTTTCATTATTGGTTGCATTGATTTCATCCAATTCATTCTTGAGAAGCTGTGGATTGTTTTAATTAGAAATATTGTTTATGGAATGAGTGTGTGAAAGCTTGGTAATCAGAAACAGGTGCTGAAGATTCCTACTTGGGGAATAGGGTCTTGTTCTCTATTATAGTATAATTGATCTTCCTTTCTACAGATTGATTTCCTTTCCTAGATCATTGTCTTTTTAATGTAATTGAGGATTCTTTTAATGATAGTCTACAATAGAAGGATTGTCTTTGTTGTAACTCAAGTAGACTTCAGTTTTGTTAAATCAAGGTGTGATTAGTGTGATTCTTACTACAACATTTCTTTGCTTTTGAGATTGAGCATATACAGTGTGTGGTTTCCTTTGAAATAAACAGACTTCCCTAGGTTGAAAATTTATGTAGCACTTGAATTGTTTAAATTAATAAACAATTAAAGTGACCAACATGCAGCAAAATGATGTGGTTGCATTTTATTATAACCTAAGGTCGGATTTCACATATGGTGGCAAAAAACTTATTACCACAGGCTGGGCGCATTTTTTTATAACCTAAGGTTGGATTTCACATATGGTGGTGCAAAAATTATTACCACGGGATGGGCTCGACCCCGCGACCTCCGCCACACTACTCTCCACTCTTACCTTCATGCCACAAGGTTCGATCTTAATATATATATGGTCGCCGACATATATTTGTTGTCATATGTCACGACTCTAGGAGGTATGGAGGGGGCCAAACCCACGGGCCAACCCCCTCCCCACAGGACCATCCACCATAACCTTTGACAGAGCCAATACATAATATGCAGGGATTAAGGATTGAAATGCAAGTTATTAAACCCATAATCCCCTGTTTAAAGTGCTAATTATGTTGTTAAGTGTGATTTGATAAAATGCGCTTATAGTGCAGTTAAAACACAGTTAAACCCGCTTATCTTAATTAATTCTTCATTATCTTAGAAGTACAGTTGGAAGAGTCTGCCAAGTTTAGCGGACCTCCTTAATTGGCGAGGCTAACTAGAGTCTTCTCCATTTTTGGAGGAAGTTTACTACGCCATCATTGAATTATGCCTAACTAGAGCAAATTTCGACCAAATTGAAAGCAAGAAGAGTCATTTATGAATTATTTGGACATTATGGACACATTAAAGCAGGTTTTAGGAGCAGTTGGTGAATTTAATGAACATTTTTTTCCACATTTCAGATAATACAGAGGCCCAAGCCATGGAATCTTGTTGGAGAAGGATCCCTTAGGACCACATTTTTGGGTTTAAATAATATTATTTTTGTAGTTTGAGTCATGCGCACTAAGTAATGAAGAGTTAAGGAGCTTTGGGGAGGGTCAAATTCCCTTCATGAGTTGTAATGGGCTAAAGGGTAAATGTATGGTTCTCAAACCACTATTTGAGGACCTTAGTATGAGCATAGGCTAAGGTATATGTAGAATTCTAGATCGAGTCGGATAAGTCAGTTTTTAATGGAAATTAATGAATGTATGTTGATCTGAAGTAAGTTTGTGTTAAGCATTTATGTCCAAAGTCTCATGCTGGATGTGTATGTGGAGACCTTAGTCTGGCTGTGTGCAGATCTCGCTAGTTGTGTGTGCATGTAGATCTGAAGAATTGTAAGGGTTTATATGAACAACTGATGAATAAAGATCTGTTTTGCAAAATATGAGTATAAAATGCATATGTGATTTACTCTGTGTTTTGTCTTTACGTATAATTCATGTTTCCTGTATATGATTTATGTTATTGTGATTGGATCAGATTACATACCTATTTTACTATTGATGAATGATAATCACTTAGAACTATTGCTGCAAAAACCAAATATTACACAATTAGAACAGTTAAAGGAATCACAGATTTGATGTCTATGTGCGCGCATAAGGTTAACCTGTGTTGATTAACCTAGGGTTTATGATTAGGGTTTCTAGTGCTCAAGTTAGCATGTGTAATAAGATATATCTGAAGATGCCCAATTCATTTAATTCTCTCTCAGGGTGTGGAAACTGGGTTCCAGCACCCCCCCATACTGCTTCGGATGAGAATTTTTCCTGTGAAAGAAATTCATTGTCGAAAGGGCTAATAGTAAGATGATTTTGTTGGTTACACACTAAATCTGAACCTGGGTCAGGACCCCTCAAGCCAATAAATGGTTCTGTTTCTGGGACTGGGATCATTTTCAGAGAGATTAGATGTTGTGGCAGCCATCGAAGACAAAATTAGAAGACTAGTTTGAGAAAAAGATACGTGAATTCTCCATGAAGGAGAACAGAAGTAAGAAGTTGTCTGCTGAAAGTGGGAACAAAAGTACATTTTCACATAGGTCCACGAAATATTCTTTGTGACCTTTACACATGAATTACAAGAGTGGTTATTAAGTTTAGTTGAGCTTCAAACCTTCTTGAAGGACAATAAGATCACTCAGTAGGCACCTGAGTTGATCCAACAGTTAGAGAAGACTAATAACTCCATCACCCACACTGTAGACCATTGGGTTGACAAAATATTGGGTGGATTTGTGATAGATTTTGTAGTTGATCAGTTTGTGTCATATTCTGAAGCAAAAAGGAGGTTCTTCAAAGGACTGAGAGGTAAGTTCATACGCTCTCTACCTTTGCTAATTAAGATGATATTGTGTGAAAATGGTATTCTTTGCAGTCACACTGAGTGAATGACCCCAAATGAAGTTGAAATCACTACGCGCACCAGAAATTACTTTCGGGTTAACCATAGAGGAGACAGATCGATATACAGCCTTCTGAGAAACCTGCCTGATAGTGATATAAGGAGTGGTGAGGCTACGTGCACCAGAGGTGGCCCTCCAACTACCCCACAATCAAACTTACATAGGGGAAAGTCATCTCCTACCCCACCTCCACCACCACTAGGAGGCGGTATGGCCACACATATGAAGCTACCCACATTCAAGGGTGTGGGAGATGAGGACATGGATAGGTTTTGATTTGTTGCAGATGCAGTATGGACTGCGTAAAATTTCAACACTGATGTTGTCAAGAGGGTCGTGCACTGGAGTGGTTTATGGGATATCTGGCTCAAAACATTGATCCTACTATCAATGAAATCAAGAAATATTTAAAGCAACAGTTTAGAAAACCAAATTCCTACTCGCAATGTGTAAGAGAGCTGAAATAAATTTGACAAGAGACAAATGAATCTGTCTGAGAGGTAGAACAACAATTGAAGCACACTATCAGTGATGGAGGATTTTTTTATGATGATAAGAAGCATAAATAATGGTTCATTACCATGCTATTTCCACACCTGTGCTACCCTACGAATCAGCAGAAAATAGATTCTCAGGTTGAGGCTCTGGAAGTTTCCATGAAGCTAGAAGCCGCGCTCAGGACTGATGACCAATTTGGAAATTTACAAATCAAAAATCAGTTAGAATTGATGCACTTAGAAATTCAGAACCTGCACAGAGAGAGAGGGAAAGAATCCAATGTAGATGTATGGTGTATACGATGTAAGGGATCCAGTCACACAAAATATCAGTGTACCTTACTTCAAGATTACATGCAAGCGAGAGGGCCAAATCCATTGTGACCTCAGGATGTTGCAGGACTGAGTGGTACTCCCACGCTTTGGCGTGTTGACTTTCAAGTGGTTGGGCGGCACGACACAAACCACTACCCTCGATTAGGAAGTTATGTACCAAAGCCGAAGCAGTAATGATGCAAGTTCTTCTCATTGATTGGCCATGATGAGCACCGCTACCGCACATTTGATCTGATGATAGACAATACCAACCTCTATAGAGTGCAATTCGACCCATCTTCAACAACTTCCCCCTCTGGGCATGGTGGATCTCCAGCCAAAGGAAGGGGAGGAGGGAGAGGTGGAGGTGCAGGTTGCAGAAGAGGACAACTGATTTGCTACAACTGTGGAGATGTTAGGCACTTTGTGCATGACATTTGAGCCATGTGCAACAATATTGCAGGTATTGTTGACAGTTTAATCATGTTATTGAATATTGTCCTATTTTGGTTGCTAGAATACAGGAGAATCAACATTAGAAACCTACACAAAATATACAAATGGTTAGAGCTAAGCTGCAGGATGATGATCTAAGTGTAAAAATAATTACATTCAGTGGTGCTGCCACTGGAGGAGATGGGGGCAAGAAGGCTGATGCAGAACCCTGGATCAGGAAGGCTTCTTAGAAGAAGGAAGGAATTAATCTGTAGAAGGAGAAGGAGACTTTTGTGGAGGCTAGAAATGATTTTTTTGCTGCAGGTTTGTCCACATCCAAGACCATCACAGAAGCGAAGATTGAGGACGAAGTCAACCCTTTCTTGCAAGCATGCATCAATCTATTATGTAACCAGAAAGTAGTAGACAACCTTCAAGCTCTCATAGATATTTTTGTGGATAAGGAGTTTCCTCGTGCTGAGAGCAAGGCTGTAAACATGATCTACAAGAATAAGAAGAGAATTTGTCGGGACATGTGCATGACCATGTGAATTGGAGAATATGAAATGGATCATGTCATTTTGGACTTGGGATCTTATGAAAATGTCCTACGTAAGAAGACCTGGTAGAACATGGGAAAACCAAAGCTGGAATGGTCCACCATTCAGCTACGCACGGCTAATCAACAGAAGATTATCCCATTAGGGAGACTCCCACAAGTTCTGGTAGATATTGCTAGAGTAAAGTTATGAGTAGACTTTGAATTAATATGAATTGTGGATGATGCAGACCCCTACCCTATGCTACTAGGGTTGGATTGGGTCATCGACATGGGGTGCATCATCAACTTGAAGCGTAGGAGTATGATCTTTGAAAACAATGGTACTCGGGTTATAGTACCCCTAGATCTTGTGGAAGGGGAGAGATATACATAACCTATGTGCGAAGGAGATGTTTTCGACCATATATATAATTTGACTGTACGAGATGAGGATTGGATCAACCCAACTACTGATGTGATGTTGAATTGGGAAAAGGATAGCTCATGTTTCTCTGATTCGGATGGGGAAATGGAAAACTAGCAGAATCGCTTGCATGATGGTTCTGGGTTGCACTGCCTCAGAGTCACTAAAAATTTTTGATGCATCTCCTCAGAGGTAAGATAATTAACCTATTTTGATGGTTCTAGAAATGTTGTTTTATTTTTGGAAAAAATGGAAAAGGTTGCCCGGGAAGAGCGAAGGTTCTGGGCACTCGATCTTTCCATGCACACAACTCCAACACGTTGGTGGGATATGCACAAAGGGAAATTTGAGTATTGTGAGGAATGCAGCAAAATTATGTGGTTGTGCTTTGAGTAGCCCACTGCCCCATCGAATGATATTTTTGGTGGCCAAGTTGATCTGCTCAAACACCTGGCTACGTGGATGGAGGTTTGGGATAAAAACCCCGAGCCAAATGGTTTCACATGCTTATCCATACATTACGACCAATCCCTACTACGTGGTATTTGGAGACGGAGCTGTGTCGAGGGACTCTTAATTGGATTACAATGAATGAAACCTTTATGTTAACCTTCGGCATGGCCGGAGGATCAGAGGAACTAGATGAAGCCCTACAAGATATAGAAGCAATTATCTTTGATGATTCCCGGCCTTGGATAGAATGTGTTAGCATGGGAAGTGCAGATGCAAGATATTGTCAACTACACAAATATTTCAATGGAATATAACCATGAAGATCCAAGAAATATCAATATCCCAGAATATGAGGGGAAGCATGCAGTTGAAGGGCCCTTGTTAGGAATGGTGGATGTGAATAAGCTTTTAAAACTAAGGGAAGTCAACATCGGGACATAGGAACAACCCAAGTTGGCCAAAATAGGAGATTATTGGCATGATGACATAGTGGGAGAGGTTGTGGAGCTATTGACCAAATATCAGGACCTGTTTCCCGCAAAGTTGACTGCTCAAAGGATATGTTGGAGATTTTGGAGTTATAAAAATCACTTTGTGTTATAACATCATTTATCACCATCATATACTTGATGACTTATGCTTTGGCCTTAGGCAACCCTTTCCTTAAAACTTGGACACATTTCTCAAAAAACAGTTTCTTAAAACCCATATGCGACTCTGCCCAGAATTTTTGGCGTATATACGCGAGTCCTTACATAGAGAACTGTGTATGCCATTTTAAACATTAAAAAAATTATATTTCCCTATTTTAGAGTTAGGGTTTATGGTTGTTCCAGTAACTTAACCACCCTAGCCCATGGCCTAACTATTCCCAACTGCAAAAAATAATTTGAGGGAGTATAAAAGCCCCTCAAGGGAATGGCCTAAGGGAGGAAGAGAGAGAGAAATATAGATATTATACAATGTTGGAGCCCTATCCAAGTCTGATATATTCCCATGCCTACTACACTTCCCAGATATTTTTAGGAAACCCTTGTTTCCTTGAGATGCTCACCACCCTATGTGACATCCATTGTGCACTATTCTTGGAAGAAATATTGAGAGGCTAGGGCTGGACGGATCCAAAGGATGGTATGATCGAAGGACATGGCCGATTTTAGGTGGTCTCTCCACGTTTTTTTACTATACATGTCATTAATAACAGAAGTACCATCTTGTTCCTGATGTTTACGTGTCAATAATCTTTTATACATGTGGAATTCCCCAGAATTCCCTATGAACAATGTTCGACAACCTGGTGCCTCAACAAATCCAGGTTATTCTTTTCAGAATGCGGGGAATCTTTCCTATGGGGGATGGAATTCCCAACCTAATCTTCGCTTACCATTTCTGGCAACATTAAATTTTCCAAATCTATCGAAATTGACTAACGATCCTATTCAATATAGTTCGGGTTGGCATCCGGTCCCCACCAAGCTCCCCTTAAACATTCCAAAGTTTGAAGGGAAGATTGGGGAGGATCCGGCAGATCATATCACCACTTTCCATTTATGGTGTTCCTCGAACTCCCCGATCGATGACTCGATTAGGTTGAGATTATTTCAAATAAACTTAACTGGAAATGCAGCCAAATGGTACATAGAACTAATTGGGGGTAGTTTTTCTACTTTTGGAGAGTTGGCTACCATGTTCTTAAATCATTTTCAGTTACCTATCTGTTATGACACTGGGACTGATCTCCTGTCCAATTTTCAACAGGATAAGGAAACTCATATTTCTGATCATATTTAGGAATGGCGAAGAAGGAAGAGGCTCATTAAAGCCCAAATCCCGAATGAATTCCTTCTTGAATGATTTTAGAAATCTTTACAGCCAAACATTTCTAAGGATATATCCCTTTTAGGGGTATTTTCTGAAGATCAGACTATTTTTAGGGCTCAACAGCTAAAACTGATTTATTCTCAGTCTGGAGTCTTTAATAAAATTTTGCCGGATGCTCCTCACTCCAACTTGGACTTAGCCAAAACTAAACTTGGTCCTCATGGTGATGGGCTTATTGGTTCGATTGATAGTGGTACGACTAACCTGATAAGTCAATTGCAACAGTTGTCTATACAATTTGCTTCTTCTGGTCAGGTTGCGCCTTTAGTGTCAACGCCTTCCCAGTCCTTGGAAATTAATGTTGTTCAAACTTCTAACCCCAAAGGAAATCAACAATCTGATGGGAAGAAGAAAGGACGGAATAACAAGAAAAAGGACAAGGATGGGAAGGGGAATGTGAACAAATCCAACGATCATGTTAGAGAGGGTAAAAAGGATAATAAAAAGAAAGTGAAATTTCCATGCAAATTGTGCACTGGAGACCATCTTATGCACCTTTGCCCTAAAATTCAAGATGCACAATGCTTGTTAGCTCAAAAAGGTTCTTCTAGTTCCCACGTTGTACTGACAAACCCTTTTACCCAAGGGCAACAATTAGTTGCTGGCGTGAATCCAAATACTAGGCTCTCTCTAGGGGCAACCAAGAAGGGGAAAATACATAAAACATACACATGATGAGTGCTCACATAGATATCGCTATGAGATCTCATGATTATGGCGAAGCTGAATCTTCGAAAGCCAAGGGTGCTCCTGATAGTACTGAGCCACTTCATATTACAAGGCTTACTTTTGAGCCTATAGCTCTAATGTTGAAAGCATCCTCTAAGCATATGACCATTAATCCTAATGCCAAAACTGCCCAAAACTACTCGATTGTAGAGGAACTGGCTCAAAGTCCTTGTTTGGGTTTCAAAATGTCATTCATTACCATACATTTTTGACCTATGCTTCCATTTTATCACCCATTATTCACCACCATGTCACTTCATTTTCCCTATTATTCACTATTAATGGGTCTAATTTATATTTTCCAAATATTATTTATTTTTAAGCATTTTTGAGGGAAATTCTTGATTAAATATTAGAAAATAATATATTTTACATTATATATGGAAAGTGGGTTGTTTTTGTGACATGTGTAGGTGCCAAGGAAGCTTCCAAGACACCTTTATGAGGCCTTGAAGGATCAAATTCGAATTTGAGAAGATAAACCTCATGGAGAAGATTATGATCTCATGGAGAAGATCAAGGACAAAAGGGGTTATGTGTCTAGATGGTTGAGAGATGTATGGAACTAAAGAGAGATTAGTGGATGATCATTATGAGTTTGTTACTCATCCCATTGTATAAATAGGAGTACAATCTCCTCCATTTGTAATGTTGAAGTTTTTGTAATATTGTAATCTTGAAGTTTTGTAATATTAGAATTTTGGAGTATGTAATCTTAGAAGCTTAGAGTTGGTTTGTAATGGAGATTTTCAAATAAATGATTCATACTTCGATTTTGCCTCTACATCTGAGTCTCCATTAAAGTGGTGTGCTTGTGGAGTTATGGAGGGCCCCCATGGCCTCACTTGCATGCTTATTTGCTTCATTTAGGTATAATTTATTTATGTTTTTGTTTTATTTCAGTTTTTAAGCTTTGTTAAATGATCTAATATTGGAAGGATCTTATTTGAAAGTGTTTTTGTAAGAGAACCATAAGATCTCATACAATTATTAGATTTAGGTTTGTTTCATTTCAGTTTTGTTAAATGTTCTAATATTTGAAGAGTCTTATTTGAAAGTGTTCTTGTAAGAGAACTGTAAGACCTCATACAATTATTAGATCTAGGTTTATTTCATTTCAGCTTTTAAGTTCTTATTAGATGTTCTAATGTTGGAAGAGATCTTGTAGAATATGTTCTTGTAAGAGAGCTATAGATCTCAAACAATTGTTAGATCTAGGTTTGATTAGTTATTGAAAGAGATCTTAATGAATATGTTCTTGTAAGGGGACTTTAAGATCTTGGACAAATTAGGAATCTTTCTAGATCTATATATTTTAGATAAGCACTTCTAAGTTTACGTTCCCGGGTTGACATTAAATTAAACTCTAATTGACATCGTCAATTGGAACCACACAGTCCTTGTGCCATGTCTGCGTTAGAGGTACTCCAGTCTTGTCCTACTCAATGAAGTGATTTTCTCACTGCTATTGGGGTTTTTGATCCAAATAATTCTCTTATGATCACGTTTGACATGTCGAATTTTAAAAAGAGACTTCCTCATCATATGGATTTCCATATTAGATCGACTTATCAAAAATTCAATATCTTTCGAACTGTTGTTGATGAGGACGCTTCCACATGTGTAATGTCTCTTGCATGCTATAAGGGTATTGGATCTCACGCAGCTGCTCCTTTAGCCACTCTTCTGATTGTGTTTGATGGTAATTCTCACAGGCCGCATGGTATTGTTCCAGCTTTTCCCATCTGTGTTGGGGGCAAGACTATTAATATCGAAGTTGATATAGTCGATGCAAGCTTAGGCTATAACCTTCTATTGGGGCGAAACTGGATCTATGAGATGGATGCCATAGCATCCTCATTATTCGTATTGTTTTTTTCCCTCATGAAGGGAGAATCATCAGATTTGACCAACTGGATTGTTCTCCTGTAGATCTGAATGCATCTTATAACTCAACCATTCCTTTGGTGAAGGATACCAAACCACCTGTTGAGAATCTGGGGGTTGGAATGTACACTTCCTTGATGGGTACTTTTGATCTTCTGCCTCCTTCGGTTCATATCAATGTTATTTCATCCTCCAGGGATCCTATTCGGAGAGAGTTCTTCAGAACTCATTATTTTTCGGACCCTTGGACCTTACCTTCTCCTACCTCCACATTATAAGAAGGTCAAGTGGGTGGAATGACATTTCCTATGTCTGCAGTTGAGATTTCTTATAGCTTTATTGTTGACTCTGCAGATTCCATTCCAGTTTCTCTTTCACCGAAGGAATTGGATGGAGATGTGGCTCCAGCTTGGGCTCTCAGTTCATCTTCGGGTCAGGATTTCCTTGATACCACTCTTCCATTTGAAGAGGCCATCCTTGAAGCAATGACTGGTGTAGAGAGACCATGGGATGATTTGCATCATTGGTCTTACTTTCTACCAGACTTGCGCGGAGTTGAATCAAGCTTTCCTAGCCCTCAGTCTTCTGGGCCTGTTCACCCAATCCTGAACCCTTTAGCACCAGAACAAGTTTTTGCTAAAGGGAACATGGATATTATTTCTCCAACTACCCTGGTGAAAATCTCCATAAATCCCAACATCATAGAGAATGTCTTCATTGGAGTCGAGTGTTCCCCTGAAGAGGTTCAAACATACACCGATCTCTTTCGAGAGTTTCATGATGTGTTTGCTTGGTATTACGAGGAAATACCTGGTATAGATCCATCTATTGTCCAACATGAGATCAAGGTATACAAAAATGCTAAGCCTATCAGGCAAATGCTTCATCCAGTCAACCCTAGGAAGGCAGCAGCTATCAAAGCTGAGGTGGAGAAGTCACTTAAGGCGGGGTTCATTTACCCCATTCCTTTGACTGAGTGGGTTTCAAATCTAGTTCCTGTGGATAAAAAACAAGGAACGATTCGAGTTTGCATCGATTTCTGGGACCTAAATAAAGCATTTCCTAAAGATAACTACCCCACACCGTTTATAGATCAGATCATCGATGAGTGTGTGGGGAATCAGATTTTCTTCTTCATGGATGGTTTCTCTGGATAAAATCAAATTACTATCCATCCTGAAGATCAGCATAAGACTGCATTTATTTTTCCCTGGGGTACCTTTTCTTACAATAAAATGCATTTTGGCCTAAAAAATGCAGGAGCTACTTTTCAGCGGGCCATGTCTTATGACTTCCATGACATCAAACATATTATTGAGGCATATTTGGATGATTTAACTGCTCATTCTCGCAAGAGAATTGATCATCCTTCTCACCTACGTCAATTTTTTGAACTATGTCGGCATTATAAAATCCAGTTGAACCCGAACAAGTGTGTTTTCACTGTCACATCCGTTCGTTTGTTGGGAGTCATTATGTCTACGGAGGGGATTCAGGTAGATCCCTTCAAGGTTGAGGCAATACTTCAGTTGCATCCCCGTCTTAAATTCATCAACTTCAAAGTCTACAAGGAAAAGATAATTTCCTGTGGGGATTCATCGTAAATTATGTTGAGATTACGAAATGATTTATGAGATTATTAAAGAAAGGAGTTCCATTCTATTGGGATGCATTTTCTCAATGCTCATTTGATTCTTTGAAAAAACAATTGACCTCTGCTCCTTTACTGAGTCCACCTGATTATAGGAGGGATTTCCTCTTGTATCTCACAGTAGCAGAATCTACCATTGGTATGGTTATGGTTCAGGAGGATGATGCAATTTTTGAGCATGTTATATACTACCTTAGTTGAGGCTTGGTAGGACCTGAACCCTGGTATTCTTCGATAGAGAAGATTTCTTCAGAAGCTATTCATGTTGTGCAGTGGCTCAGACATTACATTCTTCTTTGCAAAACTTATGTTTTGGTAGCAGTCAATCCATTTATATTTATTCTTAGTAGGCGAGTGATTGGGGGTAAATACAATCGATGGATTGTGATTTTGAAGGAATTTGATCTTGAGTTTATGTCTGCCAAGTCCAACAAATCATTAGTTTTTGCGGAGTTGATTTATGAGTTGATCTGTGGAGGAGAGATTTTTTATGACGAATCATTTCCTGATGAACATCTTTTTCTCATTTCTTCACAGGATCCTTGGTACGGGGATCTCATATTTTATCTCCAGACTGCAAATTTTCCCTTGACTTTTTCGAAAGATGAGCGTCGGAAGTTACATCACTTAGCCAAAATTTATTTGATTATTGGTGACAATTTATATTGTCGCAGGGTTGATTCGATCCTTAGACACTGCTTAACTCTCGAAGAAGTTGAGGTTGTGCTAAATGATTTCCACAATGGAGCTTGTGGTGGTCATTTATCTGGGCTTGCTACAACCCAAAAAATCTTGCGTGCAGGATACTTTTGGCCTTTGATTTTCAAATAGTATGTGGAATCAGTCAAAAGGTGTCATCCATGTCAGGTTTATACTCAAAATATGCATGCTCATCCAGCTCCACTCTTTCCTGTCGTTACTGTCGGACCCTTTACAAAGTGGGGTATTGATTATACTACTTGTAACCCGCCTTTGGCTAAAGGTCACAAGTACATTATCATAGCTATAGACTACTTCACAAAGTGGGTTGAGGCTATGTCTACTTTTGGGAATGACAGTGAGACAACAACTCTATTACTTTTCAATCAAGTCATTTCTCGCTTTGGTATTCCCAAAGAGATTGTCACTGATCATGGAAGTCACTTTCATAATAGCATGATGGCTTAATTGGCTCTGCAATTAGGTTTCGGGCGAGAGCATTTGTCTCCTTATTATCCTCAAGCCAATGGGAAAGTTGAAGCCATGAAAAAATCATTGAAGACAATTTTTCAATGAATGATTGATAAATCTAGATCCAATTGACATATTATGTTGTATCCTACACTTTGGGCATATCGGATGTCAGTCAAAACTGCAACCGGTTTTACTTCGTTTCAACTGGCTTATGGGTTGGAATATATATTTCCTATTGAATGTGAAATTCCCTCTCTTAAGTTATCTGTTGAGCTTCTTCCTGACACTTCTAGTCTCAAAGAATGACTCCTTCATCTGGAACATCTCAATGAGCAACGTCGAGATGCAGCTACAATGAATGTGGCACATAAGAAATGGGTAAAGGTTCAATATGATAAGGTGGTAAAACTTAGGGTTTTCTATGAAGGTGACCTTCTCTTGGTTTATGCCCAAGAGAAGGATTCCTTGGGGGTAGGCAATTTCAAATCTACGTGGTATGGCCCCTTCATCATCAAAAAGGTCCTGAAGAAAGGAGCATATGCCTTGATTGATTTTGATGGAAATGAGTTGGCGGAGCCCATAAATGGGCTCTATTTGAAAAAGTATTATGCCTAGGATTTGGCCTAGCATCTTGCTTTGTTGTATATATTTTGTTTTTGTACATATCTGGGTTTTCGATTTTTGGTGTGATTTTGATGAATTTGATCTGCTTTGGTAGGTAATATTGGATGACATGAGTCACTTTGGTTTCATCGATGGTGCTATTAGACATACCTGGAACTTGGCTTCCGCGACTTAGGTACTCCATCATCCATCTAGTCAGTTGTTAGTTTCAAGAGGTGTCTGCATTAGTCCTACTTCAAAAAACGTAGCAGAATACAATGCAGTGTTTAATTTACTCTCAGAGACAATACCTTTGGGTGTTGATTCATTAGCAGTCTTCTTGGATTCGCAGCTGGTGGTTTCACAATTGAACAACATATGTCGAGTCCGAGACCCATTTTTACATAGATTTTTTTTAGGGTACATTTTTTACAAAGGTCATTTCAATTTATAACATTCATTCATATTCCTCGAGCTAACAATTGGATGGCAGACTTGTTGGCTAATCAATCAATTGATTGGCATATTCATCATTCAATAATTTAAAAAATATATCAAATACATCATTCATTATCATACATTTGAGTCATCACATCATATAAATCACTGTATAAATATATATAGATCAGAGTGTTCAAAAATATCCAAAATCTGGACCATCATTTCCTACAAAATTAGGGCTTATGCTCGATCATGTCTATCATCAAAAATATCACAATCATCCGATCATATTTATAAATATACTCCTGAGGTCCCTACCCAACATTTTTGTTCCTATAGAACACAATGGCAGTCACTACATGGAAAAATAACCACACCCAATCTCGTGGTACTCCTACCACCCGTCTCTAGATAGCCTTTGGTAGGTCCTCTATAGCGGCCATAGGCACCTACCGAGTCAAGCTCTCCAAGTTCCTCTGTACTACATGGAGTGTCATACCAGGGTCTTCAGCATCTGCCTCACCTCTACAGTGCTTGTGCCTTGGGTACCCCTTAGGCCTGACTGGTCCCATGTCTGCATCATGATCAAGATAATATTATAAGTCATTTAGTCCAATCAAAAACATTTTTTTTCCATTTTCATACTTTGAAAAAAAAAATCATATAATAAAAAATCAAAAGATGCAATCTCACCGATTGCGCCCCATGCTGCACCGGGTGGTAGGACTAGATTTGGATCTACACAAAAGTCCATCCCAGCATAGGGATGATCTTCCACTGTGATGACTTGTTCTTCCCACCATTAGAAGAACTCATCATCCCAAGTGGTCCGGGGAAATTCACTTCCCCCTAATCTCTTCATCAGATCTGCCAATTATGCTATTCTTGGATCTCTCGGGCTGCTGATAGTTGATATGACCATGGGCCGAAGCCCTAGGACCCTCTCGAAGAAGAATTTTAGCAAAATTTTACCATACCTGAAGCATTTAGTCTTTGCTTTCTGGATTGATTTCATTTTTTTTTCATATTGCTCAGCAAGTCTATGCATTAATCAAAGAGTTGAATCAGGCATTCCACTGCTATGCTCATTTGTGTCCATGAAGCCTGATGTAGAGAAGCAGATCCTACTACTCTGCCAATGGTAAAGAGAAGGATATTCATGTATAAATCCTTCAGATCTCTGATAGGAATATGTGTTCCTACTATTTGTGCATCCTCTACGCAGTAGACTTGAACATATTCTTCTACGGTAAGCCCTCCAACAAGCTTTTCGTGCAAGTCTACTGGGTCTCCTCTTCGAGAGAGTCCAGTGATGAAATATATATCTTCCACTTCTATGCATAGTGGCATCTGATCAATTATGAAACAGTCTTCTTCCGGCTCCCAATGATTAACCAACATTTGAAGCAAACGAACATTGCTTTTCATATTGGGAATTTTGAAAAATTTGAGCAATGTGCAATTCTAGAGAATATCTAGCGAAGTTTGATCTTCCATAACCTCATTGTCAATTGCACTATGCTCACGCTCTCTCCAGCTGAAGGAAATCCTTGGAAAAATCATTAAATGATTGATTAGTTTCAAGTTTTAAATTTTCGCTCTGCGCATATGCAACGTCACTTGTACACAATCATGTATGATACGTAGGTCCGTCCACACGAAGCCCTATATGCACAGAGGGTTTCATCAAAAAATATCTTTTCTACGGTCAAATTTCCAAAACAATTCCTGAAACAGGAATGAAATGGATGAAAATGATGAGTTTAGAGCATACTTGAATGATTTGGTGCGATTTGATGGATGATTTATCCGTATTCGAGAAGAAGAATTTTTTCCCCAAAAGCTCCTTCTCCACTTATGCAATGTGAAAATGATCCAAATTTGAGTCAAATGGTGTATTTATGCCCAGAATTTGAAATTTTTTTGCAAATTTCCTTTGTGGTTATTTTTCGAATTTGACTAAGGCTATATAACCATTTGGCTTGTAAGTGTTGGGCAAGGTATTTTTTCAGGTACATATTGCTGAATTTGAGATTTTCTTAGTTTTTCCTTCGGATCCATGATCGCTGACTTGTCATGGCAGGTATCTAATTTCGAACTGGCATATAGGTTAGAGAATCCACTATTCCGTTGCATCTTTGAATACTAGCCTCCATTCTGATCACTTGCCATAGGGTCGATCCCATCACGTCATGAGTACTTAACCCATTTCACTTGTCGATTTTTTAACCATGACTTGGAGGTAGAGCCTTCCTTTACATGGGATTCCTAGTTAGTCCCTGGCTAGCATTTTTCGCCCATGCTGCAATTTACGTAGGCTAGGGAGTCCTCTTTAGTCCTGCCATGCCTTATGTGTTGAAGCTTCATTCTTCCTCTTCTTCGCTATCATTTTTCTGGCCATTTACCCTAGAGGTTCCCTTATGTTGTCGAGTTGTATTATTGCATTGCATATTGACTACTTGTTTACCTTGGCCTTTAGCCGGCTTCTTTTGGACTCATGTTTAATCCATATTTTGACCATGTCTTTCTATACAAGTTAACCATGCAATCCCTTAGCTTCTGCGACTTGACACCTTTACCCATGGATGGAACATTCCTTTGAGTGTCACTTACCAGTTTTTGCCACCTTGCATTGAGCATAGGATTGTTCCTATCCCAGGAACTAGTACATCTATTTCACGACACTCGTTCTATCCATTGTACTATAACATTCTTTTATTCTTTTTTAGGCTTTAAATATGAAAAAGACAAAAAAAAATATTTGAAAAAGAGCAGGAATGGGATATTACTTCCATATTTGATGGCAGCTACAGTGTCAGTTGTGTCGCCCTTGAACAAAGCACAAAAAAGATAAATATTTTCTCCGTTTGGGATGATTTTAGTTTTTGACTTAGGAGAAGCCATAACCTTGTCTCATGAGTCAGTACTCCCCCGGTTGGTTATCTCTTCCAATAATATGGAGGGTTTGTTTATGCCTCTTGCATGACAAACTTATACAAAGTTATCATTTGCTGCCATAGTCAACATGAGTCATGCTTTTTGTTCAAGGGAAGTTAACCTGAGTTGGCCTTTTTGCGGTGTCTCTTGACTCATTTTTCAGTCGACCTTCCCGGTCTTGTCAATATCTTGTTCTATCACATCAGATATCTGGTTCCTTGCTCGTGCTGGTTTGAGAAGGTCTCCTATGACTTCTTGCTGGCAGGTTTTTGTCTTATCGATTACGACATATTGCTCTGAGAGTAAACCTAGAGTTGCACCCTGGCCCTATTTATATCATTGATAGGTGACCTTGTGCTTAGCATTTGATCATCATCATGGGTCTTTGACTGAGTGGTTTCCCTTGTGTTCTACATCATCTTACATTATCACACCTAGGATTCATGCAGTACCTTGATTTCCATTTGACCCTATCGATGGATATCTCGCCTCTTTGTCAGCTTTCATTATTGGTTTGTTCAAAGGGTTTCTGTCGTGTAATAGCTTCATCTTATGCATGCCAAAAACGTACTTCAGGTTGGTTACTTCACTCTACTTCATCTGATTCCTTCCAAATCTTTACCTGTGGGTTACACTCGCGCTGGACTGATGTGGGATGCCTTAATTCCTTCCTTCTAGCAGGTCTTTTCCCATCGACTCCGACTCATTGCTCTTGGAATAAGGTCTAGAGTCCTTTTGTCAATACCTTAGGGTTTGCAGTCATCAGTGGAAGACTTTTCACTATCGACAGTGAGGATACATCATTGCCTCCTGATTGATAGATTATTTCAATTGTTCGATTTCAGCTCATTCATTCGCACTAGTTATATTGTACTATGGTACCATGATGATCATTATAATTATCGGTGGGTTGTCTCATGTTTGTTAATGGTATACATTAATGACCGGTAATCAAATGATTTCTCACATGATTGACTTCAACTCATTTATTCCCATTGTGTAGAATTGTGCCATGGTGATCAGTGAAGACCTCGGGTTTGCATCAGCATGCTTTAGTTCACTTTGACAACTCCTTCAGTTTTCTTCCAATGACACCATCCACCCTTATATGTTCCAGTTTCATCACAGCAGCATCTTATATGTTGGCTCTCGAGTTGCGTGTTGTACCATTTGTTCCACCACTTATGATTTAGTACTTGGAGATTCAGTTGTGACTTTTGTGATCAGATATTTGTTGCAACATCATTGATTAGTCTTCTATATGTGATACTTGGACTTGATTTTGACTTGTACTTCCGGGCAGTGATCAGATGATTCACTATGTACTTTACATTTCAGCTATACTTGTATATATATTGGATCTTATCTCTACTTCATATGCGGACATGATTTTCTTTCACTGAGCATGGGTATGCCCGCCTCAGACATGAGCTATATTTCTGATCTCTCTCATTGGTTTTTAGCAGGCTGAAATCTGGTGAAGTCCTCTCTAGTCCTCGCAAGGTTCTTTCTATGCACATAATACATTTTGGCCACCATGTACCCCTTCTGACCTCATATATTAGAGGGCATCTGTTATAGCATCATTTATCACCATCATATACTTGATGACTTATGCTTTGGCCTTGGGCAACCCTTTCCTTCAAACTTGGACACTTTTCTCAAAAAAGAGTTTCTTAAAACCCATATGCGACTCTTCCTAGATTTTTCCACTTATATACACGAGTCCATACATAGAGAACTGCATATGCCATTTTAAACATTAAAAAATATAAAATTTCCCTATTTTAGAGGCGGGGTTTATATTTTTTCCAGTAACTTAACCACCCCAGCCTGTGGCCTAACTATCCCCAACTGCAAAAACTAATTTGAGGGAGTATAAAATCCCCTCAAGGGAATGGCCTAAGGGAGGAAGAGAGAGAAATATAGATATTATATGTTGTTTGAACCCTATCTAAGTCTGATATATTCTCTGCCTCCTACACTTCCCAGATATTTTCAGGAAACCCTTGTTTCCTTTAGATGCTCACGACCCTATGTGACATCTGTTGTGTAACCAGCTCTAAAAATAGAAGAAAAGAGATATCAACGCCTTAGAAATTAGCCACTTCGAGGGGGCAACCTCTAATACATTACATAAATGAACAATTATTGGATGATACAATTTACAAAACCTCCTTTCTATATATAGGAGCCCATGGGGCCATAATGTAATTCTAGTGGGGCCACAATGTAATCCTAGCCGACCTAATAATAATAATTTAAGGGCACAATAATAACAATGTGAGGGTTACAAGGGTACAATAATAAAAATAAGGGAGTTACAGTAACAATAATAAGGGACTATACTAGTAATATAGGGACCTAACATGCTCCTCTCCTTCAAAAAAGTGTTGTCCTCAACGCTTGAGTAGCTCTGGGTGCTTCTGTATAAAATTCTCATCCTCCCATGTAGAATCTTCAGTTGGTAAGTTCTTCCACTTGATGAGATACTCTGAAATTGATCGATTCCGTAGCTGTCGAGTTCTTGTTTCCATGACTGCTTCAGGTTCCAATATGATTTTTCCTTCCTCATCAAGTTCTGGCAATATTGTTTGAACCAGAAGATTTTCACCTATAACCTTCTTTAAGCATGAAACATGGAAAACTGGATGTACTCGCGAAGAAGCAGGAAGCTCCAATTTGTATGCCATAGTACCAATCTTTTGCAACACCTTGCAAGGACCATAGTACTTTGGCGATAATTTATTATCCTTCTTAGCTTGCTTGAGGGACATTTGTTTATATGGTTGTAGCCGTAAAAATACCCAATCTCCTACATCAAAACTTCTCTCGCCGCGATGTTGATCTGCCTGTTGTTTCATTCGATTTTGTGCCAAATTCAGGTTATCCTTTAAGAGTTGGAGAACTTCTTGCTGATGCTCGATGTGATCTTCCACCGCTTGAACCTTCGAATTTTCCCTTAAAGATGATGTGATGGATGGTGGATGATATCCATAAAGTGCCATAAATGGGGTCATTTTTGCTGCAGTATGGAAGGAAGTGTTATACCACCATTCAGCAAGAGGTAATCACTTGACCCATTGTGTTTGTTTATCAGATACAAAACAACGAAGATATCCTTCCAAACATTTATTTACTATCTCAGTTTGACCATCAGATTGAGGATGATAAGATGAGCTATGATCTAACTGAGTACCCAAACAAGAAAATAACTCCGTCCAAAAATTTCCAGTAAAAATGGGATCTCTGTCGCTCACAATAACCCTTGGGCTTCCATGTAGCTTTTGAATTGTGTCCATAAATGTAGTAGCAGCTATACTTGCTTTAAATGGATGGGATAATGCACAAAAGTGTGCATACTTGGTAAGTCTATCAACTACCACCATGATGACACTCTTTCCTTCGGACTTAGGTAATCCTGTGATAAAATCCATTGAAATCTCCTCCCAACGTTGACTTGAAATGGATAAAGGTTGTAGAAGTCCTGGGGTCTTAATTGTCTCAACTTTATTCTGCTGGCAAACCAAGCATCCCACCACAAACTTTAGAATATCAGATCTAAGGCCATCCCAAAAAAATTCTTTCTTCACCCTGTGGTAAGTTTTTAAAAATCCTGAGTGTCCTCTTAAAGGAGAAGTGTGCAATTCCAAAATAGTATTTTGTTTTAGTTGGGAATTATTACAAAATATAAGCGATCTTTGTACCATAAGGAATCATTTTTCCAACTAGGATCTTGCTACAACTTTTGAATGAGTGTTCATACATCTTTTTCCTTCTTCCATTCATCTCTTGCTTTGGTTATGCAATCTGGTTGGATAATAGAAATGGCACAAAGAAATTCTTCCACCTCTTCATTATTTCTTGAGAGTGCATCTGCAACAACATTAAGCTTTCCTTTTTTGTAGATTATTTCAAAGTCATAACCCAACATCTTTGTGACCCATTTTTGCTGCTCTTCTGAAGATAGTCTTTGTTCCAAAAGTGTTTAAGACTATCATGATCAGTTTTTACCTTGAAGTTTCTTCCCATTAGGTAAGTTCGCCATTTCTTTAGTGCATGCAGTATTGCTAACATTTCCTTCTCATAAATAGGTTTCTATAAATAATTTCCTTTGATTGGATGACTTTCAAAAGCAATGGGTCTTCCTTCCTGCATTAAAACAACACCAATTCCATTTCCTGAGGCATCACATTCCACAATAAAGGTTTTTGTGAAGTCTGGCGTAGCTAAGACCAGTGCTAGGCATATTGCCTCTTTAAGATGTTCAAAGGCCTTAGTTGCTTCAGGAGTCCATGAAAATGCATCTTTCTTCAATAATGTTGTTAGAGGTGCTGCTATTCTCCCATAATTCTTAACAAACTTGCGATAATACCCTATTAACCCAAGAAATCCTCGCAACTACTGTTACACCATTTTTTGGTCATCTAACCTATTATCATTAGATGGACCCAAGTACACCATGTAAGACCAATTTTACCCTAAGTAAAATTTCTTTCACTATGTAAAATAACTTAATAAACCACATTTATTAAGTTGTTTATGGTCTAAACAGGAAACCCCAAAAGGAAATATTAAACAAACCTATTTTGTTTAATTTTCCTCATGGAATAATTAATTAAACCATAATTTAATTATTATTCCTAGTCATGTTTAACTCAAAACAAAGAAATTAATTAGATAAACCTTTATTTATCTTATTATTTTCTAGGAATAATTATTTAAATCTTATTTAGATAATATTCCTCGTTAAATATGACCAAATCACCCACAAATAATTAAATAAATCATTATTTATTTGATTATCCTTCAACCACTTCCTTAAAAAGATAAATAAATCATTTATTTATTTATTATTAACAAATAAAGGGATTTGACCCAAGTCAAATACTTTTTCCCTCCAACAAATATAATAAAATATCCCATAAAAGGTGGATCTAGATTTGGTTAACATTATTTTAATCATGCACCAAGATCTAAAATGACCCAATATTTTGTTATAAATAGGAGGGTTTTTCCTACCATTCTTCACCTTTTGTTGCCTATTAGATCACTCTGGATCTACACACTTGGTCACATTTTTCTACATTATTTGCTGTGTGAGCTCCCTTTGAGTTCTATCTTTGTCTGGGTTTTCTACACCAACAAGAGAGAGAGATTCTAGATCTGAAGTGCTGAGGACTTCCAAGAACCCAACCCATTGAGGAGAATTGGATACGCCTTCTCTTTTTCCTCCGAGGTGCCCTTAATACAAAAATTCTTTCAAAAATTGTTCTTGTCTTGTCTATTGGATATATGGAGCAAACCCTTCTTTTTACTGCTTAATGTCTTTCTATGCATAGATCTGGTTTTTTGCAGCTCTTTTCTTGATCAACTAACTGCAGATCTGAAGATATTGGCAGCCAAGTTTGATGTTAGGGCTATTAGTTATGCGTAGCTAAAGTGGTCTTTTTTCGTACATTTCGACAAAGGATTCATACTAACAAATGGCGACTCCACACGGGTTTTAAATTACGACCGCTGTCGTTTTTCATATTCCTGCATATCCAACTACTTCAGACCCTAGGGTTTCTTTTCAACTTTTTTCTTTTCCTATTTTTATGTTGTTTTTCTCACATAAAACCCTAAAACATTAAAATTTCTAACTTCCGCGTGTTTCTGGCCCTATTGCGCAGGTGACCAACATCAGCCGCAACTGAGACGGCAACTTTTCTGAAAATCTACCGCCGAGACACCCGGAGCTTCAAGTCGCACTTTTCAACCCATAACCTGCGACCTGGACCTCCAGGTCGCACTTTTCAGCCTATTTTCTGTGACCTGCACTGAAAACAGGTCAGAACCTGCGACCTGCCAATTTTTCAGCTGTTTTTCTGCAATTTTTCTGGGTTTTGCTGAAGCTTCTGTCAGGGTTTTCCAGCCTCTACCTCCACCCGTTTAGACCTGTTTCTGATCTGTTTTGCTCATCTAAGTGGGACCCTAGGGCTTCAGTACCCTCCACTTTTTGTGGAAGAGTTTTTAGCTGTTTCAGCCGTCTATTTTTCAGAGTTTCATCCTTCCCTTTTTCAAATCTAATACCTCCTCCTCAGATCCATTTAAATCAACTTTTCTTCCTTTCAAATCACTTCTTGTCGTTTTGTTTGGACCTCCCTTTAGTTCCACTTTTTGCTAATTTCCTCCTTTTTTCCAGCCACCTTGCCTCTGTCTCTTGGCTATGATCTGCACCTCTTTTCAGCAGTTTTCTCCTTTAGATCCCTGTCCCTTTCGACCCTAGATCTATTGGCCTCTTTTCGTGTGTTTTGACTAGATTTTTTCCCTCTTTTAGATTAGTTTTGAGAGACCCGCCTTTTTTGGTTGAATCGATGCATTAGTAGCTGTTAATTTTCTGTTATTTCAGCATTATATACTGTTCTCTACAGATTTATTTTCAGTTACGCAGCACACTTTTTCTCTTGCTCTCAAAACGAAAAGGGTTTAAAAATTAAAATTAACGCACGCCACACACTCACCCTAAGCGAAGAAGAGCCTGGTTTACACCGCCAGGCAAAGACTTTAAAATGAATTGACACTGCACCTATCTGCCCTTGTTTCGACATTGTAATCACTTGATTCTGCACCTCCTTGCCCTTGTGGTCGTTCTTCTTCCCCTTGTGCCGTGTTTGTGTTGTCATCATTGCGCCCCCAAGGTGCACTTCCCGGAGACTTCTTGGCCTTCACCCTCAGTTTCCGGTCGATCGACCTGCTCCGTCCCGCCGTCGTCGAGCCAGTCCTCCTCCGAGTCCGCACTCCGACTCCTCTTCTGATTCTTTGGGTTCTCCTTTTCCTTCTGGTTCTCCCCCTGTCACCTTCACTATGTCTGGTCCAGGGCTTAACGCTAGCGGTGCTCCCGGCCCTAATGCCGGAACTACTACTAGCGGAACCGCCATAGGAACTACCTCGGCCACACCTCGTCGTCGTACATCGTGCCTCAAATTTCTCCCGACTTCAATCGCCTGATCAACGACTCCTATCCGCCACGATGTTGGTTGGCCTGCTATGCCAACCAAACTCCCCTCCGACATCCCTAAGTTCGAAGGCTCTCACGGGAGAAGATCCAACCAACCATGTCCGATCTTTCCACATGTGGTGTTCCTCCAACTCCATTACCGATGATTCCATCCGTCTTCGTTGTTCCAATGAATGCCACCGCAAAGCTCAAAATGGTATGTTGACCAAGCCCCCTCTTCCCATACCACCTTTGCGACCATTGCCCAAGCCTTTTTATCTTACTTCCAGCTCCCTCTCCGATACGATACTGGTACGGAGCTTTTGACCTCTTTCAAGCAAACCTCTTCGACCCGCCTTTCTGCCCATGTCTAGGAATGGCGACGAAGACGAAGCTTATGTCGAGCTCCCCCCTTCGAAGATTGGATCTATATGGACTGGTTCCTTCGCTCTCTCTTAGCTCCCATTGGCAAAGATGTCACTGTTTGGTCAATTTAGTGTGTCCTAAATTGCTGCATTTAATTTGTCAATCCGGGAATCGTAAGCTGATGAAGTGCGGTGCACTATATGTGCAAGATAACCTATTTCTTAACTTTTTGTCGTTTTTGGTTTTCTAAGGTGAAATGGAAATTCTAAGATGAAAACAAGTTTGGTTATGTTTTGTTTAAGGAAATGATCTCCCCTATAATGATTTACCAACTTGAAACCTTAAAAAAAGAAATTTGAAATTTACAATGACAAGATTTGAAAGAAAAAATGAAAATGTAGCTATCTGAAATGAAAAGGTGCTGCTAATCTAATAAATCAAAACAGCTGAACTAGTGAGCATGTAAACCAAACTATTCTTCTGCTCGACTAAACACAAAAGAAAACTATGCTTAAGGAAATTCAAAATTGCAACAAAATAAATCTAAATCGGGTTACATCAATTTATCCTCTCGATCCTTCATCATTAGTCCGACTATGATTTTCTCGAAGTAATCATAAACAACTTGAGTAATCGATATCTAACTTGCAAGAAAGTAAACTAATATCAAACAATACATTCATGATTCAATCCCTCACCATCATCCAAATTGTGGCTTTCGGAGGCAATCGAAGATGTCATGCACAATTTAATATATCTAAATTGCGTAAAGGAAACTAATACTAAACTACACATTTCATAATACAATCCCTCACCATCGACTCCGAGTTGTGGCTTTTGAGGCAAATCTGAAGATGTTATGAGCGACTTAATATATCTAAATTTTGCGTAAAGGAAACTAATACTAAACTACACATTTCATAATACAATCCTCACCATCACTCCAAATTGTGGCTTTCGGAGGCAATCGAAGATGCTATGAGAAACTTAATATATCTAAATTTGCGTAAAGGAAACTAATACTAAACTACACATTTCATAATACAATCCCTCACCATCACTCCAAATTTGTGGCTTTTGGAGGCATCCGAAGATGCTATGAGCAAAGCTTAATATATCTAAATTTAACTCATCGAAGCAAATAAGCAAAACCGAAATGAACAAAGCAATATCGAAATTAAACAAACTATGAAAAGCAAATTAGTAAACAGAACAATGTTAGTTCCATGTCATTAGTCAAAAAGCTATGAAAAATGCCCGGCCGCCTATCTATAACTCAAACAAGAACACTAATCGTTGATTAACAACATAAAACATGAAAGACAAAGTGAAATGGAAATTTATGGAAGTTCATAAACAGAAATGAAGCAAATGCAATGTATGAACATATGAATGGATTATGGCACAATGAGCTTTAAAGAAACGAAATGAGAAATATACACTAATGCACAAAACCTTAGTTGAGCAGGGGCCCTCTACACCAGCCTTGGCAACGGTCCTCAAATACGAATTAAGTTGGAAAACAGAGTCTTCTTATATTAAAAAGCAGTCATTTACAGAATGGTGATGTTACAGCACAAGTGCAGCGTAATCACACTACAGAGCAGACTAATAAAGGATAACAGAAGCTAACATTCACTAACTCTATATGCGTGTGCAAACGCATTATATATAACAAAAGAAATATAACTGTCTCCTAAAGTTCATGCTGGTGAAGAGCACGTAGACCACTACGTCCACGGATCTAGGATCATGGCCGTGTTGGAAAGTAAATCTACGAGAGGTGGATGCTTGAATTCAACTAAGGAACCTTGTACAGATGTCGATTTATCCTCCGCAGGCTTAGAAACGGCTGTATGAATCTTCATGTGACACGAAACAGAGTCCTGCCGACATGAGACTCCATGGTTGACTTCCATGTGGACGCCTTTGACCGCGGCTTCTTTGGATGAGTTTGCTTGAACCAATAGGACGCGAACCATGTCCACGTCATTCCTGACCTGCCCATGTGGCTCGTTTTCCTTATAGACACCTGTAGCATAGAGTTTCACAAAATAGCTGCGGAAAGTTGCAGCAGCTGCGGAAAGTGGCTAGATTCCGCAGCTGAATGAACAAAATCTAAATCAAATAGAAAACACAAAAATATAATTAAAAACCATGTTAGATGCTCTTTTGCACATGATATTGACAACTTGGGAGGTTCAGGTGAGTGAAAAAGGTATAGAAAAGTGTATGGAAAAGATGCAGATTTGATTCTCAACATACCCCCATTGTGAAGGTGTTGCATGTCCTCATGCAACCAAAATTTTGATAATTTTTCTTCAGTTCATGTGCCTTGACACTTCAGCCAGCACATCCAATCCTCTCCTCTTCTTCCTTGGTACTGCCAACATTCTGGGTTTCTTCATTAAGCACCTAAATTTGATATTAATGAGTGCTCTGCTCAGCTTCTGGCATTTCCTTTTCAATTTCTTATTCTTCTTCTGCCATATTCCCAAATGTAGCATGGTATTATCATGGATGATTTTGTCCAGTTTTCCTTGTTCTTTCAATGTCTCATTTTCATTTTTGATGTGCCTATTTAAAAGCTCTAGCTCAAAAATTTCTTGTTTTAGTGATTGGACCAAATCATCCTGCAATGTATGAGGCTGAATGGACGAAGTTCTTGGACCTGTGGCTGCCTTTTCCAAAGATTCTATATAGTCATATACCTCCTGCTGCTTGGGGTCTATTTCAGGTGTCATTTTTATTGGGCTGTCCCCAAAATGCCGTGAAGGAGAATTATCTTCAAAATCTGGCTCAGAAGGGCTCACATCAATATCTTGCTGAGAATGGGATGGAGTATGTTCAATGTCTGATTGGGAGTGAAATGAACCAGGTTCACTAACTGACTGAGATAGACTATGGTCAGTTGGGGACTGTTCAGATGTCTCCTCACCCAAATCAATGAAATGAGGACCCTTAATTTGTGTTTTCCTCAATTTTCCCTTAAGTCTGCTGCTTCTCCTCACACGTTGTGGTACACTATCCTTTTGTTTTTGTTTTCCTTTCTCTGTCTTCTTGGGTATAGATGACTGTTTTTGAAGATAAACTAATCTTTCAGATAGCACTTGATGATCTTCTTCTTCAGAAGAAGGAGTTTTATGTACAGCCTCAACAATTTTTCTCTCTTTTGGTGTTATTGGCTTCTTACCCTTGATTTCTTTCTTCTTCCTCTTTGACAGTCTCTCTTCCCTATCAGTTCTTTCCATAGTAGTAGTAGGAGTATTTTGGATTTCATCAATTGTTCTTTTTCTCCTACTTCTTCTTTCTGTGCTACCTTCAAGAATTCCCTGAGTAGGAGTAATTTGGTTTTCAACATTTATTCTTTTTCTTCTACTCCTTCTTGTTGAACTACCTTCAGGAATTTCCTGAGGTTCCTCAAAGAAATTTCTAACTAGAAATTGTTCCCATGTGTCTTTCTTTTCTTTTAACTCCTTTTCAATCAGAATTTTTACAAGGCCGTGGTGATATAGATGGGGTTCTACATCTCCCAAATGTTTCTGAACAGTCACAGCCATTTTCTTCAAGCTATTTAACAGAAAATATGGAATATTGAGAGCTTGATTATCTAGAAAATTCATCAATAACCTAGTATGGTACATATACATGGACCCAAAACGGCCTTCACATGTAATGAATTTCTGAACAACTAGCAGTAAAGTAGCCCATTCCTCTTTCAATGCATGCACAGGAATTCCTCTTTTAAAAACAGTTATGTCCATACCTTGGTTTCGTAATATTGTTCTCCATGCTTCATCACTGATGCTTTTATTTTTAAACCAACGCTCACCCTCCTGAAGAAGTTCCGTGGCTGTTGCTATAGATGCTTCATTGACCGCAAACTTAAGGTCTCCAATCTCTTCTTCCAAGCCATTAAACGACCTTGCGAATGCCTTCGTCACTTCTTTATGATAACCTTTGAATTTCTGGATAAACCGCAGCCATTTTGCTTTCTTCAATATCTCCCTTATTTGCGGATATCCCTCCATAAACTTTGGTCCTTCCGGTTCTGCTCTTAGCAATTTACCCATTTCTCTTTTCTGCTCTTCACAATTTTGCCTGCGTGAGGGTTTAAATGGAGATAGAACAGTTGAATGCACAGGAACGAGCACAATGACTGTGGGAATGTATCATAAAATGGGAATGAGCACCATAAACGGAATGGAGTGAGACTGTGGGTAGATATCCGAGAGTGAGAATGAGCACAAGGAACGAAATGGAGTGAGACAGAACAGAGTGGGGTTTCATAAACACGGCAGAGACATGGCAGACGTATTTGTTTTGAATTTTGGTGGCTGCACAATAAATATGAGCACATTTTAACAACGGTTATGGATTTATGCGGCTGTAAGAGTCCTTGGTCAAATCAAATACGTCTCATTGTCTCCGGTGGGATATTGGAACATGAGTGAAAATCGGAATTTTAATGATGAAACCGTTTGTGAATGAATGCGAGAGGATAATATGGAGATCTTGAAAGGTTACGGAATTGTCAATATAATCATTGCACGTAATGGATAGAGCTCATGGTTCAGAACTATATAAAAATGTTTTTTTCAATGCTATTTGAAATAAATTTTATTCATACCTTTGGAATCTTTGCCTTTTCCCTTGGTCTTCAACTAATTGATCTCCATTGGTATCTTGAATGCTCCATGTCTTCATTTTTTATCCTCTCACCTGCATTTTATTTTATAATTATGGAAATAACGTCTGACTGTACATTCTTTTTGAAAACAGAGTAGTAGCTGCGGAATCTGCTTCTGGCTGCGGAAACTGGAGTCAGCTGCGGAAACAGATGTCAGCTGCGGAAACTGACACAGCTATTACTTAGATGAATGGAAATGAACAGATGACAAATGACCAGATGGAAATGGTCATGAAAAATATTTTTATTGATGGAATGGAATGAAATGGATAAAATGAAGTGGAATGGAATGGAATGAAATGAAATGAAATGGAATGAAGTGGAATGAAATGGAGTGGGTGGTGACAAAACTTGTGAAATGAAAGAGAGATTTTTTTTTTTTTTTTTGGAAAATATAGAGTGTCAGGTGTCCCTATATAAGACTGCCAATCAATTATTGGTTTTCAGGCTTATACCATTTTTTTTTCTTTTTTTCTTTTTTTAACTGAAAAGAATAAAAGCTAGGCTGGTGGAGAAGAAGAATTCTTCTGTACCAGCCTGATTGCAGAACTTTCTTGAAACAATTTGACAAAATCCTCTTTTGAGAGTGGCTTATGATAAATTTTCAATCTATGGCCATTCACAATAAGAGGAGTTTGAAATTCATCAATGGTCTTGATTCTTACCACTCCATTTCTAAAGATCTTGTCAATCTCATATGGCCCAAGCCAATGAGTATGAAATTTTCCTTGAAAATCTTTAAACTTGGAATCAAATAACAATGCCCAATCTCCTTCTTGAAACTTCTTTTCTTTGATATACTTGTCATGCCATTTAGCTCTTTGATATTGAACTAGATCATTTCTTAGAATTGCTTCTTGTCTGATCTCATCTAGCTCATTCAACTGCTCCATTCTATGCTTTTGGGCTTCTGATAAGTCCATCCCCAACTGAACTGCTATCTTGAAGGTCTTGACTTGGAACTCAATAGGGAGCAGGACTTCTTTCCCATAAACAAGTTCATAGGGAGAATGTCCTGTTGTATTTCTCCATGTAGTTCTGTAGGCCCACAAGGCTTCAGGAAGCCTTTCTGCCCAATCTCTTCTATGTAGATGAACAGTTTTGGTGATGATACTTTCAAGAACTTTATTTGTGGACTCCACTTGACCATTTGCTTACGGATGGTAAGGAGTAGATCTTCTGTGCTTGATTTTGTATTCTTCCATCAACTTCTCCACCAAATTGGATGTGAATTGGCTCCCCTGATCTGTCACAATTTCTCTTGGGACACCAAAGCGAGTAAAAATATCCTCATAAAGAAAATAAACAACTGAATTTTCAGTAGCAGATACTAATGCTTTGGCTTCTACCCATTTAGTAACATAATCAGTACAAACCAATATATACTTTTTTTGCTTGGATGGTGGATTAATAGGTCCAATGAAATCTAAAGCCCACTTTTCAAAGGGTTCAATGAGTACCTGTGTTTGCAGTGGCATTTCATTTGAAAGGGTAGGTTTCCCTACTTTTTGGCAGCTGTCACACCTTTTGACATATTGTTTTGCATCTTTGAAGAGGGAAGGCCAATAATATCCTAAAGAGAGGATTTTATAGGCCGTCCTTTTATCTGCAAAGTGTTCGCCGCATGGTTCATCATGACATGCCTTAATAATATCAGGCATTTCATCTTCCCTGACACATCTTCTGATCACAAGATCTGGCCCTGTTTTAAACAATTCGTTAGAAATCCATGAATATTTTGAACTCTCTTGAATAATTTTTCGTTTTTCACTTGGAAATAAATGTGAAGGTAGTTTCCCTGTAACCAAATAGTTAGCAATATCTGCATACCAAGGAGTTTTAATAGTTATTGCAAACAAGTATTCATCAGGAAACTTATCCTCTACAGGAGAATCTTCTTTAGTATTCTGAATCCTAGACAAGAAATCAGCTACTGTATTTTGTTTTCCTGGTCTATCCAACACGGTAATATTGAATTCTTGCAAAAGTAAGAGCCATCTTGTCACTCTGCCATTAGTAACAGGTTTGTTCATTAAATATCTAATTGCAGAATGGTCAGTATGAATAAAAGTTTCATAGCCTGTTATGTAATGTCTAAACTTATTAATTGCATGAACAACGGCTAAAAACTCTTTTTCAGTCACAGTATAGTTCAACTCTGTGGGAGTCAAATTTTTACTGGTGTAATAAATGGCATAAGGAATTAAATCTTTTTGACCCAACACAGCTCCTAGAGCTGTATCTGAAGCATCTGTAGAAATATGAAAAGGGAGTTTCCAATTTGGTCCTCTCAAGATAGGTGCTTCAGATATTCTTGTTTTCAAAGTTTCAAAAGTTGGTTGACAATCAGGATCCCATTTAAATTCACAATCTTTTGTAAGCAATTTGAAGAGTGGAGATGCTATTTTAGTGAAGTTTTCTATAAATCTTCTATAGTAACTAGTAAATCCTAGAAAACTTCTAACATCTCTTTGACAATTTGGAATAGGCAACTTGGAGATGACTTCAACTTTTGATCTATCAACCTTAATTCCATCTCCTGAAATATGATGTCCCAAAACAATCCCTTCAGTAAACATCATAAAGCATTTTTCATGGCTTAATGAAAGGTTTGTTTCTTTACATCTTATAAGAACTTTTTCCAAATTTTCTAATGCCTCTTCAAATGAATTACCATAAGCTGTAAAATCATCCATATAAACCTCTACACAATCATGGATTAGATCAGAAAAAATTCCTAGTACTGCTCTTTGGAATGTTGCAGGTGCATTACATAACCCAAAAGGAAGCACTCGGTAGGCAAAAGTTCCCCATGGACAAATAAATGTGGTCTTATCTTGATCTTCAGGTGCTACCTGAATTTGATTATAGCCACTAAAACCATCCAAAAATGAAAAGTACTTTTTACCTGCTAATGTGTCTAATACCTAATCGATAAAAGGCAAAGGAAAGTGATCCTTCAAAGTTGCTTTGTTCAATTCCCTGTAATCAATGCATACCCTCCATTTACCATTCTTTTTAGGTACTATAGCCAAAGGAGAAACCCATCGGCTATCTGAAATTGGATAAATGAAGTTTACATTGAGTAGTTTTTGGAGCTCTTCTTTCACTATCTCCCTAAGATTTGGATTCATCCTTCTTTGAGGTTGTATGATTGGTCTACTGTTTTCCTCAATATAGATATGATGGATGCAAGTCTTAGGATCAATACCTTTCATGTCAGTATACTCCCATGCAAATGCGGTAGAATGTTTTTGCAAGATTTTGGTTAGTTCTTCTTGTTGTGACTTTTCCAAATGTTTGTTGATATTCAATGTTTTTCCTGGAAAAATCTCAATAGTAGAATTACCAAACTCTTCCATAGAGTAAAGAGACATTTGTCTTGATGATAAATATTCTATGTCAGATTCCAACTGAAATTGTGTGGGGTCATATTCTGAAGATGTCTCAAAATTTTCTGATGTGTTCAGAATTTGACTATCCTCACTGATTTCAGAAATGGTAAAGACGGGTTGTATAGTGTCCTCATCATCAACCCATTCATTGTCTCCTACTTCTGTGATTGCTTTTGCTGGAGGATACAAATTGAATTTCTTTGTCGAATTACCATTAGAAATATACATATCCCCAGATCTACAACTAATAAAAGCATCAGCCGTGGCTAGCCAAGGTCTTCCTAAGATAAGTGGGTGCCCTCCTAGATTACTCTTGGGAGTCAAAATCATAAAATCTACTGGATATTCCCAAGAATCTAAGGAGACTGAAATATCTTCTAATACACCATCTGGTTTAATAATTGATCGATATGCAAGTTGCAGTAAAGTAGGTGTAAAAAGAAGGTTAGGAAGTTTTAGCTGGTCCATAGTTTGTCTACTCATAATGTTGATAGCAGCCCCTAAGTCAATCAATGTGTTTTGAATTTCTATCCCATTTATATGTGTCTTGACAATTGGACTTCCTGGATCTACATACTTCTGCATGGTAATTTTTCCCATCATAATATCTGCAATCTTTCCTACCAGGTGGATTCTTCTTGTGTCTTTTAGTTTCCTTCCCGGTCTTTTGAAACTCAACTCCTTTATGGTTTTTGCTAGAATAGGAATTTCTCGAATGACTTGTAGCAAGGGAATCTTGATACAAACATTCTTCAATTCATCTAGAAAGTCATAGTTAGGCAACAAGATTTGTTTTTCCACCCCCTTGTCAATTTGTAGTCTTTCGGGAAAAGGAGGTGTAGATGAAGATGTTGGTTGCTCAACTATAGGAGTTGTGGGTGTTAACTTTTCTTTTTCTTTTTGCATGCTTGGATTTTGAAGAGATTCTTCCTCAGAACCTTTATTGACTTCAAGAGAATCCTCCTCAGAGGTATCTTGCTCTTGAATATCTATAGAAGGTTTCTCTAAAACTCTACCAGATCTGAGTTGTACATCGTTGAGAGGAACAATCATATAGGTAGGAAATTGTTGTCCTTCTACCATGTAAGTATTATGAGGATTTTTATTGTTAGGATTTGGCAATGGCTGAGCTGGAAGTTGATTTGTCTTTTGTTGGTATGGGAGCATGAGTTGAGGATTTGGATTTTGTTAAGAAGGTTGTTGTTGTGGAAATGGCAATGAAAGTTGTGGATTTGGGTTTGGAAGTTGTGGAGCTTGTTGATTTTGAAAAGATGGAGGATATTGATAAAATTGAGCAAATCTCCCATAAGGATTTTGCATACCTTGTACCCATGGCTGATATGAATTTTGATGTTGGGGCCAAGGTTGTTGCCAAGGATTCCAATTTGGTTGGGTTTGAAAATTCATGGGGTTGTTAAACCCTTGAGTTTGTTGTCCTTGCCAAGGTCTCCTTGCGACAAAACAGAGAGATTCTACTGAATTTGGGTCTTCTTGAAAAACAACTTTGAGTCCAGGAATTGAAGGACAATCCTTGATCTCATGATTCTCTGAGCAAATCATACATGTTTCTACAACTTTTGCATCCAAGGGACATTCCCTTAAAGCATGTTTCTTTCTACATTTCGGACAAAAGATGGCTAAAGCATCTGTTTCTGCCTTCTGCTTGTTTTGGATTTTAAGGGTGTCTAGTTGTTCACTAAGGCTCCCTAAAATATCAGTTTTAAACTCATCAAGCATGTTACCAATCTCTGCCCTACTTACTGATCCAGTTGCATATTTGTTAGCCCTAATAAGAGAAGGATCCCTAGGCCCTTTTCCTGTTTTAGATTTTCCCCTTGAGAGATGGACACATAGTTCTGTTATATCACGAAGTGGAAGTTGAGAAATGTCTCCTTTCCCCATCATGTTTAAAATATATATCCATTCATCTCTAATGGCTTTTAATATGAGGGCTTTCAAGGTTTCATCATCTAAGTTGCTCATCTTTGCTCTTTTCAAGTTATATTGAAATCTTTCAAGTAAATCTTCCAAATTTTCATCTTCTTTTTGCATCATTTTGAATACCTCATCCTTGTGATTGGTGGGCATACAATAGTCCAAGTATCTATCCAAAAAATTTTGTTTCATATCATTCCAAGTCCTAATAGATTGAGTGGCTAATCCCATGAACCATTTCAAAGCAGATCCCTTCAATGTTGAAGGAAACAGTTTGAGTTTTTGAGAGTCTTCCATATATTCATAAGTTCGGCACACAACTTCAAACTCAAACAGAAATGTTTCAGGATCCTCACTTCGCAATCCATAAAAGTTAGGGAGAACAGATGGTGAGATATTTTTCATTGTTGCATGAGTTTCCTCATCAACTATAGGGAAACCAAACAAATTGTCTCCTTCCCTATTTCTACCATTATTTCCTTCACCGTTGTTGTCTCCATTGTTTCCTCCTCTTCTACCTCTACCTCTACCTCCATCTATTACTTCCTCTGCCATGATAGTTTCTTTAGAGTCCTTAAAGTCCTCTAGTTCTTCTACCAAGGGAGGATGAGAGAGAGTCTCTTTGTTTTCTAAATGGGCTTTAGTAGATGGTATAGGAGAATCCTCTAATTCAGCTGTTCCTTGACTTCCAAAAATCTTAAGGCTAGGGGTAGATGGTGGTGAATCTGGTCTATGCCTTGAAGAAGATGGAGTTGTAAAAATCGAACTCTTGGCTTTAGCTATAAACCTTCCCCTAGAATCTCTTGCTCTATGCATGTCATTTTTATTATTTTTATTATTTTTTAAAAAGTTGGGCTAATAATTCTCTTTCTGATCTTCCAGGTCACACTAGGTGCAAGAAGAGAGCATACTTAAGAAATTACTGAACCAATAACTCTCTTTTCTGATCCTCCAGATCACACTAGGTGCAAGAGGAGAGCATACTTCAAGAAGTTATCAAGTTTTCCCTTCTTTTATGATTTTGTGGTTTTTTTTTAAGAAATTGGCTACCTAGTTACACTTCCCCGGCAACGGCGCCAAAATGTTTGGTCAATTTAGTGTGTCCTAAATTGCTGCATTTAATTTGTCAATCGGGGAATCGTAAGCTGATGAAGTGCGGCGCACTATATGTGCAAGATAACCTATTTCTTAACTTTTTGTCGTTTTTGGTTTTCTAAGGTGAAATGGAAATTCTAAGATGAAAACAAGTTTGGTTATGTTTGTTTAAGGAAATGATCTCCCCTATAATGATTTACCAACTTGAAACCTTAAAAAGAAATTTGAAATTTACAATGACAAGATTTGAAAGAAAATGAAAATGTACTGCTGAAATGAAAAGGTGCTGCTAATCTAATAAATCAAAACAGTGAACTAGTGAGCATGTAAACCAAACTATTCTTGCTACTGACTATACACAAAAGAAAACTATGCTTAAGGGAATTCAAAATTGCAACAAAATAAATCTAAATCAGGTTACATCAATTTATCTTCTGATCCTTCATCATTAGTCCAGCTATGATTTTCGGAATAAAGACTATGATTTTCGGAGTAATCATAAGTAACTTAGTGTGATATCTAACTTGCAGAAAGTAAAATAATATCAAACCATACATTCATGATTCAATCCCTCACCATCAGTCCAGCTGTGGCTTTCGGAGGCAACTGAAAATGTCATGCACAATTTAATATATCTAAATTGCAGAAAGAAAACTAATACTAAACTACACATTTCATAATACAATCCCTCACCATCAGTCCAACTGTGGCTTTCGGAGGCAACTGAAGATGTTATGAGCAGCTTAGTATATCTAAATTTGCAGAAAGGAAACTAATACTAAACTACACATTTCATAATACAATCCCTCACCATCAGTCCGAGTTGTGACTTTCGGAGGCAAGCGAAGATGACATGAGCGACTTAATATCTAATCTAACGAGAGAAAGGAAACTAATACTAAACTACACATTTCATAATACAATCCTCACCATCGGTCCGGTGGCTTTCGGGCTTGGCCCTGAAGATGCTATGAGCGACTTAATATATCTAAATTTAACTGCGAGCAAATGCCACCGCAAATGAACAAGCAATGCGAAATGAACAGGAAATATGAAAAGCAAATTAGCAGCAGAACAATGTTAGTTCCATGTCATTAGTCAAAAAGCTATGAAAATGCCCGGGTTGCCTATCTATAACCTGAAACAAGAACACTGATCAGTGATTAACAACATAAAACATGAAAGACAGAAGTGAAATGGAAATTATGGAAGTTCATAAACAGAAATGAAGCAAATGCAATGTATGAACATATGAATGGATTGTGGCACAATGAGCTTTAAAGAAACAAAATGAGAAATATACACTAATGCACAAAACCTTAGCTAAGCAGGGGCCCTCTACACCAGCCTTGGCAACGGTCCTCAAATACGAATTAAGTTGGAAAACAGAGTCTTCTTATATTAAAAAGCAGTCATTACAGAACGGTGATGTTACGGCACAAGTGCAGCGTAATCACACTACAGAGCAGACTTATAAAAGATAACAGAAACTAACATCGACTAACTCTATATGCGTATGCAAACACATTATATATAACAAAAGAAATATAACTGTCTCCTAAAGTTCATGCTGGTGGAGAGCACGTAGACCACTACGTCCACGGATCTAGGATCATGGCCGTGTTGGAAAGTAAATCTACGAGGAGTGGATGCTTGAATTCAACTAAGAAGCCATGTACAGATGTCGATTTTATCCTCCGCAATTTAGAAACGGCCGTATGAATCTTCATGTGACACGAAACAGAGTCCGGCCGACATGAGACTCCATGGTTGACACTTCCATGTGGACGCCTTTGACCGCGACTTCTTTGGATGAGTTTGCTTGAACCAATAGGACACGAACCATGTCCACGTCATTCCTGACCTGCCCATGTGGCTCGTTTCCCTTGTAGACACCTGTAGCATAGAGTTTCACAAAATAGCTGCGGAAAGTTGCAGCAGCTGCGGAAAGTGGCAAGAGTCCGCAGCTGAATGAACAAAATCTAGATCAAATAGCAAACACAAAAATATAATTAAAAACCATGTTAAATGCTCTTTTGCACATGATATTGACAATTTGGGAGGTTTAGGAGAGTGAAAAAGGTATGGAAAAGTGTATATGAAAAATCACAGTTGAGACTCAGAGTCACCTCCCCATTCCCCTCCAAACCGAAGAAGCGCCCCTCCAAATAGCCACGCAATATGACACAGTCTATGCTCGGTCTGGTTATGTTATGCCGTCCTCTGACCTCCCGGGCCGAGTAGCGCTAGCACCAGAGCATCTCGGCAAGACGGTATCATTGGAGCCCTTTCTCATCCGTACGCTCAACCTCCTATGGGCTATGGTCTCCCTCAGGGAGGGGCCAGCACCTCTAGCACTCTTCCCCCTCCCGGTAGCATGTATCCAGGATACGGCATGCCTCCTCCTTTTGCCCAACCTCCTGCTTACCTCAATGTTACCCAACCTAACCATTACCTTTATCCGCAGCCTGGTCCGCCAGCTCCTCCAGCATATGCGCTTCCATCTCCCTTGCCTCCTCCAAACCTGCAACAGCACCTACAGCCCCCTCCAGGGCAAGTATTTGCACAGCAAGGCACGAATAATCCCCCTTCTTCTCAAAGAAGGCGAAGAGGCAATCCAAACCAATCTGCCCCTGGTACTCGTGGACCCAATCCTCAAGGTGTTGACCCTAACACTGCTAACCAGCAATAGGGCACTCAGCCCAAGCCGGACAGGCCGCTTCGCACAAATAAGCCTTGTTCGTGTTGCGGTGTTTATGGTCATTACACCCACGATTTTCCCCTCTTACCCCAGATGCGGCAGATGTGGGAGTCTCAAGCCACTTTGCGCGGACAACATGCCTCCCCTCATGCTCCTCCTAATGTGGCCACTACCCAACCAGCTATTTTTACTGATCCTTTCCCTCAGCAAGGATTCGTGGCTACCCAACCGCCTGACAGCCAGGTCACCACTCCACCTTCCCTTTCTGGTTCCTTCGATTACCAGATCCTTATGATGAACTCTGATCCTTCCCCAACCGTCGACCTTCACCTTCAAACTCGGTCTTGCTAGTACCCCAAGCCTCCCGCTCAGTCTGCCCCCGAGTCCCCTTCTTCTGGTTCTACAGAGCCTCTTTCGACAACCAATGGTCCCTTACATATCCCTCAACCCAAAGTTGAGGTCCATACCAAGATTCCTAAAGGACCGTTACGTTGAAATGCTGCTTCTGGTCGAGCTGCTCATTCGTATAGCATAGTAGATGATTTGGCGCAATCTCCTGCTGCCATTTCCACACTGGAACTCCTCCAGTCGTGCCCTTCCCAAAAGAAGGCTCTACTATCTGCAGTGGGCGCTATAGATCCTGCTGGTGACCAAATGATTGTGTTCGATGCCCATCAATCAGACCATCCTCCTCTTCCTGCTTCCATCGCCTTCCAAATCCCAGTCAAAATCCGGAACGCCAACATTTCTCGGTGTATAATTGATGAGGGGGCATCTACCTATGTGATGTCCACTTCGGTTTGGAAACAACTCGGATCTCCTGAGCTGGCCCCTTCCACGATCACCCTTCGAGTGTGGGACGACCATGCCTCCCAGCCCATTGGCCTTTTTCGTAATTGTCCTATCACCCTTGCTGGTAAGACCGTTTGCGTTGACGTCGAAGTCATTGACACCCCTCCAGACTAAAACATTCTATTGGGGCGAAGCTACACCTATGCCATGTCTGCTATCCCATCCGCTGTTTTTCGCAAGATGTCTTTCCCTCACAATGGAAAGATAGTCACCATTGACCAACTATCTTACCATGAGCCGCCGTCTCAGACCTCTCTGGAGATGACCATCTCTTCTGTAGCCAATAATCAAACCGCCGATTCCTTGACCAGTGTCTCCCCCGGCATCTACAAAGATTCCTCCCTGCTTGGAACTTTTCCTGGTCTTCCCGCTCCTCACGTCTCTGATCCCAGCTTATCGAATGTTTGCATGATGCAATCGTCTCAGGCTGCCCTTAAGCGACCCGCTTCGGCTAGTTAGCAACCTCAGACTCAACCTCACCCACCGCAACCCGCTCCTAGCCCTTCATCTCCGCCAGCCGGACCTCCTCCTTTTGGCCCTTCTCCTACAGCTGGTATCCCTAAACCCCTTTATCCCCCTGGATTGGTTCCCCCAAGCCTTAACCACCTCGGAGCCATCCCTCCTGGTCATTATCCCGCTGGTCAGATATTGTTCCTAGCTCCCCCTCCCGGAGTCTATTCGGTCCCCGTCATGGCCACCCTCTCTCTCCCTAACCTGACCCTGGGTATACCCGTCTGGTACCTTGACCCTCCAGCCGCTACCCCTCCTGGTCACCCCAAACCCTATCTTGCTTTGACACTGGTTCAACCGGTCCCCCTTGCTTCCTCCGTTGCTACCATGCCCCCTGCACCTCCCCAGGACCCTACCCCTGTGGTGACAGCTCCAGGAAAGAAAGACAATGCTCGCAAGGGGGCATCCAAAGACAAGGCCACCCCGACTGACCCTGCTCCTCCCCCGCCCGCAAAGCCTTGTGCCTTGTGTGATGTCGTCGGTCACGCCACCCATACTTGTCCCGAGTTGCCCCGCATTCAACCCATGGTTAAATTCATGTTCCCTGAGTCTACGGTCTCCGACCCTTCTCTTCCATCCTCATCCGTAACCAAGAACCCAAAAACTATTCGCACTAGCAAACCCTGCGCTTTGTGTGGTATCCATGGCCATTACTCCCACCATTGTCCTCACCTGACGCATTACCGCACCTCTTTAGAAGTAGTCCGAGAGTATGAGGTTGAACAAAATCAATCCACCTCTCCCATACTTGCGCAGTATGCTTCGGGCCAGCTTGAGGATCCCCCCGTTCCCATCGACATTCCCCCCCCTGATGTTCAGATGACGGAGTCTACTACGACCATTCTTTACCTATCCTCCTCTGTGCGACCTTTGGAGCCTAGTCCCCTTGCATCCTACCCTGTTGCCTCGCTTGACCCCCCTTTAGCAACCACCCTTGACCCCCTCGTTTCTACCCATGCACGAGCTCACTCCACCCGTATCTCTGTTGACCTCCGCAGGCCGAGTTCTCGCCATACCTCCTATAGCCCTCATATAACACCCTCTAGTTTGTATATGAGTCATAGCCATCCTGCTCATTGCACTCCCTCCCGCAGTTGCCGCTCGATGTCTTCTATACACTCACGCTTCCGTCATTGTATCTCCTCCCCCCATTTGTTGTTTTGTAACACCATTCCATAGGACCTCCCGTCCCCACCCTTTATCGGTTACGCCGATGGTGCAATTCATTACTCCCGGAATCTAGCCTCGGCAGGTTGGGCCATTTTCACCCCCTTGCATACCCTTGTCCTCTCAAACGAGGTCTGCATTGGTACTGCCACCAACAATCAGGCTGAATATGATGCAGTGCGTGGTCTCTTAGCCGATGCCCTCTTTCATCGCATCCTCCATCTGCATGTTCGTTTGGATTCCCTACTTCTTGTCATGCAACTAAATGGTGTTTATCGTGTGCATAACCCTGTGCTTTTTAGACGATATTTACGAGTGAAACTTTTGATTCGTGAATTTGAAACCATAACTTTCAACCATGTACCTCGGGAACAAAATCACTATGTAGATAGTATTGCAAACCATGTTCTAGATTGGCATTTATCACACGCATTTCATACAAGACAATAACATTCATAATCATTAAAAACGATGCATATCCATAATATGTGTCGCAAAACATGTGTTTAGAGTCCATCTGCTCTGATACATATGACATGCCCATAGCATGTTACAAAAAACTCAAAACTGGGGGCACCACCTGCCCCTACATACACACTAGGGGGCACCACATGCCCCACACCTACTCACTATCCCGAGCCAATGGCTCTGCCCCTGCAGCTCGTAGATCACGTATGCCTTGACGAAGCCCGCCGCCATCGCCGCGCGACACCTATCGCCATTACGAGGGAAGACAATGCATACCTCCACGTGCGGTCGTCTAGGGCGTACAGCTTTCGCTGCGAAGGCTACGGTCGACAACCTCTCGCATCTACGGCGGATGTCCTTCAGAAGGGCAGCCGCATCCTCATTGCACGTTGCTCTCGACCCACTCGACCCTGCAGCTCCAGAGGCTGCCGGGCGTCCCATATATCCGGCCGTTTTTACCGGAGCTATATCTACATACCAAAAGTACATGAATCAGTACCATATCTACTATTCAATAAATTTAACATGCCCATACAAGAATAGTAATCTGTCACTTACCATCGGGCCCCCATACTCGACCAGGCGGAAGTGGCAAGTCTGGATCTCCACAATAACTCATCCCACTATAGGGATAGTCATCAATGTATAACGGCATCTGATCCCAATGGGCAAAGAACTCAGGTCAAAACACTCGACCGACCGCCCCTCCTCCTCCTCTACACAGTAGCTGCCCCCACCGGCGCATCTTGGGCTCTCTCGGGCCCCCATCTAGGAGCTGTATACGAGGTCGTAAGGTCAGGATCTTCTCAAAGAAGAAGGAACACAATAAAGTCCCATACAAGCAATCGTGGTTCACTTGCCACTTGCAGAGCGACAACTGTCGTTCTAGCGACACCAGCATCATTTGGGCCCACCCATAGTAGGTCCCACTCAACACACTCTCCACAATCATCATCTGCCCCCCAGTGATGTGGAGCGCCTGGTTGCCCAGGATACGCAGCACCGCTGCGGCCCCTGCACGGGTCTCTAATCTCTCTAGATCCCTGATCAGTATCCGAGTCCCCTTGACTTGGAGACCCGATCGACAATGTCGCTCCACAAAATCCATGATATGTCGCCCCCGCGGTAATACTGGCTACGTGTTTCCCACCATCCCCAGTGGCGGGAGACCAGTCAGGAAATACACATCCTGGACTGTCAGTTCGATCCTGTGCCCCTACACTACAAAGACCTCATGCTACGGATCCCCGATGACGTGTCCAAGACCGGCAAAAACTCTCCGCCCTCATCGAAAAGGTTCTCCAAAAACTTTAGAACCCCAGGCACAGCCAGCACACGACGGACACCACCTAGTGCGCACCGAATCTGCGCGTAATGTACCCAAGTCTCTCTCTCTCCAGTTAACCCGTATATCTGCCATATCTACACAAAAACATCATCTTTGTCAGCATACAGATAGGGAATATCATAACCAAATACAACAACCCAACTCTCAGCCATAAAACAGCACCAAAACCCCCTCATCTTCCAGGTCGCACATTTCTGCCCAATTCTGTGACAGGTCGCAGCTTTTGCCCTGAAACCTACTTCCTAGGTCGTACTTTTTGGCCCAAAAAGTGCGACCCGGCAGTAGAGATGAAGGAGGGTCTGTTACTGAGATTTTGGGCCCTAAATTGAACTTTCAATCCATCAAATTGAAAAGGAAATGAGTTCGACCTCTTACACTGCCAACGATGGATCTCGATTCCAACGGTCGGTTTGTCTGCTACGCTCGCCACAAGATTTAGGGCCTTCTCTCCTCTCTACATTCACCACAGCAACACTAGAAAATGAGTGAATTTGGAGGGAAAACTGCCTTATTAAAAGAGAACCCTTGTTTCTTCTTTCGCTTACTGCGACCATGCCGTAGCACCGTTTGACAAACTGTCTGCACCGTTGGAAAGCTCTCACCGAGCCCTCAAATGGGTATCTATTAGTTTTTTGTGATCTAATACTTCACCAGGGCACATTTTGTCCAATAAGGGTCACTTCACCTCTCATTAAAATCGCATTTCTTCACTTACAACACTTGTACTCGAGGCACCATTTTTGCCTCCTTACTTGTCTTTGTTCATGTCGATTTTCGTCATGAGTTACCATCTTGTACTCATGTTCTCATGGTCCCCCCTTGGGCCTTTACTGTGTGGCAGCACCATCGAGTCACCCTTGTTTAGAGCATCCAAGTTGAGTCATCATTGCATTCATGGATTCTATCCCGAGTCCCTTTGTACCCCGCTATAGCTCTCCATCCTTCGTTGCTTGGTCCCTCTATTGTGTCGCACATTATGGCCTTCACTCCCACTATCCCCTATCCCTTATGATATTGCGTCAGTCACTGCCATGTCATTCATGCCCTTTATGCTCTAACAAGGGAAGTCGTCCATTCTCTACTCAGTCCTTTCCATTTCACCATCATCATTGGTGTCAATCTGTCCGTCGCTCTACTATTTTCTCTCGTGCCTTAGTTGAGGATCTCTCATTGCCTCACCTATGGCGGACCTCCTTCTATCGACATCAGCTCCTTCATTCCAGAAGACAGGTCTAGAGGGCGGTGTACCTTGGTTCCAACTTCCACTCTTGTTCGGTGCCTCGGATCAGGTAAAGGGTTCTCTCATTTCCCTTTGACTTGATTGTTTCTCCACTCCAGCTCCTTTCAGCATGATCGAGATCCGTATGCTTGATGGTTCAGTGATGCAGAAGCAGCTATTGGTGATGCCCGGGTGTGTGTGAGATGTCTCAGCCCTCATGAGGGGGTGGCCCTGCAGGTAGCCCCCCACATGCCCGGATGACCTCTTCTGTACAACCTTCGATGCGGCTCCATATATTTGATGATGTCGGCCTTAGCCGCTTGCAGTGCCTCTTTGATTTGCATGTATCAGTCAGATCTTGTGAGCCCTTCCCCGTGTATAGGGGGCATTTGGGTTGTATTTGTATCTCATGTACTCAGATATTATTGTATAAGTCCTGGCTATTATCCCAGGCACAACATGTATGTGGGATTCCTCATTGTATTATTATCTGGCTCATGTTTATGCCAGTTGTACTTTATGGTTCGGTCCCTTGTTTACTGGACACACTATTCTTTTGTACTTTGTCTCGACGGGCATAGGTATGCCTCCCCCACCGCCTTTAGCACAGGTACCCTCTCATAAAAAGAGACTTGTTGCACCTGCGAGTCTCGTCTTCTCAGGGTCTAGTTCTTCCGCACACTCGTATACCTTACATTTCTCTCTCTGACTTCCCTCTTGATGTCTGGTGATTGAGTTCTTACAACGTACTTTGGTCATACGATTTGCTCCTAAAAATTGCACGCTGGGGGGCAATCTGTTACACCAGTTTTTGGTCATCTAACCTATTATCATTAGATGGACCCAAGTACACCATGTAAGACCAATTTTACCCTAAGTAAAATTTCTTTCACTATGTAAAATAACTTAATAAACCACATTTATTAGGTTGTTTATGGTCTAAACGGGAAACCCCAAAAGGAAATATTAAACAAACCTATTTTGTTTAATTTTCCTCATGGAATAATTAATTAAACCATAATTTAATTATTATTCCTAGTCATATTTAACCCAAAAACAAAGAAATTAATTAGATAAACCTTTATTTATCTTATTATTTTCTAGGAATAATTATTTAAATCTTATTTAGATAATATTCCTTGTTAAATATGACCAAATCATCCACAAATAATTAAATAAATCATTATTTATTTGATTATCCTTCAACCACTTCCTTAAAAGATAAATAAATCATTTATTTATTTATTATTGACAAATAAAGGGATTTGACCCAAGTCAAATACTTTTTCCCTCCAACAAATATAATAAAATATCCCATAAAAAGGTGGATCTAGATTTGGTTAACATTATTTTAATCATGCACCAAGATCTAGAATGACCCAATATTTTGTTATAAATAGGAGGGTTTTTCCTACCATTCTTCACCTTTTGTTGCCTATTAGATAACTCTGGATCTATACACTTGGTCACCTTTTTTCTACATTATTTGCTGTGTGAGCTCCCTTTGAGTTCTATCTTTGTCTGGGTTTTCTACACCAACAAGAGAGAGAGATTCTAGATCTGAAGTGCTGAGGACTTCCAAGAACCCATCCCATTGAGGAGAATTGGATACGCCTTCTTTTTTTCCTCCCAGGTGCCCAATTAATACAAAAATTCTTTCAAAAATTGTTCTTGTCTTGTCTATTGGTATATGGAGCAAACCCTTCTTTTTACTGCTTAATGTCTTTCTATGCATAGATCTGGTTTTTTGCAGCTCTTTTCTTAATCAACTAACTGCAGATCTGAAGATATTGGCAGCCACTTTTGATGTTAGGGATATTAGTTATGCGTAGCTAAAGTGGTCTTTTTTTCGTACACTTCGACAAAGGATTCATACTAACAACTACTTTATGGTTGTGGGGACTTTCCATTCCTTAATGGCTTTAATTTTGTTAGGGTCTACCTTAACACCCTCGTGAGATACAATATGACCCATATATTCCACCTCTTGTACTCCAAAGAAACATTTTGATATTTTTTCATATAATTGTTTCTCCTGCAATAGTTTGAGCACCCTGTCAACATGTTCAACATGATCCTTCCAAGACCTGCTATAGATTAGTATATCATCAAAAAATACTAGCACAAATTTTCTAATGAAGGGTTTGAAAATGGAATTCATCAACCCTTGAAATGTAGAAGGTGCATTGGTAAGGCCAAAAGGCATGACCAAAAATTCATAATGACCCTCATGAGTTCGAAATGTTGTTTTTGCAATATCTTCAATCTTCATTCTAATTTGATGATATCCTGAACGAAGATCCAACTTGGTAAAATAAATTGCTCCATGTAATTCATCCAATAATTCATCAATCACAGGAATGGGAAATTTGTCTTTAATGGTGAGCTTATTGAGCTCCCTATAATCCGGACACATTCGCCATGATACATCCTTCTTGTGTACCAATACTACAGGAGCAGAGAAAGAACTTTGACTAGGTTGAATTATACCCGCCTCTAACATTTCTGCAATCATACGTTCAATTTCGCTCTTTTGGACGTAAGGATATATATAAGGCCTGATGTTTGGAGGAACACTTCTGGAATCAAATGAATAGCATGATCATGATCACGAATAGGTGGGAGTCCTTTGGGAGTTTCAAACACCTTGGAATGATTGTCCAAGACTTGTTGGAGATCTGCAGAAATAGATGATTTTGATGTTGGAACTTCTAGTGAACATAATTGTGCAATTACGCCTCGTTGTTCTTTCTTTAGAAGCTTTGTCATGCCATTAGAGCTTATTATCCTTCCTGGCTTCCCTTCAATACCCCGTAGTTCGACTTCCTTTCCTTCTGAAAAGAATTTCAAGAAAAGTTCTTGAAAATTAAAAGCTACCGTCCCCAAAGATTGTAACCATTGTACTCCTAGTACAACATCGGCACCTCCCATAGGAATGGAAAGCATTGGACTAGTCAATACATATTCCCCCATGGTTAGCTTGATATTATGGCATTTTCCATAGCAATTTATAGTTCCTCCATTTGCCACCATCACTTGACATTCTGGTGCTGGGTATAGGAAACAATTTAATTCCTTGGCTACCTTACAATGAATAAAATTATGGGTGCTACCTGAATCAATCAACACTATTACCTTTTTCTTCTTGATTTGTCCTTCTATCTTGTGAGTTTGAGGAGTGGTAATTCCTGCCAGTGCATTACACGATATGGTCGGATTCATTTCTTCCTCTTCTAGGGTTGGTTCCTGGTGTATATCCTCTTCTTGTTCATTTTCTTCTTCCTCTTCACAATCTATGTAAAATGATTTCTTCTCAGCACACTTATGACCTTTAGTGTATTTGCTATCACAACTGTAGCAAAGCCCTTTTGCTCTTTTTTCTTCCAATTGTTGTGGTGTCAACCTTGTAGGTTGTGGAAATCTGGGCGTAGCAACACTTCCTTCTTTATAGAAGTGAGTGGTAGGCTTCCTTGTCGCCATAATTTTACATTCAATTTTTCTTGCCAACCTGAATGCCTTCTCCAATGAATCAGGTTCCAAAACGTGAAATTCATGTTGGATGTTATCCTTTAAAGTGCTTATGAAGAGATCAATCCTGTGTTCCTCTGGAATATCAGTTACCCTTATATTCAATTTTTGGAAGTCCTCAATGTGCTCCCCCACTACACCCTTTTGTTTGAGATTTATCAATTGGCTAAAGAAGGTGTTGCTCTTTGTATCCTCATAAAGTGCTATCATTTCCTCCGTAAAAATTGACCAAGTGACAATTTTTTTACGGGAGCAAAGCCATCGATACCATACAAATGTATTTTGTTCTAAATGTAAAGTTGCAATGCGTACCTTTTGTGTGTTTTGCACATTATGGACATCAAAATATTGCTCCATCTGTAGTATCCATGTTACAGGATCCTTTCCATCAAACTTCCTCATATCCATTTTTGGAATATGGTGGTTCTTCCCACCAACATTAGAGTTTATGAAATCACGATTAACATTTATTTGTTCTCATCATGAGTTTCCTCTACTATCTTTTCACCATTAGGAAACATTTCTTGTATCAACTTTTTCAAACCTTCTATGTTTGCTTTTAGATCATTCTTCATGTTTTCCATTTTAGCTTCCATGTCATCCATCTTAGATTCCATGCCGACTTCCATGCCATCTATCTTAGATTCCACGCCTTTCTTCAAACCATCCATATTATTCTTCAAACCATCCATCTTCAATTCCATGCCTTTCTTCAAAACTTCCATTTCATTTTTTTTTGCTCTTTGCGAGAGCGAAATTTGGTGCACTTACTCTTGTAATTTTGATAGATCATTTTGAAATTATTCATCTTCAAGAGTCATAGTAGAGCCTTCTGAAGGCTTAATGGGTGTTGAATTATTTTTACGGGGCATTTTTTAGAACCCAATACTGATATCTATTCTACAATATGCCCTTGGAATCAATTCAAATTGATTCTTCAAACAAGACTTATGCAATTCAGAAAAAAAAATACACACCTTTTTCTTGCTTTTGAGGAGCTAGATATTGAAATTGGATTATCTCTATGATTGCAGCTCTTCAATATATGAAATTCGGCATTAAAATAGCCCTCTAAATTATCTTTTGAATGCCATAGGTCTAACCTAATTTGGATTCTCCAAGGCAAATCTATGTCCAATCTCCCACAATGACCTAATTATGGACTGGTTCAGTAGAGTGAACGTGTAAGACTTTCCACATGTCACTGTTTTTTCCTTCAGCTCTGAAATTGATAGCCAAGAAACTAAAATCCATGTACTTGCAACCAATTTTTACGGCACTCCAATCCGATGTTCAGAGAGAGATTTATGAAACTTTTTCCACGATCACCTCTTTGAGATGAAATTCGGGAGCCTGAAAAAGCACTACATTCCACAAATCATATCTCCGAAAATATTGCAAACCAAGCTCTGAAATTTTTTGACGAGTTTCCTCAGGATTTAGGCTTCGCACCTTAAAAGTTTCAGATTCCAAACCTTCGTAGAAAAAAATTTATAGCTAAAATTCCACGATGACCTGTTTAGAGTAGAAAAACCCTAGAATCCAAAGCTCTGATACCAAATGTTGTGTAAACCAGCTCCAAAAATAGAAGAAAAGAGATATCAATGCCTTAGAAATAAGCCACTTCGAGGGGGAAACCTCCAATACATTACATAAATGAAAAATTCTTGGATGATACAATTTACAAAACCTCCTTTCTATATATAGGAGTCCATGGGGCCATAATGTAATCCTAGTGGGGCCACAATGTAATCCTAGCCGACCTAACAATAATAATTTAAGGGCACAATAATAACAATATGGGGGTTACACTAACAATAATAAGGGACTATACTAGTAATATAGGGACCTAACAACATCCATTGTGCACTATTCTTGGAAGAAATATTGAGAGGCTAGGGCTGGACGGATCCAGAGGATGATATGCTTGAAGATCATGGTAGATTTCAGGTGATATCTTCACGTTTGTTTACTGTACATGTCATTAATAACATAAGTACTATCTTGTTCCTGATGTTTATGTGTCAATAATATTTTATACATGTGTAATGATCATAAATTTTTCATTTAATATTGTTTTTATGAGATTATGCATGCTTTTCACTAACATATAGAATATATATATGTTGTACAACTAGGATTTTGTGTTCGTTCTTTGTTAATTTACAAATTTTGGAGCACAAAGAGTTGCAGGGGGTTTGAACCCCACATGATCTACTACAACCGAAAGATATCCGAGTAAGGTCTGCAACCTATAGTTTCTAGTTATTCACATAAAATTTGGTTAAGTGGGTCCTTCTTGTAATGACATGCCCCTGATCTATGAAGGTTTATCAACCCAAGACCTTTAGGGTAACATTTCCTGAAACACTTTGAAACCATATGCATGTCCTGTCAAGCAGCGCCCATACTGGTTAAATCCAAAATATAAGAAGAAAGTGAAGGAAGAATTAAAGAAAATGGTTTCTCTAGGAATTATTGAGAAGATTAATTGGGTGAGCCCGATGGTTGTTCAGGAAAATAAGACAAAGGGAGAAATAAGGATTCGTGTGGACCTGCGCAAATTGAATGATGCATGCATACATGACCCCTTCCCTACTCCCTCTTTAGATGAGATATTGGACAACGTGGGAGGAAAAGAGGCCTACTCTTTCACTGATGGATTATCAGGGTATCATTAGATAAGGATCGCACGAGAAGATTGAAGTAAGATCACCGTTGTTCAACCATTGTCATTGATGTCAACCCAAGCAGCACCAAGTGCTACCCCAATATTGCATGGAAATTTTGACCTACCAAATTACTATATTCTGGGTCAAGAATTCTTTTGATGGTTTCTACTTGTTGGGATGTTTTCGTTGATATATGGCATGCCACGTAATTCTTCATGGTTTGAGATATGTTCATGTTTAAAGTTTGTAACCCAAGTTAGTGGGCTAAAACCCCATGGGGTTATGGCATGGGTCATTGAAAAGTCATAATTAATATTTTTTAAGCTCCTAAAAGCCCTCCCACATTCACTTGTGGAAGCCCCTCTCAACCTAAGCATTTATATAAATTGTGATCCTCATATCCTCCTTATGTAGGGATTTCGCTATCTGAAACAGGTCATCATGGAATTTTTTCTCTAGCTTCTTTTCTACGAAATTTCCAAAGCTGAAATTTTTAAGAGGTCAAGCCAAAATCCTGAGGAAGATCTTGTAAAAATTTAAGATCAAGGTGCACAATATTGTCAGAGATATGATTTGTGGAATTCAGTGTTTTTGCAGGCTCTTGAAATTCATCTCAAAGAAGTGACCTTGGGAAAACAGTCATAACTCTCTCTCTGAGTATCAGATTGGAATTCATAAAAAATGGAAAATAGTGCATGGACTGTAGTTTTCGATGTATCAATTTCAGATCTGAATGAAGAAACAGTGACATGTGGCACACCATACAAGTTTTCTCTAATGAAACAGTCCATAATTAGGGCAATGTGAGAGATTGGGCATAACCCTCCCTTGAAGAATCCAAATTGGGTCAGAATTGTGGCATTGGAAATAAGAATCAAAGGAATACTAAAGGGTCGAAAATAACATATTGGGGATCTGAAATAATAGAGATACACCAGATTCAATATCAAGCTCCTAGAAGGCAAGAAAAAGCTAGATCATGTGTTGTCAAGGGCTGCAAAGGACCAGACTAATTTATAGGGAAAAAAAGCAAAGCAAGGTGCAGCAAAGGGTAGCATGACAAGAGCAGCAATCAAGGTGCAGAATAGCAGTAAGGAGTTCATCACATGAAGTCTCTAAGTGGGAAGCAGTGCATACAGTCACTCTAAAGGTATCATTGTACTAAGTCATTGTAGATACATTATTGTAAAAATTGTACTAGTGTCTATCTGTCAAGAATTGAAGAGCCAATTTTGGGAGGTCTAGGATCATCATTAGGTGGTTGTGTCATAGTTGGGGTTATGGTCTAGTGTGTCTTATTCTTCTACATCATTATATATCATTGTAAAGTGGACCATTTTCCCTTATACGGGAGTCCATTATTCTTTTATTCTTCTATAGGGTGGTAGGATGGTGCTAGGGTGAGTTGTAGCTCATTGGGTGTTGGGGCATCCATTCAGTTGACTACTGAAGAATCTCGAGCGTTGGAGCGTCCATCCAGTGGGAGCTGGAGAAGAATACTTTTCTAGATTCTAGGAAGTTGGAGCTTTATTTTCAATTGGAGTTGAATATTAAAGAATTATTAGAAAAGCATTCAGGTGGTTTTTGTCATGGAGAGGGTTTCCACCTTAAAAACTGTGTGCATTTGTGTTCCTTTTTTTTACTGCTATCACTGTACAAACATTGATAATAATTGAAGATTAACTAATGCTCTAATTGAAAGGAATATTGATTCACCCCCCCCCCCCCTCTCAGTATTTCCAAAAATTGGTATCAGAGCTTGGTTCCTTCAATAGAAGTTTAACAGCTGGAAGGAGATCATGGAGCATACCAAGAATGGTGTACCTCTGTTCAATGAAAATAATTATGCACTCTGGAAAGGAATAATGGAGGTCTATCTTTTGGCGCAAGGTTAAAAATTATGGGAAACTGTTCAAAATGGATTTACATCAACCACAGATGAACAAGGTAAGAAGAATTTGGTAAATGATGCAAAAGAAAAGAATATTATTATCAGTGGACTTATTGAATCTGCTTAGCATAAGGTGTTGGGTTGTAAAACCGCTAAAAATGTATGGGAAAAGCTTGAGAATATATATGTAGGTGACTCAAATGTCAAAGAAGAAAAGCTTCAAATCTATAGAGAAAAATTTGAGCAACTCAGAATGAAAGAAGATGGCAACATTGCTGCATACTTCCAATACGTTGATGAAATAACCAATACTCTGGAAGGATTGGGAGAGCGAGCTGACGAGAAGACTATTATACGGAATATTCTTAGAACGTTACCAGGGAGATTCAACCCAAAGGTATCGGTCTTAGAATATAGTGCAAATATGGACAAACTCAGCAAAGAGGAATTACATGGAGTTCTCATAGCATATGAAATGAGACTTGATGAAGAATAGGGTACTTCACATTTAGAAACTATGTTTTTTGCATCTAAGAAAACCAATAAGGACAAACAACCTTCAATTGAAAAGACATGCACCTGCAAGTGTGAAGAAAACGGAGATGATGAAGAAGTTCTTTCAGATGAAGAATATGCTTACTTTACGAGAAAACTAAAAATTGGCAAGGGAAAATTCAAAGGTAAACTTCCATTGATATGTTTCGGTTGTGGTGAGGTTGGGTATTTCACAGAAAAATGTCTGAACATAAGTGATGGCAACTCAAAAGGAAAGAAAGGCTTTAATAAATTCAACAAGCAAGGATCCAAAAGGAACTTTCTCTCTAAAGAAGATATCTCATCATCCGATGAAGACAATGACAGTGAAGAAGAAGCTAATGAGAGAGTATTGTTTATGGCCAAGCACAATAAACAAGAGGTATCAAACAACGAAGAAGAAGGGTTTACCATAGAAGAATTTTCTAAGGAAGAAATCAAGCTTATAAAAGAGCTCAAGGCTGAGAAGATCTGTTCCAATACTCTTGAAGAAAAAGTTCAAGGTCTCAAAATTGAAGTTGAAGAACAAAAATGGATTGAAGGGTCACTTCAAAAGAAGTTGGAAGAAAGCAACCAAGAAAGGGAAGAATTAGAAGCTGAAGTAGTCTCCCTGCGTAAGGAAGTGAAGAAAGGAAAAAATATCCAAAACTATGCCAATAGCTAAAGGTCATTAGAAGAACTCATCAACAATCAACGATCTTACAAAAACAGAATTGGCCTCGGTTACAAAAAAGAATAAGCAGGACCTTATACAACAAAATACAATGAATCTATGAGATATAACATGCATGTATAATTCATTGGACAAGATTTGCAAGAACAACCTTGGAAGACAATTCCTTGACGATGATTTCCATCCAGGAACAAATACAATTCCAGGAGATCTGTCAAATATGAACCTCCCAAGGCTCAACGAAACATAAATAGATTTGAAAATTTATGAAATAATATTGAATGTTACAAATGTCGAAACTTTGGACACATACCTAAAGAACACAAACTTGAAAATCCTCCAGAAGAATCTTCGAAGCCACAGAACGAACGAACATGGAAGAAGATGAAGACTGATAATTGTGCCGTCGCTCTCAAGGCTCAAAACAACAAAGATGTGTGGTATGTTGATAGCGGTTGCTCAACGCATATGACTAGAGATAGAAAGAAATTTGTATATCTGAAAGAGAAGAAGGATGGAACCATGTCCTTTGGAAATGATGGATCTTCAAATGTTATAGGATCAGGCATCGTCACTCTCAGAAGCAAAGATGCTCTAGCCAAGAATGTTCTATTGGTTGAAAACATGAATCACAGTCTGCTCAGTGTTGGAAAAATGTGTGATCACAACACACAATACTATTCAACTCCACAAAATGTGAAATCGGGAAAGGCATGTATGGTGAAATTGTGGCTACAGCAAGTCGAGCTCCAAAAGACATATATTTTTTGGATGAAGCAACTAAAGCATGTCTATTAGCTAAAGAGGATGATATAATATTGGGTAGAAATGATGATCGAATAAGTAAGAACTTTGCTACAAAGATGCAAAGTGAGTTCGAGATGTATTTACTTAGTGAGCTAACATACTTCTCAGGGATTCAAATATCTTAGCAAGAGAAAGGAATATTTATATGTCAAGCCAAGTACATCAAGGAAATTCTCAAGAAATTCAAAATGGAAGATTGCAAACCCATCCTTACTCCGATGGTAACAGGTTACAAATTGAGCATAAACGACTCATCTAAGGATGTGGATCAAAGTTTGTACAGATCTATGATTGGTACTCTTCTATATGTAACAACCTCTTGGCCAGATGTTATGAAATTAGTTGGACAAGTAGAAAGATTCCAAGCAGCACCAAAAGAATCACATATTATTGTCATCAAAATAATTCTTCGATATCGAAAGGGAACAACAGAATATGGCTTGTGGTATCCTAAGGGTAACAATCTCATTATTCAAGCCTTTACAAATGCATATTGGGCAGTAATCATTGATGATCGTAAGATTACTCGTGAATCATTTGAATATCTTCGCCAGAAGCATGGGATTCTCCCAAGTTCTCACTAGATTTTCCTTATTCAGAATATAAAGGGGGAGTGGAAGTGTGTACACGTCCGCAGGATGGTTGTGTGTTAGGGGGAGTGGAAGTGTGTATAGTTCTGGAAGATGGTTGTGTGTCAGGGGGAGTTACCCTCTTCCAATGATGTCAAAGGGGGAGAGAATTTTGTAGGAAGAAGTGTCATGATCACAAGGGGAGTACTTGTGTTGCCATCAATGCCAAAGGGGGAGATTGTTGATCAGCAGTTGTCATTGATGTCAAGCCAAGCAGCACCAGGGGCTACCCCAATATTCCATGGGAATTTTGAAGTACCAAATTACTATATTATGGGTCAAGAATTCTTTTTATGGTTTCTACTTGTCGAGATGTTTCCGTTTATATATGGCAAGCCACAGATTCTTCACGGTTTGAGAGATATCCAAGTTTGAAGTTTGTAACCCCAGTTAGTGAGCTAAAACCCCATGGGATTGTGGCATGGGTCATTGAAAAGTCATAATTAATATTTTTTAAGCTCCTAAAATCCCTCCCATGTTCACTTGTTGATGCCCCTCTCAACCTAATCATTTATATAAATTATGATCCTCATATCCTCCTTATGTAGGGATTTCGTTATCTAAAACAGGTCATCATGGAATTTTTTCTCTAATATTTTTTCTACAAAGGTTCAAAAGTTGAAATGTTTATGAGGCGAAGTCGAAATCCTAAGGAATCTTCTGTAAAAATTTCAGATCAAGGAGCACAATATTTTCGGAGATATGATCTGTGGAAGTCAGTGTTTTTGCAAGCTCCTAAAATTCATCTCAAAGAAGTGACCTTGGGAAAATCGTCATAAATCTCTCTCTGAGTATTGGATTGGAATTATGTAAAAAGTGTCAAATAGTGCATAGAATTTAGGTTTCTTTGTATCAATTTCAGAGTCGAATGAAGAAACAGTGACACATGGCACGCCATACAAGTTTGCTCTACTGAAACAGTCCATAATTAGGTCAGTGTGAGAGATTGGGCATAACTCTCTCTTGAAGAATCCAAATTGGGTCAGACCTATGGAATTGGAAAGAAGACTCAGAGGACTACTACAGGGCCAAAAATCAAATATTGGGGATTTGAAATAACATAGATACACTAGATTCAATAGCAAGCTCCTAGAAGGCAAGAAAAATCTAGATCATGTTGTCAAGGGCTGCAAAGGACTAGAATTTCTATGGCAGAAAAGCAAAGAAAGGTACAGAAGAGGGTAGCATGATAAGAGTAGCAATCTAGGTGCAGAACAACAGCAAGGAGTTCATCACATGAAGTCTTTAAGTGGGGAAAACTACATATAGTCACTCTAAAGGTATCATTGTATATAAATTATTGTCAAAATTGTACTAGTGTCTATCTGCCAAGAATTGAAGATCCAGTTTCAGGAGGTCTAGGATCATCATTGGTTGGTTGTGTCATAGTTGGGGTTATGTTCTAGTGTGCCTTCTTATTCTACATCATTCTATATCATTGTAAAGTGGATTTTCCCTGATACAGGAGTCCATTCTTCTTTTATTCTTCTATAGGGTGGTAGGGTGGTGCTAGGCTAGTGCATGAAGTCACCAATAGGTTAAAGATTGTGAAAAATTCAGGGTGGTAGGGTGGTGATAAGGTGAGTTGTAGCTCATTAGGTGTTGGGGAATCCATTCAGTTGATTACTGAAGAATCTCAGGCATTGGAGCGTCCATCCAGTGGGAGCTGGAGAAGAATGCTTTTCTAGATTCTAGGAACTTGGAGCTTTATTTTCAATTGGAGTTGAATATTAAAGAATTATTAGAAAAGCATTCAAGTGGTTTTTGTCCTAGAGAGCGTTTCCACCTTAAAAACTATGGGCATTTGTGTTCCTTTTGTTTATTTCTATCACTGTACAAACATTGATAATAATTGAAGATTAACTAATGCTCTAATTGAAAGGAATACTGATTCACCCCCCCCTGAGTATTTCCAAAAATCACTTTTGCAATAGAATGGGGATCCTTCCAATAGACAATCATGCCTTTTGGGTTGAAGAATGCACCTGCTATATTCTCGCACGTAGTAGTATTTGTATTCAAGGAGTTCATGCACAAGTTTATGGAGGTGTACTTTGATGATTGGAATGTGTTTGGGCTGCTAATGAAGCATGTTTCCATCCTGCGCATGATGCTCAACACTTGTAGGAAGCATCAAATATCTCTTAACTTGATGAAGTGTGTATTTTTTTTTCATTTTGGAATCTTGTTGGGGCATATTTTTTGTCATGAAGGGTTGATGGTAGATCCAACCAAGATTGCAGTTATTATCAATTTGGAGGTTTCTTCTAATGATAAATAGTTGCGCTCTATTGTAGGACACACGTGATATTATAGAAAATTCATTCAGGGCTATGCTCTGATCACTGCACCCATGAAAAATTTGATGAAGAAATATGTGTCCTTATTCTGGGATGAGGATTGCCAAAAGAGCTTTAAGCTGCTAAAGGAAAAGATAGTTATTACGCCTATTTTAATATTCCCTGAATGGTTGAAGGTCTTCCATGTTCACGTTGATGCATCCGTCATTGCACTTGGAGTTGTCTTTGCACAACCATGAGAAGGGGACATTGATCACCCCGTTTCCTTTGCAAGTAGGAAGCTCTCGAGTGCAGAGCGCAACTATTCAACCATAGAGAGGGAAGGTTTGGCTATGGTCTACGCTCTGCAGAAATATAGGCATTATCTGTTAGGAGGGCACTTTAAGAGGGGGCTAGCTATATTGATGTTTTGTTGCTAGATCTCAAAAGACCGTAATACTCTGTTTTGAAATAATTTTTCTTTAATGAAAGAAGTACCGCTTTATTGCAAGATCTGAGGAAATCTTGAGGAGATTTGTATGCTAATCCGGTGGTAGAGGGCCCCTACTGCCCGAGAAGCTCTGTGCACACTGTTTAGATAAGTAACTTCAGCCTTGTTGCATTCCTAGCTTAAGCAATTTTCTGAACTTTGTGTTTTATACTCACTTGCATTGGATGCTACAATCAGTCTTATTCTTACAAATTGTTCCAAAATATCACTAACATTGAATGAGATATAACTGTAGTATTTTATGAATTGGTTGCATTTTTCTGAACTTTACGTTTTTGTGCTCAATTACATCAATTGTTACAGCTAGTCTTGTTCTCACGAATTATTCCAAAATATCACTAACACTGAGTGAGACTTAGCTATGGTGTTTTAGAGATTAGTTGCGTTTTTTTTTAAATTTGTGTTTTTATGCTCATTTAAATCACATGTTACAGCCAGTCTTGTTCTATGAATTTTTCCAAAATACCACTAACACCGAATGAGACACAGCTGTAGTATTTCAGTGATTAGTTGCATTTTAGTTTAGTTGTAAAACTCTGGAGGTTAATGGCACTCTAGTTCAATTCTGTTCATTGTATTTCAAGTTTGAATGATCGCATTCTAGTTCAGTTTTATCCATTGTATTTTTAGTTTTATTAGTCAGTTGTATTCTAGTTGTTAAGTTAGACTTGATGGCCTTCATTATTTACAAACCATTCCTGTTCTTAATTTCTACTAATACATCATCATCATAGGAACAAGAATTGGTAATGTCATTTTGAAGTCTTGACTATTCTTCAACTTCTCATAATTTCACAAAATGCCTCTTTTCCAAAGCTATTCCAACAGATTTCTAATTCTTGAATGAGGTTTAATTTAGAATAGGATAATTTAGAATAGAGTCACTCACTATGTTGCAGACTATCTTTTCCAAATGTGTTCCAACAAATTTCTAGCCATGGATGGGATTTTCTCTGTGATATTGTGGATTGTTGTTTACTTAGAAGAACCTCATTGCATTAAACTTATCCTTTTCTCAAGTTATTCCAACATATTTATAATGAATGAATTGGAATGAGTTCATGTTATGAGTTATTGAATTCATGTTATGAGTTACTTTTCTTGTTAAAGTTTTTGATTTTATGTTATCTAGTGCCATACATAGTTTAGAATAGGTTTTGCTCTGTTTTAGTGTGACCAAACAACTTCTCTTTACCAAAACTTAGTTCTTTTCCTCTTAGAATAAAAACACAAAATCAAAAACATTGGAAAAACACTAAACACAACTTAGTGAGAAATAGATACCTAGGCACATATAGTGCACTTCAGTTCAACAGTTTACTAGCCCTGGTTGACAATTTATGACATCAATTTAGGAACACTAAGTTGAACAGACAAGACCTATGTCAGCAACTGAGGAGGTTGTGCTCTTTTTTGATCCCATATCGTGGCTCCCAAAGTATGTGAAGCTGCATAGACCCTCTGTTAAGGCTTCGAAGGATGTAGATATGGTGCATGACTATCTGCAAATTCCATTAATCCTTGAGGCACTCACATTTGAGGGGGATATGTTTGGAAATATCCCTTTGGTTAAGTTTAATGACTATGATTTGGCCAATGAAAAGACATTCCATGAATTGGTGCTAGAATACTACCTAGAGCATCCAATGTATGGTGGCTTCGTGAAGGTAGAACCCATTCCATGGGTGAGAAGGCTAAGAAATGTCAAGATTCTCAACTTGTTGATGATTATCCACTTTGGAAGGTACCCCATCACAGATTTCTAAGTGCGCCAGCTGCTGGCGTTGGTGCATGATGGTTGCCTGTGGATTCAAAATCGCATTCCCATAGATGTCGCACTGATCCATCGGATCATCGACCTGTCGAAGAAAGGACCTCACTCTATGGTGAGTTATGGAAAAATTCTACAGTATAAGGTAGCTACGAAGGTAAAAATGTACTACAAGGTGGGATGTGACTCCAGGGGCTTCCTGGTGCAGCAAATTGATGAACCGGTGGTGTGCCTTGGAACCTTAGTATTGGGATCTAAAATTATGTGCAAGTGCAGGCCTAAGGTGGTCCCTGCGCACGTCATCACAATGGTAGGGTAGTGCGAGAAGGGTGTAAGCTATAGCTGGTCCCATTACCTATGCACGGATTTCTTGGAGAATGTGCGCAAGGCGCAAGAGGAGGGGAAAAATTTGTTATTCATGGCTGCTCCTACTAATTTCTCTGGTTGCATGGGATCCTGGTGTATTTGAAGGGGCGCACTATGCCAACCTATGGGACTCTACAGACACGAAGCGAATGATGGAAAATAAGATCTTCTGGGTCTTATTTGAAGGAGCATTGGCCACAGCAATTCACACGCGCCCGCGGTTGTCTCTAGGTACATATGATGAATACAAAGTCATTGCAGACTTCTAGGTGATTATGCACAATGTCTAGATACACACGCACAAAGATAGGGTATGGTACAACTTGTCCTACATGGTGACAAAGGCTGAGATTGACCAGGTGATTGTGACTTGACCAACTATATGGAATATTGGGCTAGGCTCTGCCAAGCCTGTTATAGCCTCAATGTTTGGGAAAGAAACAACCGATGCTCAAACGAGAAATAAGTCGAGAAGGAAGTAGAGAAGGACACCAGAAAAGAGGCAGAGAAGGAAACTGAGATGGATATGGATGTTGATATCGGGGGCGTAGATGGAAATAATGGTACCAGAGCTTAGTGCCCCATATGTACCAAGAAGGGAACTGAGACCACCAAGGGTGTGTGCAAGAAAAGGAAAGGATCAAAGATAGGTGGTGCAAATGATTTCACCCTCACAGAGGATGACTTGGAAAAATTGTAGATGTGGTCACCTCTTCATCCGAGGACTGATGGGTCGCACTAGAGGAACAGTCCAAAGCTGTAGTGGAGGCGATGTAGATAGGGTTATAGGTGTTTCAACTAAAGACAGATAGTATTTAAGCGAGTGTTGCTTAGGCGAGGCCAGATCAAGCAAGTGTGAGTACTAGCCTGGTCATCAACATGACAGATAGCTGAATCTTCCCATTCCCTGGAGCTACAATTACTTTGGAACAACCGTATTTGTGTGCAGAGGTGCAGACATGCCCTGAGGTTGTAATTGACTTATTTATGCTACACAGTGGTAAGTTACATGCCATTCAGACCATCATCACGAATGAGCTACAGTGTCATGTGGCGTGCATGCACCAAAAACTCACTGAGGCAGAGCATAAGATTGCAGCACGCACAAAAGAATCTCTGGAGGCACAGATAGCTCAGCAGGCAACAATGGCCCAACATGCCGAATTGGAAAATTTGATTGATCGCCTTTGTGGGGACCTTCCTAAGGTTTCCATCCCTGCCTCTATTGCGCCTCAGGACAAATTTTAAATTCTAGTAGCTTCCTTAAAGGCCTCTTGCTCTGAATTCAAAGTGATAAAGGCCGATTTTGAACAGCATATTGTGGAGTTACACGCAAAGCTCCAAGCAGAGACTCTGCTGGAAGTGCAAGCGCAACACACTGCTTTAGTAAAGGAGGCATCCGCCAGCATTGCAGCAACCGTCAACAAGGGCACTAAACTCCTGGATGTAGCCATGGGATTGTGGACTTCAATACATACCAATCCACTCCTCAGAAAAATCTCACAGGATCTGTGCGTAAAATATAAAACATTCTATGAGGTTCAAGAGGTGATGCCCACACTTGTGCTTGCTCAGAGAATGGCACATTTGCAGACAAGCCAGGTGTTGCACAATGAAATTTAAGACTTGTGGTAGAAGAAGAACATTTTGACCACCCATATGAAGCCATGGGCTGATGAGGTAATGAATTTATCGCAGGATCTAGATGTTTCCATAAAAAACCTAAGCCAAACATACCAGAGCATCAACCTTGTAGCAGAAGGGCTTACCTCTCACAAGTTGGTAGACACAACTCAGAGTGTTGCTGATCAGAGTGTGGGGGTCCTTGCACCATCAAGGAGATGAAGACAAATATGAAGAACTTAGAGCCTCTGTGACTCGGGATGAGTCACAAGATTGTGTTGGGGGACTATTGGAGCATTATCCCTTAGGACCGCATTTTTGGGGTTAAATAATAGTATTTTTGTAGTTTGAGTCATGCGCCCTAAGCATTGAAGATTCAAGGAGATTTGGGGAGGGTCAAATTCCCTTCATGAGTTGTAACGGGTTAAATGGTAAATCTAGGGCTCTCAAACCACGGTTTGAGGACCTTAGTATGAACACAGGCTAAGGTATAAGTATAATTCAAGATCGAGTTGGATAAGTCAATTTTTAATGGAAGTTAATGAATGTATGTTGATATGAAGTAAGTTTGTGTTAAGTGTTTATGTCCAAAAGGCTCTTGCTCGTTGTGTCCATGGAGACCTTAGTCTGGTTGTGGGCAGACCCTGCTCGCTGTGTGCACAGGTAGATCTGAAGAATTATAATGGTTTCTATGAACAAATGATGAATAAAGATCTGTTTTGGAAAATCTGAGTGTCAAATGCATCTCTGATTTACTTTGTGTTTTGTCTTTACGTATAATTCCCATTTCCTTTATATGATTTATGTTATTGTGATTGGATTGGATTGCATACCTATTTTACTGTTGATGAATGATAATTGGTTAGATATATTTCTATAAAAACCCAATATTACACACTTAGAATAGTTAAAGGAATTGTAAATTTGTTGTATATGCGTGCACATAGGGTTAACCTATGTTGATTAATCTAGGGTTTATGGTTAGGGTTTCTAGTGCGCAAGTCAACCTGTGTAACAAGATAGATCTGAAGACACCCACTTCATTCAATTCTCTCTCAGAATGTGGAAACATGGTTCTAGCACCCCCCCATACTACTTTGGGTGATAATTTTTCATACGCAAGCAGGGCATTGCCGAAAGGGCGAGTAGTAAGAGGTTTTTTTTGGTTACACACTAACTTTGAACCTAGGTCAAGACCCCTCAAGCCAACAGAGCTGGACCAAGGAGATGTAACCCATGAGGGGTGAACTCCCTCATCAAAACCCTATGTTAATGGATCAATAATGATGGTTTGTTGTATATTTTGTTGCTCAAGTTCAACATTGCTTTTAATGTTTTTATGATCATGAATTTAACATGAAATTCAACTAATTTACCTATTTTAACACTCACAAACACCAAGGAAACCTATGTACATGAAGCAAGAGATAAAAAAATTAATTATAAATCTAAAGATGAACTTAGCACAACAAAACTAACATTCAAGTTTATATAAAGTTGGTAGCAGAGCGAAGGTTGCAAATGTTGTTTGCCTAATTTTCTTGAGTTTTGTACAAGTAGGTTTTTAATGGTTTCACATTTGTGATTCTTACAAGGTTAAAGTTGCAGAGAGGAGAAGGGAAAATATTGGTTGCAAGTCCTGAGATGAGGACCAGAAGAAGGAGAGCCACAAGGGCACCATCTCCACCCAAAGTTTCACTCACAACTGCACTTGAAGAAACTCAATTTTTATCTCAAGAAGTTGAGATTGAAGAGGTACAAGTTTCACCAGAAGTTGAGCTTGAATCCATAGCCATCATGACAATTTTTGGAGAGACTAAAGGTATTTCAAAAGAGGAAGTATACAAGAAGGATTTCTATGAACTAACTGAAAGGGTTAGGATCCTCTTTGAAGTGAGGGACACCAGGATGGTTGGAGAGAATTCTAATTCTATACATGGAGAGGGAACCTCATAAGTCAAGTAGGATGAAGAGAAGGATTCAAAGGGCATTGGAGGAAAGAATCCTCCATCTCCACCATCTTCATCATCATCTTTATCATCTCTATCAACATTAGCTTCCACTTCCACAACCAAAACTACCCATACTCACTCAAAACCCACAAAAGGAAAAAATCCCTTACTCAAACTTGATGTCAAATTTGAGCTTCCAATATATAATGGTGAGGGAAAGGTAGAGAATTTGGACAGTTGGATACGTCAATTGGAAGTGTATTGAAGAATTCAGAACCTTCATGAAGATGACATAAAGATTCAATTGGCTTCTTTGAGGATGGAAGGATCTACACTTGTATGGTGGGAAGGAAGGACTTAAGAAGAAATTAAAAACTACGGTAAGATATCTATGTATTGGTCAAGTTTTATTTCTACCATTAAAATTAAATTTAATCCTCTAGCTTACATGCAAAATTCCATTATGGACTGGAAAAATTTTAGACAGTTGAAAGGGAAAAGTGTGCAAGATTATACTCATGAATTTAGGAGAAGAGCTCTTATTTTGGGTATTAATTTGTATTCTCAATAAAATTTGTTAAATTATATTGGGGGTTTGCACAGTTACCTTAGGAACACTATTCTCATGTTAAATCCCATAAACATATATGAGTTTTATGTTCGAGCCGCACATTTAGAAGCAAGAGGGAAACAAAATATAGATGAGAAAAGTGATAGTGAGGGTAAAGGAAAGGGAAAATTTTATGGAAGAGAAAAGAGAAATAGCTCTGTCAAAAGAGAGAAGGAGAAACTCACATGTAAACACTATTTTAAGAATGGCCATGATGAAGATCACTACTCGCAACTTCATCCAGAGTTGAAGCCAAAGAAAGGGGAAATTGTTGCTATAATTGAACATGACTTAGGATCATATTCGGGAGATGAAACAAATATTACAACCATGTGTTTGAAAGGTAAGCACATAACAAGCAGTATTTCTTCAAATTGTTCCAATGTCACTCAAGATGAAGATACAAGAATTGAAATTTTCCATATTAGAGTCGTCTCTAAACATACCAATATAGGCACACTTTTTGATAGTGGGTCGCAAGCTAATCTTTCGAAGACTTAGTTAAGCAGCTACACCTTGAAACTGTTAGACATCCAAGACCTTATCCTTTACGGTGGATATGCAATAATGAAAATTTTCAGGTTACAAGGAAGTGCATACTAAGATCCACCATCAATTCAAACTTTCTTGATGAAGTTGAACTTGATGTGGTGTCACTTGAGATATCAGGTATTGTTTTGGGAAGTCCTTATCTTTATTATAGGAAAACAATATTTCATTGCCATGAGAATAAGTATCACTTGTTTAAATATGGAATTGAGTACATAATTAGAGCGCATAATAAGAAGACAAGTTTGTCTCTTATACATGGAGGAGAAATGAAGAGGATAGTGAATGCAAGTTAGAATTTGACATTTTTAATGATCAAACATAGAGATGTTTTGAATCAAACCTTTCAAAATGATGCATCAAATGAAAATCTTGATTTCATTAAGGCTTATTATGCATGTAATGAGATGTGTTAGGACTCTAGAAGGCTGCCTTTGAAAGGAGGAGAAAAAGATGTGACATATTTGCAACAGTCAACATCAGTGTTGAGCTGTGTTGGAAACAAGATGCCAGTGCAAGAGAGTGAAAAGGTCAAAGAGAAAGTGCCAAAGAAATTTGACAAAGAAGGTGTGGGTTCCACAAGTGCGTTTTTTTGGTTTCCAAAAGGTACATGGCAATGATGAAGATACTTGGTCAAGAGTCGACGCAAGTACAAAGCAAGATCAATTAAGAATTTCCATGAAGACAGTGTGCAAGGTGAGACAGTTTTTAAGTTTCCTTTTACTAATCACCGAGGTATGAACAAGTTTGTTTCTGCAAGAAAATATTTCTTCTCTACAAATTCAGGGAAATTGCAGCATGACAGTGTCAAAAACAGCAAGAGAGGGTCACAAGAGTCAAGGAAAAAGCTTACTTTTGTGAAAATCTCCAATTGATGAAAATGGGAAAATTTTAGTGGATTGAGACTAGAAGGGTGAGGGAACTGTACCCTCATTCACATGATCAATAATCAAAGAGATTTTGGGGTCCAAAAGGATTCTAGTGGGGAGTAATGATCAGGTGCTCAGAGTAAAAGCTCAAAAAATAAAGTGCTCATAATTTATTGGAAACTAAATGAAAATGAAGAGCTTGTCGCCAGGAATCCATCGCAATTCGTTTCGTTGAAAATAGATTTCAGATGAAGAAGATAGAGTCTATTGTTCATTTTCCTAAATAGCTAAAACATTTACAAAAGTGACAGGTTGGTGACATGGTATCCTAGTCAGCAAATTTAAATATATTCTAGGAATATTCTTTAGTTTCACCCAATGACACCGTGACAAGTGTCACTACAGGATTCGCCAGAGAGGTTTGAAGGTGAATTTTTTTTTTAATGTGTGTCTGTTAAGGTTGAATTTGATTTTTTTTATATATGGAGGGGACAATCCAACTAGAGGTTGACATGTGGTGCAGCCAGGGGCCACCATGCGCCCCCTCTGGTGGACCAAGGCATGGTCAAAATCTGAATTGAATTTTATATGGTTGAAACTATGTTTAAAAGTTTGCATTACAATATCCAATGGATTAAATGTTATGTTATGGCACCAGTACATTTGGTCAAAATTCCGACACTTTTGACGTATCGTTGGAAATTTCCCCATTTTTTCTCAATTTTTTAAATCCCACCAATAACCGTCGCTATACCGACATATAGGGACATCGTCGATATTGCAAAATTTAGGAACATCGTCAATACACCAATGGTTAGGGACACAACGTTGGAAATACAACGTTTCTAATACATGAGTCGGTATTGCGACATTTGGAGTAAACGTCGCTATAGCAACATTTGGAGACACTTGTTGGTAGTGCGACAGAATGGGGGACAACCGTCGGTATTGCGACGTGTGCAGACAACCATCGGTATTATGACGTGTCCTGACAACCGTCGGTATTACGACGTTTGTGAACAACCGTCGGTATTACGACGTTAAGACGGGTTGCAGAATATTTAATAGATTGTGTACTATACAATAAGACAAGAATCTAATACATTGGAGTAAAATTTTTAAATAAACATTTTACAAATGATTTAGATTAAAAAATTAAAGTAAATCAATTTTTATTCAAATCATGTATGGCATTATTTTTTATTAAAATTATGTAGGTTATTATTTATTAAGTTTTAAATATTAATCTATTTTTTTCAATTATTGTCCAAAATATATTATCAAAAAATCCTTTATTATGAAAAAGTCCTAGGTTATAAATTTAAATTTGGTAAATCCCTAGTAATGATTAATTCTTATTATGATTTGTATTAAGCCACTTTCTATTTAATTATTGTGAAAAAAAAGGACTCACATGAAAAAATTACTTACATTAAAATAAGTGCAACATTGTTGCAAACCTCATTTTATATTTCTAAACCAAACCTAATATACAAAGGAGTTTCTTAAATTTAGAAAGGTTTAACATTTAATGTGGATGTTGAAATGATTTTTAGCTAGATTACACTATTATTACCATCTTTCTCTAGCTTAAAAATGGTTGAACCTTTTGTATGGATGTTGAAATGACTTTAACCGGATTACAACACTACTACCATCTTTTGATTGAAATGAGAATTTATTGCTTATTATGCTAAAAGTTTTATGTTCTCATTTTATAACGAACACATTTATACTTAGACAACATGTTTTGTCGAAAATTATAACAAGATTTGAAAGTGGAAATCTTCTTTATATTTAAGAGGTATATATTTTTGTCTAAATTTCTTTGAGTCATTTAAATTTATCAATTAATATTTTCTTTGGTGATTATTACTTTCACTATTAAAAAAATAAAATGGAAAATCTGTGAAAATTATACAAAATATCAATATCTTCACTTAAATATTTAATAAACAAACATATAAAATTGCCATATTTTTTTAAAATGAAAAGAAAAAAATAAAAGTACTAAGATTAATAAACGTGTATACACTGAATCATGATAAATTTAATTCTATATAATTTCGTCTCTTAAATTTGGGTCCATGTCTTATGGTGAAAAGGTGCTGAGATGTGATGAGTCTAGAATTAAAACAAGTATCATTGCAGTGGTCTATACCAACTCTTGCATTGGCTTGCACAAGGAACAACTTGATGCATTTTACAAGTTTGTGGCATCACCACTTACATCTTTGGTTTTGATTTCTAGATATGAATGAAAGTTTGATTCTATATGCACCATCTTCCTTTGCATCTTCTTCTTGACTACCAATTTCTACCCATGACTTGTAAAGTGTGAAACTCTGCATCATTTGAAGTGGGAGGATTGATTGTGTATTGTTCATTATGGGTAGTTGTGGAAGTTGAAACTAACTTGGATTGGGAGGCACTCAAGTGTAACATTATACAACCATGTTGTTTGCATGATAACTAGGTAAAACATTTGAGACAAAATATGACAATTTTAGGACAATTTTGACTAGAGAAAAAATGAAAACTAACGCATTGACACATGAAAAATAAATGACGAATGTAAATCAAAATTCCAAAGAGATATATTAGGGATGGAATCAAAATTGGCACAAACGGTGATGGATCTAATTTTGGTAGTCAACATTGTGAACTACCTTTTAGCTCTATGGTCTAGAGGTTTCAAACCCACCTAATTCATAGATATAGAGATCAGGCAATTATGCCAAGCCCACAAGAAAATTATTCGTCACAACACAATCTACAAAATTCTAAGGGAGACTAATCGAGAAGGAATCCAAAAATAACACATGCATATAAACATATATGTTTATTTTTTGATTTGTGTTATTTTTCTTAGGATATGTGACACTATAGTGAAATACATTGTCTAGGGATCCATGATAGTGTGATATATGATGAGAAGGAATCCACATCATCATGATATGCCACATGGACCAATTCTTGAGGTTAACAAGCTGGTTAGAACATATTTTTTTAGGGAAGTCAGCTTCTGGCATAGCTATATTTTGTAATAATTCCAAAATTTTCCTGGAATCTATGCCATTAAATGTAGAATGATTATGATATTTTAAAAATGAGTTCATATTAGAAAATTGGGAAAAAATTGACCTAGTTATGATGCTACTAAAATTTTTCATAAGAAAAATATTACTATGTTTTGACTACACATCATCCACACATGCGAGTGGGCATATTTTAGAGTTCACTTATTCTCTTTCACTAGTCCACTTATGTGTTTGAGTTGGTTGAGGTGGTTATTTTAGGACATATTTTTTATTGGCTCAAAATGGTTTTAGACCATGCAACTGAGAATGCTTCTTGTTTTAGCTCATATTTTGCCTTGAGAAAATTGTATTGGAACATGATATTAGACTATCACATGGTTTTCTACTAATAGTTTTGCGAGGCATCATATATATATCATTTTGGTGTTTCATAATCTAAGCATTTTGACTCCTCCTATGTGAACCAAAATTTACAGTTCATTTGGCTTCCTTTGGCTAGGCTACCTCTTCACCTAGGCTATATTATATATAATACATCAGACTAATTATATATAATATATTGTATATATTATATTTTATCTTCCACTAAGGCTTATTTCTTGCCATAATATTCTTTCCCGCTCTATTCTCCTTCCCCCGCAGCCAGACCATCTATCTACGATTTGAATCACCACAGAGTCATCGAAGGAGACATTAATCTGATAGGTTCACGTCAAAGGAAACATTAATCTACTAGGGTCATATTGAAAGGCTAAGTGGAAAATGGTAATGTGGTTTCTTCATGTTTCAAAATTGTTCAGTTTGGCTTCAAATCTCCTGTGCATGTACTCCTCGCATAATCAGTTCATGTTCTTATTTAGTCATTTTTATTATCTTTTATGTCTTGCAAATAATGATTTTTGGTGATATTTTCTGAGGTATTTAGAGATTTGGAAATCAGATTGTTTTTAGCTTGAGAGGTACATCTAGAGCACCTTCATTTTAGTACAACAATTCCATTATTTTCACACCTTAGACTGCATGCACCCAAGACACAAAACAAGGCACTTATACGATTTCTCTTCAACCATAAGTTTAACCTTTTAACTCTAAATTTGGTAGGAAATGGGTGTAAGTTTGGCCCTTGAAATATATAAATATATTAAGAGGGTTTGATGTTTCCCAAGACAATTCCTAGCCGCCTTTCAGTTGCCATGCAAGTTTGTTGGTTATATTAAGAGTTGCACATATCCTAAGCCACATATTTGTATGGAGGATTGTTTCATAAGGCTGCACAACATAAATATTACATTTGAGACCATTCATTGGGTGGTTGTAACACAAGCGTTTGAAATTAATGAGGTTTCTCACTAATTGTTTTTCTAAATGCCTCTAACAATATTTCTTTGTTTTATGCCACAACCTTACTTCAGTTGAATGTTGTTGACTTGAAATCACATTGGCAAGTAGGGTATGCTTTTAAATAATTACTTTTTGGTCTATAAATACATTTTTTATGGGTTGATGTATAATTCCTTCATTTTCTACTACCATTTATTTGATATAGTTTTGTTGCATGCAAAAATGTTTGAAGAAAATCTTGACTTACTTGCTACACATGTAATAGTGTTCACTTCTTGTCATAGCATGTTAGTTACAAGCTCATATACTAAGACTAAATCTATTCTTTGTGACCTAAAAAAATAAGGAAAACAAGATACATGCATCTACTTCAGAGATGCCTTATAAATCTGAATTTGAGTTTTGTTTGAGTCTATCACCAAATTTTTTGACAAAATATTTGAGTGAACTCTGTCACATGGATGTTAGGCTTGATGGTATTTCTTATCATTAGGATTCTTTGTCTTTCCATATGGTTAATTTCACAGAAATTTTCTCCAATATTTTTTTTTTGACTGAAACGATTATGATTTGTATTAAAATTCTCGGCATAATTGCCCATTTACAAGGTTCCAAGATTTCCGGGATAGCTCACAAGATTCCCACATAACCAATATACATCCATCTTTAATTTGGTCAAAATGAATCTTCCTGGATTCCTAGAGCCATTTCGTCGACGAGATTTCCCCTAACTTAAAGACACAAAAAAACTGTTGAAGTAAAAAACAATAAAACATAATTCACATCTATAGTATTGGGTCCCAGCTTTCCTTCTTGTTCCATACTAGAGCGCCCGCTGGAAGCAGGGAAACTTTATTTGCTTCCACATTTTCATCTTTGTTGTTGTTCCGCAATACATGGAGGAAGCTCACCTTATGAAGGGAACTATCAATCGTTTTAATTCTCGTCATCAGCGTGAGTAATCGAATATCCTTTGGACTTGAGTTTTCTACTAGAATTTTTATAATAGTTTGAGAGTCGCCTATAATTTTTGCCTCTTTGATTTTGAGTTGTTGCAAAATCTTGAGACCTTGTAGCAGCGCCATCCCCTCTACTTGGGTATTGGTGTCTTGGCCTAGACCCCAAGTGAATCTGTGCTCAATTTGGCCCTCCATGTTCTTAATAACTCCTCCTGCTCCTGCATTCCCCAAATATCCTTTTGCTGCTCCAACGAAGAACAGAGAAAAACAAGCCAAATTATTATTCCAATTGCCGAAGCTATCTTCAGACATTCTGATCTGTCAGGCTTTTTTCTTTTCCTCTTTTAAATCTCTTCAAGAGAATTGTAATCCCAGCATGTCACCCCACTCCAACTCTTGAGGGGAGAGATTCTCATATGATATAAGTCCCACATGTTCATACAAGAATTCTTTGAGAGTAATTTTTATCTTAATCGTGTCAACTTGTGCATTATGCATTTTTCCTTGGAAGATTCTACAATTTCACTCCAACCAGATATGCCAGCAGACTAATTTAGGGAGAACTAGCCAAGCAGCCTTGAACTAAGTGTTTTTTGGAATTTTACCAGGGAATCGATGAATCAAGCTAGAATGCAAGTCAAAAATGGTGGAAGGAAGCGAAATTTCTGCAAACCAGAGCTTCAGCACTTCCTTCCAGACCTCAGAAGCAAAATTACAGCCCAACATGATATTTTGGGCGTTCTCCTTGCAAGTCAAACATAATGGACAACGTGAAGGCCCAAGAAATATTTTCTTCCTGAGGTTATCAGCTATGAGAATGATATTATGATAGAGCAGCCAGTTAAAAAAATCAATTTTAGGAATCGATTTCAAATTCCATAGTCCTTTCCAAAGAGTTGGGCAAGGAGGGACATATGGAATTGCGTTCAGTTGTTTGTATCCTTGCACCACCGTATATGCTCTAGAAGTCGACCCCCAACCATGCTGATCATGTTTCACAGCACCAGACGGGGCCTTCCCTTTGAGCCTAAAGCACAGCAACTACCATGCGTTCTCGAGATCTCTGGGCAACTCCGGACTTCTCCATCCCAACCAAACGTTTTCGTTCCAAAGGGAAATGTCCCACAAAGAATCCAATCCTACATTCTTCATCCATAATCATAGATCCTGTAGCTCTTTAACCTCCTTGAGAGGCACATCATTCATGATTTTGTCCTCCAAGATGTCAATGGTTTTCCCATTCCCCAGAATCCAATATAAGTTATCCTGGATGAGTGCATGGGCTTGCATACACAGTTTGAATATTTGAGAACCATTTTTGGCTTGAGCAGGCCTGTCCAAACTTCTCTTTCTTTGCCCTGTGAAATATTTCTTCCAGAAGACCTATTCTGCCCAGCTGCCCTTAAGGGCAACTTGCCTCCATAGTATTTTGGACCCCATAGCTAAGTTCTTCTTTCTCAATTCTTTGAAATTAAGACCACCTTCCAGTATTGGTTTGGTGACTTTGTCCCAATTGACGAGTGACATTCTATTCCTGTTTTTCTTTCCACCTTTCCAAAAAAAACTTCTTATACAGCCTTCCGTTTTTCTGAGGACTCCAAGAGGGGCAAGCATAAGTGAGGCTTGGAATATTGGGAGGTTGTTCAATACTGATTTTATTAGCATAGTTTTCCTTGCTATATTAATCCAAGAGAACCCCCATGCTTGAATTTTGGATTTGAAATTGTCAAGAAGGGGGATCCAATATTTTCCTGAAGGGTTTTTCTGAAATATAGGAAGTCCTAGATACTTGAAATAATTCCATCAAATGGACTTGAAAAAGCCCCAACTTCTCGCAATTGAATTCATCTCACATTGAGTCACGTTCCATCCAAATATGTGGCATTTTCTAGCATTCAGGCTACAGCCAGAAGCATCACAAAATTCATCCACGACCAATTTAAACTGCTTGGCAGAATGGACAGAATTAGCTCCCAGAAGTAGTGAATCATCAGCAAAAAGAGCATGGTTGATCGCTTTAATCCCTCTCACAATTTGGATTCCCATTATATCCTGATCTAGCCTTTTTTTTTCTAGAATAAAGCTTAAAGCAGAGGCACGAAGAAAGAACAACAATGGGGAAATAAGGTAGCCTTGCCTTAGCCCTCTTAAGGCTTTAAAAAAATAAAAAACTCTTCCATTCACCAATGGAGCAATCCAAGGCTCATAAATACATGCTTTGATCCAACTAATGAATCTGGATCCAAAGCCAAATTTTTCCAAGACTTTAAAAAGAAAGGAATGCCTAACGCTATCAAATGCATTTGCAAAGTCAAGCTTAATGATCATACCTTTTTCTTTCCTCTTCAGACTTGAATGAACCGCTTCCTGTACTAGGATTATCTTGTCTGTTATTTGTCTTCCTTGAACGAATCCCCCTTGATTCTCCAAAATGAGATCTAGAAGAATTGTCTTCAATCTGCTAGCAATCACCTTAGTGATAATTTTATACCCAATGTTGCACAAAGAAATGCATTGGAATCTACTAAAATAATTTGCCCCCTTTTCTTTGGAAATGAGTGCAAGAAAGGCTAAACTTGTACTACCCCCAATCTTCTTACAATCTTGCGATTTCAGAACCATTCTATGTAAGTCCTTTTTAACAATCTTCCAGTAGACTTGACAAAAAATTTCCGTGAACCCATCCGGACCTGGGGCTTTATCCGGGCTCATGGAAAACAAGGCCTCCTTTATTTCCTTCTTGGTAGCCTTAGCCTCTAGTTTTTTATTCATTCTATCAGTGATTTTAAGTGGAATCTCTTATAATTGTCTATCACTACATCCCTGCTCCTCTTCTTCATTGTAAAGGCTTTTGAAATGGATGAAAGCAGCCTTTTTGATACTTGGGAAGTCTCCATAAGTTTGGATTTCATCTTTAATTTCTGTAATAGAATTGAACCCTCTCCTAGCTGGGGCTTGCTTGTGAAAGGAAGCTTTGTTTCTGTCTCCAGATATCAGCCAGAGGCTTCTGGATTTTTGCCTCCAATATTCCTCCTTCTATCTGCAAGCACTATGAAACTTGTGCTGGAGGTCTTCCTCAATTTTTAGAGACTCACTTACTATTTCCGCATCTTCCATCAAATCTTGATGGGTTTCAAGAGCTGTTTGGGCTTTATTCCTTTCTTCCACCGGGCTAGGAATGTTTTTGGCCCAACTCTTTAACTCGATTTTTACCCTTCTCAACTGTTCCTCCCAAACGAAAAATGGGGAACCCATGACTGGCCTCATCCATATTTCATAAACCCTCTCCATGAAGTCCTTTTGGTTTATCCATAGGGACAAAAGCGAAAGGGGATAGGGCCAAGATTTGTCTGGGAAGATAATGTCAGCATTATTGGTTTACGATACAAAGTACCACTAGAAAGGATGTTCATCTTAACATCAAGGCCCAGTAGCAGAAAGGAAATTTGAATGAGAAACCTATCTAGTATAGCAACAATATGCCCAGGGCCTGCTCTTTTATTTTTCCAGGTGTACTTACCACGGCACGACTTCATGTCAATCAGATCCCATTCATGAATAAGATCCTCCACCCACTCCCGAGCCGGATCCCTCCCAATACATCCTTCGTGCTTTTCTCCTTGGCTTAACGAAATGTTAAGATCTTCTGCAATAAGAATATTTTCTAGACCCTCCCCTTCTGCCATGTTTCTCAGGGATTCCCAACAAATTTCTTTTTCCTTGCCACTAACTGGGACATACACATTGAACAGGCTGAAAATCTCCTTTGATTCTTGATATTGAAGTTTTGTGAACAACCAGTGTGCATGTTCCTTTTTCGCTATCAAATTTAACTTGGAATAATTCCAGAGAGTGCCTAGACCTCCTGAGGCCCCTCTGGCTGAGACAACCAATTTCCCTCCTTTATTCCAAAATTTCTTACTCCTTTGAAGGAATTCATTTTCCTCCATTTTTGTCTCCTCGACAAGCATTATGTCTGGGTTTTCTGCCATATTTAAATTACTCATGGCTTCTTCTTTCTTCTTTCTCCCCAAACCCCTGCAATTCCAGGAGATCACCTTCATTATTTATTTTTATGAGAGTGAGGGCCACCCTTGGAGCCCTGTCCCTGATTTCTTGCCATCTTTGGATTTTTGGCCAAAAGCTTTTCCAATGTAGGTTGACTTCCTTGTACTTTGTCTTTGTACATTTCTTTCTCTCTCTTTTCCTTGGTTGAAATTCTTTCCCTTGTCGACCTTCCTACCATGGATTGAGAGTCTCCTATCTCTCTTTCCTCTTTAGATTCTTTCGAGCCTTGACTATCCACCTCCCTCGTTGTGTGCTTGTCTTTGGGTCTTTCTGATTCTCCATCCCCTTGCCTTGCATCCTTTTCCACTACAATTTCGTTAGCTTTATTGTCTTCTGTCCTTGCGTTCTTCATCACTTCCTTCTAAGGCAGATCCATTTCAGGTATTTCTTATGAAGCTAGTCCAAGAGGCCCAAACATGTTCCCCGAATCATTTGTAGGAAGGGTTTGCTGATTCGCACTAGTGCCTTTGGGCTGATGACCTTTTCCCTTTTCTTGACTTGTCGGCTTAGAGGTCTTAAGGTTTGCTTTGGATATCTTGGCCTGCTTCCAACCTTCCTCTTTCTCCTTCTCCTCCTCGCTTTTTTTTGGATAGTTTCTAGCGAAGTGCCCGTATTAATGACACCCTCGACATTTGAATGAGAGTTGTTCATAATCCAGTTTTTGAATGTGAGACCAGCTTCCAACTTTAGTTTTTATAGCTCCCGAAAGCCCAACTTCAAGGTCCACCTCCACACAGATACGAGCACAATCATATTGATCTTTATTGTTTTCCCTATCGATGAATTTTCCCAAAGAGTCCCCTATGTGTTTCAGAGAGACCCAGTTCCAGCAGTGGATTGGAAAGTTGGGCAATCTGACCCAAACAGGCACAACTGAAGGAATTTCCTTTGCTGGGTCAAAATCCGAAGTCCACTTGTTCAGATATAGCCCTTATGGCCCCATAAAGTAAGGTCCATTTCTGAAGATCAACTCCTTATCCTCTTTAGAGGAAAATTTGAATAAGAAATAACCTCTGCCCAGGAAATAGGAGGTAACATTTTGGTTTATTATTGGCTTCCAGTTCTTAATCACCTAGGCTTCCGTGGCTTTGGGGGATGGCCACAAGCCTGTAAACTATCCAACGAGCGCACGCTCAGTCATGGTCAGAGCAACCTGTATAGGTCCATCCGGAATTTCTTCTAATCTTTTGACAAATTTCGATGTTGCAATCTTCTTCTTTTTGGGTAAGGAGGCGATCAAAGAGAAAAGTGATGTTGCATTAGGAGAAAGCGAAGGAGGGGAGGAGGGGAGGCCCTTGGCGGGACCGGCTCCTCCATGGCTGCGAAAGCCCTAGCAAGCTTCAGCGTGAGGGCAGGGAGCATGAAACACAGCGCAGAAAAGTGGATATTTCATAAAAATGAAGAATCCTGAACTTTTCTCTAATATTATTATCACAGAGATATTCTATTTTCTGTATCAAAACTCGAATATGCTTCTAAATGACCTTGAAAGAGGGTCAGCAGCAATGGAAAGAGGGTCAGTGACATGGGAAATAGACACAATTTGGTTGAGTGAAGAGTGAACAAAAAAGTGCAAAAAGGATTCTAAGTCGAGGGATCTAGGGTTAGAAAAAATTTACTTTATTATTTATAAAAAATGAGAAAACCAATAAAAAAAACCCAATTTTTCCTTCAAGTTCAAATTCAACTTGAATTCAACTTGAGGTTTGGCCATGAGGTTTGAAGAACCGAATCAAACCTAAGAATTTTCTTTAGGCTCGTTGAATTTTAAACCTCAAGTTTGAATTTCGATGAACCATGTGACATAGATGGTATCAATGTTTTTAGCTTTCCAAAGGGATTTCTAAGCTTCTCAATCCTCATAGTTAAGAGTCTTTAAAAGTTAGACCACAAATATCAATCACATCATAGGCTGATAGAATATTTTTCCCTTAAGAGGCATTAAGGAAAATCAGACAAATACCACCATCTACCTACAATTCTCTCTGCCTTTTGCTACTCTTTTTCCTTCCAACATGAATCTATGGTGCTTTGTGCACCAACTGGTGGCTGGGTAAAATCATAGAATAGTTTGTCTATTACTTGAGATGTTTGCATTAGAATGTTGCTTTGATAGAGGGATATCTGATAGGATTAGTAGAATTGGGTTCATCCTCCCCACTGAGGATAAATATCCTTGTCTTGTAGTTCAGTTTATGTTTCAACTTATTGTATAATAACAGTGTCCAGTCTTTTGCCTTATGCTTCAAACTTGAAAGATAAATAGGATGGGCCAATGGGATTTATAACTTCATCAGTGTTGATATAAGGTAGAGGTGTGAAGGTTGCCCCTGATAAAGGATATTACAAGTAGAGGAAGGTTCTCAACTTGGCATTACAAAGTGATTACATCCATCTAGAATTCAAGGAATTAAAATTTTTTCTTGTCACTACATTACAAAGTGTTTGCATCCATCTAGAATTTGAAAAATCATAAATATTTCCTTGTCACTTCTTTCCCCAATTAGGTGGGACAATCTATAAGTATGAGGTGTTTCTCTTTAGTGTTTCAGTTTAGGGTGGAATTTGAAGAATGATAGATATTTGATTGTTGCTTGCTGCCCCAAATAGATGCAACAACTAAGAAGTATGAAGTGATCCTCTTGAGGGCATGTGGTTAGGTTGATACAAGTACACATTGATTTTTGTGTCTGAATACTTCCATTATGAGGAGAGAAACGCGTCATTTGTTAGTGTTGTAGAAAAGGTGGAAAGGGAGCATCCCAAGTCATGAATGTGTGAATCTATTTCTCTTTCATTAGGGTAGTAGAAAAAATTGGAAAGGGAGCTTGCCAAGTCATGAATAGGTGAATCTATCTCTTGAGATTGGGCATTGAAAGATGGGATGCTCTGTCAATGGCATAAGTGGAAAATCTTGTTTTGCTGTAGGATGTGGTGATTTGTGTCAATCCAGAGTCTTTGAGAGCCAACTTGAAACCAAGGTCATGTATCTAGTCCTTGTGTATGGAGGTTGGATCATAATGCTATCTTTCAACTCCAGAAAGTGATTAGAGTGGAAGTTATTTGCTAGGTCTATTTTCATTGACATACCCCTATGCCTTTCTTTTTCTATGTATGGTTTCCTACAGTATTTCAGAAATTTAGCTTCCATGTACATCCATCCTTGATCTTTTTATATGAGAAGGTTCAACAGAGGCCAAAGTCTGATAGTAATGACTTTGACTATGATTTTGTAAATAAAGTTTCACAACGAGATTGGTCAGCAAGATAAAAAGATACTAACATGATATTTTTTAGAATGAGAATGAGGAGAGTAGCCTTTCAAGATCTTACCAGACTACCTTGATTTTTTTATCTCATAAAAAAATATTTTATGTTGCCGTATTTTTTGGAAGAGAACCACTAGAAAACCATCCTATTTTTGTTTGTTGTTCCTTTTATGGAGAATGCAACTTCATTTAGCTCTTCTCATGAGGCTAAATTTCCAAGGCCTCTTCCAATATTTGTTGCATGCTTCTTTCCTTCTTTTTCTTTGCATCTCTATATCACAATTTCAGATGTATTATTAGGACAAACAACTAGATTATTATCAAAAAGTGCAGCCACGTAGTATACAAGCTGTTTTATACCACCAGAGTAATTATCATTGTATCATTCACATCTTACCCAAGAACCCTCTAAATTTATCCCAAGTTGCAAACAATGTCTAAGATTTTTGATAATGGTTTTGAAGCAAATTTCAAGCCTTAACCAAACTGACCTAGAAATTCAAAGATGGGAATTTGAGGGAAAAAAGAAAGGTGAAATCTTATGTATCAAAATGTAGTCCCAATTTTTTTCGGACATTCTGATTATAGTAACTTATAGATGTTTTTGAGCTATGTGGCCATGCTATGAGGGGCATCCCTATTCCATCAAAACCAATCAGGAGTTGCACCTGGCCTCATCTACACCCACTCAAGAGGTTTTGAATGTGGATCTCTGTGTTAATACAAACCTAATCACCTTACCCTTAGGTTCTACGCACCACAACCATGGGCTATAGCCTCTATTTTTCCTGTTATACCCATCAAAACCCATTCTAAATTCCTTCAAATACTTAAATTTTGGTTCTAGACAGCTCCATGGCACTCCCAAGACACCCAAGCACTTGAAGAAAATATCCTAAGATAAAGAAATTTAAGAAAATATGAACTATTAGTTGATTGAATCTTTTGCTAGCTGAAAATCACAAGTTATACAACACAAATTAATGGTTTGGCTAGAAAATATTTTGCCAACTGAAAATAAGAACAACACCAATTAATGGTTTGGCTAGACAATATAAAGCTCATAAGTTATACTTTCCAATACTTTTCCATATTGGCCTAGGTCCATCCACCAATAATGATGCAGATTTTAGGGGACTTATAATAGGCATGTAAGTGGTGTTATCAAAAGGATTAAACTCTAAAGACACATGTTTTTTTGGAGACTCCTCATTGTTCATAGACATTCTGTAGGAAAGGAGATCCAAAGAAGTCAAAAATTCATATTTTGGTGATAGAATCCATGACTTCCTCCTTTTAGTCAAAAGTTTTCAAGTTATCACATCAAGAGGAGGAGAAATAACAAGGCTGCTAAACTTAAAAATTTGGAATCCTCATTGGAAAAGAGGCACTACTTATTGAAAGAATACTTGTCCTAACTTTAACATGTCAAATATAATGGAATGAATACCTTCCTGTAGACAATATTAAAGGCTATTGAAGCAAATAACTCTACTTGCATGCAAAGAATTGAATTTTAAATCTCTTTTTTCACGTTCACTTCCCATATTCAATACTACAGTATTGAAAAGTGAGGCCTAAGTAAATATCAAAAACTCAATTCTTACAAGAGAACACCTATATGCTATTTATATCTGTGTATATTTCCCTTTTTGAAGCAGAAAGTGATGGAATGAAAAGTTGATACGTAAAGGGAAAAGAGGCCTTGCAAATCCAAATGTCAATGAATTTGCAAGGGATCTAAGAAAACATAAAACAACTTGGGTAGAATAATTAAGGATACGTAGACATTGACAGTAATGAAAAAATATATTTCTTTGAGGGAAAAGTTGGCAGGGTCCAGGTATCTTGGAGAATTTCCATGGACAGTCTACATTGGTTCTAAATCCATTTTTAGAAAACCTTATAGAAAACACCAGAATAAATATTGAGGATCTCAAATCAACAGTGAACCCTACATAAGTGTTTACAATCAAAATAAAAACAAAGGAAAAACTCATGAAAAACTGGAAAAACTCGTGAAAATTTGTATTGTGAATAAAAATGTTAATACACTACCAATCAATTACGTGTTGGATGGTTGATTCTGACACTGATGGGAAAGAAGGCACTTAAAATATGCGATTCTATGTTTCTTTCTTGGTGCCTTCCCAACTTTTTTTTTTATATTATTGTCCTAAATTATTAGAGCCTTGAAATTCCCATATGATTTTCTTCGTGCCTTGTCTCCCTTTGTAATCAATTAGAGTTCTAAAATATCTAGAGCCTAAGAAATATACTAATTTATTTTTAGTTAGAGTAATATGTAATAAAATGTTGTCTCTTAAGTATAGACAATTAGATAGTAAATTCAAATCAGGCAATGTGTCATCAACTAGATACCTTGAAACAACAAACAGTTCATTCACAAATTTTAATAGGGTCAACCTTCACATACAAAATTGCATTCTGAATTAGATTGGTTATATGATTGAACTGGAGAGTAAGATACCTTTATTATTATACGTAACACAACTAAAACAAAAGGTGTAACATAGGTATCCACTTACTCAACAACCATTTGCAGAGATAAATATTTCAAAGGAATCCTCTTCAAATATTCTTGAATTCTTGCAACTTTCTCCTCAAAATGTGTCTCATCAGCACAACAACTTCTCATGTGAAGAATTAATTGTCAATAATTTGGTTGTAAGGTAGAATTATATCTACTCATTGGAATTTCTTGTTGTCATTGGCTTCAAATTCATGCCTCCCACCTTAGAAAATGAAATCATATTGAAATAAAAGTAAGATGATCTCAGCTACCTTAAGGATGTCCCAAGGGGAAATTTTTTTTTTTGAAAGGAATAAGAAAGTTCTTTGTATGTCAAGTTTGCAATTGATGTAGAAGCCAGAGTCCCTACGTGTTATCCTGGAGATGAATGACCCAAGCTACTCCCAAACTCCCTCTTGTTTGAGGAATTACATGCTACTAAAGACTTTCTTTTCCCATATTCAAAATGAATGAGAATTTTTCCACGAACATCTCTCACCATCCTATCATAATAGATCGTTAGATCAAGTAGAAAGGCCATTAGATTCTTAAAACATGTTCTTGGTTCTTTTATTCTCATCTTCTGATAGAAAATAACTTCTCTAGAAGAGATATAGTGAATAAATGGCCCTCCATCATGCACTTTAGTGGTTGCTGGTTCAGGCAAGGTTTGATAAGTCCACATTGATATCTAATTCGGTGTGGTTTTATCCAACATAGATTTCATGGATAAAAAATTGGCATACAACAATGTATCAAGTATCAACACTTAGTGCTATTATTGCCTCTCCAAAATGGGAACTAAAAATTTGTTGATCCACACTTAGAAGCTAATAAAGCTCAACTTGAGATCCTGAATATTGGGGATAAAAAACATGAATGGAATCCCCATCAAAATCTGCACCAAGTGGCCACCATATTAGAAGGTTAATAATCATTATAGAGCCCAAATGTACGTATGATTATAATCCATGTAATGAATGTTTGTGGACACTTGGAGGACCATTAATCAAAACAAAATCCTTATCATGCAAATCTATTTAAGCTAATCTCTAGGAAAAATTTTCCTCCCTTGCATTTGAAGCCCTAAGAAGGAAAGCTGTTGAACCACTTTCTTAGCAAATATTGCATTTCCACTATCATTTCCTAGCTCATTCATAAATATATTTCTTTGAGAATTGCAATGAGCAAGAACCAAATAATCCAAACCTGCACTAAAAGCATCTAAGGATAAAAATTCAATCAAAAAAAGTTCAACTGAATTCAAGCACTTCACTGTCGCTCCTGAACCTTTGCAATTAACAATTTCATTACAAATTTGAGTAAGAAAACTCAACAGTTGTGTTTTATGACCATTGAATAATATAATTTCACTATTTCTTGTGAGAAGCCCATTCTCCTCACAGTTCAAATCAAGAGGTAAGTCCATCTGAAGAAGTTGCTAGCTATCCAAAATGGCCCTCTATCATGCACTTTAGTGACTGCTGGTTCATGTAAGTTTCCATAATTCCACATTGATAGCCGATTCAATGTATTTTTATCCAACATAGATTTGACATATTATGATGTAATCAAATTTTGGAGGCCCAGGTGTAACTATAGTTTTAAAAACACACAACCCAAGATCACCTTGAGCCGACTATTGACTGGGAAAGTTCATCATCCCACTAGTAGTGGGACCACTCGTTATAAGGATCTGGCAAGGGCACCGTAGATAAGAAAGTGTTGTCTTCATATATAGTTCATAGCCCTTGTTTTCCATTTGATCATGCAACTTCAAAGCCTCTAAGATCTTGTTCTCTTTTATTAGCCCATAAATTATGGTACCATATGTAATTATGTCAGGCATGCAGTCATTCTCATTCATTTCTTCGAGGAGAATGAAATATTCATCCAATTTCCCTCCCTTGCAATATCAATTGACCAATGCATTATAGGTCACTACAGTTATCTTTATTCCGCTCATTAAAGCTTCACTGAAAATCTCTTTAGCCTCATCTAATCTACCTACTTTGTAGAAATTGTCTACTAGCAAGGTGTAAGCATAAATATTTGGCTTACAACCCTTACTTTTAATTATACTCAACCACTCCAGGGCCTCTTTAACGCACAAAGTTTATGTATTAGAAAGGTAAATTTAGAAATTATTTCAATTTTCATTTTGTGTTTTCAAGTTAGATATTGTTTTCAAGTTTTCACATTTCTAAAATTATTGCAATGTGACATATTGATAGTGGCAGTACAGGAACAACCCCAAGATAGGTAAACAAATAACAATTTCAGTTTCATATTAGTTTCTTTAACTTTAACAAACAATTTATATATATATTTCATGCTTCTTATTTATTTCATAATGTGGCAAGATGATCACAGAAAGGGGTCAGCTGAAGAACATGTAAAGTGCCAGCTTTGTTCTATCTTCAAGTATTTTAGTTCTTTACATAATTGAAATAATTTTAATTTTTTTCAAATATGCAGACGTATGGCCATGGGGCGCCTGATGATTCCCTCAATGAGGAAGAGTTTTCTTCATCCCCATGTCCATTGGTGTTACTGCAAAAAAAGGCGTGAAAAGAAACCGTGGAACTTGAGTGTTTAGTAGATGTTGTGCCTCTGATCCGAATGGAAAATGGCATCAACCCATGGTATTCATCTACCCATGTTATCCATCCACCCATGGAATTTACCCATGGTATTGTAAATGGCATCAACCCATGGTATTCATCCACCCATGATATTTATTCACCCATGGTATTATAAATGACCCATGGTATGTATCCACCCATGGTATTCATCCACACATGGGATTTACCCATGGTATTGTAAGTGGTATCTACCCATGGTATTGGCCCATGGTATCCACCTACGGTATTGTATCTCAAAAAAGGCTATAAATAACAAGCCTCACTTTGTAAAATGACAGATTTTCCACCACAATGTAGCTTCTATATTTATTCTCTGTTTTAATAAAACAAGTTTCTTTGTGGTTTTATTTTCTTTGTGTTCTCTCTTTTTTTCTGGCATTCTAGTTTTGCAGATCTTGTCAGATCCATTTCAATTTTTTTTAGATCTTGGGGGGCTCCCCTCAAGATCCGGATCAGTGGTATCAGATTCAGGTTACGCCTCCATGGGACTGAGGGTTTAAAACATATTTCAATTTCAATGCTTTGCAGCAATCTTCAGCAAAATCCATGATTTTTTTTGGGCGGCGAGTTTTCAGATCAGATCTGAAAATTTTGGTGAAAAATTTGCAAAAACAAATACCAGATCTGGATTCCTTGCAAAAAAACACTCAAATTCAAAAAAAAATCGGCCAAATTGGAGTTCGGATGAGGGAGATATCGCTAATTCAAAATCAACAATGTTGAAGCAATTTTTCTGACGACAATTCATGGACGGCGGCTCTCCTGTCATTTTTCGAAATTTTTAGTGCAAAATTTCAAAAGAATGGATATATATCTGAGCTCCTCCTGAAAAATCACCCAAGTTCAAAAAACAAATCGGTCGAATCGGAGTCCAGATGTGGGAGTTATTGTTGATTTAAAATCAACTATTTTTTCAGAAATTTTGTGACGACGAAACAGTTCCAGCTCGAATCTGCCGGTCTAGATTCTCTAGATAGTGGTTTCAAACACATGAGAAGATGTAGAATGATCATTCCATTTCCAAAAACAATTTATAATAAATATTTTGAGTTATATTGACCAAGTTATTCTCATTTTAAATCTGGAGCAGTATTCGGAGCAGGTTCCCTTTGGAGACGTGCCCTCCCACCCTGCTTTAGTAGGCACCTGCTTCACATTCATCAGTTTCATCATAGCAGCATTCGGCTTGGGTTATTTGGAGACATACCCTCCCACCCCAAGCTATGTAGGCACCTGCTACTTCATCAACAATCAGCATCACAGTTATGGGTCAACTGCACAAAATCATTTTCATCGAAGTCCATTTGCTAGGCCGCACACTGTTAGTCACACAGTTGGTCACAATCATTACAGGGTATCTCTATCCTTGGATCTTTGTTTGTCATGGTTTTGGTTCATCCACAAACCCACACTTCATCGAAGTCCATTTGCTAGGCCACACACTGTCAATATCATAGTTGGTCATAAGCATTACAGGGTATCTCTATCCTCGGATCTTCGTTCATCATGGTTATGGGTTAACTACACAAAACCCTTCTCTTCAGTGGCTCTTCATATTCAATAAAGGTTTCTCAGGAGGGAACTTCACGCAATGGGGACCATTGCTTCGTAAGGAGGGAGGAATGATCCGAATGGAAAATGGCATCAACCCATGGTATTCATCTACCCATGTTATCCATCCACCCATGGAATTTACTCATGGTATTGTAAATGGCATCGACCCATGGTATTAATCCACCCATGATATTTATTCACCCATGGTATTATAAATGACCCATGGTATGTATCCACCCATGGTATTCATCCACACATGGGATTTACCCATGGTATTGTAAGTGGTATCTACCCATGGTATTGGCCCATGGTATCCACCTATGGTATTGTATCTCAAAAAAGGCTATAAATAACAAGTTCACTTTGTAAAAGGACAGATTGTCTGCCACAATGTAGCTTTTACAGTTATTCTCTGTTTTAATAAAACAAGTTTCTTTGTGGTTTTATTTTCTTTGTGTTCTCTCTTTTTTTCTGGCATTCTAGTTTTGCAGATCTTGTCAGATCCATTTCAATTTTTTTTAGATCTTGGGGGCCTCCCCTCAAGATCCGGATCAGCCCCAAACACCTGAATTAGGAAAAAGGATAAGACAACTTATGACCCAGCTAGAAACATATACGATAATAACAAAAAATCAAAAGGATATTTTTTTTGTTCTACATGAGATCAATTGTGATAGGTTGATTTTTAATTTTTACATTAACTAATCTAACAAAAAAAATCTTTTGTATGTAGCATTTTCTGAGACCTGATGCCACCGGTGTTGGTCTTAGTGGGACACAAAGGAAAGAGATTTCTGAGGAGCCCTCTCATACACCTTCTACACCTTTAGGTGGTAGCCAAGAACGCACCCTGCCCAAGAAGACACACAACCAACCATTGAATGTGTTGGCAGTGATGAGGCTGGTATGGCCAACTTTATTATTGCATTTCCTGGAGCTACACATGTCACCTCCACGGGGACCATTCCAGGCACGTTTTTTGGTGAAAAATGAAGGTGTTCCTATAAAGCAAGTACAACTCCCAGGTAAGTTTAAATATTTTAACTGTTTCATGTACTCTATCTAAAACATATTTTATCATAATTATTATTTTTAAATTAATGATAATATATTTTTTCTGTGTAGGAAACAATGATTTCTAAAGGGCCTTGAAGAGCAAGGCGTTGGTAATTTTTGGCCCAACCATACGCAAAAGGTGGAATTCCCAGAATTCCAACTTGAAAAAAGAACTTCTAGATTATCTAGAAGGCCTTTTTGGGGTGGGCACATTTGATAGAACAGCGGTCGCCCGGACAGTTGGGAAATATATGAAATATACCTGGGACACCTATAGGACGCACTTACAAATTAACTCTAGATATGAGCGTCCTCTCACAGTTCTAGAGAGGGAGTGGAGAGCACTCATCAATGATGGAAAAGAGAAAAAGGCCAAGAAAGAAGGAAAAATGCTAACTGGACCCGCAAGGTAAATTACAACTTTAATTCAATAGCTTTAATTTTCTCTATGTCTAAAATAAAATTGTACTACATAATTGACTTCAAGCTTTTCATGATAGGTTGTCTGACACCTCGAAGGCAACCAAAGCTAGGATTGAAAAAAAAAGCCATCACAAGCTAGGCCAGAGTGGCTACTTGAAATTAGCTGCAAGAATTGTAAGTAGCTAAACATCTTATAATTAATTGTATCGCCTTCCAAAAAAATTTTAATCCCATAAAATAACATTAAAAATACACAATCATATGTAATGTAGGGTGATGACTTTGGAACGGAAACCACAAAGGAAGACAGAGAGATCGCTTTCTGTTTCGGCTATCAAGCCGTAGTTGAATGTCGTAGAAGCTTCAGACAGGTCCCAAGATCCAGAATGCCTGATAAGGTAAAATGTTAACCTTTCAATATGTTTGTTTTCATCCATAAATTTAATGTCTAACAAATTTTTTTAAATCAGGGGAGCAACACTTTCAATGAGCCAAATAATCCAGTTGTAGAGCAGTGCGTTGAGAGTGAAATATTTCCAGAAGTACATGGTCCTCACGTGCAACCTGATCATTATAGTGGGGGCCAGGCCGACAATGCTACTATCAGTGAGGGCCATGACGGTAATTAATTTCCACTTATAATTTTTTCTAATTATACCTTGAGGGTTTTGTCCTTATAATGTTTTTTGTTTAAATGACAGAGAATATTGTACTTGAGCATCCTACCACTAGAGAGGAACACAGGGCAATGGTTCCAACGGTGACAACTGGTGCACTAGGTAAATAATCTCATTGCAATCTTTTTATTGATATTACCGAACTAGTTCAATGATATTTAAAAACTGACAATTAAAATTTAATATTTTTTTTTTTTTGAAGGCAATGCTCCGTCACTGCATGAGACCAAACATCGTGAGTATGCAACTAGGTCAAATATGTGGGAAATGCATGAAATAGAAGTAGAGCACAATGATGTAGTTAAGAGCTTTAAAAGTAGGAATAAGAAAAAGAAAATTTGATAATGTAAAATATTGTATTATTATAAGACAAATGTTACCATACTTGGAACCTTTTTTGCATTATATAAAAACTCATTTATCATACTATTTTTATGTCAAGCACTTTCAATGTTTTCTTACATACTTTTTGTTGCATTTATTTTTTATTAGTTATTGAATTATTATTTTTCTGCTCATGAAAGTAAAAAATGAAATATAGATTGGGTATTGGGGGTAAGGGGCCATAAGAGCATCTACCTTCATGTGGTTGGCCCTGTTTAGTAGAGAATAATTTATTGGAGTGATTTAATCTTGGAGCAAACCTCCCTCAATCCAATGTAGCAACAAAAAAGTCACTATTGACTAGTTGCTACTCTTTCAGATCGTGGGAGGCTTGTTCCAAGTTCAGGCGACTCCAATAAATTGTTCTTGAAACGAAGAGGATATTATTCAGGCATGTTTTGACATTGTCAACCTATGTTCTAACATTATCATAAGAATGCATCTTAGAGTAAAAAATACTACATCAATTACTTGTATTTATTGTATATATAATTATGGATTTTGAATGACGTGGAAGCGTAGGTACAAATCCTCTTGCATCATGAGAAATACAACTTGTCAACCAGGGTCATGTCCAAGATATTTTTTCCTGTGCACTTGACCAGGTTCGTAGTGTCACATTTTGTAAGTTCCTTTATAGTTCATAATTCAGGATGAAGCTTGTTCATGATTATTATCTGGTTTTTTGTATGTGTTTTTTCCTCTATTTGATTGTAAGTTTGAACATGCTTTTAAACATTGAAACATTTTTTGTTTTTATACTTACTTGTTCTAGTTATGGTGATATAACCACCATTGTATCATATCCATCTTATCGCATTCCCTTGGGTTGTAGTTAGGTACAAAGGAACTCCAACCAGTTCCAATTCCCTCACATTCTAGTTACAAGGACCATTGGAATAATTGGCAAATACCTCGCTGGCTCAATTTATTTTGGAAGGCCTGTATCAAGTCAAAATAGCCATTCTTCACCTCATTTATTTTGGAAGGCCTTACTCTTGGCCAACAACATAAATTTAATATATGTGGGTTCCCAAACCCAATGACCCCTTTTGTAGTACAATGAGCGCCCATGTTCTGGTAATTGTATATCTGCTATATTAGCCTAGGAGTGGACCTAGAGTATTTGCAGCCAATTGCTCCCTACCACCATTTTCTATAAGTCTAGTCTGTTAGGTCATAAACTCTCTTGGGTCATTTAGTTCCAAAAAACATGCCAATTATTTGGATTTGAAATCTTATATCTCATATGGAAAAAAAATAAAGATTAAATACAAGTTTATTTAAAAATGCTTAAAATTGCAGCAAATTTACTTGGTATCGTGGTGTTATAATATGTGTCAAGTTTGAAACCTTCATTTGTAGGTCTAGGTGCAGGTTAGAAAGTTGGACCTAGATCTAACAAATTACATTGATTCCTTGAATTTTTTCTAGGGGTTACTCCATGTACGTAAAATGATTTCCACCCAGGATTCAAATCTCCCCACTCAGCCCAGTCTTGCAAGGTTGAAGGGTTCACCCAACACAAGGTTTATCGTACTAAGTGAACACAATGAGATCTACAGATTACCTCCTCCTCATTCAGATGATGATAAATTTTCTTGAAGATCACAATCTCAATTTTAGCTAGGTTGACCTAGTTTTGTGGTCACTTAGACACTAATAAAATTATCTTATTGCATCTTATATTATCTCCTCACGCTCATCTTCCTAGAATGGGATAAGCCACTGACCAATAGAATGATGGATAGGACACTTGTCACCCCCAACTAAGGGGGCTGACAATGAAGGCTAGGGGAAAAACCCCAAAAATAAGGATGGCTTTATGATGGAAAATTGGCCTGTATTTTTCCTACAAACATCAATCTATCATCACTAACTATTTATTCTATGCAAGGTATCTAAAGTCGCTCTACCGTTTCATTTTAATCCCAAGAATTCACTACACGAAACAAAATCATTGTTAATTTTTTTCGAGTTAGGATACAATTTATAACGTTAAAAAGTTGGTATTGGTTATAGGTCTATAGACTTGAATATTTTCTATTTGAATTACATCAATATTTAAAATAATTACGTTTATGTCTGTGTGTGTAATCTTTGTGTGTGTATGTGTGTTGGCTCACACACAGACACAACGTTGAGCCATCAAAGATGAATCTCAAAGGTGTTTTTCAAAATATAAGTGCACATTAGCATTATTGAGCCAAAAATGCCTGCATATTTCCTTCTCATGAACAAGTACCAATGTGGAAAATCCATGAAATATAATTATGTCAACTTTTTCACGTAATTCTTCCACATTTTTCCAAAAAAACACATTTCCACATGCTCTTGTTTTCTCATTTTTCTAAGCAAGGAAATGGGAGCGTGTTATGCTATTTATGGCGAAGGTTGTTGTGTCTACCTGTAGGTGCCCTCCTATGGGTCAAGGCCTACTACTTCTTTCTTGTCACTAAAAAACTTCAGAGACAGGTCACTGAAAATCTCAGAGAAGATGTCTGAAAATCTCTGTTTGTAGACTATTTGAAGATCACAATATCAATTTGCAGTGAAGAACAGTAATATATTCATTGGTATGTGGAACACCCACATGGAAGATAACATGCCATTGTTATTTGTTTCATGATGTTGTGGCACTGAAGTAGAATGATGCGGCACACCTATGTCGTAGATGGTGTATCATCATGACATGGCTCATTGGTGATGTGGTGATGACATGGTGAAAACATTGCACTAATGTGGAACTGACATGGAGAGGAAGTGGAAGGTGATATGGAGCACCTGTCGAGGAATTGATTCCGAGAAATTTGGAATCCATTATTTGGCCTATCTCCCAATACTTATAGAATCTAAAAAATTTCAGTTATATTAATTGTAGCTACAAATCCAAAAGAAACCTAAGATAGTATGAAATACTTGCAGCTTCCTAATTATGTAGCCATGATATGATATTGTTATGCATTACGTTGTTAGAAGCATTTATACAAACTGATAATAAATGAAAATAGGCTATCCCAGTTGGGCATGATGTCAAGGTGTTGCCATGATGTCAAGGTGTTGCCATGGTCTATTCATGCTTGGGAATGATGTCAAGTATTATTCTAAATTTAACATTAAACACGATGTATTTTTAATGGACATAATATTATAAATAATAGACACGTATTATTTCCATAGGTATTCTTTATGGATATACCTGATATTGTTATTTACCTTAGTAAAGGGTATAAGGTGATGTTATCAAATATTTTTAGTCATGTTTTATTGTTGGGAAGTTTTTCTTGCTACAGCAGAAAGAAAATGGAGTCGTGTTTTAATGACTGGGTAGTTTGCCTTGCTACAACAACAAAGAAATTTTTTTGTGTTTTAATTATTGGGCAGTGTGTCTTGCTACAGTAGAAAGGAAATGGAGCCATGTTTTAATTACTGGGATGTATATCTTGCTATAGTAACAAGGAAATGGCCATCGCTAAACTTCACATCTAGTGGCTCAACACTATTACCATCACTAACTTATTGCCCATTGACCACCAAACTAGTGGACTTATCCAACTTTGGTGTTTGTGTTAACCAACTGAAATTAGTTATGCATTTTTCCTTCAAAATTTTGCAAAATATTGTTGAGTCATGGAGTATTTTACACTGTAATGGTAGCATAAGACTAATTGGTATAATTTGTGTGATTTTCATATATATTTGGTCTTTATATGAGATATTTCCATCACTTGAGTGTGTAACCATGCTAAGCACTAGTACAAAGACATTCCATTCTTGATATGGTAAGATTCTTGGACATGTTAATTCCTTTGTGACTTGGCATTTCCATGGTGCTTTTGACGTTTATTTCACAAGGAAAGCTTCATGGATGATAGATCATAATAGGAATGTCAATAATGTGTACACTAGGATATGAGATTAAGATTTTCATGTTATTGGTTTTGTTCTATCATAATACCTCTCTTGTATGTACTACAAGAGTAATCACCTTATTTAATGGTTTATAATTGGGTATACACTTGATACATGCACCATGTATTAAATGAATGCAGGTATAGCAACGTATAGAGGCCTCCCTTTGAGCAAAAAATAGGACTTATTTAGAGGTAGAAGTATGAAATGATAGTTGTAGGTTTCATTTCCCTCTTTACAATCCTCTTGTGTTGACTCCCTTGGAGGAATTTCAAGCATAGCCTTCCAATATTGTAAATGAAACCAACGGGTTTTAAACCTATAGAACACATCTGATAGAACAATGTTGTGGTCCTTTTCATTGGGTTGAAAAATAAGTGTAAGGACTGGTCTTATTCATGCATGCATAAATCCTGGATCCTTATGTTATCACTGAGTAGGGTGCCATTATAGGTAGATCAAACTTGAGGTGATAAAATAATTTCTTTGACATATGAAAAAGTATCTAGCACCCATCAAGCACAACTGAATATCACAACCATCAAGTACTACCAACTGACATATCATTGATGTCTGATACTTTGTTGAGTATCAGTTATTACCCTAGAGCAATGCCACATCGGACTATAGAATGACTACATTTATCCAACATTATTTAGTCCAATATCCTTTCCATAACCATATATCATATTTGCAAAGTCTTCTTTAGCACTATGATCTATATCAATAGATAAAAGTACATCACATCACTATGATTTAACTAATAGACTCAACCTAACTGGTAAATAATTTCTTTGGCATACAAAAAAGTATCCAATACCCATCAAGCACAACTGAGTATCACTGATCATTGAGTACTACCAAGTTATATACCACCAGCTGCTACTAAGTACCGACTCTATTGACTATCAATTATTATCCTGTAACAATGTACACCATAATATAGAGGGTTTGCATTTGAACAAGACAAGCGTGCAATTAGGACTAAGGAGCCAAAAACAACCCCATAGCAACCAACTACATTAACTATTTCCTTTTGAAAATTAATGTCTCCTTGGATCCCCTTCTATCCAAGAGAAAGACTATAAAGTGGCAGTGACCCACTTCCTAAGACAAGCACTTGAACGAATACTCTTGATTCTCTAAAATTACTACTCTCGGCCTTGTGGTGGAATATTAAATCAAACGAGAGATATTTTGGAATGATTTACATCTATTTTGGCTCGTTAATGTTTCTTTCGTTAATCTTTCTTCTATCCAAAAAAATCCTCAACCTCTTTGGTGAATGATATTCCTTTATTCGCAAACTTTGTGGCAAGGTATGCCACCTTCTTTGGCATGCTTGCAGGCTCTCATCTCCCAACAATCTAAAGGTATCTTCAAAATGAAGATTTTCCTACTCCTAGTTTTTTTTGTAGACAGTTGTCATCGGTCAATCTTCTACTATAATCATTTGGTTATAGTGATAATGCGAGGGCCTTGTATTTATTCCATGATCCACAAAGGTTATTATATCTCTTTTTCCATGAGTCTTTTGATTTATTCTGCCATGGTCTCTTCACGGGTCATCCAGGAGGCTAAAGGAATAAATTTCACATCACCTAGCTGAGAGTTGGGGTCCCACACATTCATAGCAGGCAACATTAAATTATCCATATAAAAGTCTGCCATCTTATCCCTATCTTGAATGTTACACCTAAGGAAAAAATCAATGAATCTTTTGATGTTTTGGAAAGGAGGGGATCCTTGTTGGGCTAATACTCTAGTCTAAAATTGGCACCATTAGTATTTGAAGAATAGAGAGTATGTTTTTAATGGATGTCTAGAGTGTGTCTACTAATTTGTCCAACCTTGATTTTGATCATCCAAATACATTTCTTGAAATTTTTTTAGCCACCTTATTGATGCCTATGAAGCTGCCCCCAACAAGCCAATTTGTGAAGAAGGCAATGATCCCATCTCTGTTGATTTAGACCCCAGAAACTTGATGGAAAGTGTCCATCCTCACAGGATGAGCATTGATATGTAAATTCACTAGGTTGCATCGTAGTCCGATTGTAGTAGATATGTGGATCTCAGATTGTTGGGCTCCAAATATGTGGGGACAAATCTATGTTTTTGCACTTTGAAGAGGTGTTTTTTTCTTTCTTGTTCATATCTAAAGAAGATTAGGATTTAATATTTTGCTCAGGTCCTTATTTTACAGTATTCCAGGCACTGTTGCACTGTATCTAAATCCTTGGTCTCTAAACGTCAATACAATGGAGGAATTCTCCTCGTTTTGTTATGGGTTTGCATCCCATTTTTTTTATTGATCTTTTGGGACAAGGCTATTCTAAAGGATATCGATGGTGACTTTGGGAAGTTACTTGAAGTGGCAGAACACAAGGGATGCCAATTTTTGCGTCTTGTATTTGTGTTGAAGTCAAGTTGGATAAAGGTCTCATGGAGGCCATTCCTCTATAGCTGGATGAGAGGATCTTCCTCTAAGAATTGTATTACTATCAACTACCTTTCAAGTGTAATATTTGCCACAGATTTGGCCATTTTTTTAGGAATTGCTAGCAGGATGCTCATTCTACTCCTAATAAATCTTAGGGGAACAAGGAACAAAGAAATGAAGAGGATCAATCTCAATTAGGATAGTGATGATTAAGAATAAAAATATAATTTGTACAATCAAAGAATCAAAAGCTCCCATGATTGATACGTCTAGGTCTAGTTGATTTCATGTTGTAAGAGTCTCAAAGATGTAAGAAGAAAACTAATTTGTTCAATCGAAGAATCAAAAAGCTCCTAAGATTGGTCCATCTAGCTACTCTTGATTTCGCGCTCTAGGAGTCTCAAAGACGTAAGAAGAAAAACAATTTTTACAATCAAAAAATAAAAAAGATCCCAAGATTGACCTACCTACCTCCAGCTGATTTCATGCTCTAGGAGTCCAAAGGTGTCCGGGACGGCTAAGGAAGGAGGGGATTCATTTCCTCAACTGGGCACACCCCAAGCACAAAGGCACATTTATTCCAAATGTAGTGTAAACCTCCAAGCAGGGTCCCCTATAGCAGAGGTGGAAAAATGTTATTTCAGTCACCTGATGACATCAAGATATTTAGACTACCCAAGCCGAACAATAATCTGAACAACACCCCATTCATACGGTCACAGAAGAAGAGAGAAGAATGGAAACAAAACAAGAAAGGGTTAGTCCTCAAAGTTATACTAAAAATAGTGCTCCCTATAGTGCACTATACTGAAAATAGTGCACTATACTAAAAAATAGTGTGTTTGCCTTGTAGAATGGTACTTTGGAGTAGGTTAAAAAACTTGTTAGTACTCTCAATGAAGAAGAAGTGCCATATGAAGATGTTGTGGGTAAGTATGAAGTAGATAAGGCTCCCTGGAATCTGGACCGTAAATTCATGCTCAGAATTAGGTTGAAAAACTGGTTGGTACTTCCATTTGAAAATAATTTTTGTCAAATAACATGAGCCATACATGTAGAATGCTATAATTTGTGTCTATGTGAAATGATGAACCTATGCTAAGGAAGAATATTTTCCTATCCATAGAATCATTGGAAATTGCTGTAAGAATATGCTTTTTACTTGAAGATGTGCTTTTTGTTATTTCTGGAGCAATTTTGAACTGTAACTTATTAGTGTGTACTTAGATGTGGTACAGAAAAGAAATTTCTTATGATTGTTTTGAAAAAAAAAAAAGTGTATATGTACACAGGGGAATATGGTTTTGAATAGTTATTTTAAATGCAATTTTGGATAATTTATTTTGTTGAATAATAAGTCTTCTCTATTAGGGGGGAAACTATGGCAACATTAAAAATTCTTGATATTGATACTTTTTCAGAACAGAGATAAATTTATACTGCATTTTTTAAATTAGTAGTAGGCATCAACTTCTCCTGGTTCTTTTGGGTCCTATTTTAAACTCAAGTACATAGGTTGCCATTTTCTTTTAGTGTAAAAACGTTAAATTTTGTAGCTATTTTTAACATAAGTCTTGTCTGCAGCTGCCTTGTTTCTAATGATTTTCAAGGTGACTGTATGTAACACACTACTCCTATGAATGTTTAGACTAACCAAAGTATGAGTTATACTTAATGCTTGCATAGCATATGATATTTTGAGTAAGTTTATCTATTGTGGTCCTTTTCACTGATATCTTATATGTTGGAAACACTGAGAAGGAGTGAATCAATATTTTTCTTACAGTTAGTTAATTATAATTTTTCTCAGAATTGTTGCACAAGCATAAGCTTCAGAATTAAACCCTCGATATCTTTTCGTTGATATCTTTAACGTTCTGCTCCACATACACTAGTAACTTCTTATTTATGAAGATGTAAACCCTTCTCTATCCATAACAACTGACAGTGATGGAGATAAAAATACACTGAATTTAGTGGGATCATAAGTTTGTGCTTTAGCAATATTCAAAACTTCAATTTCAATATTGTATTCTTCATATAAAGGTTGCTAGAAATTATCAGAGTTTTTCTCAAAATTGTAGCACAAGCGTAAGCTTAAGAACTTTACAAGGACACTATTTAGGCCACCATTATACAAAAAATATGTCCTACAGAGGGTTGTAGACATTCCCTTCAGATCCATTTTCAAATGTCAAACTTGCACAAGGTATACCAGATCTTACTTCTGCAACATGATTTACCTTAGTTTGTAGACAAGATTCTCAAGGACAGGCTTCAATCACAATGCAGATTCACCATTAGTTGCTATGTCAGAAATGTCCAAATTAGACCCTAAGATTGGTACTTTGTATTAGGTTGTGCCCTTGGATTAGCCCAACGGACAATCTTAGTAATAATGAGATGTGCCTCAAATGGTTGTGCCTTACAACCCTATGTCACTGAATTTGTTTGCCAAGATGACTAAGAAGATGTATGCAATTCTTTGTTTGAACAAGGTTCCCAAATCAATTCCTCCAAAATTTCTCTCTGAAATAAAATATGCTTCTAAGATGGATGGTCGAATTAACTGTGAGCTTTATTGCAAACAATCAAGGGCTTGGATCACAGTTTGGAGTGCCAAAAGTTTTAACAGGATAATTTAGGGCTCACACAAGTAAAAAAAAAAGGTAAAATCAAGCTTGAATAGGGTTGAAATAGGGTGGATGTCTGAGGCCGATTTAAGAATATGGCCGATTGCACTTCCCTCTCATCTTTAATTGTTTATTCTTACTCAAAATTGATCTCTGGATTGATACCTATAATAAAAGATTCATGGTGTTGATCCCTTCAGTTTCTATCCAAGATCCCCTTAATGTTATCTACCTCTCTCTTATCAATGATCTGGAAACTACTTGCAATGGAAAATGATTGATTTCCCCAAGGGTTAAAACCCAGAAATTTATTTCGGCAATAAAATATACTTTATAATAGTTGAAAAATGTCTATTTTAACCCCAAAAAACTAATGATAAAGATTCCTGAAGATGCTTATAAATTATCACGAGTAATTGTTGGCAAGAGTTTGACTATTATAAATGCCAAAAATGTTTCTGTTTCTACATATTCAGATTATTGTGGCTTTAGCAGCAATACGATTGTTTATTCTTTGCTACGCTTGTGCATATTACTGTGTGTGTAATATAGATATAATTTTCTTGAAAATAAATGTGGCATAAATTTGTCTTGACCTTGGCATGTAGGAACATAAATATGCAGGCAATCCAGTCCTAGAAGTTGAATGCAATGGTGTGACCTTAAAAATACCTAAGGATAGTAGAGTCTCAAAAAAAATGAAAGCTACTGAGGTGTGATATTTTCCATTATAGCAGTTAGTATGAGGTCTGAAAATTCACTGAATTTGTAGATAAGTGATTGTAGCATTGTTCTCAATTTTCGACCTTGAAAGCTGTAGGATTCTTGCAATTTTGTGAGTCCAAAGTTTTATTTGGGTAATAATAATAAATATTTCCAGAAACAGAAGCAGATTAAAGTTACAAATGATCCAAAGATGAAGGTCAGTTACATGTTCCAGTGATGGAGACATCGTTTATGTATCTTTGTTTGTTGAGCAAGTATTGGAGAATATATTAACACGTAAGTACGATGGACAAATTTGATCAAATCCTTCTCAACAATGGCAGGGAACTTCAGATGCAGCTAGTCCCTTCCCATCATTAGCAGATAAGTATGAGACTTTTGACAAAAAAAAGTAGGGGTGAAACTTCAAAATTATCGAGGACTCCCAAGGTAACATACACTTCCGAGTAAATATGTTCAACAATGAATATGAATAAAAATATTTCGGTTGTAATACTCAGTTATCTGTTATGTTGTGGATTCATTTGGAGAAGATATTGATCAGCTAATTAGAAACAAGTATTCATGTGATATCATCCCAAACTATAGATCGATGTCTGTTTTTTGATCGATGTCTATTTTTTGATTGATTGATATTTGAATCTCTATTGGGAGATATTTTTGAAGTAGCTGAATTAACATTCAGTGAAAACATACCGTTTTTATTTATACATGACTTCTTTAAGGCTATTAAACTAGGTTCTTTGAATGAGCTATGATGCTTGCATATGATTCCTGTAGTTTGTTCAGGCTACCCATTAATTAGTCACATGGTCGCCTTAGAGGAAGCCAAGCTGGGCCATATGAGTTGTCCCTAAATCTGACAGTCAGTTAAGTGTATTTTTTATTAGAATAGTTAGTTAACTGTGTTTCCAAGGTGACACTTGTTTGGATTATGTAGAAGTCTAACATGAATAGTATCCTTGGTTTTCTTGTTTATTAGAAGAATTTAGTGATATTTAGCAGTAGCATGCATTTAACAGTAGTATTCTCATTGTGTCTTTTCTTATTGAGTAAACATTGAAGCATACATTGACAAATAAAAGTATGAATGGAAAGTTTGAATTAATTGTTCTAAGAAACAACAAGGGTCTGCAGGTTTTCCTAGTTCCATTCCATCAATGGCTAGTTATGTGGCTTTTGACAAAGAAAGCAGGGGTGATACTTCAAAGAAAATAAATACTGGCAAGGTGATTACAGTTAAATTAATTCAATTGTATGCTATGGCATCTATTCATTTGGAAAAGATATCATTTAACTAATTACAAACTCCAAATAGTTATATAGTCATCACAGAGTACATATTTCCGTCTGATTTTTTATTAATTCATAGTTCAATTGGTAGTGTGCTTTAAGAGAGGATGTTTTCCAATTTACCTGAACTAACATTGATTTCAAACTTTCCGTTTTTTATTTGGACATCACTTCTATAATGCTTGTTAAAATCACGCAGTGATAAGTGATTTTTGCATGCAATGTCTATTGTTTTCTTGGGTTACCCATGAATAATTTTATAGCCCTGGCTACCCTAGAGGAAGCCAAGATGAGCCTTCTGAGTATGTCTTTAAATGTTTCTCTGATCTATCTGAGTTTTATCTACACCTAGTTAAAGGTGTCTCCAACATGACTCTTGTTTGGCTTATGTAGATTTCTTACATGAACAGTCATTAAGTTGCTCATTAGAAGTGTAGAGAGATACTTAGTAGTAGATATATTTAAGAGTGTTATTTTGAGCATCTCATTGTTTTTTCATTAAATATTGAAGCATATAATGACTGCAGAAGTATGATTGACAATTTGAATTAATTGTTCTCAACAATAGTGGGAACCTGCAGCTTCTGATAAACAAAGCAGGGGTGAAAATTCAATGAATACAAAGGCTGCCAAGGTGAAAATGACTACAAAGAAGGCCAAGGTGATTTTAATTTCCAAGTAAATCCAGTCAACATTGGGTTGGATATACATTGCATTCAAATTCCTTCAATTATATTTGGGGATTCATATGGAGATGATATGGGTTAGCTAATTACAAACTATATATTCATCGCAAAGTACACACTGTTTTCTATGTTTTGATTCATTGGTAGTTGAATTACTGTTGGGATTTAATAGAAGACATTATGAGATTTACCTGAAGTAATGAGATCTCTCACTACGAGTATTTTTCAGAAGCCAAATTTGTGAACATCTATGTTGTACTGGCTTTTGAGACGAGAACAGTGGGGATGGGGGGACGTGTAAGCAGGATGGCTAGAACACACCTGCAAATTTAGAAATCACCATCAATATATATATATATATATATATATATATATATATATATATATATATATATATATTAGGATGCCTTTCACTTGCTAGTTATGATTATAATTTTAGACCTGTTTACCAAGATTCATGAACAATAATATTGATAGAAAAAAAATATCTTAAACAAGCTGTCTTACTCGGTATAATAGCCCATCTCTCAATGCAGGCATTTTTCATTAGCCAAATTTGTGAACATCTATGTTGTACTGGTTTTTGAGACGAGAACAGTGGGGATGGGGGGATGTGTCAGTAGGATGGGTAGAACACACCTGCAAATTTATAAATCACTATCAATATATATATATATATATATATATATATATTAGGACAACTTTCACTTGCCGGTTCTGAAAAAGCTTGGGCAACTTAGGAAAGTGTCAAGTGATGTTCCATTATTGGACCCTAGACACGAGCAGAATGTAGTTTAGGTCTAGGAAATTGAAGTGTAAATATTTTCAAGAGACAAGAACTATATCTATGAGAACATTTATTCCTGATATTTCTTGTTAATGATATTATCTTGAAAGTTAGAAGGCATTCCCTTCTCGATAGGTTCTGCAGACTCTTTCGTATTTGTAGAGAGATTAGATTCATAATTCAGATTGAGAGGGTGATTGAATAGAAATTTATTTGAGAATTTAGTGCCCAATACAAGTAACTACTATATGATTGGGTTCACAATGAGGTTGGGATGGTGGAAGAACTCGACTTGAATGAATCCTGGAAAACTGTGTACAATATGTAAAATATAAGATGACCCCAGCTAAGAGAAGAACAAGAGAAATAAGTTATAACAACAAGGGTATGAATTTCTTTGCCATTGTAATGGACTTTAGTATGTTTGGTCTGCTCAGATAAAATGAGATTCTTTGCCATGGTAAGGAATCCTTGGTTATCACAAAAAGGTACTGTGGGCTCATCCTGGTGAAGCTACAAACATGCAAGCTTTCTTCTAAGCTATCAAAAAAAGGTATTGTGGGCTCATTATAATAAACTTACAAATATCCAAGCATTCTTCTAAGCTATCACAAAAAGTTAGTGTGGGATCATCCTAAGATATCACAAAAGGTAGTGTGGGATCATCCTAAGCTATCACAAAAAGGTACTGTGGGCTCATCTTGTTAAACCTACAAACATACAAGATTTATTCTAAGCTATTACAAAAAGGTATTGTGGGCTCATCCTAATGAACTTACAAATCTCCAAACATTATTCTAACTTATCACAAAAAGGTAGTGTGGGATCATCCTAATCTATCACAAAAAGGTAGTGTGGGATCATCTAGATGAAATTACAAATATACAAGCATTCTTCTATGCTAATCTACTTCACATGTACCTTTGACTATTGTTTTGTATTTTTATTCTGTAGAGAAAGGTGAAACTATATGTTGTTTTTGTTGGTACAAAGAACTGCCCCTATACTAAGACTGAAGACATGGCTTGTTGTAGACTTTCTATCATCCATGGATCCTGCTCAATCTAAGTTTGAATGGCCACAAAAATGAGTTTCTTTGCTTTTCCCAAATAGAAGGCCAAAATCCAATGTTCCCTTTACATGTTAGAACACCCTGTTTGCAGTTGTTCAGTGTTATGTTTTTTAATTTGCAGGAATATATAGCTCGATTTTTCAGTGTTATGTTTTTTAGTCTGCAAGGATATACAACTAATTGCATAATCTAGTGGAAGTAAGATAGATAAAGTTCCCACTAGTGGCTTGCAGACTAACTCATTAACTTCCTTTGAGTCAATATTTGTTGAAATTTTTTGTGTGTTTGACTTACATGTAGATGAAATTTTACAATCTTCCATCATGAAGATGCCTAACAAACCTTGGGCATGTTTTGTTTGTAAAACAAATATATGATTGTTTGTCAAATTCTACACCTAAGGAGCAATGTAGGATACTTAAATTTGTCATGTTTAAAGCTAAACATAACTTGAATTTAACAAGTGGAATACCAAAACCAAAGATAGCAATATTGGAATACCAAAAATATCGGATATTGGTCCAAAAATTACAACCCTGCAACCTCTACCACATACTCTCCACTCTTACCGTCATGCCACAAGGTTCAGTCTTAATATCCATGGATGCTGACATATATTTCTTGTCATATGTCACAAATGGCGGGGGCCAACCCCCTCCTGATAGGACCATCTACCATAACCTACGATGGAGCCAATACATAATGCACAGGGATTTAGGATTGTAATACAGGTTATTAAACCCATAATCCCCCATTTAAAGCACTAATTATGTTGTTAAGTGTGATTTGATAAAACACACTTACAGCATAGTTAACACACAGTTAAACCCGCTTATCTTAATTAATCCATGATTATCTTGCAGTACGGTTCGCAGAGTCCTCCAAGTTCGGTAGACCTCCTTAATTGGCGGGGTTAACTGGAGTCTTTTCTAGTTTTGGAGGCAATTTACTAGGCCATAATTGAATTGAGCCTAACTGGAGCAAATTTCGACCAAATTGAGAGAAAGAAGAGTAAATTTTGAATGATTTGGACAATCTGGACACATTGAAGCAAGTTTCAGGATTAGTAGGTGAATGTAAACATCATTTTTTTTCACATTTGAGTAATAAAAAGACCCAAGCCATGGAAGTTGGACCAAGGAAATGTAGCCCGGGAGGGGTGAACTCCTTCATAAAAGCTCTGTGTTAATGGATCAATTGTGATGGTTTGTTGTGTATTTTTTTTTGTTTTTCAGCATTGTTTTTAATGTTTTTATGCTCATGAATTTAACATGAAATTAAACTAATTTACTCGTTTTAACACTCATAAACACCAAGGAAACCTATGTACATGAAGCAAGAGATCAAAAAATTAATTATAAATTTGAAGATGAAATTAGCACAACAAAACTAACATTCAAATTCAGATCAATATGGTAGGTTTTTGGACACTCCAGATAGGCGTGGTGATGGGTATAGGTATCATTCCAGTTCAGGTTCGGCTAGACAACATGATCGTCATCGATATCATCCCTATAGGAGGATTGATAGGGGGGACTTTCCAAATGAATTTAAGAAAGCCAAACCACCTACCTTTGATGGAGACTTGAAGAAACTAGAAGATGTAGAGGCTTGGATACTTCGAATGAACAAATTATTTGAGTTGCATGAGTACTCAGATAACATGATGGCCAAGATTGCTATCTTTGGTTTGAAAGGTAAAGTGGGCATATGGTGGGAAGATGTGAAGCAGGTCAAAGACATCAGAATAGAGGACTTTAGTTGGCATGAGTTCAAGGATATTTTCAGGAAAAGGTACTTGTCAGAGCGGTATTAGGACAACAAGGCTAAATAGTTCTATGAGCTAAGAATGGGATATATGACATATGAGGAGTACATGACCAATTTATCAGAGATATTGAGGTATGTGTCATATATTACTGATGAGAAGGTTAAATTTTAGTGAATTTTTAGTTTTTTTCCATTGGAATTCAAATGTAGGATTGAGTATGATGACCCTCGGTCACTTGAGGAAGTCATTGGGAAGCTGAAGCATTTCTATGAACAGTAAAAGCACAAAAATGAGGCTTAGAAAGGATGGAAAGATAAGGACAAAGGTAAAATTAAATGGCAGCCTAAGAGAGAAAGGCCTCAGAATGAAAATTACAAAGAAAATTTGGCACCGAAAAGTAATTATAATGCAGTTGGACAGGGACATATCCCACAACAACAACATAGATCACAACAATAGGATGGAGGTAAGGGTATGGAATGGTTGGAGTTTTGGACATGTGGTGAGGAGCATCTTAAGAGAGATTCTCCAAAAAATCAGGGAGGTAGCCCTAAGATATACAGTGCACATGAGACATAGACTGTCAAGGATGTTGGGTAGAGCATTCCTTGCATTTATACAGTAATGGACAACATATATGTGGATCACCAGACTTATATCATTGAGATGGACAGTAAGCTTTGTGATCAATTTATTTCTATTTTTATTTACCTTGTATCTAATTATAGCTATGTTAGTCCTGACTTGGTGGATAAGTGTGGTTTGAATAAGGAAATGCATGCATAATCTTAGTTAGTGCAGTTGGCCACTAGTATGAAGGAAATATTTCACCATTGGGTAAGAGCTTCTGCATTTGAGTTAAATGGTATGCCATTGGGTTCCTATAGTATTCTATTAGGTATGGATTAGTTATACCTTCACAGTACCAAGGTAGATTGCTATGCCAAAGCTATTGAATGCTTGGATGGAAATGGTGAACCAAGAGCCTTATAGGGAAAGAATAAATCCACATCAGCTAGGATGGTGACAACCATGCAAGCCAAGCTCAGTCGTAGGAAAGGGTGTGTACTATTTGTAGTTCATATCTCTAGAGAAAAAGGTAGAGAATATGAGGTCGCATATGTTTTGAGAAGATATCCAGTTTTGCAGTAGTTTCAGAATGTGTTTCCATTAGATATTTTAGATTTTCCACTGCACAAGGAAATAGAATTTTATATTGAGTTAGTTCTAGGGGTAGCTCCAACATAAAAATCACCTTGCAGGATGAGTACAACAAAGTTGGTAGAGTTAAAATTGTATTTGAAGGAAATGTTGGAGAAAGGGTACATTAGGCCAAATGTATCACCATGGGTGCATCAGTATTGTTTGTGAAGAAGAAGGATGGCACTCTTAGAATATACATTGACTACAAGTGCTTGAAAAAAGTGACCATCAAGAACTGGTACCCACTACTAAGGATCGGTGATTTTTTTACCATCTAAAGGGAGCGGTGGTGTTCTATAAGATCGATTTGAGATCGGGCTATCATTAGGTACGCATAAAAGAGTAGGACATATACAATACCACATTCAAAACTAGGTACAGGCATTATGAGTTTGATGTAGTTCCATTCAGTTTGACTGATGCCCCAACTAAATTTATTTGTTTGATGAATAGTGTGTTGCATCCTTACTTGGACAAATTTGCGATTGGTTTCATTGATGACATATTAGTGTATCCTAAAAATGAGGAAAAACATGCAGAGCATTTGGAATTATTACTGAGGTTGTTGATATAGCATCAGTTGTATGCTAAGCTCTGCAAATTTAGTTTCTTCCAGACTGAAGTACACTACTTGGGACAGGTTTTCTCCAAGGAGGGAATTTGAAGAAATCCGGATAAGATAAGAGCCATTATGGAGTGGGTAGCTCCTAAGAATGTAGATGAGGTGAGATCATTCATGGGATTGGCAAGTTAATATAGGAGGTTCATCAGGGACTTATCACAAATTTCTTATCATATTACATTATTTTGAAGGAAAGGTAAACAATTTGATTGGAAATAGGAGTGTGAGGATGCTTTTGAGCAACTTAAGTAATTGTTGACACATGCTCCAGTGTTAAATATTGCAGATCGGGACAAGGATTTTTTAGTGTGTATAGATACTTGCAAGAGAGGAATTGGTGGTGTCCTTATGCAGGATGGATAGGTAGTATGCTATGAGTCTATAAACCTAAATGAACATGAGCATAAATACCCAACGCATGACCTTGAGCTGGCAACGATCATCCATGCATTGAAGATGTGGAGGCACTAACTTCTTGGAAGGCGATTTGTATTGATGAGTGATCACATTAGGTTGAGGTATTTGTTTGACCAACCAAAATTGAATGCTAGGCAAGCTCGATGGTTGGGAACGATCAATGAGCTTGAATTTAAGATCAAGTACATCAAGGGAATGGAAAACAAGGTTTCAGATGCTCTTAGCAAGCGAGTACAGGTAAACCACTTAGTAGTGATGAGATCTTATGGGATAGAATTATAGGATAGGATCTTGCAAGCAGGTTAACAGATTCACAAGTATATCTATATTTTTCATAGGTTGCAGTAGAGTAAAGGTAAAGGTATATGTGTTGGTACAGGTACAGGTGCAGGTGCATTACAAGTACAGGCGGTACACGTATAGGTACACATGTAGATGATTTGGATTACTGTCTCACATTTGATGGATTGGTTAGATTTAGATACTAGATATATGTACCAGACAATAGTAGGCTCAAGAAGGTGATCTTGAGGGAGTTTCATATGAAACCATATTTGGGTCACCCAAGCTACCAGAAGACTTTGACTGCAGTGAAGAGATTTTATTATTGGATTAATATGAAGAAGGATGTGATAGATTTGTAGCCATATGTTTGGATTTTCAGATGGTTAAGGCATAGTGTAAACATCCAAGTGGATTGCTACAACTGATCATGATACCTGAGTGGATATGGGAGGTAATTTCCATGAACTTCATCATAGGTTTTCCTCAGACAACTAGGCATCACGATTCCATTATGGTGGTTTTGGAAAGGTTGACAATGGTTGCACATTTTGTATCTGTGAAGACTACATACTCAGCTAGTGATGTAGCACAGGTGTTTTTCCGAGACATAGTCAGAATGCATGGGGTTCCAAGGAATATTGTGTATGATAGGAATGCAAAGTTCACTTCCAAGTTTTGGAAGGATTTGTTCGCAGGTTTGGGAACTGAGTTGGCCTTCAACAAAACTTATATTTTGTATATATATGGACAGACTGAGAGGGTCAACAAGATACTAGAGGACATGTTGAGGATGTATGTGGTGCATCAACAATGCAAGTGGGAAGAATACCTTCCACTGGTAGAGTTCTCCTACAACAATGAGTATCAAGCGTCATTCAGGATGAGTCCATTTGAGGCTATGTATGGGAAGATTTGCAACACTCCTATCAGTTGGAGTGATCCGATTAATAGGGTATTGATTGGACCAGAGATGTTGGCAGAGATGGAACAAGAAATGCAGGTGATCAAGAAGAACTTGAAGGCAACACCAGATAGGTAGAATATTTATGAAAATAGGAATAGGTTTTTCAGTGAGTTTCAGGTTGGGGATCAGGTATTCTTTCATATCAAGCCCACGAAGATCTCCTTGCAGATTGGATCATGTGCCAAGTTGGCACCACGGTTTTGTGGATCCTTCAAGATCATTGAGAGGATTGGGTCAGTAGCCTATCAAATTGCACTACCTTCCTCAATGAAATTCCATAATGTTTTTCACATATCATTTCTTAAAAAGTATGTTAAGGATGTTTATCATGTGATTTACAGGTATGTATTCCAGGTGGAACCAAATGGATAATTCCTACTAGCACCTCAGTTTATATTGCAGAAAAAGGTGCTCTCGCTTTGGAACCGAGCAATAGAGAAAGTTAAAGTGAAATGGAAGCAATTTGGGCCTGATGAAGCTACATGGGAGATGGCAAATCAGATGCAGGCCATGTATCCTTCCTTGTTTTCTGGTTGAGGCAAAGCAGTTTCGGGGTGATGTTGGTATATGTTTGGTATATGCTTTAGTGATATTTTCATATATTTTTTGATGTGATGGTTGGGTGTATGAACATATGTATATGGATGTAAATATCACCATGAGATATGTTATAAAGCTCCAATAAGTGGTATGGTGTCATCTCATTTGAGTTGTCATGTTGTTATGATTTCATGTTGGTTTTCTTTTTAGCGGGGTGATCATTATAAATATTGCAACAAGCTATGTTATAAAGCTCCATGGGCAGTATGGTTGCTTTTAAGTGGTTTTGTTGAGGTATATGTGTGATATTCCATGTAATAAATTTAAAAATAATAACCATGGTTGATGGGACACTTATTCTAATCTGAATGTTGGGAAAAACATCCTAGGGGGTGTACATTTGGTTTATTATGGCTAAGGAAATTGGAAAAGGAAAAGGCTAAGGCTTTGGAGAGGGAAAATGGCATATTTGGCACATTTATTTATGAAAATAATGGAAATTAGGAGAAAATGGATATTAAAGGTCACAGGTGTTAGTCATCAATAATTTTGCTGATATCCAAAGATGACTAAATTGAAAAGCCTAGATTTCTAGAAACAATATTTCAAGAAAACATTGTGATTTCTAGAAATCTCACTGCCTTCATTATCCTACACCTAACTGTTTCACTATAAACCTCATATTCTGCCTTCTCAAATCCTACCCTACTGAAAAGGAACTACATTTTCTAGGCCTGATTTGCCTCATTTTCATTACCTCACTTACACCCTCATTCATCCTTTTTCCCTACAAAATCCATTCTTCCTCTCCTCTTAAAAACCCCTCATAATCCCTTCGTTCATCACATTTATTCTAAAAATGCCTTGAACAATGTAAAAATCCTAAAAACCCTGTTTTCATGCTAAAAGTGCCTTTTTTTCACATAATAGGCCTTAAGCCTTGTTCACTTAAAACCCCATCCCCCTTCCTCATATGACCCTGAACCTCGTCCATTCCGTTATCTTCCTAAACCCTCTTCGTTCTAGCCCTCGGTCCCTTTTCCCATAAGACCGAGGCCTCCACCTCTTCCTAGCCCCTTTTCCTTATTTCTTATCTCACACCTCCGCCCTTTCTATTCTTATAACCCAAACCTTATTAACCCCCCCTTAACATTTGAAAAAATTAACGTCGGCCCATTTCTCCCCTTTTGTTCGTCCTCGCCCGCATCCCCGTCCACTCATCTAGACCGTTGATCTCGAGCCATAAGCCCTGATCCAATGACCCTTATCTCACCACCCTTCATCCCATCTCCCATCGCAGCTCTGCGCTACCCAACGAAAGTGCTCACGTCACTACCTCGGTCCCACTTACCACTCCCATCCTACGCTCTAATCTTCATCTGCCACCTGTACTCCACTTCCCTTCCGCCAAAATTTCATCATGCTCCAACACATTGTCCGCACCGTAGATCTCATCGCCCGAGATCTAACGGTAGGAAACACATATCGCGTGGTTTTCATTACCGAGGGTTAACACCCCCAATCCGTGTGAAATGGGAGGTTTAGCCCAGGACATGTGGCAGCAAATCTATGGTATCACGCGATCCCAGGCCAAAACCACTTACCACCTATAGCCCGCGCAAAAACCACCACGGTTTTTTCAAAACTGCTTTCTTCCTCCCGCGCCAAAATTCAATTTTCTCTGTCCTTCCACCTGGTTCCACATACAGAACCCTTCCCTCCACATCCCCTCCTCCTCTTCAGATCACCCCGATGCTTCAAAAACCCTGAAAAGGAATTTTACCCCCTCCGCAGGCTTTAAAAACTAATCTGTTTGTGTGTTTTTTGCAGGTTTAATGGTGATTACATCGAAAATTCCCTCCCACAGTAAAAAAAATGATAAATTGGCCCCTGGATGACAATCTAGTGGTCTTAAAATCTAAATCATGAAGAACAGGTGGGCCCTTTCCCACAGTTTGGTTGATGATAAGCATGCTCATCGATCAATCAAGAAAACCTCCAGCACTCATAAAAGACACACACGGAAGCATTAGTGAAGACATGAAGAATAGAAGGCTTTTGAGGACTAATCTGAGATCAAAGATAAATTAAAAAGGATTAGGGCTTCAAACAGTGATTAAAGATGAAGGTCAAAGGCTTAAAGCATGAAGGATTAATGAATAAAGCAGTTATTAAGCAAAAACAGAGATAAAGGTAGTAAAACAGAGTATCAAGGATAAATTAAGGTTTAAAGAGCCTAAAGGCATATTTGTGGTTAAAACAAAGATAGATAACCCAAAGATAGCCTCAAAAAACTTAGCAAGGAAACAGTTACTCTTCCAAAAGATCAAATTGCCACCTATAGCATATTTCCTTTACATAAAGGCATTTGGACAGTTATTACACAGGTAGAAGATATTTTTATCTGTCAAGGAAGTTATTGTAATAGTTACTAATAGGCCTCAAATTCAAAATTTTCACCTATTTTCCCTTAGAAGTTAAGACAGAGTTATTAAAACAGAGAAGTAGCTGCAAATATTCTTGCCTTAAGCCTTGCATGGTTTTCAAGGTCAGGAATGCATTTACTCTATAATTAATGATGCCCAAACCCTATCTTAACCTCACCTCCTCATTTGCAGCATAAATACTACATTTGAACTCATTGTATTGCTGGCATTTGATGACTCTTTGAAGTAATACATAGTCTCTTGGAAGTTGAAGGAAAATTGATGTTTTGGATCTCATGAATGTTCTAATTTGTTTGTTGATAGAGGAGTCTAGATCATTGGATCCCTGAGCTTGTCTTTTGGTGAAGTACTTCTACCTGTTATTGTTATTTCATGTTTTCATTATGTTCCATCTTTCTTTGTTACAGTAGAGTAAAATTTTTAGGCTAAGAAATGTCTTTTGAAAGCACCTTAGTTATGTTTACTCTTCACAGTCTTAATGTTTTCTTCTGCAAGGTCTGATTGAAGGATTCTTAATTTCCCTTCAGTTCCATCTATGCTTGTAACCTTAGGAATGATTCAATAGAATATAACCAAGGAGTCTCCCTTATGGTAAGTCCATATCCCTTTGAGTACGACTTGAGAGGTTGTTTTGAGGAATGATTTCAATAGAGTGAAACCAGGGAATTAAGTGGTGAGTCCATGCTCCTTTGAGTACAATTTGAGATATTGTTTCTAAAGATATTTTCAAAGTATTCTAAGTAGAGTCTAAACCAAGGAAGTCTATGGTGCGCCCTGTCCTCTGGACTGCCTCAAAAGGTTGCTTTAAATATTCCTAAAGAGTTGGTCAAAAGCATATTAGATTCTTTCTGTTTGATCTTAGGCTGCTCCTATTGTTTGTCTTATATGTTTTCTCATCTGAAAGTAGTCTTTTGATTGCTGTATTATTATCTGAGAGTTTTTTCTTATTAAAAGTTTGTCCAAATAAGTCTATGGTTTTCCTCGTGCTTTGGCTTGCTTCAAAACAAATGCCTTGAAAGATGTTTCTTGTTTAGAGTACATGATAAATAATTCTTAATTGCTCTTTGTCCTACTTTTCATTCTTACCCTTAATATTCACCTCATTATCCTAAACTTTGAAGATCCACTAGCCAATTTAGATTTTCCCTATGATGCTCCCCGATATATTGATGAACTTACCATGAATTTCATTTGACTCCATTTCCCAATGACTTAGAGATTTCCCCATTCTATATATGTTCTTTGATCGTCATACCCAACCAAACAAACAACAAAACTCACACTTAATAACTAGCCTAAAATCAATCCTCAAAAGCAAACAAGCACGCATCTTTGCAAACAAACTGAGAGATCCCTCTCTGAGTCTAGGAAGGCTAGGTCCTAAAACTCTAAAGATTGGTTACATGTTGCCTTGTCATTTGGTATGCCAATCTTCCAAATCACAGGACCCCAGCAACAGGTTGCATGTGAGTAGGAAAATGAAGGAAAATAATGGAAAATGAAGAAAATAAAGGCCTCTTCTATAAAAAGGCTTCTGAGGATCAGTTGGTACCTTTTTTCAGTTCATTTTTGGAGCTCTCTCATTATTCTATCTCTCTCTCTCTCTCTCTCTCTCTCTCTCTCTCTCTCGCTTAGGCACTTATATTTTCATAGAGCACTTTGGAATTTGAGCAAGAAATCGAGAAAAAGAAGGAAGCAAGCAAGGAGGAGTAGGAATCAAGTAGCTACAACAAGATTCTTGGAAGGTATTTATTTGCATGTGTATTTTCCTTGCTAGATATGGCATGCATGGTATTGCAAGTTCTTATTTTCTGTATTGACATGGGTTTTTCTAGGTGTGACAGTGTTTTCAACCTAGCCTCACCATTTCTAGATAACAAGGATGTTGTGGAGTTCTCAAGTTTTGGTTTAGCTAGATTTTCGGATGGATTCGAAGTTGAGTGGGGTGGATCTACGAATTGATATAGCACATGGCCTAGTGGTCCTTGAACCAGACTATGGATCAAAGTAAATCCACTAGCCTAGTAACCCCTGAGCCATACTTAGGTTGCGGTAGAGGCAGGATTGTGTTTCCTCCATGGGCCTAGGAATCCTCGACCAGTGTATAGTTGGATATACAGTAAATACTAGAGGTGGTTTTCTCTCCATTTAGGCCTAGGAATCCCTAGTTTGGGATTGCGGTAAATCCTATAGAGTATGTCTCAGTTTAGGGCCTAGTAACCCATGATTCAGATTGTGGGTTGTGGTAAAGCCCGAGAGACGAGCAGACAGGAAAATTCCTCATAGTGTAGGCGGAGAGAATCTGGTTATATACATGCTAGTGTTGGCCTAATTATCAAGGTTGGATCATGGTAAAGCTTGATTTCTATTTTATGAGGGTGAGTTTTTTTAGCCTTAGGATTCCCTAGTTGGCACTTTTGGTTTAAGTCCCACATTCATGCTTGGAATATGGAACGGGGGTGATTGGCTGAAGAGAGATTTGGCTTAGCCAATCTATGGTCGGGTTAAACATGGTAGTCCCATCCCCGGTTGGCTCTAGCATTCATTAATGATAAACTAATTCCTTTGGTAATTGATGTATAATTGGATTGATTATTATGTGGATTCTATTGATGTTGAATCTATTATATTTATGTTGTTATTATGTTGGTTTTAAGCATGTAATTTATTAGTGATGATGTATGGATCTCTCTATGTTTTTTCCTGTAAATGAATACATAATGTATCTATGGTCAAATAGATTTTATTTCAGCTTATGATGTAAGGGAGCAATGCTTCTTAGTGATTCTCAGATAAGTATTATACCCCCAAGTTTAATTCCATTGTTTACACCTATAGATGCAATGTTTGTGACATGTTTGACAAAATGTATGTCTTGGATGGGTGGGGTCATATGAGTTCTTGATGATGTGATTGTTTCCATATATTTTTTTAATGTTATTTATCCTCTCCTGAAGTTACAAGAAGTTCCAGGCAGTAACATGAGCTCAGGGGCTGAAAATGTGGCACAAATCTTAGAGCTGCAGGCATAGAATTGACTGTTTGGGGTCATAGCCACCACCTTGCCAAGGCTATCCCACTGATAATGGTATATATCCACTCCCTTTCCCTTATATGCCCACATCCAAGGCAAAATAGGGTCAAAATGCAGTCCCCCTTCACGTTTTAGGGGTCTGGGAGGGTGGTTTACCTCCTAGAGGTGTTGTTGATGTTTTCTAAGAGGTGTTTATCGTGTTTTCATCAGTTCCACTTCCTTAAGGTTGTCTAGGAGATTGAATCTCATATTATTAGTCTCTTGTCTCATTTTTACCCCGGTTGGCCGGTTACTTGGGTAGATGTGGGAAGAGGGTGATACAAAAAGAATATGGCATTAAAATGATGAAATAAAAATAAGATGAATATGTTTTTTATTATGGTCATGAGTATATATATCGGAAAGTGTCCCACTTCCTACATGTTAATAAAATTAACATCTTTCTTATATTTTTCAACATATTCTTAAATATCTTGATAAATTGCACAAACATCATCATTGATTTGTTGTCTTTGTTTCTTGGTCTCACCTAAGTTGTTTTTCTCTTTGTCTTTGTTTTTTTTTCCTTATATATTATATTTGTAAAAAAAATTTATATAGACGTTTCAATATTATATATATATACTAATATTACTTTATTGATTGTAATTGTATAGCATCGTCCCCCTAGGGAATTTCTCGATGAGGAATAGGTGGTTTTAGTACAAGTGCATGTTCAAGAACATGGAGCGATTAATATTCAGGATCAAGTTAATGATCATATGGAACAAGAAAATGATGTTGATAACATATTTGAAGAAGATGGGACAAATAGATTGATACAGGAGACATTTAATAATGTTGGAATAGATGATGGTGACAACCATTATTATGACCGTTCTTTTGATTTCCATGTACTTGGTATGGAAATTAAACTTCTTTATGAAGGCTCGAAAGCATCTCTTCTCTCTTCTCCCTTGTTGTTGGTCAACTTATAGGCACTGAATGGTTTTTCAAACACGTGTAACATAGCTTCAAAGATATGTAATATATTTTGTGAAATTTAGTACTATATACATAATACAATAATTTTTTTTTTCCTTTTTTTTAATGTCAATACATTGGTCTGCATCATTTCATTAATTTGTAACATTTGGATGCAATATTTTTTATTAATGTTGTTTAGTAAATTAACCAATACTATTTTTTATGTTGTATATTTTTAAGTGAATTTTTGTTACCACCGTCAAATGTTTTACCTTGTAAATACCGATATTTACATTTCGTTATGAAATATGTTATAATGGATTATCAAGTTATCCATGAATGCCCTAATGATGATATTATCTATTATAAAGAAAATGTGTTGAAATACAAATGCCCAAAATGTGATGAGAGTAGATAGCAAACGGATAACGTAAAAGAAAAGGTTCCTCGCAAGGTTCTTCATTATATTCCTATAATTCCACGTCTGCGACAATTTTTCAGGTGCTAAAGTTTAAAAAAAATTATGGATTACCATGCAACAATTATAAGTGAAGATGGTGGTATTCAAATTCCTACAGATGGATATGCATTTAGGAATATAGAGGAAAAGTGGCCAGAGATTAAAATGGAACCTCATAATCTTATGCTTTCATTAGCAGTTGACGGTGTCAATCCATTTGGAGAGGCCAGATCTACTTACTCAGTGTGTCCCATTTTTGTTATCAACAATAACATTCCTCCCTGGAAGTCAATAAAGAGAGAGCACACAATGTTGAAAATGGTTGTTTCAGGTATTAATTTGTTTAGAATAAATATTTTTAGCACGATAACATCTTTTTTGTCTTTTTTGTTTCAGAATTCTGTCCTATATTTTTTTGTTAATTTACTCATATATTTTCAATTATGCCTTATAATTATGTCTTATAAATTTTTTTAACTTAATCATATATGCAGTAATTATGTATTGTTATATGGTCAATAAATTAGGTAAGTAGCAGGTCAAAGATATGAGTGTATATATCGAGCCTCTTATTAATGAGTTAGTGGAGTTATGAAACAATGTCACTATGTATGATATCTCTAGACTAGTAGTTGCACAAAGGGAATTTGAATACCATGAAATGCTTGTATGGATAATTCATGAGGCCCCAAGGCTAACACATTTTTATGGTATGTTATAACATTACCTTGCACTTTAATAATGTTTAAATTTATGATTTCATTTCAAGTATGTTTTTTAAATAGTTCGAACTTCATTATACATACTTAAAATAATTGATATAAAAATTATTCCATCTCTTGCAGGTATTCAAACAAAGTGTAATTCGAGAAGCTTAATAAATAAGGTGTTTAATTAGTATAGGCACTTCCTTTCTATGAACCATAGGTACTGAAGTACTGAAAAATGTTTTTTCAATGGGAAAGAAGAGATTGGAGTAAGACCATATAGAATGACACCTCATGCATCGAAGTTGCAATATAATAGAGTCTCTCACAGTATGGATCGAATTTTGTATGTATCAATATACATTAAATGTTTGGATTATTTTATCTTTTTGTGGGATTTTATTCATTGTACTATTTGACAGGTTATATTGTTGTTATAATATATTTAGCTATGATTCATATTGTAGTTTGTGAAGGAATTAATAACAGGGATCTTCAAAATGGAATGAAAAGTTATCCCAAGAAATTCAATACACTCCCCTACTATGAGCACCTAGAAATTTTTTATTTGTTTGATACAATGCACATCGGGAAGAATATAATAGAGATCTTATGGTGAATATTAGATGGAAAGAGAGACAAAGAAGAAATTTCCAAGAATTGTAATGACATTAAGGAGGATGACCATGCATTGCAAAGTGTGATTCATTCAAATAGTGATGGATAAGGCCAAAATATAAGCACCCTTCCATGGTTATTGATAGAGAAGCAAAGTAAGCATGTTAAATAGGTTATTGTAAAAATTAAATTTCCAACTGGATTTTATTCAAACACAAAGAATATCCTAACAAAGAAAGGTGAATTAGGCGAGGTAAAAAGTCATTATTGGCATGCATTCATTAAGAAAAATATTTTGGTGTATATATATTTTATACATTGGTGAAACATCTTGTTAAGTATTGCTTTTTCTTCCTACTAGTTTGGGAAAAAATAATGGTCGATCATTATTTTTGTTAAAGTATGTTCTGCCTTTATCTCTCCAATAAAATTTTCACAAAAATGTCAAACAAGTTATTTATGATCTTGGAAAATACATGAGTTAAGTTGAGATTTATGTGCAAAGTGTAATTTGTTCAATAAGTTGTCGTGTCACATATTTTTCACTGCATGTGTTTTTCTTATCATCATGTACTATATAATTCTTCCTTTGTTGAAACCTCTGATTTTCTTGCTTCATTTGTAGATGGTTGTCATCTAAATAAATCCATAAATAATATATAAAGTAATGGAGAAAAATAATTCCTTTTCTAATGTGTGAAATGAAAAAGTATCTACCTCCAGCATTTTTCAATGCAGAAGAACACTACCTCATACACAAAGTCAAGGATATTGAAAATTGTCGACCTGTACACACAACATCAACGTGGATGGTTGAAAGGAACTTGAAATCACTGAAGGATTTGTTCAGGAAAAAAAAAATATCCTTTGGGTTCTATGGTGGAGGGATATATGTTATATCAAACAATGTCTTATACTCATCAATATAGTGATGAAATAGGAAAAATTATTGATGTATTGGAATGCATATGGGATGCCAACTCTGTGGACGATTTTGAAGGGGAGAACCTATTGCGGCAAGGTAGAATGAGAAAAGTGAGATGTAAGTAGATAATGGATATTTATAGAACATTTTACTATCGTACTTATTTAAGTTTTAGTCTTCCCGCATAATCCATTATTGTGAAGGTATAACATGGTAACAAACTGTATATATGTGAATTGTTTTAATTTAAATACAATCGGTCGAGACTGGGATGAAACACATTTATACATTGTGAACAGTAAAGATTGGATGAAGGTATGGATTGAATGGTGAAAACAAGCTAATAATGGTAGGTTATCATGGTATCATTGTGTCGTCATTGATCAAAGAAGCTCAACGCAGTGGAGATACCAATATCAAATAGAGGGAAATTTATTAAGAATATGGTTTAAAATATTATCATGCAACCATATTCACCCATATTACTTAGTTTTTTACAATTATATTGATGTAGAATATGGCATGTTTTTTTCTTAATTTTCTTAATTTTGAAGTATAAATATGCATGATTATCAATAGAAAATGCATTTTTATGTGTTTGATATATTTCAGTTGAAACACCACAACAAAATGTGGTGCAATGGCTCCAAATTTCGCATCAAAATTTTGGATGAAAAGATGAAAACTTCTAATTGTGGGATAGCTGCAGTATTTCAAGTTATCAATGTTTCCTCTGGAGATGACAGACACCCAGAACTCTCTGAGAATCGATAATATGGGTATCTGAATGATATATTTGAGTGTGACTTTGAATGCTTAAAAATAGTTATGTTCGGTGTCAAATAGTTTAGGGTAAGAATCCATGAACGCGACCCTGATAGAAATTTTATTGAGCATGCTAATGGATTTACCATGGTTGATACAAGGAATCTTGAGCCAGGATCAAAGTGATATGTTCTTCCAAGCCAATGTGAATAGGCATTTTATGTAGACATTCCAAGAAAATCTATTTTGTCATGTGTTGCTAGATATGATCCCAGAGGAAGGCATGTAAAGTATAATGTAGTAGAAGAAAATGAAATTGAAGAATAATATGATGTAGAGGAGCGGGGGTTCATGCAGTCTCAAACAAATATGTCAAAGAATTTCAAGGAATACATGTTAATCGATACAATGTTAATTTGGATGAACTATGTGATATTGAAATTGTGTTGGACGAAGAACTTGAAGAAGTTGAACCAAATGTAGAAAATCATGTTCCAGATGATGATATAGATGATGATGACGATGATGACAATGATGATGATGATGATGATGATGTTGATATGTTGAATCCTTTGTACATGAATTCTGGACTGGATGATATATATGATTAGATTGATGAGGAAGAAGATTAACTAATGATATCAAAACATTGAAAATTACGAGGTATGTTTTTATATGTTTTCAGTTGGTTTGTTCAATTTCGTTCACCTTAATTTTTTATTTTCCTAGTTTTTTATGTTTGAATGTTACTTTGTTTCTTTCAAATATATTATATTAGATAGATTAGGTATGGGGTATTGAGAGTGATGTGAGGGGGGGGGGGGAAACCATATGAGCTTCCACATTCCCTTGGTTGGCCTTCTTAAGTAGATAATATATTATTCTTGAAACAAGGAGAAGCTCATTTACGTTTAGACCATAATTTCCAATTTTCACTTTAATGTTTCATTAAAAAGAGGTACTGGACGAGTTGGGCGACGGGTGAACCAGGCGACACGAAGGTCAGGCATACATGTGAATTACGGTAGGCCCATGACATGAATTTATTTCCCCCAGGGTGTATCATAATTAATTTTAGAAAATTGACTAAATTAATGTTTAGGTGTTAAAATCCAATTTATAATTGAATGATTACGAAACATGGATGTACTAATAAATGATAATATTTTGTTGTCATTGATGATATAGTGGTTCTTGTTGACTAATTTTCATAGCAGGGTAAATTCCCGCACCCTAGATGCACCCGAATGAAGGCAGAGCATTTAGGTGCCCCTAGGAGCATCGTGAGTTGGACATGCCAGGGCATCCACCCAGTAGGGATGCCCGTGTGATGAGTTGGTGGGTCGACCCGACATGGAAAGGGGTGCCCCCATAAAAGAAGTAAGATCGTCCCGTGACTACCCATGAATATAGTTCCCACCAAAGGGTTGTTGGGCCAATTTACTAAGTAAACTAACACAAGTATTTTACTTGTCAGTCTTGGTTAGTAGACTTGGAAGCATGTCCAAAATATATGGATTTTAGGTGAATTCAATTTTAGAAAACAAAGTTAGAAGTTGAAATAAATGCATATTACAACTATATTATAAATTCTAAGATATATGGAAATGCATATTACAAATATAAAATCTAACTAAAATTTTTCTGATGCAATATGTAGTAAATGAAGGAAGAGGCTCCTAACTTAGGAGATCCTGGTTGTCCTTCCCCACAATACTATCTTCAAGAAGAGAAACTGAAGAAAAATAGTTTATGATGTATATAAAGTAAGAGAAGAGGCTCCTAACTTAGGAGGTTCATTTTTTCCTTCTTTACAGTTCCATTCCAACATTATTACCATTGGATTAAAACTAGAAATTCAAGAAATAATTCAAGAAAGGAAACTAAAGAGGATGAATTTTAGTTGTTGTTCATGATTTGATAGAAAAAAAATTTAACATAAATTTGTGTTTGTCCTTTCGTATGCAAATTAGAATTAAACCAATAATCATCCAGCAATCATAAGAAATCTTCACACATCTAAATGACTAATAATAAATTTGAAGCAAGAACTATTGCATTAAAACTATGATAATTTAACAAAAGTGTACTTAGTTTGGTGTGGGGGGCCTCCACCCTTGCCTTGCACACTTGAAGAAATTCTTAGCTACAAAAATCTTAATCAATCATCCACAGCATGAAAAAAAATAGAACAATGGAACTGGTTCTTCAAATTATCTCAAAGTCTTCAAAAGCCTCAATACAAAATTACACAAATTCTACATACTTGAATGGTCCAAAAACTTGGTTTAAATAGAAAAATAATAAAAAAACTTAGCTATAATGTCTCTAACAGTCTTAACCATCCTAATCCAACTCATATAGGTTTAACTCATCGATTCTATTTCACAAAATGAGGAAAATCCCAAAAAATACTAATTTTGCGCTTTTTCCTAGGGATTTCTGAATGATAGGTCAAGTTTGACCAGCGTTGACCGGGCTTGTTTTGGCTCAATTTGACCGAAAAAATAGGTATTTTTCCATATTTGGTTCCCAATATTTCTAAATATATTCTTATCTCTCGCCCAGGTGTCCTGAATATATGACTTCAATGAAGCTATTATGGCAGTTTTTAGTGCAATCCAAAAATACTCTTAAAACTCAATTTTTACAAAAATTTGTAAAAATTGAAAAACTTAATTTAATTAACTGAATATGAAAAATAAGGCAAAAATGAGGCATATATGGATGATATAATATGGAATATGGTGGCAAATAGGTGGGCTTATGATAGGAAAAAATGACCAAAATTGAGGGCCAATATCTCCCCCTTGCTGATGTTCAAGCATGTCCTCATGCTTGCTTCCTCCATTTGGATCTCCTGAGTGATGTTGCCCCTGCTATCCTTGGTCCTATAGCCTCTTCTTGTGTAGCCTGGAGAAGACAGTCAATACCCTCATACTTCCCTTCCTTGTAGATGGCATTTTTCACCTTCTACCTCTCATATTTGTATTTCCATGTGTTCTTCTCATTGAGCCATCTGTAAGCTTGTTTAGATATGAGGATATTCTTAGTTTCAAGATTATCAATTTTCTTATTCAATTTCCGGTTTTATTTTATTATTCTTTTGTTGTTTTCTTTGTACATATTATTCTCCTTTTTCAATTGTATTTCTAAGATCTTGTTTTCCTCCAATTATTTGGTTATTTCTTCTATCTTCTTAAGGTACTCTTCATTATGCAACTCTCTAACCTCTGCTTCAGTCTCCTTAGCATATGAATGAGATGAGGTAGCACCTACCCAGAAATTCTCAAAGTAGGAGTCCCTCTCCATAGGTTCTTCTTGGACTTCCCTCTACATTCTTTCTATTATCTCATCAATTTGTTTTGATTTTGGTGGAGGTTCAACAATTTCAACTTCTGGGTCCTTTTCCTTGTTATTTGTCTCCTCTTGTGTTTTCCTCCTAGGCTTCCTAGGAATGGATAGAAAGGATCTTTATTTTTAAACCATAATACTATCCTACTTCTTTTTTTATCTAGTCCTAGGATACATAGGGGAATTCATAATGCTCCTTGTCACATGCAATTGTTCAAATTTTTCTTATGTTTTTTCTATTCAAGATGATTCTTAGCCAAAAATTCTTTCCAAACCATTCCCTTATTTCTTATTTGATATTCCACAAGTATTTTGATTAATCCTTGATGATAAATGTTTTCTTCCTTTGCTTTAGTTTTTTTTTTACACTCTATCATTTTATTCAAGCTCCTTGAGAAGAAATAAGGTAGATTGATTTTGGATTCTCCCCTCGTGTTGGAGCAGCCTTATGTGATAAAGATAGACCACACTATACCGTTTGTCACAGGTGAAATATTTTTGGATAATCAACACTGATTCTGACCATGGATCTCTTAACCAGTCTCTTGGAATTCCTTTTGCCCTATCAAAGGATCCCTTCCTTTGTCTTTATAGGAATAATTTCCATCCTTTCTCCTTAAAGTGTAGACATTTGTGATATTACTCTCCTGTCAAGGGAAGATCTAGTGCTTGAGAAAGAAAAATTTGATGGTATGGAGAGCTCACCCACTCTAGTTTTCCCATGTTCATAATTATTTATAAATTCCTGTGTGATTATGTCATTCTTTCCAATAAAATTTTGAAGAAATTCCAACAACCTTGCTTGATATAATCTTTCTATTGTTTCCTTTCCCCAATTTTCTAGTTTGAATTCTTTGGGCTCAATTTTGGTTCCCATTTGTCTCTGCTCTATATACCAATTGATATATCCTTGTACAGTGAAAATCCTCATCATGAATAAACAAATATATATATATATATATATCTATATATATACTTGTCCTTTTTATTCAGCCAATTTTTAGGATAAATAACATGGTAGATGGACTTACCAAATCTCTGAAGCTCTTGAAAATGAATGAGACTATTCCTCTTCTTGTAACTCCTTCAATCTCCCTCTATTATGCTGCAAATGATACCCAAAATGAATCCTCTGTTTCTAAAACTGATAAAAAAATTCTTTTGTTGTGTGAAATACCATACAAATATCTCAAAAATGTTTCACAGCTTTGCAAAATTGTGCCTCAAACTATGTTTGCAAAATTTGCTCATGGAAACCCCTATTTGTTTCAAAATTGCGTACTGTGTATATAAAATGAGGCTCTTTGTGTTTTCATGTGAATTTTTTTTGGAAAATATGCATGAAGAAATCGTTTAGGATACCTGAACTTCGACTGATTTGTAGAAAACTTATGGAGGTTTCTTGTAAATGGTTTTTTTTTCCTATGTTAAACAATACATTTTTAATTAAAACTCCTCTCTCAGTGTCTCGAAGATTCATGGATTCTACAGGTGTCTGCATATGTTTATGGTGACAGAGCATTACAAATCCTCAACTGGAGTCTTGTTTTCTCATACTATGACACATATTGAAAAAAATATTGAGTTAATTATCCTCAAAATCATTTAACTGTTGATGAAATTCCGAGATTGACTCTTATGTGCCACTTCTGAAATTCTTGGAATTTTTTGGAGAAAACGGTTATCTTGGCACAAAGAAAATATGTTAGGTCCCTATAATACTAGTGTATCCCCTTATAATTGTTATTGTATCCCCCTTATTTTTTTTTTGTACCCATGTAGCCCCCATATTGTTCTTATTGGGCCCCATAAAATCCACTATTGTTATTGTTGTGCCCTTACACTATTATTGTTAGGTCGGCTATGATTATATTGTGACCCCATGGACTCCTATATATAGAAAGGAGTTTTTGTCATTTGTATCATCCAAGAATTGTTCATTTATGTAATGTAAAGGAGGTTCCCCCCCTATAAGTGGCTTATTTCTAAGGTGTTGATCTCTCTTTTCGTCTATTTTTGGAGTTGGTTTCATAAAAAAATCTCGGTCTCAATCTCTTCATTTAAACCAATGTGTCTCTCCTTATTTCTCCACGCATACCCTTCAATTTCTTCACCCAATTCTACGCTATTTATCCTCAACTCAGGGCTCTCCTGACCTACGAATTCCTCTCTTTAATCTCTCTGTTTTTCCTGTGTATTTATCTTTCAATAAGGGTTCATCTATGCTGGTGAATGCGCAGTGTTTCCTTCAACTCTGAGCTTTGTTTTGCTATGATGATGGAGGAGAACATAAGAAGAGAAAGTTTTGTTTTTTTTTTTTTAATTTAAACCATTTATCTCTGCATTCCCAATTCGTGGTTGCCACTTGTGCTTCTGATGTGTCATGGTTTGATTGCCTTCTCAGCTATATGTTTATCCTTTCTGCCATGGGTTTTCATGCTCAGCCTTGTCACCATAATGTTTGTTTATCCAACTCTATATTTTATACAGACTCGATGCCATATCATGGCTCTTGCACTTATTAAGGTCTTCACTTTATTTCTTGGATGCCTATTGCATGTTTTTGCAATCATGCATTATCATGCATTTGTCATTTCATTCTTATTGCATGTTGCATATTGTATGTTTTCCTTTTGATTCCTTTGTGTGTCATTTTTTAATATGCTTATATATTAATTTTCTTTGAAATGACCATATCCATAGGTCATTTCAAATCAAATTCATTTTGTAATGACACTAAATCCTTTGTTTTGGTTTTGAAGGAAAACTAATCCTTCATGTTTTTGCAAGCAATTCCTTATGAGGCAAAAAAAATTGGGCCAAAATTTTGTTCAAAAATGCTCATGTAGGATTATGATGAGTAAATGTAGGGTTATGATGAGGTTGGTAGATGAATGAAATGTTTTAATGTAGGGTGATAATGTAATAGGATGTAGGATAATGAATTCATGAGTATTGCATATTCAAGTTTTTTTTAAATTAGTTTAACAATCCTAGAAAAAAATTCAAAATCAAAGGTTTTAAGAACCCTTTTTTCAATTACAGTACTTTCTTTCCACTTTGTAGTTCATTGCCAATGCTCGTTCTATTGATGATGACCTTTGCTAGTTTGTCAACACTTGATTTTTTTAATGATGATAATTCTTTTGACTTCTAATATGAATTTTGATGGATTGTAGGCCCTTGTAGCTGCTTATCAGATTTCCTTGATGTAGATTATGATGTTTCAGGTTCTTTCCACATACGATATTGGTTTTGTTTAGGTCCCTCACACATGAATATTGATGTTTTAAGTCCCTTCTACAATCATGTGATATTTGATTTTGTTCAAGTCCCTTCTACAATGACATTTGATTGATGTCTCATGTCCCTTTTGCAATACAACTGCTTGTTTTTAAACTATTTCAATAGTTTCATTATGAATCTTCCCCCTTGCTTATTTTTAGACTTGTCCTCAAGTCTTTGAATACTGGAGGATGATTTCTACAAAATGAAATTGAAGAAAAATTAAAACAAGATAGAGAATTCATATTGGCCAAACAAGATGGTTTTCCGACATGAATTCGTGTTTGTATTGTGCCATTTTCCTGGATTTTCACAATCAAACTCCTTTATTATTTTTTTATTTTTTTATTTTTATTTTTATTCTGGAAGTAAGGAATGTATATCACTATGTTGTTCCATTATTTCCATATTTTTTTTTGTTGAGACTCTTTTCAGAAAGTCTTCTTTATTGATAGGCTTATTATAGACTTTGAATCTATGTCCATTAACTAGAAATGAAATTGTTGCTTCATCAATTGCTTTTATTTTAACTACTTCATTGTCAAATATTTCTTCTGTCTCATAGGGCCCAAGTCAATGAGTTGTAAAATTTTCTTTTAATTCCTTTTACTTGGATTAAAAAATAAGTGCCCAGTCTCCTTTATGAAAAAAATTGTTTTTGATAATTTTTTCATGCCATTTGATTCTCTGTTATTACACTAGTGATGTATGCTCAACTGCTTGTTATATGATTTCATCTAGTTCATTTAGTTGCATAACTCTCTATTGTTGTGCTTATAATAGGTCCAATCCCAATTTTGTTGCAAGTTTAAAAGTATGAATTTTAAATTCAATTGGTAACAAAACTTCCTTACCATATACCAACTGATATGGACTGAATCCAGTTGTATTCTTCCATGTAGTTCTGTATGCCCATAGTGCATATCTTAACTTTTCTGACCAATCCTTTCTGTTCATGTGCATCGTCTTTGTCATGATGTTTTCCAGAACCTTATTACTAGATTCTACCTGTCCATTTTCTTGAGGATGGTACATAGTAGACTTTCTATGTTTGATTTTGTACTTTTCTGTAAGATCCCGGACAAGTTTAAAAGTGAATTGTGCTCCCTGGTCTATAATAATCTATCTTGGAACTCCAAATCTTACAAATATTTCTTCAAAGAGGAATGAAACCATTGTTTCTTCTGTTTCTCTTGCCATTGATTTTGCTTCTACCCATTTTGTAACATAGTCTGTACATACAAAAATGTACTTATTTCCATTTGAAGATGGGTTAATAGGTCCCACAAAGTCAAGAGCCCGTTGTTCAAATGGTTCTATAATTACTTGTGGTTTTAATGGAATTTCATATTATATTATAGGTCTTCCATTTCTCTCGCAGCTATCACATCTTTTGACATAGGCTTTTGAGTCCTTGAAGATTGTTGGCCAGTAGTAGCCAAGTTTGAGCACCTTATATGATGTTTGCTTGTCTAAAAAATGGCCACCACATGTCTCGTCATGAATTGCTTTTAAAATATCAAGAATTTAATATTCTCTAACACACTTTCTTATCAAAATATCAGAACTAGTATAAAATAGGTCGCCATTGACCCAACTATATCTAACACTTTCTCTGATTATTTTACTTTTCTGCTTGCTAGTGAAATGAAATGGTAATATTCTGAATGATAAATAATTAACTACATCTGAAAACCATGGGGTTTGAGTTGTTATAGCAGATAAATGTTCATCGGGAAAGTTGTGTGAAACAAGAAAAGGATCACCAAGTGAATGAAGTCTTGACAAGAAATATGCTACTTGATTGTCTTTATCTGGTCTATCTAGAACAATGAGATTGAATAATTGCATTAATAGGAGCCATATAATAATTCTTCCATTGGTAATTGATTTCTTCATTAATTATTTAATGGCTAAATGGTATGTATGAATAAACACTTGATAGCCTGTTATATAATGCCTAAATGTATTGATTGCAAGCACAACAACTAGCATTTCTTTTTCAGTTACTGTATAGTTCAATTCTGTCAGAGTTAAATTTTTGCTTATGAAGTAAATGGCATAATTAAACTAATTTTACTTTTTTCCAAGTGATGCTCCTATAACTGTATCTGATGCATCAGTAGATATGTGAAATGGAAATGACCAGTTTGGCCCTCTAAGAATGGGTGTTATTGACAATTTTTCTTTCAGTTTTTCGAATGCATTTTGACAGTTTGTTGTCCATTGAAACTAAATGTATTTTGCAAATAATTTGAATAGGGGTAGAGCTTTTTTACTATAGTTTTCAATGAATCTTTTGTAATAGCCTACATATCCCAATAAATGTCTTACTTCCTTTTTTGTTGTTGGTGGCATTAAGTTTACAATGACTTGTATCTTTGTTGGGTCCAAGTTTATTCCTAAAGAAGAAATGTGATGTCCCAGCACTATCCCTTTAGTTAACATCATAAAAAAATTATCGTTACTAAGGGATAATTTTTTATCTATGCATCTCTTTAGAAAATTTTCAAGGTTCTTCAAACAATCATCAAATGTATCTCCATAGATAGTAAAATCATCCATGTAGACCTCTACACATTCATGAATTAAATTAGCAAATATGGCTAGGAATACTCTTTGAAAAGTAGCAGGTCCATTACATAATTTGAAAGGAAAAACATTATATGCATATGTTCCCCAAGGACAAGTAAATGTAGTTTTATCCTAATCCTCAAATGTTATCTTAATCTGATTGTAACCACTAAAACCATCAAGAAAAGAAATTAATTTCTTTCGTGTTAGTGAATCCAATACTTGGTCAATGAATGGTAATGGGAAATGATCTTTCAATGTGGATTTATTCAGTTCCTTATAGTCTACACATATTCTCCATTTTACATTTTTCTTTGGTACCACAACTAAGGGAGAAACCCATTGATTATCTGAAATAGGGTAGATGAATCCCACCTGTAACAATTTTTGCAGTTATTCTTTGAATATTTCTTTCATCATAGGATTCATTCTTCTTTGTGGTTGTCTAATGTTGGGTATGTGTTATATTCTTTCCACGACTAGCCTCACGCGTTGTACGTTGCGCCGGGCGCAGCAGGGGGGTCACAGGGGGGGCGGCAACCCCCCCTGTCGGGGTCCGGGGGCAGCGCCCCAACGAAATTTTTTTTTTTGTATGTGGTCCCACTCATATGCGGACCCACCCATGTTTTGTGCATGAGTTTGCACATGGTTTTGGGGTACGATGGTTTTCGACCCCTGGTATTTTGTAGATCCGGTCAAGGGAACTACGATTATGTTATAATCCAGGGTTAATGTATTGGGGTTTATGTATGCTTCGGCATGTATATATATGTGTTGTAACACTAAAAGGAATATAATGAAAAATCAAGTTGGTCGTCCCAATTTGGGATCCAGGGGAAAATCTCTGTGTTTATCTATTTTATTTTTTATGCTCTCGCTATTGTTTATTTTCTGTTATAAGATTCGTGTGTAGATAATTTCTGTTCAGGGTTAAAACCTACATCTAACTGGTTTTATATGATCATCAATATAGATATGGTGAATACACGTCTTTGGATGAATTCCTTGCATGTTTGTATAGTCCCAGGAAAAAGCTTTTAAATATTTCTGTAATAATGAAATTACCTGTTGTTATTGTGATGATTGTAGATTATTACCAATATTTAAACTCTTTCCAGGATTGATTTAAATTATTTTCTTTGTGAATTGGTAATTGAGCTAACAGGAAAAATTATTTCAAATTAATTTTTCAATGATTGAATAGTACAATTTTCCTGAAAACATTGATTCAAAAGATGATTTGCAAATTCATATTGTGTTATTCGTAGTTTCTCAGAAATATCAGGCTCTGAGATAGAAAGGTATATTAAATCCTCATTTTCTTCCTCTTCTCTAAAATTAAAGACTTGATTAATACTTAGAACATATTGAGTTTCTTGTCATTGTTGGTCATCAATCCATGATAATAAAGAAGGAGATTGAGCTGAAGGATAGAGTGTAACATGTTTCCTTTAATCCCCATGTGCTATGATCATCCTTCCTGATTTGCATCCAATGAAGGCATCTATTGTGGCTAACCATGGTATGCCTAGAATTAAAGGATGGCATCCTAGATTGTTTTTTGTTGCAATATTAGAAACTCTACATGATAGTCCCATGAATCCAAAGAAACAATGATGTCTTCTAATATTCCCTCTGGTACAACTTTAGATCTATCTACTAGCTCTAAAATAGTAGTAGTAGGTCGAATATTTAGCAGTTTTAAATATTTCATAGTCTCTCTTGTCATGACATTTATAGCAGCTACGAAATCAATTATGTTAGAAAATTAAATATTACAGAGCAATGCAACACATAAAATATGCGGAAAATAAAAGCACACAAAACACATAAAACCAGAGAGACACAGATATATGTGGTTCACCCAATTTGGGCTACGTCCACCCCGAACAGCCAGTCCTTCCTTTCTATTATCCAGCAAAATGAAGAGACACAACCTACAGCAGATCCACTGTAATATCCTCTGTTCTATCTCACAGTCTCCCTATCTATTTCTCGCTCTGAGAATACACATACAATACACAGCCGCAATACAATACCCTCATACAAGCGAGGGGTTTCGTTCTAGGGAAAAAAAACCTAAACTAAACATAACTTCTACCATCAGATCATCCACTTAATGAATGGCCCAGATTGACTAGAAATTACTATACTTTTACAAGGCAATTTTACATTTGTTTTTAGCTTCGGGGGAGCTGCCCCCAAAACTCCCTAGGGGGGGGGGGGGGGGGGGGGCTCCATAAAGTCGCAGCTACCCCTCCTAGACCCCCCAGACAACATTTAATTATGGGCGCCATTGTCGCCCCATTAAGGTACATGGGTCTAATGTTGTGATACAAAATAAACAAGATAATCAGGCTCCACACCCAACAAATTAAAGTGTTAGGAACTGAAAAATTATTGATTTAAATGGTAACCATAGGTATCCCAAGATCAACATTCTTTTCAAAAAAAAAAATTGTAGACATGAGACTAGCTAATTTTCCAATGACTTATATTGTGGGTGGATCTCTTTTCTTTCCATCAGTTTTCTAAATAAATAATTCCTTTATTGTTTTTTCATAGATTGGAATGTCTTTGATTGCTTACAACAAAGGAATTTTGACATAAGAATTATTTAATTCATCCAAAATATCAAATTCAGGAAAATAAATTGAATTTTTCTGCTCTACTAACCTTTCTGGATAAGGTGTTGTTTGGGTCATAATAGTTTTTCCTTTCTGAATTTGATTTTCTAGATTAGATTTTTCAGATTGTTCACTTTGTTAAGTTTTTTCTTCTATGATTAGTGGAGAATCTTTGCGTAATACTTTTCCAGACCTTAAGTGGATTTCTTGAATAGGAAGAATGTAGTATGTAGGAAAATATGTTTCTTCTTTAACATTATATGCTAGTATTTCCACTTTTTTACTCGAATTTGCTACTGGCTGAGTTGGTAACTAAGTTGTTCTAGGCGGGGGTTGGTTAGAAGGCAGCTGAAGTTGTTGTAGTTGAGTTAGTAAGGGTGCGGGATTTTGTTGTGGAAATGGCATTGGTTGAGTATGTTGTTGGAAGTGGTGATATTGAAATGGTTGTTGAGGATATGGTTGTTCAGGATAAGGTTGGTATTTTTGTTGAGGATAGATTTTTTGAGGCGATTGGATTCCATAAATATATCCTCACCAACCTTGTCCAGGTTGGTTTTGGTATTATTGTGGAGGCCAAGCCTGCCATGGCATAAGAGTATTCCATGAAGTTTGAGGAGGATATTGATAATTATGAGGGATTTGTTGAGAAAATTGTTGAGGAAACCTTGGCTGCCAAGGTCTCCTTGGTGCCATATAGTAAGGAGAATCAATCCCTTGTAATTTTTCCATTGAATTTACTTGAAATTATTTAAGTCTTGGACAATTTTTAGTTGAATGATTTTTTGCACAAGTCCACACACCTAAATATTTTCCAAAGGACATTCTCTTAGTGGATGCTTCTTTCTACACTTAGGACAAAAAATTGATAGGATCTTATCTTTTTCATCTTGCTTTTTCTTGGTTTTCAGTACATCAACTTGCATTCCTAAAGTGCTAAAAATATTATTTTTAAACTTTTCTAACTAACTCCCTATTTCTTCTCTTGTTACTCCTCCTACTGCTGATTTAGAGGCTCTTGAATTTACATCTCTTTTTCCACTCTTTGCTCTTCCCTTAGAATATTTTTGACATAGTTAAGCAATCTCACCAAATGGAAAATTTGAGATGTCTCCTTTCCGCATTACATTCAGAATATCAAATTATTCATCTCATATACCTTTGAGAAAAATTGTGCAAATTATATCAGGATTTAAAGAGTTTTGTTTGGATTTTTGTAAATTATAAAGAAATCGTTATAAATATTCTTCCAAAATATCATCTTCTTGTTGAGACATCCTGAAAATATCTTCTTTTGAATCTGTAGGCCTACAATAGGCTTGATACTTCTTAAGAAAAATTCTCTTCATGTCATCCCAAGAGGCAATAGTGTGTTCTCCTAGTCCCATAAACCATTTCAGTGCAGTTTCTTTAAGAGTAGCAGGAAAAAGATGAAGTTTATGTATGTCATCTATATATCCATAATTACGACATAAAATATCAAACTCAAACATGAATGAATCAGGATCTTCAGTAGACATTCCATAACAACTAGGAAAAAAATAAGGTGGAATATTCTTCATTTTTACCTCCTCTCCAAGAATTTCTCTTGTAATTGGGAAGCCAAAGGTAGCTTCCTGATCATTATCTAGTTCTATATCATTATGTCTCTTATTTTCATGTTCTCTTTTTGCATATTCTTCTCTTTTTCTCTCTGCTTCTATTCTCCTTTCTTCCTCTCTTTTTCTCTGCCATTATTTTCTTTGCCTCTCATATTAAATTCTTTGTCCCAGAGTTAATATTGGTATATTAGATGCTTCTCCTTCCTCCCTCATTTTCTCTTCAGTTGTTTGTAATGTTTCAATAAGAGTTTGAGTTGGTGTTTCCTCTACTTTCTCTATTTGTTCAAGAACTAGTTGCTCTAATTGTTTAACAATTGGTTTCCTTGTCTCCTTTTGTTTTTCTATGAAATATGTTTCTATTGGTGTTTTTTTCCTTTTCACTTGATAGGATAACAAGGTTTGTCTTTCAATAAGAGTCAATATTTGTCTTGATCTTTTTTTTTCTTCCAATTCTTATAAATTTTGTCTTCCAGCAACTGGTGTAATTAGTCCTGATGGTCCTGCTCCTATGGATGGTTGAGTTGTTGGGGGGTTCTGTTTAGAAAATCTACCTTTTTTACCTCTTTCTCTAGGCATAAAGAAACATAACTTAAAAAACTAAATTTTGCTGTTATTTTTGTTGTGTTTTTTTTTTTTTTTTTTTTGGAATCTTCCTAATTGACTATATTGAAGTATGCTTCCCTGGAAATGACGCTAAAAAATGTTGGGTCAATTTACTAAGTAAACTAGCACATGTATTTTACTTGTCAATCTAGGTTTTTAGACTTGGAAGCATGTCCAAAATATATGGATTTCAAGTGAATTAAATTTTAGAAGAAATATTTTAGAAAAGAAATGAATATTAAAAATATATCCTAAATTCTGAGATTTATGTAAATGCATATTACAAATATAAAATCGAACTAAAAATTTTCGGATTCAATATGCAGTAAGTGAAGGAAGAGGCTCCTAAATTAGGAGATCCTGGTTGTCCTTGTTTACAATACTATCTTCAAGAAGAGACACTGAAGAACAATAGTTTATGATGTATAGAAAGTAAGAGAAGAGGCTCCTAACTTAGGAGGTTCAAGTTTTCCTTCTTTATAGTTATATTCCAACATTATTACCACTACATTAAAACTAGAAATTCAATAAATAATTCAAGAAAGGAATCTAAAGAGGATGAATTTTTTTTGTTGTTCATGATTTGATAGAAAGAGAATTTAACTTAAATTCTTGTTTGTCCTTTCGTATGAAAATGAAAATTAAACCAATAATCATCCAAAAATCATAATAAATCTTCACACATTTAAATGACTGAATAATAAATCTAAAGCAAGAACTATTGCATTAAAACTATGCTAATTTAACCAAAGTGTACTTAGCTTGGTGTGGGGCCCTCCACCCTTGCCTTGCACACTTGAAGAACTTATTAGCTACAAAAAACTTATTCAATGATCCACAACATGAACATAAAATATAACAATGGAACTGGTTCTTCAAATTATCTCAAAGTCTTCAAAATTTTCAATACAAAATTACATAAATTCTACATACTTAAATGGTCCATAAACTTGGCTTAAATAGACATATAATAAAAAAACTTAGATATAATGCCTCTAACAGTACTATCCATCCTAATCCCATCCATATAGGTCAAAATCATCCATTCTGTTTCACAAAATCAAGAAAATTCCCAAAAATACTGATTCTGCCATTTTTCCTAGGGATTTATGAATGATAGTTCAAGTTTGACCAGCATTGCCCAAGCTTGTTTTAGCTCAGTTTGACCGAACCAATAGGTAGTTTTCCATACGTGGTTTCCAAGATTTCCAAATATATGCTCAGATCTCTCTCGAGTGTCCTTCACATATGACTTCAATGAAGCTATTATGATAATTTTTAGTGCAATCCAAAAATACTCTTAGAACCGAATTTTTACAAAAAGTTCTAAAAATTGAAAAAGTTAATTTAATTACCTGAATATGCATAATAAGTCTAAAATGAGGCATATATGGATGACATAAGATGGAATATGGTCGTAAATAGGTGGGTTTATGATAGGAAAAAATGACCAAAATTGAGGGCCAACAAGGGTCTCAAAATTATTTTTAAAATTTTAACTAAACTAATGTTTGGGTGCTAAAATTCAGTTTATAATTGATTAATTATGAAACATGGTACTAACGGATTAAAATATTTTGTTTTCATTGATGAGCGAACGAAGGCGAGGTACCAGAGCGCCCATGGGATGTTACATGATGGGCACACGAGGGTTCTCGATGCCCATGGGGAAATTGTGTGTTCGGCATGCCAAGGCGGCTGACACCCATGGGGGTGTCGCGTGTTGGGCACGCCAGGGCGCCTGTGCGATGAGTTTCTCGGTCGGCCCAAATTGGAAAGGGGTGCCTGTACAAAAGAAGTAATTTCGTCACATGACTTCTCATGAAAAATGTTGTATTTATTATTAGTTGTATTGAGATCCTTACTGAATTTGATGATGACAAATCTCTTGTGTGTCTCTTGCAATCATCAAGCCATCTAGTATGCTCAATTAATATTATTATTAAGAAATTGTAATCTATATAAGTTACAATGGATTTTGCATATAATTCTTTCATATACATCATAGATAGTAGAGTGTATCTATGGTAGTCATAGTCAACTGAACAGAAATTTCATAAGCACGTTCTTGAAGCTTCATAGATTATTCAACAACCAACCTTGTTTTCTTTTTATTTTGGTCAAGTGGTCTACGTTCTCCAAAGATTACATCAAACTTGACCTGTGGCTTGAGCAACTATGACCCAAGGGCATCTAAGTCGTAAAAATCACCTGGGGATCGCACCTGTCATGGGCCACACCAACCCTTAACATGAATGTTTTTTTTTCCCATGGATTTTTGAACCGGTGACCTTCACACCACAGAGTGACATAACATTACACCCCATCACCATCTATTATACACCCCGTGGGAAACCAACCTTGTGATTTAATAGGAAGTGCTCATCTAGGGTAATTTCAAGGAGTTATAGGATAATTGGAAAATGCATTGTAGGGCTTAATTGCAAGATATATTTGAGGGCTACTATGTTGATATTTGCAAGCCAATGTAGAGGTTGACAGATCAAATCAAAATAAAATACATGAATATTATCATATTATGAGTCATGGATGCTTATGGTTAACTAACGCCTTCTATTGAGTATTGAATGCCATGAATTGACATTATTTATTTCAAGATTATCTTCTACTCACCAAAATATGGATTAAATGTGTATTGATGATAGTGATTTAAGACATCCTATAACAATTGATAAAATTATCAACTAAATTCTACCTCTACTAATTAAAATTACATGATTTTTTTTAAATGTAACCATTAGGGTAAATGGATTATTAATTAATAAAATTAATCACTATTTTCTATGAGAAATTTATTGATTTTATTTTTTCAATAATATTTTAATTTTTTTTAATTAAAAATTACATTATCAATTATATTATTAAATAAAAAACAAATTATATTAATTATTATATAAATAAATAAAAACCATATTGTATTAATTATTATATTATTAAACTTAAAAAATATATCATATTAATTATTATATCGTTAATTTATTATTAATATTCCTAGCTCATATATATGTTTTTGCCAAGTCATTGCATATGGTTTTCCAATAGAATATGAGTTTTCTCGGTGGCTCCACTCTCGTATATGTTTTTGGCATGTCATTGCATATGGTTTTCACATATACTGTGAGTTTTCTCGATGGCTCCGCTCCCCACATTCAATTATTGCAACAGATCTAAGGGATTCTCGGTGGCTACACTCCCTACATTCGATTATTGTAGCAGATCTAAGGGTTTCTCAGTGGCTTCGCTCCCCATATTTGATTCTTACAACAGACCTTAGGGTTTTTGTTAGGTTCCTATATTACTAGTGTACTCCCTTATTATTGTTAGTGTATCCCCCTTATTGTTATTTTTGTACCCCTACAGTCCCCATATTATTATTATTGTGCCCTATAAAGCCCCACTATTGTTATTGTTATTCCCTTACATTATTATTGTTAGGCCGACTAGGATTATATTGTGACCCCATGGACTCCTATATATAGAAAGGAGGTTTTGTCATTTGAATCATCCAAGAATTGTTCATTTATGTAATGTAAAGGAGGCTACCCCCTCAAAGTGGCTGATTTCTAAGGCGTTGATCTCTCTTTTCTTCTATTTTTGGAGCTGGTTTCATAACATTTGGCATCATAGCTTTGGATTCTAGGGTTTCATTGCTTCAAATAGGTCATCGTGGAATTTTCGCTATAACTTTTTCTCTATGAAGTTTCAGAAGCTAAAAAAAAATCCATTTTCGAAGAAATCCTCATGAACGTCGTGTACAAATTTCAGATCTTTGTTTACAATATTTTCAAAGATATGATCTGTGGAAGTTAGGATTTTTGCAAGCTCCCAAATTTCATCTCAAAGAGGTGATCTTCAGAAAATCATCATAAATCTCTCTCTCTCAGCATCAAATTGGAATTCTGTAAAAAGTGGCCAAAATTACACGGACTGTAGTTTACTATGTATAAATTTTAGAGACGAAGGAGGAAACAATGACACGTGGCACGTCGTACAAATTTTCTCTACTAAACAAGTCCATAATTAGGTCATTCCAGGAGATTAGGCATAACTTTTCCTTGAAGAATCCAAATCAAGTCACACTTGTGGCATTGGAAAGAAAATTCAGAGGGCTACTAAAGGACTGAAGATAAAATCTCAGGGATCTGAAATTCCAGAGATATATCAGTTTCAATTTCGAGCTCCTCAAAAGCAAGAGAAATGTGTGTAATTTTTTTTCAAATTGCATAATTCTTGTTTGAAAAATAAATTTGAAGTAATTCCAAGGGAATATTGAAGCATAGATATTAGTATTGGGTTCTAAAATGGTTCCTAAAAAGAATTAAACACCCATTAAGCCCTCAAAAGGCTCTACTATGACTATTCGTTTGAATCTTAATCGCAAGTGTATGAAAAAGGCTCACTTTAGCCGTGCATAACAAACATCCCTAACAACAAATATGGCTACCAATATCTTTAGATCTACAATTATTTGACCAAGATAAATGCTACAAAAATCTAGATCTATGCATTAAAAGACATTAAGTAGTAAATAAAAGCAAGAGTTACTCCATGCATCCAATAGACAAGACAAGATTGTTTTAAATAATTTCGTATTTTTTTACACTTGGGAAGGGAACATAGAAAGATGTTACCAGTCCCCCTCAATGGGATGGGTTCTTGTAAGTCCTAAGCACTTCAGATCTAAAATCCCTCTCTCTTGATGGTGTAGAAAACCTAGACAAAAATGGAACTCAAAGGGAGTTCATAAGAAAATGGTAGCAAAATATGACAATGATGGTGGATCAAAGTCAGACCAAAAGTATAGATCCAAAGTGATCTTTAGGCAACAAAAGGTAGTGAATGAATGTAAAAACCCTTCTATTTATAACAAAATATTGAGTTAGTCTAGATATTGGTGCATAATTAAAATATTATTAACCAAATCAAGATCCAACTTTTATGGAATATTTTATTATATTTGTTGGAGGGAAAAAGAATTTGACTTTGGTCAAATCCCTTTATTTGTAAATAATAAATAAATAAATGATTTATTTATTATTTTAAGGATGTGGTTGAGTAATAATCAAATAAATAATTATTTATTCAATTATTCATAAATGATTTAGTCATATTTAACAAGGAATATTATTTAAATAAGGTTTAAATAATTATTCCTAGAAAATAATAAGATAAATAATGATTTATCTAATTAATTTTCCTTTTTTGGGTTAAATATGACTAGGAATATTAATTAAATTGTTGTTTAACTAATTATTCCTTGAGGAAAATTAAACAAAGTAGATTTATTTAATATTTCCTCATGGGGTTTCTTGTTTATACCATAAACAACTTAATAAATGTGGTTTACTAAGTTATTTTTCATAGTGAAAGCAATTTTACGTAGGGTAAAATTGGTTTTACATGGTGTACTTTGGTCCATATAATAGTAACACGTTAGATGACCATAAATTGGTGTAATAGATTGCCCCCCGGCGTGCGAGCATTAGGAGCTAATCGTATGACCGAAATACGTTGTAAGAACTCAATCACTAGACACTGAAGGGGAAGTTAGAGAGAGAAAAATATAAGGTAGACCAAAGCGCTAGAGGACTAGACCCTGAGGAGGCGAGACTTACAGGTGATACAAGTCTCTTTTATGAATGAGTACCTATGCTATAGGCGATGGGGGAGGCATACCTATGCCCACTGAGACAAAGTACAAAGAATAATGCATCTAGTAAAACAAGGGACTGAACTATATAGTACATGCTGGCATAAACATGAGCCAGATAAAAACATGATAATGAATCCCACATACATACTGTGCCTGGGATAATAGCTGGGACTTATACAATAATATCTAAGTACATGAGATATAAATACAACCAAAGTTCCCCAGTAAACAGGGAAGGGCTCTGAAAATCTGACTGATACATACAAACTAAAAGGCGCTGCAAGCAGCTGGGGCTGACATCATCAAATCTATGGAGCTGTATCAAAGGTTGTGATGAAGAGTTCATCCGGGCATGTGGGGGGCTACCTGAAGGGCCAAGCCCTCATGAGGTCTAAAACATCTCACACACACACCCAGGAATCACGAGTGAAATCTGCTACATCACTAAACCATCAAGTATATGGATCTTGATCCTGCTGTAAGGAGCTGGGGTTGAGAAACAATCAAGTCAAAGGGCAATAAGGAGTCCCTTTACCTAATCCAAGGCACCGAACAAGAGTGGAAGTTGGAACAAGGTACACCGCCCTCTAGACCTGTCTTTTGGAATGAATGATCTGATGTCGACAGAAGGAGGTCTACCATAGGTGAGGAAATAAGGGGTCCTCAACTAAGGCACGAGAGAAAATAGTAGAGTGACTGACAGACTAACACCAAGGATGATGATGAAATGGGGGGTACTGAGTAGCGGACAGACGACTTCCCTTGTTAGAGCATAAAGGGCATGGATGACCTGGCAGCGACTGACACAATATCATAAGGGATAGGGGATAGTAGGACTGAAGGCCATTATGTGCAACACGAGAGAGGAATCAAGCAATGAAGGATGGAGGACTATAGCGGGATACAAAGGGACTCGGGATAGACTCCATGGATGTGATGATTACTCAACTCGTATGCTCTAAACAAGGGAAACTCGATGATGTTGCCACATAGAAAAGGTCCAATGGTGACCATAAAGGCAAGAGTGCAAGATGGTGACTCATGATGAAAATCAACACGAGCATAGAAAAGTATGGAGGCAAAGTGGTGCCCCAATTACAAGTGTTGAAAGTGAAGAAATTTGATTTTGAGGAGTGGTGAAGTGACCCTTCTTGGAATAAATGTGTTTTGGTGAAGTATAAAATCATGAAAAACTAATAGATACCCATTTGAGAGCTCGGTGAGAGATTTCCAACGGTACAAACGATTCGTCAAACTGAGCTACGGTTTGGCCATAGCAGGCGAAATAAAAATTAGGGGTTTCGCTTTTAATAAGGCATTTTCCCTCCAAACTCACTCATTTGCAAGTGGAGCTATGGTGAATGTAGAGAGGAGAGAAGGCCCTAAATCTTGCGGCGATCGTAGCGGACAAACCAACTGTTGGAATCAAGATCTGTCAGTTGCAGGTAAGAGGCCTAACCCTAATCTTTAATTTCAGTGGATTGAAAGTTCAATTTAGGTTCCCAGAGCTCAAGAACAGACCCTTGCTCCTCTTCACGTCCGGGTCGCACTTTTTGGGGAAAAAAATGCGACCTGGGTCACAGGTTTTGGGCAGAAAACTGTGACCTATGCCACCATTGGGCCTGAAAAGTGCGACCTAATAGAGAGGGGTTTTTCTGTGCTATTTTTGGCTAAGAATTGGGTTTTTATGTTTGGATACAATATTTCCTATCTGTACAGTGACAAATATGATGGTTTTGTGTAGATATGGAAAAATTACGGATCAACTAGAGAGAGAGAGACCTGGACACATTACGGTCGGAGATCCGGGAGGATCAGGGTGTCCGCAGTGCATTGGCTAGGTTTGGGGTTATGAAATTTGTATAGAACCCAATGATGAGAGTTGGAGAGCCCTTGTTGGCCCAGATTGTTAGTTATTGGGATCTGGACCATGAGGTCTTTATAGTGCAGGGGCATCGGATTGAGTTGAATGTCTAGGATATATATTTTCTAACTGGTCTCCCACCACTTGGGATGGTTGGGAATACTCAGCCAATGTTATCGCGAGGGCGGAACATCATGGAGTTTGTAGAGCACCATTGTCGACCAGGCCTCCATGTGAAGGGGACACAGATACCCATTGGGGAACTAGAGAGGTTAGACCCATGCTGTGGCCGCAGTGGTGCTGCGGATCCTGGGCAACCAGGCACTCCACCACATCACTGGAGGGTAGATGATGCTTGTGGAGAGTGTGTTGAGTGGGACCTACTATGGGTGTGCCCAGATGATGATGTCATCGTTGAAACGACAGTTGTCTCATGCAAGCATCAAGTGAACCATGACTATGCATATGGTACAGTGTTGTGCTCACTCTTCTTTGAGAAAATCCCAACACTTCGACCTCGTATACAGCTCCAGGATGGGGGCCCGAGGGAGCCCAGGATGCACCAGTGGGGGCGACTACTGTGCAGAGGAAGAGGTGGGGCGGTCGGACAGGTGTTTCGACCTAAGTTCTTTTCTCATTGGGATCAGATTCCATTGTACATAGACGACTATCCTTATAATGGGATGAGTTATCGTGGGGACCCAAACTTGCCAGTGCCGCCTGGTTGAGTATGGGGACGCAATGGTAAGTGACAAGTTTCTAATATTTTATGTGCATTTTAAAGTTGTATAATATTGTATATGGTACTGATTCTTTCACTTTTGGTATGCAGATACAGCACCGGTAAAACCGGTCAAGTATATGGGACGGCCTGCAGTATCAGGAGTTGCAGGACCTACTACATCAAGAGTGCCACAAAATGAGGATGAAACGGCCCTCTTGGAGGACATTCGTCATAGATGTGAGAGGCTTCTGACTGGTGTTTTAGAACACGGCTGGAAAGACTTAGATGACCAATACATAGAGCCATGTATTGGTCTAACCTCGAAGTGGCGAGGGGTCATGCGGTGCATGGTGATGGCCGGACAGGGGATGCATGATCTATGAGCAGCAGGAGCAGAGCCATTGGCTCGGGATCCTTCGGATGGTGATTAGTGTGTAGGAGCGGGTGGATCCCCTAGTTTTTGAGTTTTTGTAACATGCTATGGGCATGTCATATGTATCAGAGTTGATGGACTCTAAAACATATTATACGACACATATTATGGATATGCATCATTTTGATGATTTTATGTGATTGTCTTGTGTCAAATTCATGTGCTAAATGCCAATCTACAATATTGTTTGCAATGCTATCTACATAGTGATTTTGTGCTCTAGGTACATGACTAAATGTAATGATTTAAAATTCACGCATCAAAAGCTTCACTTGTAAATATCTTCTAAAAAGGATAGGATTATGCACACGATAGACACCATTCAATTTCATGACAAGAAGCAGGGAATCCAAATGACCTTGAAGGTGGAGCATGCGATGTGAAAGGGAATTGGCTAATAAACCTCGCACTGCATCATATTCGGCCTGATTATTGGTGGCATTACCAATGCATACACCATTCGAGAGAACAAGAAAATGTAAGGGGGTAAAAATGGCCCAACCCGCAGAGGCTAGATTCTGGGAGTAGCGACTTGCACCATCAGCATAATCAATATAAGGTGTGGATGGAGGGTCTGCCTGAAAGGTGCCACAAGACAAAAAATGAGAGGATGATGAACAATGCTGTCACCCTGAGTGCAAAGTAGAAATCGAACAAACACTATGAGAGGGAGTGATCCAGGTAGGATGTCTACCGCCCGCACACCGTCGGGAAGGTGGTGTGTGGGAGCTATCTTGTGGGCAGCTTGTGCTCAAGCCTTGAAAGTCACCATAGACATGGATAGTTCCATTCCGCTTATGGGCGGGAAAGATGAAGTTAGGGGTGGACAAGGCTTCCATGATGTCATCATCACAATAGAATATGGGGTGACTGGAGGAAGGAAGACCACATGACGCGGTGAAGCTACTTGACTCATCATCGTGAGAAGAAAGGTTCACATGCACATCATCACGGAGGATGACGCAAGAACAAGTGGATAAGGGATCCACTAATGTTGAGCCCAGGGTGATCGTTGAAGGCAGGTCGAGCGAAACAGAAGGGGAAGTCTCAGAGAGAGCTTCAACCGAGGGTCTCATGGATGATGATAGGAAGAGGAAGGTGGCCACAGGCTCCGTCATCTTGACATCAGGAGGGGGAATTTCAATGGGAGCGGGTAAATCCTCAAGCTGGCCCGAAGCATGCTAATAAAGGACAGGAGAGGCGGATTGGTTTTGTTCAATCTCGTACTCCCGAACTACCTATAAAGAGGCGCGGTAATGTGTGAGGCAAGGAAAATGGTGGGAATAATGGCCATGGAGATCACACAAAGCATAAGGTTGGTTGGTGTGAATAGTCTTAGGGTTCTTGGCTGCAGTTGAGGAAGAAACAGAGGCTTAGGGACTGTAGACTCAGGGAATGAAACATTAACCATGGGCTTAATACAAGGCAACTCAGGACAGGTATGGGTGGCATGACCGACGTCATCACATAAAGCACAAGGATTTGGAGGTGGAGGAAGAGCAGGGTCAGTCGAGGTAGCCTTGTCTTTTGGTGCCTTCTTCTGAGCTTTGCCCTTTTTACCCAAAGTTGTCGCAACAAGAGGAGGCTCCTGTTGAGGTGGCTGAGGCACAGTAGTAGCAGGAGAGGTCATAGGGACCAGTTGAACCGGGTTCAAAGCAAGATAAGGTTTGAGTTGACCAGGCGAGGTAGTGGCTGGGGGATTAAGGTACTAGCCAGGAATCCCCAGGGTCAGGTTAGGAAGGGATAAGGTAGCCATGACAGGTACCGAGTACACTCGAGGAGGGGGAGCTAGGAACGGTAATTGAACGGAGGGGTAATGGCCAAGCAGGACAGCTCCAAGATGGTTAATGCCTGGAGGAACCATTCCAGGAGGGTAGAGAGGCTCATGGATACCAGCTGTAGGTGAAGGGCCAGAAGGAGAGGGTCCAGCAGGCTGAATCGAAGGGCTAGGAGTAGGCTACAGAGGGCGAGGCTGCTGACTAGCCAAAGCGGGTTGCTTGAGGGAAGCCTGAGCCGATTGCATCATGAAAACATTCGATGGGATGGGATCAGAGACAGGAGGAGGAAGACCAGGGAATGTACCAACCAAAGAGGAGTCTTTGAAAACTCCAGGTGAGACACTGGTCAAGGGGTTGACGGTTTGCTTATTGGCCACCAAAGATATGATGGACTTAGGGGAGGTCTGAGACTTTGGTTTGTAATATGTCAACTAGTCAATGGTGACTATCTTTCCATTATGGGGAAAGGATATCTTGCGGTGAACCGCAGATGGGACAGCAGACATGACATAGGTGTAGCTACGACCTAATAGAGTGTTGTAATCTAAGGGGGAATCAATGACTTATGTATCAACGTAAACAATCTTTCCCACAAGAGTAATAGGACAGTTATGGAACATGCCAATGGGCTTGGAGGAGTGGCCATCCCATGCTCGGAGGGTGATAGTGGAAGGGTCCAACTCAGGTGATCCGAGTTGATTCCAAACTGAAGCGGACATCACACAGGTGGATGCCCCCTCATCAATGATACAACGGGAAACGTTGGCGTTCTGGATCTTCACTGGGATTTGGAAGGTGACGGGAGTAGGAAGAGGAGGATGTTCTGATAGGTCAACATCGAAGACAATCAAGTGATCATTTGAAGGATCTATAGCACCCATGGTAGATAGTAGAGCTTTTCGTTGTGAAGGGCAAGATTGGAGGAGTTCCAGCATTGAGATGGCAGCAAGAGATTGCGCCAAATCATATACTATATTATATGAATGGGAAGCTTTTCCAAAAGTATCATTTCAGCATAATGGTCCCTTAGGGATCATGGTATGAACCTCTGCCTTAGGCTGAGGGATCTACAAAGGAACATTAGTTATCGAAAGAGGCTCCGTAGAACCTGAAGAAGGGGGCTCGAGGGCAGACGTAGCGAGAGGCTTTTTGTACTGATGGGACCGAATCTGAAGGTTGAGGTCTACGGTTATAGGTTGGTTAGAGTTGATCATAAGAATCTGGTAATCAGAGGTACCAGATGGAGGAGGTTGAGTGGCCGCCTGGCCTTTAGGTGGTTGGGTAGCCACAAATCCTTGCTAAGAGAAAGGATTAGTAAACACAGCCAGCTGACTAGGCGCAGCATTGGGAGGGATGGAAGGGGAGGTTTTCTATCGTCGCGATGCTACTTGAGTCTCCCACATCTGCCGCATCTATGGTAAAAGAGGAAAATCGTGCATGTAATGACCATAAACACCACAACAAGAACAAGTCTTATTCATGCGAACAGGCCTGTCCTGCTTGGGCTGAGCGCCATGTTGCTAGTTAGCAGTGTTAGATGCATTATCTTGAGGATTATGTCTAGGATTACCAGGGGCATATTGATTTTGAGTGCCTTTCCTCTTCTTTTTGGAAGTAGGGGGATTAGTCACGCCCTACTATGCATACACCTTCCCCTGAGGGGGCAGTGGCTGATGTTGCAGGGTTTGAGAAGGCAAGGGAGGCAGAGGTGCTAATGCTTGAGGAGATGGAGCACCAGGCTGTGGACACGAATACTAAGGAGGTTGAGTAACATTGTGGTAAATAGGTTGGGCAAAAGGATGAGGCACACTGTATCCTAGATACATGCTACCGAGAGGGGGGAAAGTGCTGGAGGTGCTGGCCCCTCCCTGAGGGAAACAATAGCCCATGGGAGGCTAAGCGTATGGATGAGAAAAAGCTCCAACAATATTGTCGGTGGCATGAGATGCCCCCAGTGCATTAGCACCACTAGATCTAGGAAGATCAGGTAGAACGTTATAAACATAACCAGACTGAGTGTAGATCAGGTCATATTTTAACGCAATCTGGAGAGCGGCTTCTTCGGTTTGAGGGAAATGCAATGCGAAATATTTGCCTATAGTATGAAAAAGAGATCTAAGGAACCATTCCATGTAGACACGGTCTTTGAAGGTAGGGGCTTGACATGATCGGATAGGCGGGTCACAGACCATTGACGGAAAGAAGTCAAAAGTTCGGTACCAGTGTCATAATGAAGGGGAAGCTGGAAATAAGACAGAAAATCCCAGGCAAGAGTTGCAAAGGTGGTATGAGAGAATGAGGCCTGATCAACATACCACTTATAAGCTTCAACAGTAAGCGTACGTTGGAACAACCAAAGACGGACAGAGTCATCAGTAATGGAGTTAGACGAACACCACATGTGGAAAGATCGAACATGATTTGTAGGATCTTCTGCAGCAAGAACTTCAAACTTGGGGATGTCGGAAGGGAGCTTGGTTGGCATAGTAGGCCAACCAGCATCATGGCATATAGGGTCATTGATCAACTGGTTAAAATTGGGAAGACTGAGGCCTGCCATATAGGGGAGCAAGGGAGTAGCCGGTGTAGTTCTTGTTGCGGTCCCACTAGTAGTATTCCTGGCTTAGGGCCGAGGCTACCACCAGCATTAGGTCCTGAACCAGACATAGTGAAGGTGACAGGGGTAGAACCAGGGGTGGAACCATAAAGGGAACACAATGAACCAAAAGAATAGTCGAAGTGCGAACTCGGTGGAGGACTAACTCGAATCCTATGCGAAGGAGTAAGTCTTCCTACTAGAAACTGAGGGTGAAGGCCAAGAAGTATCTAGGATAAATGCCTTGGGGGCGCAATGATGAAGGCACAAACATGGCACAAAGGGAAGAGAGACCAACAAGGGCAAGGAGGTGCAGTATCAACTGGTTACAATGTCGAAACAAGGGCAGAGAGGTGCAGGATCAATTTATTACAATATTGAAGTCTTTACTTGGCGGTGTTAACCAGGCTCTTCTTCACTTAGGGTGTGTGTGTTAAGTGTGTAAATTTTAATTTTTAAACCTAAACATTTGTAGAGAAAAATTTTTTTTTTGTATAATTGTAAATAAACCTGTAGATAAGAGTATATGAAATTGAAATAACATAAAATAAGCAGCGAATTATGCATTAATCTAAACCCAAGGAGGCGAGCCTCTCAACAACTAGTCTATAGGTGGGAAAAAATCTAGTCAAAACACACCAAAATAGCCAATAGATCTAAAGCTGGGAGGGACAATGATCTAAAGGTTAGATCTTCTAGAAATAGGTGCAGAAAAATAACAAACAACAACAGGAAAAATTGTTGTAAATGAGGTGGCGAAAGGCTATAACCTGGAGGGAAGTAGAGGGGACCCTAGAGGAAAACCAAAAAAAAACTGAAAAGAGGTGTTTTGGATGGATAAATAACCAATCTGAAGTGGATATGAAGGTAAGGGATCAGATCTGAAAAAATGGTTGAACACACTGAAATCTCAGACAACCTGCAGCAACTAAAACTCTTCCACGAAAGGTGGAGGGTACTGAAGCCCTAGGGAGCTAGGTTCCCACTTTGATGAGTAAAACAGAACAAGTATATGTCCAAAATGGGTGGAGACGAACGTCAGAAAACCCTGAACAGAGGCCCAGACAAACCCATAAAAATCTCAGAAAAATTCCCGCAAAAAAGTCCAAGTCACAGTTTCTGACCTGTTTTCTGCATAGGTCGCAGGTTTTGGCTTGTTTTCTATAGAGGTCGCAGGTTTTGGCCCAAAAAGTGTGACATGCGCTTCCAGCACTCTTGGGAGTAGGTTTTAGAAAAGTTTGTCCTATCAATTGCAGCTGATGCCTGTCACGTGCACAATAGGTCCAAAAACACACGGAAGTTAGAATTCTTAATGTGTTAGGGTTTTATAGGTTAAAAACAACATCAAGAAAAGAAAAACAAGAAGCTGAAGAGAAATACTAGGGTTTGAAGCAGCTGGATATGCAGGAATCTGAAAAACAACAGAGGTCGTAATCGTAAACACTCGTGGAGTCGCTAGTTGTTAGTATGAATCTTAATCGCAAGCGTACGAAAAAGGATCACTTTAGCCGTGCATAACAAACAGCCCTAACAGCAAAGATGGCTGCCATTATCTTTAGATCTGAAATTAGTTGACCAAGATAAATGCTGCAAAAATATAGATCTATGCATTAAAAAACATTAAGCCATAAATAAAATCAAGAGTTACTCCATGCATCCAATAGACAAAACAAGATTGTTGTAAATCATTTTTGTATTTTTTGACACTTGGGAAGGGAACATAGAAAGATGTTACCAGTCCCCCTCAATGGGATGGGTTCTTGTAAGTCCTCAACACTTCAGATCTAAAATCCCTCTCTCTTGATGGTGTAGAAAACCCAAACAAAAATGGAACTTCAAAGGGAGTTCATAAGAAAATGGTAGCAAAATATGACAATGATGGTGGATCAAAGTCAGACCAAAAGTATAGATCCAAAGTGATATTTAGGCAACAAAAGGTAGTGAATGAATGGAAAAACCCTTCTATTTATAAAAAAATATTGAGTTAGTCTAGATATTGGTGCATAATTAAAATATTATTAACCAAATCAAGATCCAACTTTTATGGAATATTTTATTATATTTGATGGAGGGAAAAAGAATTTGACTTTGGTCAATTCCCTTTATTTGTAAATAATAAATAAATAAATGATTTGTTTATTATTTTAAGGATTTGGTTGAGTAATAATCAAATAAATAATGATTTATTCAATTATTTATAAATGATTTAGTCATATTTAACAAGGAATATTATTTAAATAAGGTTTAAATAATTATTCTTAGAAAATAATAAGATAAATAATGATTTATCTAATTAATTTTCATGTTTTGGGTTAAATATGACCAGGAATATTAATTAAACTGTTGTTTAACTAATTATTCCTTCAGGAAAATCAAACAAATGTAGATTTATTTAATATTTCCTCATGGGTTTCCTCTTTAGACCATAAACAACTTAATAAATGTGGTTTACTAAGTTGTTTTTCATAGTGAAAGAAATTTTACTTAGGGTAAAATTGGTTTTACATGGTGTACTTTGGTCCATCTAATAGTAATAGGTCATATGACAAAAAATTGGTGTAACAAGGACTCTAGAAGAAGAAGAAGTGCAACATGATATATCAAAATTACAAGACCAAGTGCACCAAATTTCACTCTCACAAAAGGCAAAAAAAAATGAAATGGAAGTTTTTAAGAAATGCGTGGAAGCTAAGATGGATGGTTTCAACAATGGCGTGGAAGCTAATATGGATGGTTTGAAGAAAGGCATGGAAGCTAAGATGGATGGTTTGAATAATCGCTTGGAAGCTAAGATGGATGGCATGGAAGCTGAGATGGATGACATGGAAGCTAAGATAGATGAAAAAATGAAAGACAACATGGAAGACATTAAGAATGATCTAAAAGCAGACATGGAAGGTTTGACAAAGATGATACAAGAAATTATTCCTAATGGCGAAAAGGTAGTACAGGAAATTCATGATGAGAAAAAAATAAATGTTAATCGTGATTTCATAAACTCTAATTTTGGATTGAAGGCCCACAATATTCCAAAGATCGATATGAGGAAGTTTGATGGCAAGGATCCCATAATATGGATACTACATATGGAGAAATATTTTGATCTCCATAATGTGAAAAACAAACAAAAGGTACGCATTGCAACTTTACATTTAGAACAAAATACATTTGTATGGTATCGATCGCTTTACAGATATCCTTACGTCCAAAAGAGAGAAATTGAACGTATGATTGCAGAAATTTTAGAGGCTGGTATAATTCAACCTAGTCAAAGTTATTTCTCTGCTCCAGTAGTATTGGTGCACAAGAAGGATGGATCATGGCGCATGTGTCCAGATTATAGGGAGCTCAATAAGCTCACTATTGAAGATAATTTTCCCATTCCTATGATCGATGAATTATTGTATGAATTACATGGAGAAATTTATTTTACAAAGTTGGATATTTGTTCAGGATATCATAAAATTAGAATGAGGACTAAAGATATTCCTAAAACAACATTTCGAACTCATGAGGGTCATTATGAATTTTTGGTAATGCCTTTTGGCCTTACCTGTTATGACCCAAAAAATTTCAAAACATCATTGTGTCAACTCTGTTTTTTATCATGGTTTCAAAATGGGTTTAGAAGTCATTTTAGGATTTGGTTAAGGGTACGTTATATTTTTTACAAGTTCAAAGGTCATCATTAAGTTCAAATAAAGTCTTTTAAAGGTCCATTCATGGTAAAATACTCATATTTTCCATTTAGGAGTCATTCCATAAGGTTTCGGGTCAAAGCTGTGCAATTAGCCAAGAATCCACGTTTTCATAGTGTCGTTAGTTCAAAAAAGTTGATTTGCACTATGAAAGCGCTAATATTTTCGTAGCACAAACTGGGAAAAATACACTGTGGGCACTACAAAAGTGCAGTTTCTTAACCGTCTTGTCAATTGAGCTTAAATTTGTCAAAATCCATTGGGAAATGATAGGTTAGTGGTATGATGAGTCAGTTAGTGATGAGATTCAATGTACTTACCCATCTTACAGTCATCATTTTCATGATAGGGTATGAATGAGGCATCATTCAGTTATGAGATGACATTTCAAATTCAAAATCTTGCCTAACTTGGTCACTCTCGTTTCATTTTCCTCCATACAAGTGTCTGAGCTCTGAAGTAGTCAAGCCAAACCTGTGGTTGTTCTATACAAAGGTTATCTTCATCCTAATCAAGCGAGGTTGTTTCATATACTCAAGTGAGGCAGATATATCCTAATCAAGCAAGGATGTTTCATATATTCAAGCGAGGCGGTTTCATATATTCAAGTGAAGCTGACAGGTTTTTCTGAGAAGCATGGCAGAGGAAAAGAAATTCCACAGAGGGGGACATTGCTTAAGATATGAGCCTGAAAATATGAAGGCCATAATTTAAGACCAAACAGTGATGGAGGCTTTCAGCAGAGTAGGTTGTCTTCGGTTTTGTGAAAAGCTGCAGGGTTGCCACAGACAGGTGTCTAAAGAATTTTCCTTGCACTTCAATGGAACAACTACCAAGGTTGGGATGCTAAGTGTGCCAATTACACCAGATATTATTGCTGATGTGACAGAAATACCAAGGGGACAAGAAACTTGGTTCAAAGGTTTTAAATTTGACATGGAGCCTTACAAGGAATTCATGAAACTTGAGTATGCAGATATGGACCTCAATAATGTAATCCCTAGAAGCTGCATTAAAGACACCTATGCAAAGTTGTTGTTTAACATTCATAGATACTTTACATGTGAAGGTAGATACCATAAGGTTTATACATATCATTTTAAGCTTATTCTGCATTACACAGATAATATTTCACTCGATTTTCCCTTTTATCTGCATAGGAGTCTTGCCAAAATGGCTGATAAAGTACAAGAAAAATCCGATGGTTGTGAAACATCTCTGTTTCATCATGGTTTGATAAAGTTATTGGTTTTGAATGAGCTTCAAAAAATAGGCAGGGATTGGTCATCCTTTTTTTTATGAATGGTTTTGAGCTAGAAACCTTAACCCCAGCTAGAAACCTTGAAAATAAAGGAACTCCTTCACCACCAGTAGTAGAGTCTAGTCAGCCTGTGGTTGCAAAACCAAAGGAATTTGCAAAACCAAAACCAAGGAAAAAAGTTTAGAAAAAGACAGAGAAGACACAAATTCTTATTACACCAACTCCTTTTGTATTACACGAAACTGTGTTGTTTTCATAACACATTTTATTTCAGCTCATTTTGAACAGTTTGATGATGGTTTTGGACAGCTGGGACTTAGGGAGGATTTTGGGCAGGTTTTATTTCATTTTCTAACAACAAATAACTTTGAAGTGATGAGTTCATGATGGTCAGAGTGTCTCAAGAATACAAAGGACCCTATGCCTAGAAAACAGGGGACAGTTTCCTAGTTTAATGGAGATCAGTATTATGGTCATAAAGTTTTGAAGCTTATCATCTGGATTCGACTATATGTGAATACACTTGGAAAATTATGTATCTTAGTTTAGATAAGGTTGTTATGAGTAGAGATAAGGAGTTTGAATCCTATTTGTAATAGGACTATTTATTAGATGAGTAGCTGCCTTTTTGTAATAAATACCATGTCATATGGTTAGGAAAGGTGTCAAGAGTTAGGAATTTGACGTATATAGCATTATATAAGGTTACATTATGTTGTAGATTATATATAAAATATCAAGAAGTCAAATATGCTAAGGGTTGGACATTTTTAGCAAGAGACTATGTTTATTGTAAGTGACTGGTTTTCAGCCTAATACAGAGATTTCTACTTAGCTAACTTGAGATTCATAAAGAGTTCTGTTGTGTTCTTGTTCCAATTGCATCTTAGTACTATCCTATGGTAGTGGTGTTTGTTTATGTTACTCAAAATTCATCTTTGATGCTCTGACTTCCTATATAGAAAAACTGACTGTGTTTTTTACTGTTTCACATGTGTATCTCTTGACTAGAACTCTGATATGCCTTGACTTCCATGCTAAGTAGATTGTTTGGTTTTACTTAAGCTATTTTGACTCCATAAGCCAATGTGCACTTGCTGACATGATTTGCAACCAATATCTATCATTTATATGCTTATTACCCCACATAGAGTTAACCATCTATATTTCTATCAAAAATCATTAACCCTTGGAGGAGCCCTCTCAAGTTGAGAAGGCTAAGCCTCAATCAAAATATTGGCTTGAAATGGTTACATGAGATTGATTTGATTAGCAGCCTATCAGGTCTAATTAAAGGGTTGGCAAATTCCATTTTTAAACCCTTCCTTAGAAAATTTGTGTTAGTATTTTTTGATGATATACTAATCTACAACAGGTCTTGGAAGGATCATGTTCAACATGTTTACAGGGTGCTCAAACTATTGGAGGAGAAACAATTATATGAAAAAACCTCCAATGTTAATAAATATTTCATAAACTCTAATGTTGGATTGAAGACCCGCCATATTCCAAAGATCGATATCAGGAAGTTTGATGGCAAGGATCCCGTACATGGATACTACAGATGGAGAAATATTTTTATCTCCATAATGTGAAAAACACACAAAAGGTACACATTGAAACTTTACATTTAGAACAAAATACATTTGTATTGTATCGATGGCCTTACAGATATCCTTATGTCCAAAAAAGCGAAATTGAAATTATGATTGCAAAAATGTTATAGGCTAGTATAATTCAACCTAGTCAAAGTTCTTTCTCTGCTCCAGTAGTATTGGTTCACAAGAAGGATGGATCATGGCGCATGTGTCAGGATTATAGGGAGCTCAGTAAACTCACTATTAAATATAATTTTCATGTTCCTGTGATTGATGAATTATTGGATGAATTACATGGAGAAATTTATGTTACCAAGTTGGATCTTCGTTCAGGATATCATCAAATTAGAATGAAGACTAAAGATATTCCGAAAATAGCATTTCTAACTCATGAGGGTCATTATGAATTTTTGGTCATGCCATTTTTCCTTACCAATGCACCTTCTATATTTCAAGGGTTGATGAATTCCATTTTTAAACCCTTCCTTATAAAATTTGTGTTAGTATTTTTTGATGATATACTAATATACAACAAGTCTTGGAAGGATCATGTTCAACATGTTGACAGGGTGCTCAAAGTATTGTAGGAGAAACAATTACATGCAAAAACCTCCAAATGTTTATTTGGAGTACAAGAGGTGGAATATCTGGGTCATATTTCATCTCATGAGGGTGTTAAGGTAGACCCTAACAAAATTAAAGCCATTAAGGAATGGAAAGTCCCCACAACCATAAAGTAGTTGTGATGATTTCTCGAGTTAACCTGGTATTATTTCAAGTTTGTTAAGAATTATGGGAGAATAACAGCACCTCTAACAACATTATTGAAGAAATATGAATTTTCATGGAATCCTAAAGCAACTAATGCCTTTTAACATCTTAAAGAGACAATGTACCTAACACTGGTCTTAGCTATGTTAGACTTTACAAAAACCTTTATTGTGGAATGTGATGCCTCAGGAAATGGAATTGGTGTTGTTTTAATGCAAGAAGGAAGACCCATTGCTTATGAAAGTCATCCAAATAAAGGAGAGTATTTATAGAAAGCTATTTATGAGAAGGAAATGTTGTCAATACTACATGCACTAAAGAAATGACGACCTTACCTAATGGGAAGACACTTCAAGGTAAAAATTGATCATGATAGTCTTAAATACATTTTCGAAAAAATAATATCTTCAGAAGAGTAGTGGTAATGGGTCACGAAGATGTTGGGTTATGACTTTGAAATCATCTACAAAAAAGGGAAGTTAAATGTTGTTGCAGATGTACTCTCGAGAAAGGATGAGGAGGTGGAAGCATTACTTTGTGTCATTTTTATTATCCAACTAGATTGGAAAACTGAAGCAAGGGAGGAATGGAAGAATGACGAAAAAGTGTGGACAATCATTCAAAATTTGCAGCAAGAACCCAGTACATATGATACATTTAGTTGCAAAAATGATTCCTCATGGTACAAATATCGCTTATGTATTTGTAATAATTCCCAACTAAAACAAAATATTCTTTTGGAATTTCACACCCCTACTGTAGGATGACACTAAATATTTTTTAAAAATTACCACAGGGTGAAGAAATAATTTTTTTGGGATGACCTTAAATATGATATTCACAATTTTGTGGCAGAATGTTTGGTTTGCTAGAAAAATAAAGTTGAGACAATTAAGACCCCGGGTTTGCTACAACCTTTACCCATTCCAAGTCAACGTTGGGATGAGGTTTCAATGGATGTTATCATGGGTTTACCTAAGTCCGAAGGAAGGAGTGTCATCATGGTGGTAGTTGATAGAATTACCAAGTATGCACAATTTTGTGCATTATCTCATCCATTTAAAGAAAGTACAGTTGCTATTGCATTTATGGAAACAATTCAAAAGCTACATGGAAACCCAAATATTATTGTAAGTGAGAGAGATCCCATTTTCATTGGAAATTTTGGACGGAATTATTTTCCTTATTGGGTACTCAACTAGCCCATAGATCATCTTATCATCCTCAATCCGATGGGCAAAGTGAGATAGTGAACAAATGTTTGGAAGGATATCTTCTTTGTTTTCTATCTGATAAACAAACACAATGGGTCAAGTGGTTACCTCTGGCTGAATGGTGGTTTAACACTTCCTTCCATACTGTAGCAAAAATGACCCCATTTATGGAACTTTATGGATATCATCCACTATCCATCACATCATCTTTAAGAGAAAATTCTAAGGTTCAAGCAGTGGAAGATCACATCGAGCATCAACAACAAGTTCTCCAACTCTTAAAGGATAACCTAAATTTGGCACAAATCGAATGAAACAATAGGCATATCAACATCACAGCGAGAGAAGTTTTGATGTAGGAGACTGGGTATTTTTACGAATACAACCATACAAACAAATGTCCCTCAAGCAAGCTAAGAATAATAATAAATTATCGTCAAAGTACTATGGCCCTTACAAGGTGTTGCAAAAGATTGGTACTATGGCATACAAATTGGAACTTCCTACATCTTCTCGATTGCACCCATTTTTCCATGTTTCATGCTTAAAGAAGGTTATAGGTGACAAACTTCCAGTTCAAACAATATTTCCAGAACCTGATGAGGAAGGGAAAATCATATTGGAACCTGAAGCAATCACGGAAACAAGAACTCGACAGCTACGAAATCAACCAATTTTAGAGTATCTCATCAAGTGGAAGAACTTACCCACTGAAGATTCCACATGGGAGGATGAGAATTTTATATAGAAGCATCTAGAGCTACTCAAACATTGAGCACAAAACTTTTTTGAAGGAGAAGGGCATGTTAGGTCTCTATATTACTAGTGTAGTCCCTTATTGTTGTTAGTGTAGCCCTCTTATTTCTATTTTTTTACCCCTTAGTTACCATATTATTATTATTATGCCCCATAAAACCCCACTATTGTTATATATGTGCCCTTAAAGTATTATTGTTAGGTCGGCTAGGATTATATTGTAACCACATGGACTCCTATATATAGAAAGGACGTTTTTTCATTTGAATCATCCAAGAATTGTTCATTTATGTAATTGAAAGGATTTTTCCCTCTCTAAGCGATTTATTTCTAAGGCGTTGATCTCTCTTTTATTCTATTTTTGGAGCTAGTTTCATAACATATTTTCAGTGGCTCCTCTCTCTAATTCGATTCTTGCAGCAGATCTAAGGGTTTCTCGGTGGCTCGGCTACCCAGATTCAATTCTTGCAATAGACCTATGGTTTCTCGATGGCTCTGCTCCCTACGTTCAATTCTTACATGGTTTCTTTGTGGGTTCTCTCCCTACCTTCTATTCAACATTCTCTTGAGTGTTTCTCAATGGCTCCTCCCTACATTTTATTCTTGCAAACCTGAGGGTTTCTCATTCGCTCCTCCTTACATTCCATTCAATTTTTGATGAAGTGTTTCTTGGTGGATCCTCCATACATTCAATTCTTGCAAACCAACTGTTATAGCATCATTTTTCACCCTCATGTGATTCATGATTGTCTCTTTGGCCTTGGGCACCCATTCCCACAAACTTGAATAAATTTCATAAAAAACAGTGTTTAAAATCCCATACACGGATATGCCCAGAATCTTCCGCGTGTATACGCGAGTCCATAGATACTTTTCCGCGTATGCCATTAAAATAATTAAAAAATATATAAAAATTCCTATTTTTCGAGGTTGGGTTGTTGGTTATTCCTGTAATTCAACCACCCCAGCCCGTGGCCAACTGTTTCCAACTGATTGAAACTAATTTGAGGGAGTATAAAAGCCCCTCATATGCATGGCCTAAGGGGGAGAGGAAAATTATAGATATTATACTCTGTTGGAGCCCGATTCAAGTCTGATTTCCTGTGCCTCCTGCACTTCCCAGATTTTTACAGGAAACCCTTGTTTCCTGGAGATGTTCATCAGCTTATATGTCATCTCGTCTGGACAAGTATTGAAAGAATCTTAGCGAGGCAAGGGTGGGATGGATCCGGACGACATTCTGTTCGAAGATCGTGGAAGGATTCAGGTGATCTCTCCACTTTTCTATTATTGTACATGTTGTTCGTAATGAAGAAGAACCATCTTGTTTCCGAATTTACGTGTTAATATCTGCTTGCATATGTGAAAATATTGTTAATTAAACATTTATTATTGTTTATATGATGTTTCACATGGATTACACTGACATTTAGGAAAGATATATGATGTACAACTAGATTTCCGTGCATGTCTCTTCTTGATTTCTAGGTAGAAGAGGAAGAAGAGTTACTGGGGGTTTGGACCCCGCGGGATCTACATCAAACGTAGGATCTACAGGTGAGTTCTGCAATCTGTAATATCTAGTTTTTAGTGTGCAAGTTTGATTGTGTGAGTCCTTCTTGAATAGCATGCCCCGATCTGTGGAGGTTTTCGACCCAACAACCTCTAGGGAGTTATTTCCCGAAACAGAACTGGCAACTCCACTGGGGATTCGTGCAGTACCTTGATCTCCATTTGACCCTATCGGTGGATATCTCGCCTCTGTGTCAGCTTTCATTATTGGTTGGTTTAGAGGGTTTCTACCATGCACTAACTTCATCTTGTGCATGTCGGAAACGTACTTCGGTTTGGTTCCATCACTCTGCTTCGTCCGATTCCTTCCAAATTTTGGCCTGCGGGTTACACTCGCACTGGATTGATGTGGGATGCCTTAATGCCTTCCTTCTAGCAAATATTTTCCCATCGACTCCGACTCATTGCTCTGGGAATAGGGTCTAGAGTCTTTTGTCAGTACCTTAGGGTTTGCAGTCATCAGTGGCAAACTCTTCGCTATCGATAGTGGGGATTCATCATTGCCTCCTAATTGGTAGATTCTTCCAAGTGTTCGACTTCAACTCATTCATTCGCACTTTTTAGATTGTACTGGGGCACCTTGACACTCATTTTCATTATCGGTGGGTTGTCTCGCGTTTGTTAACGGTATACATTATTGACCGGTAATCAAACGATTTCTCACATGGTCGACTTCAGCTCATTTATTCCCATTGTGTATAATTGTGCCATAGTGATCGGTGAAGACCTCGGGTTGCATCAGCGTCTTTCGTTTCACTTTTTACAGTCCTTTCAGTTTCTGCCAGTGATGTCGTCCACCTTTATATGTTGCAGTGTCAGTACAGCAAAATCCTATATGTTGGCCCCCGAGTTGCGTGATTGTACCATGTGTTCCACCCCTTATGATTTGGAACCTGGAGATTCAGTTACTTTTGTGATCAGACATCCATTTTCAGCATCATTGATCAGTTTTTCTATATGTGATACTTGGACATTGATTCCGACTTTTACTTCCGGGCCGTGCTCAGTTGATTCATTATGTACTTTCAATTCAGCTATACTTGTATACATTCTGGATCTATTATGTACTTTCTATATGGATATATTTTTGACTGAGCATGGGTATGCCCGCCTCAGACATGAGCTGACTCTCTGTTTTCTTTCATTGGTTTTTGGCAGGCTGAAATCTGGTGAAGTCCTCTCTTGTCCTTGTAAATTTCTTTCTATGCACATAATACATTTTGGCCATCATGTACCCCTTCTGACCTCATATATTAGGGGGCATCTGTTATAGCATCAATTTTAACCCTCATGTGATTCATGATTGTCTCTTTGGCCTTGGGCACCCATTCCCACAGACTTGAATAAAGTTCATAAAAAATAGTGTTTAAAATCCCATACGCGGATATGCCCAGACTTTTCCATGTGTATACGCGAGTCCAGAGATACTTTTCCGTGTATGCCATTAAAATCATTAAAAAATATATAAAAATCCCTATTTTTCGAGGCTGGGTTTATGGTTATTCCTGTAATTCAACCACCCCGGCCCGTGGCCAATTGTTTCCAACTGATTGAAACTAATTTGAGGGAGTATAAAAGCCCCTCATATGCATGGCCTAAGGGGGAGAGGAAAATTATAGATATTATACTCTGTTGGAGCCCGATTCAAGTCTGATTTCCCGTGCCTCCTGCACTTCCCAGATTTTTACAAGAAACCCTTGTTTCCTAGAGATGTTCATCATCTTATATGTCATCTCGTGTGCACAAGTCTTGAAATAATCTTAGTGAGGCAAGGGCGGGACGGATCCAGATGACGGTTTGTTCGAAGATCGTGGAAGGATTCAGGTGATCTCTCCACCTTTCTATTATTGTACATGCTGTTCGTAATGAAGAAGAACCATCTTGTTTCCGAATTCACGTGTTAATATCTGCTTGCATATGTGAAAAAATTGTTAATTAAACATTTATTATTGTTTATATGATGTTTCACATGGATTACACTAACATTTAGGAAAGATATATGATGTACAACTAGATTTGCGTGCATGTCTCTTCTTGATTTCCAGGTTGAAGAGGAAGAAGAGTTGCTGGTGTTTTGGACCCCGTGGGATCTACATCAAACGTAGGATCTACAGGTGAGTTTTACAATCTGTAATATCTAGTTTTTAGCGTACAATTTTGATTGTGTGAGTCCTTCTTGAATAGCATGCCCCGATCTGTGGAGGTTTTCGACCCAACGACCTCTAGGGAGTTATTTCCCGAAACACCGACCTGGGAAATTATTGGTGCTTCTCCCTACATTTGATTCGGCATTCCCTTCCCTGTGCAAAATACTTCAAGAATCCATAGTAGCTGGAAGATTTAGGCATCAGGGTTAATCAATTGTAAGTCCACATTCCTTATTGAACACTTGTAATTCTATGGTTTTCAAAAATTTGTCACAATCCTAAGGCTAGGCACAATTGATACCATTTATATCATAAAACATAAACTTATTTTCTCAATGTATGCATTAAGAAGAGAGTACTAGCATGGTTATTGGTTAATTAATATGTTCATTCCTTCTTGAGACCATTCTTTAATGATGGGTGGCCAGAGGTGGTGAACCGAGCAACCCGTCGGTGGTAACATGAGACCAATAAGTTCATACACGATACTCGTAATATTATATGTGGTATCCAGAAGAATTCATAAGGAAAATTATGCTAAATTATCAATATACTAGTGTTGTATCCCCGCCCCAGGCTACTTTATATTGTGATTCTGGGTGGTTTGGTTTTTTTTCTTTGCTTCGTTGCATCTTCAGTGTTAAAGCTCAACCAACAAATTATATTTGTGAAGGTCATAGCTATTCAGACCCTTGAAAATTGTTATAATTTTCTCTTCCAAAGTTTAAATATTTTGAATGAAATTATGTGGTTTTGAACTTGAGAATAGGGCTACATATAGTGCCTACAACTATGATCCAATTAGCAATGAGTTAAATCTTGAGAGTATGGCTTTCTTCACTATTAAGTCTCTTGAAAATAATCCTAAGACACCTCTGCTTAATTTTGAATAGGAAAATGATTTTATTACAATGATCAAGTCTTATATTTATGCTCAGAACTTTGATTTTTAGTAGGGTTTCATCTCCATTATCAGCACTGTCATTCTAGGAATTGGTGTACTATGGTATATTGGCACCCCTATTATATATATTCCACCTATATTATGAAATTTCATTGCATGGTATAATTGGAAGGCATATATATATATATATATATATATATATATATATATATATATATATATATATATCTCAGATATGTATGATGATCTCGTTGTAATGTAATACAACATCATTCAACTATACATCATATTATATTGATATGATATTAGCATGGTGTGATTTACACATTGTCATTCAGTATTGGTATGACACTCCACATGTGTTCAACATAGTAGTATGGCACCATGTTTGATTTATTCATTGGAGTTCAGTATGCAACACGGTAGTACGACACCATGTATAAAAGGTATCCATGCTATCGTTTCTAAAACCTCAAACCCTAGTGACAATATTGGCAAGACAGAGTTGATGATATTATAGTAATGGCAGTTTAGATATGTTAGTGTTTTCATTGTTTCTATGTCTAGTGTAAAGTTGTTACAAGTGTCTCAATATGTGAATGTTTTTCTTCTTATGTTCCTTTTATTTTCGTTGTATTGTTATTTTAATTTATATATAATTGCACATAATGTTATAATTCTGTCATGTCAGTCCATTATTATTATTATTATTATTATGTTTTTATCATCAAATCAATGCCAATAAAGAAAATCACAATGCAAACAAGAACACTAGAAATAGGCTCCATGCCAGGGAAAAACCCCTACATAGGGGAAAACCCATAAAATTCTCTTATTTTAGAAATTCAAGGAAGAGTTCCAAGACCATTGATCAAGAAAATTCACCAAGTGATAGGCCAGCCACCTAAACAACAATGTGTCTTTCTTTAACTCGGTTTACTTCACTTCTTTGGCTCGAAATATGAATAGAGATAACTTCCTCCTCAAGTATGCGAGCTTGACAAACAAATAATTAATAACCAATTGAAACAAACAATATTTTTTTCCTTTCCTCGCTATCCTTCTCTTATTTCTCGCTCTGAATTTTCCTCAGACTTATTGAAGAGTGTGAATTTCTTATCTATCTCCAATGAGGTCGAATACCTCTCCTTTATATAGTATTTTGGTGATGTTCAAGGGCCTCTTGTGGGGCCGACTTGATGGGTTGTTCAACCCATCACTTGGTAGATTTTAGATATCATTTTTTCATTTAAAATATTTATTTTACATCAACTCAAGAGCCCTTCATGGAACTTTACATCATGAACTTGACTTTGACCTTGTCACAAACATAAAGGACACAAATGGGTGCTAAACCTAAGAAAAAATAATCAATGGGCAAGAAACCCATTCTTAAATAAAATAATTTTATTTTCAAAAAATACAATTTTCTTTTCTTTTTATTTTGAAAATTACATTGATTACATCAAGCAATGGTACATAGAAAATTACGAAGACCGAAGATGAGTAAGTATTCACTGATAATTACAAACATTTCCACTCATGGATTTGGCAGTCTACATCCACCATCATTTGAGATTAATAACAAGCGTGAGACGTATGATGTGGCACTTAATGTGGATTTTTTTGTGGGTATGGGCGTCCATAACATGACATGTAGTACTACCGCAATGGAATTTGGGTCAAACTATACATATGGAACTCTTCATCCTTTCCCTCCATTGGACTGCGATTAAGTATAGAGGATTATAGAGGTTCATTACTTGTTCCAAAACCAAGCCACAATAGTCATTGGTATAGGAAAAAGCTCATCAAATCCCATGTGAATAATATTTCTCTTGTGGTAGAAAAGGAAATTTATCTTTATCAAGTTGAGGAATTTCTCAGAAAAACATTAGTCAGTAAGTTCTTCAATTGTTGTGTTAATATAGGTCATTTTTCTTTATGTATGAAATAATTTAGGTTTCCTTTTCTAATGTATAGTCCCATTAGTCATTTCATGCTGAAAGGATGGCATGGTTTTATCCTTTGGTATGCGGAGGGACCATGGATGATATTGGCCCAAATGTGGTTAATGAATCATTGTTTTCTTCGGCTTATACTATGACACCCTTTTGTGATGAGTGGATACGTATAAATCATATAATGTTTTGATTTGGGTAAAATTTCCTAATATCCCACTTGAACTTTGGAATAATGTAGGTATTAAATCCATATTATATTTAATTAGACCCTATATTATAGGCGATGATGGGTATGTAGAGAATAAATTGTGTTTAATGGCTCTCCTCAAAACAAAAAAAACAATTTAAGCTCATGCCCAAAATCCAAACAAAATATTAGATGGATCTCAATAAAATATCATTATAGAACAAAGTTTGATACTTCAAGCCCTAGCCATTTGTGTGAAGGAGGAAATGGCTAAAAAATCATTTTATTTTCTTAAAATATGGCTTGGATCCACATGCAACAAATAGATTGGATGATAGAATTGGAAATCCCAATATTTCCTCTTTAGATCTGTAAAGAGAAATAAAAGATATGATGACCCATGTTGTTCTACAATGTAATACTCCTAAATTAGCATGCAGCTAATTGGAATATTAAATCTAATTTTTCTTTCTTGTTTGATGAACAAGTGGGTAGGGAGACCCACAAATCTATTTATTAGGAATAAAACCACTTCTCATGTGAAAGTGGATCATATTTTCAGCTTAATAAAGCACCCTAAGGTGTGAATGGGGGCTAGAGCATGTGGACTAGGTCAACTTTGACCAAATCAACAGTGCTATCATGGAGTAGTGCCATTCAATGAGGGATAATGCAATGTTAGATGGAGACCTCTTGCATGGAAGTAGTGTCATAAATGAATGGGGCTTAGGGTTTGGAAGCTCATTTATTATAAAAGGAAGAGGATGGAAACCATATTGATTATGTTATGATATGTTATGTTTTTTATTATATGATCTGTTTAGACATATAATCTTTCGTCAGTTGTTTAGCTAAAATTGCAATGTTGTTTAGCACCGGGTGTTCCTGATCGAGAATCCCTCCTCTATCCTTGAGAGGCCTCTTGGAAGAGCTTTGCACTACATTTCCACATTCAGTTTTCAGACCAAGCTTCAGTCTTGTGGTATAGCGTAGTTTCTATTGAGAGATGTGCTGATTTGTAGGGTGCAGCAGTGGAAGACCTTGTTGGGTGTTTTCTGAGCTAGTTTTGCAGTGGAGGAATGTTTCCTTCCATTGGGAGGCCAGTAAAGGAGCCCCTTGTGCTTATTTGACATATTTGGAATCAGGCCAAGTTTATTTTATCCCCTACAGCGTAGTTCCAGTCTAGATCTACGTTATTTTAGTGAGTTGTTGTAGGGGCAAGTTCAGTGCTCCAGTTGGAGTGTTTGCTTTCCATTGAAGGGATCAACCCTTCATTGAGAGGGTTCTTTTGGAGTAGTTCTTTCAGATCTACATCAGATTTAGCCACCTCCTTTTATGTGGTTCAGTTGCAGTGCATATTCAGCCATAGGGCTTTAAATCCACCATTTATATTTTGTGTATTTCTGGAAACCCTTCCTGGGTTGTCTTGGAAAAGTGTATGGGATCATAGATCTCCATTTTTTGCCTTGTATGAGCATGATACTTTAAGATCCATTTATTTATATGTCCAACTGCAATATTAGTCACTAAAAATGTGTTGTTCTTGCTTCAAGATTTTGTGTAGCACTGTATTACATGTTTTGGGTGCATTTTGGAATTGGAGGCTTCTTTTGCCTATCTTGAGGGGCTTGATCCCCAAGATCTTGTACTTATTGTTTTTATACATAATGTCATTTATGTATCATTTGGCTCACATGTAATGTGTTTATACTTGTTACTATTTTTATATTCATGCACTATATTCCTACTTTTCCCATTTGGGAATATTACAGTGGTATCAGAGCATAATCTTGGCTCAGCCTGTGAAGACATTGCATCTATGTTATTAGAAGAAGAAGAAGCTTCTCATAGAAAAGAGAAGGCTTATATAAGAGACAAAGGCAAGTCTCCATTATCTGGAGAAATTGAGGGAAAGAAGTTTTCAGAACTTCTTCTCCAAGATATGCATGAGCTTAAAAGAGAAATCAAGGGAATGATGAGAGAAAGAAATGAAGGTACCTCAAGAATATTTGCACATGAAGAAAGCTCCAATTCTTCATAATATGAGTGTGATAATTCAGCCACACAATCAAATCTATAATGTGGACCATGCCTACATTCTTGGCAAGAGAAGAAGAAGAAGAAGGAGAAACACCAAAGGAGGATACTCTTGGTGACTATCTCCAAGAATATGAATCTCAGTCTAGAATATTCAAGGAGCATCTAAGCTTCCAAGGGTTTTGTCAAATCAAAGAATATAGAAGACCCAGTAACTACAATCGAATAAGAGGGTGCATGCATCACACTTTGGGTAGATTCTTCCTACCTACTTTTGATGGGTCACCCAAGAGCACAGCCAAGGCTTGGGTAAAGAAGCTAGACACATATTTCCAGTTGCATCAAGTTTGAGAAGAGGAAGCCATTAGAGTAGCAACGCCGCATATTGAAGGTAAGGCTTATGTCTGGTGGTTATTTTAATCTTGTTCATTGAATAATGCAAATATATCTACTTATGCAAAGTTCAATAGGAGGTTAGTGAAAATATTTGATATGAAACAATCTGAAACTTCCTTGGGAGAGAAAACCAAACCCAAGAAAGCAGAACCTTTGCATGAGTTGGAAGAATCCATAAAACCAACTCCATTCAATCTGCAACATATGTTACCAAGGATAAAGGCCCCACTTCAGCAAGAACTTTCTTCTCAAGAAGAAGACATGAGGATTTCTCTTTCAAGAGGAGATCAAGATAAAGTATCTCTTAATGATGAGGTATTCTCCATTGATGAGGAGAAGGAAGAGGAAGAACTGGAAAGATAATCTAGTGCTATGACAATAGGAAGAGATCTATTTTTATTTAGATATGGAGATGAAGCAATTGCTTCAAGTAGAGGGGCTCTTGTATCTTTGCAAGAAGTTCCAAAGGATCTTACATATAACGATCATGAGCAGCATGTTTCTATATTGGTAAAAATTGAGATAAAACAATGGAGGAAGTGTGTTCCAACATTGAATGCAGTCTTTGGGGCACACACTATGATAGATCTGTTGGGAAAAATACTGAGAGGGGGGGGGGTGAATCAGTATTTAGGAATTACTCAAACTTTTTACTTTTTCATTCTCTAAAAACCCATACGCTACTTTGTTGAAGCCAACTAGCGTATACACGCAGATATCCTTCATAAAACTTGCGTATACATCTACACATTATAGAACTAATTTCACAACCCATACGTGCTTACTCTTAATCCAACCCGTGTATATACGCGCTTACTCTGTTACAAACTTGCATATATATCTTCAGACATTTTAGGTCAGCACAATTCTTCAGAACAGATGCATAGCTCAGATTTTACCCTTCACTTCAGAAACATGTTCGCCTCATCTCATTCCATAAACAAATCTAGAAGATACAAATACATTTTAGATCTAGAGATCCCTCTTTATAATTTTCTTCATGGGTACACTATTAATTCAGATCAAACATTAAACAGTTACCCATTCCATACAGATATACTTCAGAGTGAAGTATTCATTAAAGCTCAGCCACTTGCACACTCTTTGCACAATGAATTTCTGCTCCTTAAATAGATTTAGCCTTTGACAATACCATGAGTCAAAACCACATTACTTCCGATGGTATTCCTGGACGGGATCAAATAGACAATCCAACACTCAATAAAATGGGCCAATACCATGGTAAAGTCCCCTGGTTTTACAAATTTAGAGCGCAATTAGGCATACGCGACTTGGCACGTACTTTTCCGTGTGCATACGCAACTTCTCCTAAACAAACCCGCGTATGCTTTGTGACACACACTTTTCATCATTGTTCTGGCCCTTACTGATATTTCTGCTTATAGAACATCAGATTTACATCATTAATAAACTCATCAAGCATCAAGGACAACTTCATCAAGTAGGCTGCCATCATCTTCATCAAGTGGGTTGCCATCAAGGACAACACTCTGCATCATATTGCCAACAATCTCCCCCTTTGGACTTGATGGAAACCACGATGGTGTTTGATCACAATAGATAGATACATTAAGCATAATGATATTCTCCCCCTATTCAAACACCATGTCACTCTCCCCCTTTGACATCAAGGGCAAAGGGCGGATCAAAACCAACACAAGATTTTTCCCCTCATGTAGAAAGAAGAGCGTTGTAGAACTGATGTACACTGAAGTTACCATGCTCCCCTTGAGTTCATGCTGAATGTTCAAACATATTTTCCAATGACTCTATGACCTTCCTATCACCAAGGACTCATACTTACATCAAAGATCCAATCAAGTGGATTTACATATGAGACTCAAGTACCCAACCAAGTGGGTTTACAAAATTGACTCAAGTCCTTACATGATTGAATATTACAATTTTACATCATAGGTCTCAACATGACCTTTTTATCAAATTACAAATATGACTTTTTACAATCAAGACCAAAATACCTCAAGAGAGAGATCATAATTCAGAATCATCATAATGCCAACAATGCATTATATTTAGCAAGGCTAATGCTCCCCCTGAAACTATGCGTTCAATGCATCCTTTCCGTATGACCAAAACTTCCTCCTTAGTTTGTGCAACCTGAACACTTTCAACACCCAATCATCAAGGCATATTTACCCAAAATCAGAGAATTAAACAGAAATATAAGAGCTAAAATACCACTAGAGACTCCAAACCACATCAGAGATACCAAACAGCACCACAGCTTGTGCTGAAGAAATGCTGACCCAGAAAAATTGTCAGAAACCACTCATACGCGGATTTCTGTGTATGAACTCGCGTATATACGCAACTGTCTTTTAGGAAACCTGTGTATCCATTTTAATCTTCTGATTTTAAACAGATCTGATATTCTGAGAGGCAGAGATAACTTCCAGCTTATGTCTGTGATATTCGAATGTTTCCTTGGAATATATGAGAGAAGAAAGATAGGACACAGTAGTTGAGTTTTCAAGTGTCATCCAACAGTTTTAGCATAAGCACATTAGTAACCAAGCCTTCAATCTCTTTGCGGAATCAACATATTCTTCTCAAGAGGAATTATCATTCCAGAAAAACTTCTTCAGTAGACAATGTGTGTCAAGCAATCATCCAAGTGATCTGATATCACCAAAATCTTCAAGATTTATAAAAGGGCTCATCCGTGACAACAATCATTAGCAACAAATTTTGCATGATCTATCCTTATCTCTGAATCATAAGACTTCCATCTCATCCAAAAAACAAAATACTTTTCATCAAAAAGTAAACAGGGCTTATCCATAAACTCATCATAAGTAACCATGTATCATATCATCATCATTTGAGCATGCATATTAAGGAATAAGCAGATACAGTGCCAATAATGCAGTAGTAAGTTAGTATGATGCTCCCCAATTTTGTTCTTAGATTCTCTCTTGTTATCCTTCAGGATACCTTTATCGAGAAATCTTCCTCTTTGAGAATAATCAAAACAATCATGGGAATCACCATACATCGCTCCCCCTGTGACGATACATTACTAATCCCTATAATGTATCTCACATCACTCGTGCAGTCATTAAGAGAAGTAAGCTTCAGAAGCAGATGACTGCAGTAGGGTCAATATTCCCTACGTTTCTGACCAGTCCTCCTTCTTTTTCCACTTTTCTTGAACTTTCTTATTGTGTGCTGGAAGTTCTCCAATTTTTCAGATCTATTCATCCTGCATTCTTTTTCTACATGTCTGTACTTGTTACAAGTATAGCATTTTATGTGACCAGAAAAGTAAGCATAAGGATCATAATGTGTTGCTCTATTCTTCCTTCTATTGCAATCAGCTGCTTTATGACCATACTTGCTACATGAAAAACAATATCCCTTGAGGAAGCCAGAGTACCTTTCTGTGTAGAATCTGTTTGTTTGTGACTGAAACAATCTGCTTCTACAATTGGCTGCAACATGCCCATAATTATGACATTTAAAGAATTCAACATTGTTGAATGATTTCCTTTGAGTGTTCATGATTTTCGGTTGTCTTCTTGTTTCTTTCAACTCTTCAGGTTTTTCATTGACATCCTTTGAATCTTTAGCACTTCCTTGTGAACTAGATTCTCCTTTGATAGTTTCATGAAAACCAAGACCAAGTTTAATAGTAGGAGACCTTTGATTACTAAGAATATTGTCCAAAATCTTAGTACTATCTTGAAAACTCAAGAGTTTATCCTTTTCTTCTAATTTACCTTTGAGAGTGTTTACCTCAACCTCCAATTTTTGGCATTGCTTCTTCATGCTTTCTTCGACCTTTAAAATTTCTTCCTTCAACCAATTTTCTTGTTCTTCACATGTTTATAGCAGCTCTTCATTCTTCTTATTTGATTTTTCTAGATCTTCTTTGAGAGAGATTATTTCTTCTTCAAGTCCTTCCTTTTCAAATGATAGGGGTTATTCATTCTTCTTATTTGATTTTTCCAGATCTTATTTGAGAGAGATGATTTATGCTTCAAGTCTTTCACTCCGATTGGTTGCAAAAACATACAAATTTTGATACTTGTCTATCTGTCCATTCAGTATTTCTTTCTGTTCATTCATTCTAGAGATCATATCTTTGTAGACAGATTCTCTCTTATGAAATTGATTCCAATCATTGCTTTCATCATTGATCTTGAGTTTTGCTTCTAGACTTATACTGTTACATTCACTATCTTCACTATTGCTTGCACAATAAATTGAATCACAAGAGCAACAATCAGTACCTGTTTTATCTTCTTCATTTTCTGCCGCATATGTTTTTACGAGGTATCTCCTTTTGGAAGTAGCGCACCTTCTTGCTCCCTTGCCATGAGCACTTGTAGATCTTGGTCCGTCTTCTTCCTCCTCATCACAATTATCTTCATTTATATGTACTCTTTCTCTTTTCAAATTGTTTCCCTTTATCATGATTTTCTTCATAAGGACATTTATGACATAATGACCAACTCTCCCAGTAAAACACTTGAAGGGTAGCTTACCTTTGAATCTTCGGTACACAGTTTAGAGTCTCCTTACAAAATTTGCTTCTTCTTCTTTTGATATATAACTTGATTCCTTGACAACTTCCTTTTATTTTCATTTTGCACACGCCTTAAAAGCAGCTTCTTTGATTTGAGAGGGACCTCCTTGTCTCATTTCATAAGCAATCAGAATACCATGTAGTTGAACAATAGTAGGAGTTTGCAGATCTTGCCTTTCTTCAATAGCTGACACTTTTGACTCAAATTTTGAAGTTAAAGATCTTAAGACTTTTTCCACCAGAGTAGTATCGGTTATGGTTTCACCCAAAATTCTCATACGATTTACAATATCATCTAGACGTAAAATAAGGCGGCAATACTCTCATCACTATGCATCATAAATTTCATATTCAATTCGAGAGTTTGGAGTTTTGCACTTTACCTTTGTATCTCTTTCATAGCTGAAATGATTTTGTCCCATATTTCTTTTCTTGAATTTAATTGCATACTTTAGCAAATGCCGTTGAGACATGCTTCCTAATAAGACATTGATAGCTTTGGCATTGATTTCATATTTCTTCCTTTCTGCTGCATCAGTAGGAATACTTTCCGGATACTGATAGCCTTCTTCCACGATTGCCCATAGTTCTGCACCAAGAATTTACAGATATGCTTTTGTTTGTATCTTCCATAATAAAATATTATTTCCATTGATAGAGGTGGCCTTATAGACATTACCCCTTCATGACTTCCCATTTCGACGGATCTCCTTCAAGCGATCAAGCTTCTGTAGAAGGACTTGCTCTGAAACCAATTGGGAAAATGCGAGAGGTGAATGTTGGAGCTTACTCAAACTTTTTACTTTTTCATTCTCTAAAAACCCATACGCTACTTTGCTGAAGCCAACTAGCGTATACACGCGGATATCCTTCATAAAACTCGCGTATACATCTGCACATTATAGAACTAATTTCACAACCCATATGCGCTTACTCTTAATCCAACCCGCGTATATACGCGCTTACTCTGTTACAAACTTGCGTATATATCTTCAGAAATTTCAGGTCAACACAATTCTTTAGAACAGATGCATAGCTCAGATTTTACCCTTCACTTCAGAAACATGTTCGCCTCATCTCATTCCATAAACAGATCTAGAAGATACAAATACATTTCAGATCTAGAGATCCCTCTTTATCATTTTCTTCATGGGTGCACTATTAATTCAGATCAATCATTAAACAGTTACCCATTCCATATAGATATACTTCAGAGTGAAGTATTCATTAAAGCTCAGACACTTGCACACCCTTTGCACAATGAATTTCTTCTCCTTAAATAGATTTAGCCTTTGACAATACCATGAGCCAAAACCACATTACTTCCGATGGTATTCCTGGACGGGATCAAATAGACAATCCAGCGCTCAATACAATGGGCCAATACCATGGTAAAGTCCCCCGGTTTTACAAATTTAGAGTGCAATTAGGCATACGCGACTTGGCACGTACTTTTCCGCGTGCATACACAACTTTTCCTAAACAAACCCACGTATGATTTGTGACACACACTTTTCATCATTGTTCTGGCCCTTACTGATATTTCTTTCTTTGGTACTGCTGAGCTGCTTGTAGAACATCAGATTTACATCATTAATAAACTCATCAAGCAACAAGAAAAACTTCATCAAGTAGGCTTCCATCATCTTCATCAAGTGGGTTGCCATCAAGGACAACACTCTGCATCATATTGCCAACAAGATCATTCCTTTGTGATCAAGACTCTTGACACCAATGAGATGTTGGGTGTACATGGGTTGATTACATCTGATGAAGACACCCTAGACTGTGAGATATTTCAGAAGGTAGGAGAAGATGAGAAGGAGGGTCAAAATCAAGTGATTGGGAACATACACACCCATCCTTTTTAGGAGGTTTATGCACATAAGCAGAAGGATGATTTGTGTAGTGAGAGCAGGGACAAATCAATCCACTCACATATACAACTTGCTCTAGGCCTTGATGTTTCATTACATGGAGGCATTCCACCAGGGAGACTCCATGATTGGAAGATGATCAAAGAGTTCTCTCAACATGTTGCACCACTCATAGATCCGAGAGGAGTGGGAATAGTGGGAGGTCATTGTACGATCTTTGAGTCTTGGGTTGTTGACGAGATAAATCCAATCTTGTGAACAGATCGATCTCCCTAGTACCAAAAGGTAATCCTGTAACTGACCAAAATAAGCCTATCTTTATCTAGACATATGTGATTTACAAAGATACTGCTATAAAGGTGTTAAGGTCTTACCCCGTAGATCCAATGCTTGTTGTGTTGTCCCTCGGTCACTTGAAAGGAGTTATCTTTATAGATACGTAGTCAAAAACAAAGAAAGATAGAATAACACCTATATAGTAAATATTATAAATCATGCCTATCATGGTGATCAAGGAATCCATGAAATAAATATTTTACTTGCACCTTTTTAATCTTTTACAGGGGTCCGCACCCTTAACACAGAGAAAGTGTGTTCAGGTACGCAAGAATCATGAACATTAGGTGCGGGACCGCAGGCAAGATAAAGAGAAAGTGCGATACCAGAGTTAAGGATATTTTTAAGAACTTTTCTCTTATTTTCAAGGCTTGACATGAGGAACTGATGTGTTAGACTTGCAAAGGAGGAAGTATGAGTGATAATGAGCTCATACAAATAGCAGAATTCCAAGATGACAATTTTCAGTGCAACAGATTGCCTCCTAAAGTACAAAGTCTGGAATAAATGAAGATGAAGTCTATCATATATGAAGAGTGCAGTACTTTATCATTTCAAGGATCATCCTGTGGACACCGCAGTCGAAACCTGTAAAAAAATTTAATGCAATATATATATATTTATATGTAAACATATCATCGCTGAGGTAGGAATTCCCATACTCAGATCAAAACTAGCTAGAAACTGATTTAAACTGTTCTGATACAGGAACGATTTTCAATATATCAACAGTATAGACATGTGTAGATACAGTATGGAAGCAACCATCTGTTTATGAATAGTCCACTGTATAGATGATAAGAAAAATTCCTCGCAGCCTGGATGGTAGAAACTAGATCCAGGGTCTTGATTTCCGCTTCTCAAACTAGTACGATTCTATCCATGTGAATAAATGTGTCGAAGTCGAACATGGTAGAAACCACTTGATTACCAGTCAATGATGTAAAATATTAACAAATGTGAGAGTAACCACCAGTAATGTCAATGGCCCTCAAAGTACTTAGTACAATCCATGAAATGTGAATGAATGAGCTAAATTCGAACATGTCACGTAATCTTTCGATCGAAGGTCAATGATGCAACCTGTCATTGAAGGCAAGAAACCTGCTATTAAGGCATGCAGATTTCAAGGTACTGACGATTTCTAGATCAACTTCCTAGATAATGAGCTATCGTTGATAGGAAGTGATCCGTCGTAGGCAAGTCCACAACATGAAATCATAGATCAAGTTTTGAAGAAATATATTGGCAAGGACTGACTCAGGGACTGTCAAAATGGATGACAGATATTTTGCAGATGAATGGTTTGTTTGAACTGTCCTCTTGAACACATAACGACACTGCAAATGGTTTGGTGACAATTGAACCAAAGCTAATACCCAGAAACTGGCTGAAGACTTTCAATATGGTTTGATTAACTGTTAGGCAAAGGATTTCCCAACCCAGGTGAACAAAAGTATCGTGTTCAAGAGTGGTTAACAGCTTTTCGAATAATCAAAATACAACAAACAGGTTCATTTCTCTCTCTTTTCCCCCACCATTTCTTACAAGTACATCTTTATTTTTGACAAGCTTGAGGAGGATAACATTTGCTTGTTTGTAAGCTCATCCTTCGGATGAGTCGAACTTAGTTTAAGATTCGAACCCTAAGAAGGAGTGGTTCGTTCCTGTTTTTAAATTGAACAGGTCCTTTACTGTTAAATTTTAACGAATCCAGTATAGGAGAAACTCGGTGTTTTTTCAATTTTAGGGAGTCAAAAGAAAAAACTTAAGAAGACTCCATGGGGGTACTTTTTCGTAAATTTAGTCTCTCGAACCCAAAAAAGGATAAAATAATGTGGGAGAGAATTCTATTGACCGTAATTAGTCAATGCATACCTTTTTCGTAAATAGTCCATTTCAGTTCGTAAAAGGGGTAAACTTATACTGAAAGGACGATCACTCATTTATTTTAACGATTTCGAATAATCAAGTGCTCGGCAATATTTTCAATTCTTCGAGAGTCTGAAAAGAGCTTAAAAGAGGACTCCAAGTTTTCTCTTTTTTGTAAATTTTTGAAAGAGTCTGAAAAAGTGATAAAAGTATGCTCTTTGTTGAAAAACGATAAATTTTATCGAAAAATCCAATTTTCTACACTTCGAAACATTACACATACCTGTTTAAGATAAATAAAAATGCTTTCAAAAATAACCTTTTTAAAGTGAAAAATAAATAAATTAAAAATTCATTTATTCGAAGAAACTTATAAAAAGGACTTTTCTAACTTCATTTTTACCATTTGAGTTTAGAGTGAAAAGTGAGAGCTTTTAGGTAAAAAAATTCCTGTGAAGATTCTGGAAAATCCATCCAGCGAAATCGAGAACTGTCAGCTCCAGGTAATCCATGACCTCCTTATCTTGCATTTCATCTATTTACATTTAGTTTTTAGGCTTTAGATTTCATTTTTTAAGCAAAAATAGGTTGAAAAAATAGCCCGCGGGGGTCCGCAGGTGCAACACGCGGGCCCTGCGGACCTCGACCTTTTTTTACATAGAAAAAAATCTTGGGTCCACACCTGTACCACAGCACCCGTTTGTACCTATGCAATGTGTATGAACTTAGGGTGCGGACCCCGCGCAATGAAATTTCAAACTTAATTTTCTCAATTTCCGCCCAAAAAATTTTCAAAAAATCTTGTTCTAATATGTCTTTTTATGCATTGTAGGACATACAAGATGCTTGTTTGGATAGAACGCGAGCATGAAGATGTAGATTATGCTACAATGAATCATTTGCCTACAATGCAAGCATTGAGAGCATGCGGTTTGTATAAATTCTGGGCCATTCAGGGCATGAGGGCACAGGTAGACCTCATGACGTGGCTTTTGAACAGATGGAATGTACAGGACCAGTTTTTTATTATTGGCGGCCATTGGCTCGAAATTGAGCTAGAGGATATCTATTTTTTGACTGGTTTGTCTAAGAGGGGCGATCAAATTTCTCTGTTTGGGACTAGGCCAGGTGGCCAGTCTGTCGCTAGTCTTTGACTAGAGTTCTGTGATGATCAGGCAGAACCCCGGGACAAACGGATTGACATAAAAACTAGCATCTGTCCCGAGCTTAAATTTATTGCATTTACTGTCACCAGACTGTGTGGGAGCGCAGCGTTGCATGTGGCTATCGATTCCCAGATGCGCATTGCTGTAGACTGTTTTCGAGGCACCATTTTCAACTGGTGTGAAGCTGTGTTGGCCAATGTAAAAGGCCAACTAACCAGAGCAAAGAATGGAAAGCTAAACAACTTTGGATATGGATCCATTGTAGTCACCTTTGCTTTAGAGAGGATCCCCATGTTAGCTCCGCAGAACATTCATGTTGATGCTGGTCGACCTCGAGAACCTAGGATGGTTCGTTGGGTTGCATTGATGGCCCATCATGCTAAGGGCATCGAGGTTGTTCAATTTTATTCTTCATATTTTCGTTGGCTGGAATGCCAAAAAAAAATTATATATTACTTTCCATACGCCGGGATATATTTCCGTGGTGACCGAGAGATGGCTCTCCCAGCAGGGGAACAGTGGGATGACTCAGGTAAAAATCATTTTCAACAATTTCTAAGTTCTAATTTTTTTTTTTTGTATTTTAATCATCCCAAAACTAATAATAAAAAGTTTAAATGCAGATGTGGGCCCACGGCGACCAGCCCATCTCCAGCCTTATGAGAGGAGGCATCCAGCTGCAGCCACACCAGCCCCAAAGGGCCAATCAGTAGAGATCCTATCTGATTTAGAGCATCACCTAGAGCGCCTAACTCTAGACATTCCAGAGATCGACATAGATGATATTCTGCTCAGATTACAGAGATATTTAATTCGTGTCCTAGGACCTTTTAGGAGGTTCCTGTGTGGGGTGGCCCGGGCAGTGGTCTCTTATCATGATCATCATTAGGGATAGGATGATCGTTTGTAGACTCATATTTTTGACCTTTTGTATTATCATTTTTGTCGATCATAAGGTGTTTTTCAACCTATGATCAAAGACGATGTATATTTTGAAAACAAACTTCTATGCTATGATATATCATTATTACCGGCTATCTGTGTACATGTTATTGAATGTTGTTTAATTTACTGTTTTGATTATTGCAAATGTCTATTTATCATACTAGAAGAAATTGTATCTGCTAATGTATAGAAATTTCTTGGAATATGTTGATATTCAATGTAATCAAATTCACATTCCAAGAGACGAACTCTTAAAAATAACCGTAATAACACTGGATTTCTAATGGCATAAACCTTGTTAAGCTGTAATACAACAAGTTCAGAATCCAACCTAACAATCAAACTCTGAATTCCAAACGATATGGATTCAGATAATAACTCAATCACTGCACTATACTCTGCAATGTTATTCGTTGTTTGACCAAGGCTTACCCCATGCATGGATACTAACTCATCAGAGGGTGAATAGATAACCCAAGCTGCGGAAGAAATGTTCCGTGTACTATGACAAGCACCATCAGCAAAACCAATGTAGGTTTGAAGATACGTCAACATCTGCAATATCAAGAGTAAAACTTAGATAAGCAGGAATAGTGATAAGAACACACTCTAAACTAGGCACGCTTTTCTAATCTAAGACACACCAATAGTAAATAATTTAATCTAATTAAAAATCTCCACACCAAGTTTAAGCATAATATCTCTTCAAATAAAGCCCATTTCTGGGTTTATCTAAAGAGACACCATCAAAATATATCAGCTCATAAGCCCCTTTTGCCAGCTTTCGCTTAAGAATGAAAGGACCATGCCACATAGGCACAAATTTTTTAGCCCCTAGTTTATCGTTGGCTTGATCGTACACTAAAACTAGGTCTCCTTCTGAAAAATTACGAGGTGTAACATTTCTATCGTACTGAGCCTGTATTCATTTGACATGAGATTTGTTTGCTAATGCATCATTTCGTCGATTCTCATCTAGCTAAGCCAAGTACAAAAAACACTTCTCCTCTTTAGACATATCTGGAAGTAATTCTATGGCTAATTTCAATGACGGAATTTCGCATTCAATAGGCAACACAGCTTCCAAACCGTAAACCAGTTGAAAGGGAGTGAAACCAATTGATGTTTTTACTGAGGTCCAATATGCCCAAAGTGATAAAAATAACATGGAATGCCAATTCGACTTATGAATACCAATAATTCGTTTGATCATAGTGAATAAAACTTTATTGATAGCTTCAACCAGACCATTAGCCTGTGGGTAATATTGAGTAGAACTATCGTGGCACAGGCTAAGTTGATCTGTCAGTTCAGTCATCATGATATTTCAAAAATGACTTCCATGATCCATAATAATGGCTTGAGGAACACCGAATCTAGCAATTATATGATTGAACATGAAAGTTGTAGCAGTCTTTCCATCTGCCGAAAATGTAGGCATCGCCTCGGCCCACTTAGTAAAATAATCTACTGCTAGGTTAATATACGCATGCCCCCCGGTCGAGTGAGGGTTACATGTAATAAATCAATACCCCACTTTTCGAAAGGACCGACAGCAATTATAGGGTGAAGAGGAGCGGGTGGTGCATGCATTTTACGATCAAGGACCTGAAAATTATGGCATTTACGGACTACATAGATACAATCTTTGAATAACGACGGCCAGAAATAACCATCACGCAATTTATTTTGAGTTGTGGCATACCCAGACATATGACCACCACATGCTCCAGAATGACAGTCATTTAGAACCTTCTCAGCTTCTTTATGAGTAAGACAGCGTCAGAGAACAGAATCCGCTCCATGACAATAGAGTGTATCACCAATAATATTGTATTGTTGTGATTGGAAACGTATTTTTTGTCACTGAGATCGTGAAATTTCAGGCCAAAAAGATTGGGTTTGGAGATAAACAATAATATCCCCATACCAAGGATCGATAGTACTAATAAGAAACAAGGATTCGTCCGCAATGGGCTGTTCCACCACAGTTTCAGTATCAGTAGAGGGGAAATCACACATCAATTCTGCAAAAACCAAAGATTTATTTGCCTTGGATTTTTCAAATTCCAAGTCAAATTCCTACAGGATAATTACCCATTTGGAATACTTTCCCCCTAGCAATTGTTTGGTCAAGATGTACACCATAGGGTTACAGTCAGAAATTACTGTGGTTTTGCGTAATAAGATGTAGTGTCGAAATCTTTGGATAGATTGAACAGCTGCCAAGGCCAATTTCTCCACATGTGTGTATTTGATCTCAGTGGGATGCATATTTCGACTAAGATAGAAAATCACATGTTCATTGTTGAATTCATCTTCCTGAACTAAAACCATCCCAATGGTGGAATGAGAGGCGGCGAGGTACAAAAAATAGTCCTAGTTGTAATTGGGAGGATGTAGTAATGGTGCATGGGTCAATGCATGTTTGAGTGCATCAAAAGATTGATTAGCGATCTCATCCCAAAAGAATGGAACGTTCTGTTTCAACAACTTGGTAAAACCCTTTGTTAACTCGGCGTAGTTAGGAATGAACTGACGTAAAAAGTTTGCTTTCCCTTGCAAAATTTGGAGTTGGCACAGAGTCGAAGGAGGAGGTAGATTGACAATAGCTTCGACCTTCAACGGATTAATGCGAATGCCTTGTTTCGAAACAATAAATCCCAGTAAGAAACCCGATTCTACATAGAAAACACATTTGTGTGGATTCAACCGAATTCGATAATGCCTACATCTCATAAAAATTGCTCGTAAATGAGTGAGATGGTCAGCCCTACGCGATGAATGAGCAGGTAAATCATCGAGATAAGGCTGCACAATGTGCTTAATGTCATGAAATGCGTAAGACATAGCCCTTTGAAAAGTTTCCCCAGTGTTCTTCAATCCAAAGGGTAGTTTGCAATAAGCAAATGTCCCCCATGGAAAAATGAAAGTTGTTTTTGGCTAATCAGCAGGGAGTATGTTTATTTGATTGTAACTGGAAAAACCATCCATAAAGGAAAACATTTCACTTCCGGCACAATCATCAATTATTTGATCGATATAGGGGGTTGGATAATTATCTTTAGGACAAGCTCGATTAATATCCCTATAGTCGATACATACTCTTATCGTTCCTTGTTTTTTGTTAACAGGAACAATATTCGATACCCAATCGGTTAAAGGAATTGGATAAATGAAACCTACACAAAGTAATTTCCCAACTTCGGCTTTGATAGTAGTAGCTTTTCTCAAATGTATCTGACGTAAACGTTGACAAACAGGTTTGGCATCTCGGTAAGTCTTGATTTCATGTACAACAATCGACGGATCGATTCCTGGCATTTCTTCGTATGACCAGGAAAACACGTCACGGAATTATTGAAATAGGGCTTTATAAGATTGGAGTTCATCGTCCGTACAGCAAGCACCTATAAATTATTCCTGGCTTAACTAAAATGTCAATTGGAATCGTTCGAGAGATATTTTCCAAATTTAACTCAGAATCAGGATTTTGCAATGGATTCTGTGGTTCTTTGACATATTCAGCAGTAAAAATAGAATCGAAATCATTTTCAAAATGATCCAACTCAGGTAAAAATGAAGATCGATGATGAAAATCTTCCCATGGTAAATCGTCAACAGACAAAACTTCACGAATCTGCTCATCAGTATGAACAAGATCGGGAAATGTCGTTGTGGCTGAGCTAGATATAGAAAGTGATTCCTCATGGATCCCATTCATTGGATTAGTTTCGGTTGAAGAAGCATCGGAAAGCGACTGTACAACCTGATATGCAATTTCAAAGGGACTCAAAGGCATCGCGCCATCAAACGAATCAAACTCGGAATTGGAAGGTACGATCCAAGGATCATCAAACGTAATGGTATTCGCTGAAATCATATGAATATTTGCAATAGGAGGCGATACACTAGGAGGAGGAAAGGAAAAAGTTCCTAGTAAACTAGAATCTTTAATCAAACCTACCCCAACATCGTTGTAAGGGATAGTTATTTTACTGACGTGCTGGATAGTTTCTGTAGAGGCTGGATCGGATGAGAAATAAGTTAACTGGTCTATTGTAATGATCTTTCCCTGATGTGGAAACTTAATAAGCCAAAAGACCGAAGAAACAACAACAGTCATAGCATAAGACTAGCTACGACCCAGGAGAAGGTTGTAATCTAGAGGGGCATCAACCACTTCCACATCTAGATTGATGGTTTTGCCTTCGACCCCTATAGGTAAATCCTGCAAAATACCAAAAGGATGGAACCCTCGGCCATCAAAATCCTTTAGAATTGTCGGAGACTGATTGAGTGTAGGAGAACCAAGCGATTTCAAACACTGGAATGACACAATACACGTAGAAGCCCCTTCATCAATCACAGTCTGAAAAATCGGTCTGTTTTTTACTAATACTAGAATCTAGAAAGCCATTTGATGAGGTAGGTGGGGTGTAATATTCTCTAAATCGAAGATTATAAGGTTCGAATCCTGAATATCGATAGCTCCTATAGCAGACAAAAGTAATTTACGTTGTGCTGGGCACGATTGCAGCACTTCCAAAGCCGACATTGCTGAAGGGGAAATAGCTAAGTCCTCAATAATGTTGTAATTCTGAGCAACTCTCGCATGTGGATTGAAAGCTGATTTACAAAGTACACCTTTAGCAGGCAGTTTGATTACTAATTCTGGATTGTGTTTCTCGATCTGTAGCGGATCAGAAACGGGGGGAGGTGTAGTTGATGTGTTTGAATTAGAAGATTCTGCTTCTTTACCACCAACAGGACTTTTACTACCATAATCTTGCGATCGCGTCGCAATCCTGACATGAGACATCATCATAATAGGTTCTTCTAAGGCATTCGAGGTGGAACCAATCATCTTACTGTCTTGAGTGGGAAAAGGATCCTTCAAGATAGCAGGCAGTTGAGAACCTTTAACGAATTTCGAAACCTCTGCTCGATGTGGGCATTCTTTAGTAAAATTATCCTCGTCGCAAATGAAACAAGGATAGCGAGGCTTGCATTTTTCGTCATTAGATTCAGTTTTATCTATTTTTTCTTTTTAATTTTTTTTGTTTTTATTCTTCCCCTTCTTTTTACTGCCAGGTTTATATTTGGACGTAGATGTCTCTATGACATGAATGTCGGCAAAAATTTCAGCGGAAGACTCTCCTTTCGGGGAATTAGGTAAAGTTATTATAGGAGAAGAATTCTTTGAATATTTCTTCTTACTTTTAGTATTAACTGTACCAATCATACCATCAACAGCATGAGACCCTGAAGGAGATGCAGTTATTTGACCTTGTTTTGGAAGATCAGGGATTTTTTCATGTAAAGTACCTAACTGTGTATAGACGAGGTCAAGGTACTGAGCTTGAGCAATGACTTGCTCTTCAGTAATAACTCCTGCCTTAGCTACATCTTCAATGATTTTGGGTAATAATGATTTAACAAACCATTCCACCAAAATTTGATCCGAAATGAAAACTTTCACTAAATGCCTTCTACGTCGCCATTCGTGAATATGATCAGAAATATATGTGGACCTGGATTGCTTTAGCGAAGTCAATAGTTCCGTGCCACTGTCGTATCTGACAGGAAACTGAAAATGAGTTAAGAAAGCATTTGCTAATTGACTGAAATTATTAAAAGAGCCTCATGGTAACTCAATGTACCATTTGGTGGCAAGACCAATAAGAGTTTGTTGAAAAAGACGCAAATGAATTGAATCATCAATTATCGAATTAGACACACACCAGAGGTGATAAGTCATAATGTGATTTGACGGATCCTCTCCTGACTTACCCTCGAATTTTGGTATATCACTGGTTAACTTATGCGGCATTGGTGGCCAATACGGATGATAGAAAATTGGATCATTCGTAAGGCGTGAAAAATCAGGTAAATCCAAAGTTGCAATAAATGGTAACTGATAGCTAGGGTCGTGAAAACCTTGCGTAACAAGAGCAGTTCCAGGAGGAGGATACCCAGGATAACTGGGAATCGGATTTGCATTAGGAATGGTATAACCCCCCAGGAAACCAGGATTAACCGGACCAAACTGTGGTTTTTGAGGCTGTTGATAAGTATAGCCAGGGTACGGTTGATACTGATAAACTGGGTTTTGTGAAATAAGACTGAATTGATACTATCCCTGGTACGGTTGATACATGAATTGCGGTTGACTTGTGACAATTGTACTTGTACCAGCTTTTCCTGTAGGTATCTAGACTGAAGTCTGAACTATAGGTCCTAACTGGGGTACAGAGACTTGAGGGATTTGCACGGATGCAGGGATAGAAGAAACTGGAGCTACAGATACTCCAGAAATAGGTGTTGTAGGTTGAACAGATGTTGCAGTAGTTGCAGCAGTTTGAGGCAGAGTCTGAGGTGTACTAGGCCCAGACTGTTGAATAGAACTAGGTGCAGGGATTTGAACAGTAGGCTGGACAAGTTGCTGGGTTGGACCAAAAACCAAAGGTTTTCCAGGTTGAGTAGACAATTGCACATTAGTTTGCATAGTCTGTTGGATTTGGGATGGATCCCACACCATGTTTATTCTGGGGTATTGTCCCATAGAAGGTTATATATATGAAGAATCATAGCCTGGTTGAACGTAGGGTTGATAATTAAGTGGTAAATTTCCAACTCCTTGTACAAATGATTGACCAGAAGGCGGTTGAAAACCTTGAGTTGGGTACTGACCTTGAGGTTGATAACCCTGAGGCGCGTACTGAATCTGGGATTGATAAGGACCTTGAGGAGCATACTGAGTCTGGGGTTGACCTTGGGGTATGTACTGTCCTGAAGGTTGATAACCTTGAGGTATGTACTGTCCTTGAGGTTTTTCTCCAAAATAATATTGTCCTACAATTTTTCCTGGGAAAAAATTACCCTATAATTTCCCCCCAGGCAGTAATTGATTTCCTTGAGGTTGCCCCCCAGGCGGTAACTGACTGCGTTGAGGTTGCCCCCTAGGCGGTAACTGACCACCTTGAGGTTTCCCCCCAGGCGGTAACTAACCACCTTGAGGTTAAGGATTTGGAATATTATCAGACATCATAAAGATTTTCTCTACATTCAACATTTCAGTTTTAATTCCATTAAGACCAGATGATAATACTTGTTCAATCTGTCGAGGAGCTGCTCCTGAAAAAGTACCAGAAAGAGCCTGATACCCCAAAGGAACAGAAGGACCACCGTGTAAAAATGCTTTCGGTTTTTGGGAAAACATAGATGACTCTCCTGCCATGATATATGAAGGATAATAACCTCTGGGTGTAGGATGAAATGGAATTCGAGGTGGAGAAAAAGTAAGACCGAGTTTTCTAAAAAAAAATTCAAAGATAGATACCAAGCATCACTCCTAATAGAGCTGTAGAAAATGGATTCACGCTCCCTAAGATTCAAAGACTGAGGGAATTCAGGAAGAGATACCTCTTCGTCTGGACTAGCGAGTTATTCAATGGAAATGAGGCCAGATGGAAGATCTTCAGTAACAATATTTCTTACCCTAGGTGAACCAAGATCGCTAGAAGTTGAATTAATAAATCCTGAGGATGTTTCAAAAACAGAATGTTCAATTTCAGGTTCGGAAATTTTAGGTTCTTCAACTAGTTCACTAGAAGGAGAAATACTACTAGTAACTTTGGAAATTGAAATCGGTTCTTGAATGTGTTCTGTCGTGGGTATTTGATGATCAGGATGAACAACTATAGATGAACTTTCAATTTCTGTTGATCTAATTCTACCGCTACTAGATGATACTAGAGCACGCAGCCCTTCAAGCTGACTTGGTGTATACTCAGGGGGTTTCCCCTGAAGTCTCCGAGATTGTCTCGGTAATTCTGCCACGATTAAATACAATCACACACAAACAAAGAAAATTTCAATAAAAACACCTAAAGTCTCTAAAGAAACAAACAGCTAAATCACATGCCTAAAAAATCTAAGAGTTCAAACCACACACAAACAGTAACTTCCTATACTAAAAACACTAGTTGGTGATGAAATCCAACTTAGTAGAAAATTAATACAAAAAGGGCATTTGGAACAGTTACCCCGACAACCTGCTTAATGAAACAGACTGGCACAAGTTTCTTCACAAAACCATCTCGAGTGAATAGAACCCCCCAGAGAGTCCAAGTGAGTCTAGTCAACGTCTACTCCAGGTACAGTGAGATCTTTCCTTCACCGTCACCTTAGGAAATAATCTTAAGCTTATGGACACTAAGGTTACCAATAGTAACAAATACAACTGGGGGAATAGTCTACGATTTGATTCCACGCGCAAGGGAAGAGTAACTAAGCTCAATCCCCTTGAAGGCTCCTTAACATGGTCAATCCGAGGTTTACCGACAAGTGACCCCAGGCTCCTCGGAAATGGTTAATCCGAGGTTTACCATTTGTAATGCGCGCAGATCTTCTATCTTTCCCAATGAAAAAGAATTGATTGTCTCAAAGGTTCGGACATGATCTCGTGATTTACTCCTTTAATAGAAGCTTCCCAGATTGTACCAATTACAATTGGATTTATTTCCTACCACAAGATTTATCTATTTGTTTGTTTTTACTATCCTGGAGAGTTAATTACTCCCTACTCCAAGATACTAGCCTAAGCTATATTGGTGATAAGATCCCTAGAAATAAAAAGATTACTAGATCAATTTTAATTAAGCGTTGTTTTTATGGGCTGTTCTTTAAGTCAATAGGTATGGAAATGAAACTTTGATGGTGTGAAGACTCGACTTCCAAAAACACTAAAAAATGCACCTTAAAAATGATAATCAATTCGTTTTTCTTTCAATGAAATTCTAGCTAAAGAAAGAGTTAGAGAATGCAATTCTTTTTAAGAGACAATTCTTTCTTTGAACATGAAGAATAAATGAAAGAAAATATTTTTTTCTTTTCAATAAGAACTCAAAACGAGACAAATAATCAATGCTCACAATAGATCCTGTTCACTTTCAAGACTCGAAACTACAAAAAACAACTTTCCTTCAAAAGAAATCTACAAATTCTAAAAAGCATTCAAAACTACAAAAACTAATTTTAAGATCTACAAACTTTGAAAATCTAATTGAATAAAAGCTTTAATTTTTTTGAGAATGTTTTACTTAGTTGTTCAGTAAACTAAGGATTCATTTGTTCATAATAACAAAAAAATCAAAAAACATCCAGATATGTTTCCTTTTGTTAAAATGAAATTCAAAACTTATAACAAAGTTTGTTCAAAGATTTGCAAAGAGACAACTAGATCTATTTCTCAAGAAAGGATGGATTTCACAACCTAGTCAGACTCATCAAGAAGACAAAAAAACCAATGTGATCTGAGGTATTTCAAGCTTCCAATCTTTGAGTCACTACAGAGACCAAGTGAAAACCAATGCAAGTATGCAAAACTTCTAGAAAATCACCCAAAACACAAATATTGTTGGAACTCACTCACAAGAGGCTTTTGACAGGAACAATACAAATCTGGGCAGATACTAGAAACCCTAAATCAAATTAAAGATAAACTGGAAGAATAAATCTGGAGTTTTTCAAAAAATTTAATAGGGTCTGCAGGCCCTAGAAGTAACAGGTGCGGTCCCGCACTGGTTACTCAAGGAAAGTGCAAAACTGCCTGCACTGTGTAAGAAAACAAAGTGCGGTCCCTAGAAAAGTTCAAGAAAAACACAAAAGACTTCAAAATTTTAAAAGAAAAATAAATCTAAGCTACCCAGGCAAGTATCCATCAATCAAAAACTAGAAAAATCATTTTCTCAAGTCAAAACAAAGGAAAACCAAAAAAACAAGAATCCTTCCCCAGTGGAGTTGCCAATTTGTTGACCAGATAAATCAATCTTGTAGACAAGATCAATCTCCCTAGTACCAAAAGGTAATCTAGCATCAAACAGCCAAATAAACCTATCTTTCTCTAGACATATGTGATTTACAAAAGAATACTATAAAGGTGTTAAGGTCTTATCGTAGATCCAATGCTTGTTCGAAGTAGTTGTCCCTCGGTCACTTGAAGGAGTTATCTTTTATAGACCTGCAGTCACAAACAAGCAAACATTAAATAGCATTTGTATATTAAATATTATAAATCATGCCTATCATGGTGATCAAGGAATCCATGAAATAAACAGTTAATTAATAGCTTATTAAGAAAAATGAATTCATTTTTATTAACTTTGAATAAATAAAACCTTACAACCTTAGCCTTGATGTTGAACAGGCCTTCCCGGGGTCCGAATCAAGAATCTCCTCTACTCTAACAAGCCTTTCACTCTTCCAACCGAGACAGATAGAGGTATGTGATCTATCCTCACAAAAATATAAGTTAAATGAGTCTGAATCCCAACAGCACTTAACCTCAAATAATTCTAAAGCTTCAAATCCCCTTGAGGCTACCCAATGCCTCTTTTTATAGTGCAAAAGAGGAGGTTTCAGTTCCAGCTATGGAGGGATAGAATCCTCCTTCAAAGGGATAAGCTCCTCACATCAAGGGGTTAGCTCCTTAAGGTAAGGGATACATGAACCTCAAAAGAGCGGTTCTGCCACAACAAGATTCCTTCCAGAGGCTTCTAGAATTTATTGAAAGTGAGCTTTTTGATTTTACTTGCGCCTTTTTAATATTTTACAGGGGTCCACACCCATAACACATAGAAAGTGCGTTCAGGTATGCAGGATTCATGAACATTAGGTGCGGGACCATAGGCAAGACAAAGAGAAAGTGTGATACCAAAGTTAAGGAGATTTTTTAAAGCTTTTCTCTTATTTTCAAGGCTTGACATGAGGAACTAATGTGTTAGACTTGCAAAGGAGGAAGTATGAGTGATAATGAGCTCATACAAATAGCAGAATGCCAAGATGAAAATTTTTAGTGCAACATGGGTAGACTCAAGGAGGAGGAAGACATTCTCCCAACATCATCATTACCCACGCTTATTTCAGATATTGCGTTGAGAAAGGAGTAGTAGAGGGAGGATATTATCCTTCCAATATGTCACTTTGGCATGGGAGATGTCGAGGAGGAAAAATACATGACAGATGCTTTCTATGACAGATCATCAGTGATGTCACTTTGGAGGATAGATCCATGTTGGAAATACCAAATGTTGATGGATTATTCCAAGGATCTTTTCACTTTTATGATACTTGATGACCAGCTACAAGAGGAGGGATATTCAATCAGAGATGAGTTCATCTACTATCATGGTAGGATCTTCTTGTCTAGAGCTTTGAAGCTCAAGGAGAAGTTACTACATGCAGCACATCAATATTTTCTCTTCAGCCATACTTATTCCATGAGAGCATACAACACCATCATGGAGGGTTATACTTGGGAAGGCTTTGAAGAGGAGATATATCAACATTTGAGGAGATGCATGGATCATGTAGAGATGGAGGAGATACATAAGTCTTTGATGGAGTTACCACAGCCACCTCTTCCCTCTTGGGGAATGAGAGGGGATCTATATATGAGCCACTCCATTTATGTGAGCAGAGTATATGGTAAAGATCTTATTTTTATGCATAATGATTTATATGATGAATATTTGCATTCCTTTACCATACATGTGCAGGCCATTGTTCCAAGGGGGATAATTCTTCCTTATAAACTTCATGGTCAAATTTGGGCCATAAAATATTTTGAGCAGGGCCACTCCCAAGGAGGATATAGGGAGATGATATATCATTCCAGGTGTGCACCAAAGGCACCCAACATTTCTCACCTTTTCAGAACTTATGAGAAAGTTATGGCAGCAAGTAAGTGGTAGGGAAACCACTTACCTTATCATGATCTGAGGCAGTCAGGAGCTATACTATGTTGGTTCCACATGTGGGACTATGATCCATCTCCATTATTGCATTTGGTTGTTTATGTATCACTGGTTTTGATCCCATATATTTATGATGTACTTATTCTTTTTATGGGAATGATTGGAGGGAGGATGGAAGGATTGGATGTGTCCTTTGGGAGAGATATTCTCCATGGTTATTATGTATCATATTTATGGGAGAGAATTGGACCATCCATGATTGATACATAGGGTCTCTTGTTTCGTTATGGGATGAGCCATTTGGGTAACTTGAGCACTTGGGAGGTGCCTCTCATGAGTAGATGGGAGGATTTTTTCTATGAATTACCATTTTGGAGGGTGATTCATTTTATATGGATGATACCTTGGAGGATGGAGCTTCATATAGGGATGAAGGTTCCCTATAATTTTCAGATCTATCTTTGCAATTTCTTGAGGAAAAGAAACATTTGGGAGGGGAGGATTTTAATTTTCCTAAATTAGCATGTAGCTAATTGGAATATTAAAATCTATTTTTTCTTTATTGTTTGATGAATAAGTGGGTAGGGAGTCCTATAAATCTCTTTATTATAAATAAAACCACTTCTCATGTGAAAGTGGATCATCTTTTCAGCTTAATAAATCACCCTAAGGTGTGAACAAGGGCTAGAGCATGTGGATTGGGTCAACTTTCACCAAATCAACAACGTTGTCATGGAGTAGTGGCATTCAATGAGGGACAGCGCAGTTTTAGATGGAGACACCTTGAATGGAAGTAGTGTCATAAATGAATGGGGCTTATGGTTTGGAAGCTCATTTCTTATAAAAGGAAGAGGATGGAAACCATATTGATTGTGTTATAATATGTTATGTTTTTTATTATATGGTCTGTTTATACATATAAGCTTTCTTCAACTGTTTAGCTAAGATTGCAGTGTTGTTTAGCACCGGGTGTTCCTGATCAGGAATCCCACCTCTATTCTTGAGAGGCATCCTGGAAGATATTTGCACTACATTTCCACATTCAGGTTTCATACCAAGCTTTAGTCTTGTGGTACAATGCAGTTTCTTTTGAGAGATGTGCTGAGTTGCAGGGTGCAGCAGTGGAAAACCTTGTTGGGTGTTTTCTGAGCTAGTTTTGCAGTGGAGGAAGGTTTCCTTCCATTCGGAGGCCAGTAAAGGAGCCCCTTGGGCTTATTTGACAAATTTGGCATCAATCCAAGTTGATTTTATCCCCTACAACGCAGTTCTAATCCAAATCTATGTTATTTTAGTGAGTTGTTGCAGGGACAAGTTCAGTGCTCCATTTGGAGTGTTTGCTTTCCAATGAAGGGATCAACCCTTCATTGAGAGGGTTCTTTTGGAGGATTTATTTCAAATCTACATCAGATTCAGCCACCTCCTTTTATGTGCTTCAGTTGCAGTGCATCTTCAGCCCTAGGGCTTTAGATCCACCATTTATATTTTTTGTATTTCCGGAAACCCTTCCTGGGTTGTCTTGGAAAAGTGTATGGGAGAATAGATCTCCATTTTTGGCCTTGTATGAGCATGATCTTTTCAAATCAATTTATTTATATGTACCATCTACAATATTAGTCACTAAAACCACGTTGTGCTTACTTCATTATTTTTTGTAGAAGTGTATTACATGTTTTGGGTGCATTTTGGCATTGGAGGCTTCTTTTGCCTATCTTGAGGGGCTTGGTCCCCAAGATCTTGTACTTATTGTTGTTATACATAATACCATAGATCTATCATTTGGCTCACATGTAATGTGTTGATACTTGCTACTATTTTTATATTCATGCACTATATCCCTGCTTTTCCCATTTGGGAATATTACACACAAATTTTTAAGGGTGACAAGGTTTTAATGTTGAGATAAAGGAGGCCTCTCCATGATACTATCATGCCAAATTTTGATATGCTCATTATTTCTTGGAAATAAAGAAGAGGCCCATATTTATATTTGAAATGAAAAAAAAGGACCATAATCATCTTGCTTAATCATATAAAAGGTGATGTTTTAGTGATCTAATCCAACATAATATATAATTTGGGAAGACAAAGAGATGTTACTTTCTCTGAAGGAACTACATACCAATAACTGATCTAGCTTAATGTTTCTATGATTGATACATCTATTGGTCCATGTATTTTTCAACCAAACAGGTATTGGTCTATATATTCAATTTTTCACTTGGATTGCTTCTCTTCTAGGCATAATACAAGATTTTTTTATAGTTTTATTCTTTCTTCTGCACTATAGATCAAATTTCTTGTTACCCTTCAATAGGTATAATTCACTTGTGTGTTTATAGTGGTTTGAATTTTCAACAAAAGTTTGACTTGTCAAGTTTTTTGAGGTTGACTTGTTAAATTTTTTGAGGTTGAATTGAAGGATTAGGAAGTTGACTTGGGTTGGTGAGAATGGGGCTTTTCCTCACTATAATTTATAGACTTCTCAAGGTATTGATCTAATTTACTATTATGGCCTTGAAAACTCATAAAATTACAGAAGTTGACTTGAGAAAATCGTGTGAAAACCCAATAACCATATAGAAAAATGAAAATATCATCATAGACAACTCGTATTTTGATGATTTTCATTGCCTCCGATTCATCTCAAAGTCATCCAACACCTCCATGTGTCAAATCATCAAAATACCTTGTGGTTCCACACCCACCCACTTAGGTGTAAATCCTAAGGGCTTGGGCTCTTAGCCCATAAGTCACTTTTGTGTGATAATTCCTCCAAAACCCTATAACCTAGGGTTTGGAGTACCTCCCAAGACACAAATCTCAACAACCTCTACGTCCAAAAACAATTCCTTTTATTCCACCAAAACTAGTTATACTCTTCAACATATCGAAATATGCGGGTAGTTTTTTGTAATGGAAGATTAAATGATATCAGATTATGTTGAGTTCTGAATTTATCGAGTGAGTTCATTGGTTAGGATGAATATTTTTTCAAGTTATCAAGTTTTTAAATATTACTTGAATATTTTAAATGCAAATAACTTCCTTATAACTCACTTGTACTAATATGATGTTCTTATGGTTTCGTCAAGACATTTCTGAACATCCCTTATGACACTAACTAACATTTCTCTCATTTGATGGAGTGTTATAGGACGCTCAACCAAACAGGTATTTGTTAGATCTATATTCATCAAGTGACGAAAATTTATGTAGGATAAAATAATTTGACCAAACATCCTTTACATCATCTAGTAGGCAAATATCAACTAAAGGTGAAAATATTAGAAGAAAATTCCATAAACTCATGGAAATTTTTCTCGCTAAATGGGGATCATTTTCTTATGATAATGAGAACATAGATGACATTGAGGTGTCCTTGAGGTACAAACATCTAGTGAAACAATGAGCACCCAAATATCTTCCTGAAATAAACAATGATTTTTTTGTCAATGAAATGATATATCGCATTTTCCCATCGTCATTACATGGTTTGGGGATATTTTCCATGGTTGCCATAAAGTTATGTTACGAAGGATTAACTAAATTTATGGAGTATGTAGGACCCTGTTACAACTACAATGATTGGGTACGACTAGTCCAATATACCAAAAGTATGCGAAGATATGGAGTGGCCACAAATTATATACAACTAAAAGACAATAATGAAAATAAAGTCACAACTATGTATATTGATGGAAGGCAAAAAGTAGCAGGGAATATTTCAGGGTTTATAAATAGTACACAACCCATCACCACAAATAAGAAACCCAATCGCATATTCAAGGGACATGAAAGAAACTATGGATTCGCATGTGCCAATAAATAAATAACTGTAGGGGAAGAATTTATCATTCATTATAATTTGAATAGAACAAATAAAAATATTATTATTATGGGGGTGGTGTGTATTCAATTTTACCCAACTTGTAAGCAATGTCTATTTTATGTTATGATTTTCATTTACTACATGAATTTTCTATATAAATTTAGACATATGTAAATAGTGGTTTTCTTATTAATATAATGATGATTAATTGTGGATTAACTAAAAATTACACTTATTTGATAAATAGGGTGATAAGGGGAAGGCACCAAACTTAGAGCATTCCACAAATTCTCATGATGAGGAATAGGTTACTAATGATGCAATTTTTATGTCCACTAATCCAATGCAGGAAATACGACAACCTAAAATCAAAGAAACCACGAAACTTAATTATTTAATTATGATTGAGCCTAAGACAAATGAGATAAAAGGAAAAATCAAAACATTGCTGCAACAACTTCTTCAGTATGGGGTGAGAAACCCATTTAATTATCCAAATTATTTTTTTATGATTTAGTTATTTCATCCTTTATAAAACAAACTCCTTATGTTACAGGAGTTTTTGGCGGAGTTCGATCCTCATGCTATGACTATGGGTTGGGTCGGAGTTGGTAGCAGCACCGATGCTCCACTTGTGAGTGAATCACTGGTCATTGAGACCAGTACAGCCATTCAACCACCCACAACAGGATCTACACCCTCTGAACAATGTATGTCAGGATCTACACATGATGTTGTGGATGCATAGCATGATATAATTGCACATTTTGAAATGATATTTCTTGGGTCTTCCCGTGTTACTAGCATAGCATCATTACTGATTATGTTTTTGGTAGATGATGACAATGTCCCTATGAAAATAGATAAACTTCTATGTATTTAAGAAGTGTTTTAAATATTGAGTACAACCTAAATGAAATTAATGTATAATCTATGATTATTTTAAACTATTGATAATATTGTTTTGTAGGAAATGATGCATTTTATAAGCATTTATATGACATAACCTTGGAAATATTTGGGCCAACCATTCGCATAAACTGGAAATCCCAAAGTGCCAAGTTAAAAGAGGAACTTATTAATAGGATGCTTCTCCTGTTCGGTGATGGTACCTTCAACAAATCTAGAGTTACCTCAAAGGTAGGCCTACATTTAAAATATATGTGGGACCAGTTTAGGTCTCAATTGGAAAGGGATATGTCACATGAGAACCCTCCATCAATTCCAGAGATGGAGTGGAGAGCGTTCATGGCAGATGCACACAATAAGGCACTTCGAAAAGCAGGGAATACTCCACTTGGACTAGGAAGGTATGAGGCATGTTCAATATTTTAATTATGATGCTTTATCATCATTGCGACATATAATTAAAATTTTCAATGTTTTGAATATAGGCTCTGTTGAAGCCCCGAAAATCGGGACTACAACAAGGGGGATACCCACCCGGTCCAGACCTTGGTTAGCAGCTCCTTTTCCGTTTGGTGTAGTGGGTCCGACTGGGGATAATGGGACCAGTTTCCCAATATGTGTGTGTGTGTTTGAGATTTGATATTTCTTTTCTAAAATTCATAAGTAAAATGCTTTTAATCTATTTCTAATCTATTCATATGCAAACTGTATTCTAAGAAATATCTAATTCTAAACTAACCCGGGATGTAATCTTTCAATATATGTGATCTAAAAGGATTTTAGATAACAATTGATAATAAAGATCATTCAATTATTATGAGAAAAGAATTCAATAAAGATAAACTATTTCACATAAAAATTTAGATGAAACAGTTGTGGAAAACATATCGCATATTAAGCTATTCATATATCAAGTACAAATAAATAATTATCACCGTACAAAAATGCCAAATGATAACTCAAATATTCAAACATTAACATATAAACAACTAAACATAAATATCACTTTTATCACATAAACATAAACAGTTAAGAGATAAAAATACCATTTATAACTAGTTCTACTCATGAGCTAGAAGAAATAATGATTTATCTCTTTCTTAATCCAACATCTATCAAGAGTACAGAAATGCAACATCAGTAACAAATATTAGACACAGATATCAATAAATCTCGTTCCATTCATTCATCAAAACCTCCTCTGAGGGTGCAGAAGTGCATGTTCTGAGGATAAGTTTTTGACAAATTTTAGGACCCTTCTCTAAATGCATGAGAAGGGTTTAAATACTAATAACTAAAATCTAAAAATAGTTTATTACAAAAATTTAGGATTCGGTTTAAATAACCGTCCTTTTTCTAGGCAAAAATACAGTAAAACTAAAACTAAATCTAAAAAATAAAGACCATCAACTATCTACTTATGAATTTGATCTTTGATCTTGCAAGCATCCAGCATTGTTTTGAGAAGAGGTGGTTGGCCGACTTCAGATTTCAACTGCCCCGAAAAGACAGAATCGGCAAGTGTAGGAGCAATCTTCTCAGCAGAATTAATGATGCAACTAAGCGCACTGCATTGACTGTGGGGTTTTACTAGATATGTCCAGTAAGAATCCCAACTTAATCTTGTCAGTTCTTGAATTGACTTTGCCTTTTCATCAGCCTTTTGCCTCCACTCTGTTTGTAATTTTTGCGCTTGCGGAAGGTGTCCCGGAATAATTTCTGAAATAAAATTAACTTTGTGCAAATTTTCATTTACACAATCAGTAACATTTCCTGCTGTTGTAGCTGCTTCCTCTGCTGCTTTTTCTGCTTCTCTGAGCTGTACATCCCAATTGTTGAAGAGCAGTTCTTTATGATTATCATTGATGATCGGTGCTCCTACTCTTCTTCCTTCCTCTGTCTTTTTCCATGCCATATAATTAGTAACTCTTTCATTAGTTAAATCATAATCATGTCGTAATTCTATGACATGATTAGTGATTTTATCACTTTCTTGACAAAAAGAGTTGTATTGCGTGATTTTCTGGCATAATATGTCTTGCTGCTGCAGTAGTTGTTTGTTCAAAGAAACAGACTCTGAAATAAATTCTGGAAGCTTAGGGTCATCTTTGTGCTCTTCTTGGATAATCTGTATTTGTTTCTCTTTATCTTCCAAACTTTTCTGATAACCAATTTGCATCTTCTGAAGCTCTAGCTGTAACTCTTCAAGTTTTATTTGTGCTTCACTGTTAGCACAGGCTTGTTGCAATTGTTGTTGCAGAGCTTGTATCTGATCTTATTTTTTATTTAATAATAGCTTTACCTCAGATGCTTTATCAATAGTTGCGGAGGCATAAGCTCCTGTAATCTGAGATATCTTGGCAAGATTGTCAGTTGGATCCGTAGTAGGATCCTTCCATAAGACATCTAATTTTTCTGCCTCAGTAGAGATTGAGCTCTCTAAATTTCTCTTTTTCCTCTGATTTCTCACTACTTCTTTATACTGCGGGCTGTAGAATACGTCTAGAGGAGGAATGTCCTCTATATTGAGTACAATTTCAGAAGAGGGAGTGATAGGTATATGCTCAGTTTCTGTGATGGTGCCACCTATCCTTGTGCTCAAAACTTTTGTTGTCTGTACAGGGGTCTGTATATTCTGTCCTTCTACATTAAGCAATTGATTAAAATTTTCCCATTCTTTGTCCAATTCAGTCCTGAATGTCGGTTGCTATACATTGAGAGGTGGAAGATTCAACTGTGGAGTGGTAAAAGTCTGTTGTTGTGAAAGCTCTTTAGATTGAGCTGTATCCTTCACTGAGCTTTCATCATTATCAATCTTTTTAGAATGCTCAGAAGTCTCTTTATCAAACTTCGACTTAGACTTTTTTGTATTTGAGCTACCACTAAGACTAACCTTAGGAGTTGGTTCCCTTGCGGGTTCCAAGCGTAAATTTTCCAAAGGGATAGTAGTTATTCTTCTCTCTCTGTAAACTTTAAATTCCTGAAAATATTCTGGGGATAATTGTGTTTGTTTTTGAATGCGTGACCAACATCAAACAATGAAAATGCTCCACAGGCTATGGGAAATTGTGGCCGAATGCCCTTCTTTTTCTCCTTTAATTCCTTTGTCAAACCTCCTTCACCACAGGTTTGATAAGCAATCTCCTGAGCTACAAGTTTATCCGGAACATACATGGGTAACACATGGGGGGAAGTAGAGCTTCCAAAAACCCTCACATAAGTAAATAACTCTTCTTCGAACCATCTTGCGACAGGGAGAATGTCAACTTCTGCTTCTGGGGATAACCTTGGAGCATCCTTATTATACAATATTCTGTGCAGAGGCAGCATTATGCCATGGCAAATTTTGTAAAAATGAGGGACAAACTTTGATTCCCACAACTCTTTGTGATAGACATGAATAGGCAAGGGATCGTGAATTGTCCATTGCCAACCCATCAAAGGGAATTTAGAAATAAAACAAATTGAATCCATAACATAGGCAGATAGATAAAAAGGAGGATAAATCCTCTGGGAAACAGTCCGCTTGGACCGATAATTGAAAATGGCAGTGGCTAAATTATCAGACAAGATTTTGGCCCAGTCTACAATTGTGGCATTAACAACAGCATTTAACAAAGGGAGCCATTCAGGCAAGACCATATTTATGTCAGGCTTTCCAAAAAACTTGCATAACATAGCAGCAACAAAACAATATGGAGAGGTGAGCGAACCAGTACTGTACATACCGTGTTTGTTTTTCTTCAATGGTTCCTCTCTCTTGGTCCATTCCTTGGTGCATTCCGCCAAATTTGCATTTTCTCTGGCGAATTTCTCCATAAATTGTTTGTTGTAGGTCGCCTGAGGTTCCGGTAAGTGATACATAAGCCTCAAATCTTCTGTAGTGAATGACCCGATGAGTTCTTGTCCTGGAGTTCTGAATTGCCTGTCCGAAATATCTGTGTTATCCAGCACCCATTTTATCATATCTGTATACGGAAGAATTCTCGGTCTTGCTGCTATTCTGTGAAGAAATGAACAAGCCAATTTCGTAAGAGACGCTTCAGAGGAATTACTTGATCCAGCAGTAGCCGCGACTTCCATTACCCTGGGATTTTCTTCTTCGAGCAGATTGTGCATGCCCTCCCAGGTAGTGATACCGACGTCCTTATTGCAAGCAGTATCCGCATACAGGGAAGCCATCTCTTTGTTTTCAGCACTCGAAACTTTCTCTTTCTTACCCATAATGCTCTGTGAATGCTTTGTATAGTCTTCTGCTCCTTCGCGCCTGCGGTGTTACGAATTAAGTGAGAGTAATGAGATGAGAAAGGTGACGGGATAGTTTTAAATGTTGAAGACGGATAAAAACGTGAAACAACCTTTCAATCAAAACAAAATCCTTTCCATCAATGATTAACAATCCATTCATTAATTTTGACATCAAAGCGCATAACGGATATTTATTTATGAAAATATTTACTTTGGACACCGCGCTAGAAGAATCTGCGATAATGCGATCTGCGATTTGCTGTGCAATATCGCAATATCGCGGATTGCAATCATCGCAAATTGCAATCATCGCAAATTGCAACATTCATAAATCGTAGTCTAATATTATCGCGAAATCGCGGAATCGCAATTTCACAAAATATAACTTATTAAACAATTTTTCTGCAATATGCGGTTTGCGATAAATACTTTAATGTATAGTTCTTTGGGATCGCGCTATCACAATATCGCGGAATCTCAATTTTAAAAGATTTTGCTTTCACAAAGGATATCCATTTTTTGCGATGGATGCGGTATTTTTATTCAAAGAAAGATTATGTTTTGATCTATCATAAACTTAGGTTTATTTTAAATATTTTCAAAGGAATTTCCCTAAGTTATGATAGTAAGTTTTATTTGAGAAAGGAAATAAATACTAATTAATTTTTTTTGGATTTTTTGACTAAGGGTCCCCACTTATTTAGTATTATTACTAATATTAAATAAGAAGGGGGGTTGTTGCTGGCCACAACAATTGGCGATTCACTTGGAAGAACCAGTTATCTCTGCTTTTCTTTTGAATTTTCTAAACTTTTCAAAACAGAAATTTTTTCCAAAAAATCAAACTTTATTATAAAAAGACAAAGTACATTATGCTTTAATCTATAAATGATATTTCATTTCTTCTATATTCAACTTTTGATTATTCACTTCCTCAAGCTAGTCCTTGTATTTACATCAGTCATTACTTGGTTTAAAAAGATAAAAACAAAGGCTTCTCTATAAATCAGCTTTAAATATGCTCATTTGTCGTAGGTAGAGCCACTGCTGCCAGCAAGCGTTTATAGCCTCGACAAGGTTACCTGTTACCCAGCAATGATCTTGTATCCTACTTAGAGACATATACAATTTTCAAAAAGAAATCCATATTCACACTTATTTCTTTTCTTTTTTATTCTTAAAGAACAATGTCTTGGTTTGGTAGCCAACTCATGATAGTGCCATTCACTTGATTTATAACTTTGTTGAACAAGTTGGCTCGTGATGAGACCCCTTGTCTTTTGATTGCAACAATCTTGAGTCATTGCCCTGTTATGGTATGCAGTATTGGCAAAGTCAGAAAGCTACAATATCTATGATCATGATAAGTCAGCTCATGATGAGACCTCTTACTCTTTAAGTTAAAAAGTGTATCATTGGATAATTCTTTGAAGATTGTAATTTTCTAAGCGGGGAGGATATCATTGTTTCCTTAAGATAGCTCTGGACGACAATGGTAGAGTTTTTGGAAGGAAATTTTCTATAGAGAAACTTTGTTTTTCTATTGATACCTTTCATTGAATTGATATAAAACAATTTTTCACTAAAAGTTTCCTTTCATCAAATTTTTCAAAGTTGAAACTAGTATCATTTCTAGGCTAAAGTTTTTAACTGTATCTTTGAACAATAATGATCAATATTCTGAAAAGAATTCTATTTATAACAGTAGAAAAAAAAACAAAATCTAAAAAGAGAATTCGTATCTTCTTTGTGAATTCCAAATGTAACTATTAACAACTCGTTTTATTTTGACAATAAAGAAAACTAATATACAAAATAGAAGAATGATCTCCTATAGAAAATATTTTTTGAGAATTTTTCCATTAACAGGTAAAGACTCTCTTTTGCCTGTTAAATCCTGTAACATAAAAGTAGATGGACTTATGATTTCTGCAATTTGAAAAGGACCAAGCCACATTCGTTGAAATTTCGTATGTTTTCCTTTTTCCTCATGAGCCTTGTCCCATTTTAAAACAAGATCTCCAACCTGAAAGTCTTTTCTGGTTATCATGTTTGAATCAAAAGAAGCTTTTACTAATGCTTGATGATGAGCATGAGTTATTTTGGCTTTTTCTCGTTGTTCTTCTAACTTAATTATTTCCATCTGTCTTAGTTGCAAAGAAGAAGTTGGTGCTTCATCTATATATTGAACTAAGGCCAAAGAAGGAATTGCTAAATGAGTTGGAAGAACTACTTCTTTCCCATAAACTAAATTAAAGGGAGAAGTGCCAATAGAAGCCTTCTGTGTTATTCGATCTGCCCATAAAGCATATATTAAAGACTTATGCCAATTTTTATGATTTTGATCAATGGTTCGCTTAATGATTCTGATTAAGTTTTTATTTGTGGATTCAGCTAACCCATTTCCCTGTGGATAATAGTTGACAGAGTATTTAAGTTTAAAACCTCTCTTGAGTGCAAATTTAGTCATAGCATTACCAGAAAAATATGATGCACTGTCAAACACTAAAGTAGAAGGTAAACCAAACCTGGTGATTATGAATTGATCTATGAATTCAATGATGTGCTCAGCATTAGCAGTCTTGAGAGGGACCGCTTCTACCCATTTCGTAAAGCAATCAATTGTGGTAATGATATACCTATGTTGCTTAGAAGAGTGAGGAACGATCTCACCTATTATGTCCAATCCCCATTGATCAAAAGGTTGTTCAATGTTTACTGGTTGTAATGGCAATGATGGTTTCTTTTGTCTTCCATCTGCAGTTTGACAAACTTGGCATCTTCTTACATAGCTATGTGAATCTTTGAATAAAGTGGGCCAGTAATAGCTTGCGCGAAGGATTTTATGTGCAGTAGCATCTCCAGCATAATGTCCACCTGCGGGCCCATCGTGAAGTTCCTGCAAGACTTTTTCAGCTTTAGATTTTTCCAAACATCTAAGAAGAACAGAATCGTAATTTATTTTAAAAAGAACATTGTTTACAAGCTGATATTGTTTAGCCTTCAACCTTAGAGCTCTTTTCTTGGTGTGATCAAGATTTGGAGGAGCATATCCATTCTTTAGATAAAAAATGATATCAGCATATAATGATTCACCATCTTTTAGGCTTACCTCATACGTTTATATCTTTTCAGATGATTTCTTAGAAATTTGTGATGCTCCAGCTAGTATTTTGCAAAAGCCTTGACCTCTTACAATATTTGCTGGTTTGATCTCAACGTCATATTCTTGTAAGGCAGTAATCCAATTAGCTCTTTTCTCACCCACAGCTTTTTGGACTAAAATATTTCTTACCTCTGGAAACGGTACAATAATTTTTGTATGGGTTTTAAGTAAAAAGGGTCTGAAATACTTAATTGCTTTGAAAATAGCATAAGCTTGTTTCTCCACATCTGAGTAATTCAACTCAGCTCCCTGTAAATTTGAACTGAAGAAAGCAATTGGGGCTTCTACTTTATCTTGATTTGCTTGAGTGAGTATCGCAGCATAAGATTTGTCAGAGGCAAATGTGTACAAAATAAAAGGATCGGAAAAATTTGGAGTTGCTAAAGATGGAGCATTAATGATTGCTTGTTTGATTAGATTGAATGCCTCATATTCACCTTGGCCCCATTTGAAGTTTGAATTCTTTTTAATCATTGATTGTAAAGGAGATACAATTCTTGAAAAATCTGGTACAAATCTCTTTACAAAATTAATTTGGCCAAGAAAATATTGCATAGATTTTTTATTGTGAGGTTAAGATATTTCAGAAATCTCCTTGATTCTATCAGGATCAATATGAATTCCAGATTTTGACACTATGAATCCAAGAGGTTTTCCTTCACTCAATGCAAAAAAATATTTTTTTGGATTAAGTGAAATTCCATACCTTTGACAACATTGGAATATCTGCTTCAAATCTCTAAGATGATTGCTTCGTTTTTTGGAATATATAGTTATATCATCCAAGTAAATTACCACTAATTTGTTAACTAATCCCTTGAAAGTGATGTCCATGGCTCTTTGAAATGTGGCACCAGCGTTGATCAGACCAAAAGGCATCTTTTGATATGCATAAGTGCCCCATTTGGTTCTAAATGTAGTTTTCAATTGATCATCTGGATGGACTAACACTTGGTTGTAGCCAGAGAAACCATCTAAGAAAGACATTAATTCTGATCCTGCAACTGCCTGTAATATTTGCTCCATGGGAGGCAAAGGAAAATTATCTTTTTGGCAGGCTTTATTAAGATTTCGAAAGTCAATGCAAATTCTAATATCTCCATTTTTCTTTCTAACAGGAACCATATTGGAAACCCATTTAGAATGTCGAACAGGAAAAATAATTTTGGCTTTCAATAACTTATTGAGTTCAGATTTGATTTGATTTTCTAGATTGGGATGGATTTTTCTCAGCTTTTTTTGTACAGGTTTCTCATCATTTATCATTGGGATAGTATGTTGGATGATAGAAGTGTCATAAGTTTTGAGTTCATCGTAGTTCCAAGCAAAGACACTTTTATATTGTTTCAAAAGACGAACATATGCTGATTTTTCTTCAGGAGTTATTCCAAGGCCTAGGTTGATATTCTGTGGTTTGGTATCAGTTCCTAGATTTACTAATTTATAATTCAAAGTTGAACTTTGTAATTTTGAATTAGTAGATCTTTTAAATCGGTCTTTCAAATCGTAGAGGTCTTCTAACTTGACTATTGACTTTGGAATAGCATTATTAGTGCTATCATGTTGTAATTGTTTGCCATGTTAGTCTTCATCGATTATCTGATTGGTATAAGATCCTTCAGATGTGAGGAAACTTACAATATCAGGATCATCGTTGAAAATTGTCTAATTGGTAACGTTATCAGGAATCGAAGGTATAAAGATTAATTCAATTGAAAATCGATCAGGACTAAAGTCTTCTACAGGAATAAGCTTAGAGGCTACATTGGCTAAGAGGTATGCACTAGCATTCTGGATTCTAGGAATCGGTGAAATATTGAATGCTATAAAATGTTCAGTCAGATCTTGAACTAAAGATTGATAATGCTTTAAATGACCTGATAAAGAATGTATAGTATTGCGTACCTGTTTGATTACAATTTCTGAATCTCCGAAAACTTGTAGATATTTGATATCCAATCCGATTGCTTTATAAAACCCTTGGATTAAAGCCTCGTATTCTGCGGTATTATTAGTACATTCAAACTCAAGTCTGCAGGTTAGCATAATTTTGTTTCCCTCTGGACTAACCAACACGCATCCTGCTCCTGATCCTTCATTAGACTTAGAACCATCAAAAAATAGTTTCCAAAATAAAGATTTATTTACAAGAGTATCTACAAAATTAATACATTTAGAACTGTCTGTTTGAGAAAAATTTTCTATTTGAGATAAAACAGAATGTTCAAAATAAGGTGAAGTGTGAGCATAGAAATTTCCTAAGAAAGAATCAACTGAATAATTTCCAATGATATTACTGATGTATGCAACTGGTTCATTCTCTCCTTCCAATTCTGTTACTATGTATTTCTGATGCTTTCCTCATTCAACCTTTATCTGATTTGGTTTACCATTGTAAGGAAGCCACATGTGCAACCAATCGGTTGCAAAGTATCCATGAAGTTTTTTTGACCAATCTCTGCTAAGAATTAAGCCATAAAATTCTGGAATATCTGCAACTAAAATATCAATGACTTGACATACCTTAGGATTTGATGATAGCCTTATGGTAACCTGATTTAATTCGCCAATCACTTCAACTTGCGATCGATCTAACTGCACTATGCGCATAGCAGATTTTTGTGGTTGAACGTTCAATTTTGCACATACTGATTTTGGTAGAATATTAGATGAAGCTCTGGAATCCACTAAACAGTTATGCAAATTTTTATTAAAAACTTCATAAGTAAGAAGAAATGGAGGAGTATGAGATCTGGACCTTCCTCCAATTAAAGCGATATTTTCAAGATCAACTTTACTGATTGAATTAGTTGGAGGTCTTCCCATGTCATTAGAAGCTTGAGAAATTACAGGGTCGGGCAAAGGTTTTTCTGGTACAACATGTAATTCTTTCAAAAATACTTTTTGCTGGTGTTTTAACTTGCTCAATTCATAAAAAGTGATGTTAGCCCTAGTCTTCTTCATATCTTCTATAATGTTATATTCCATTTCATCCAGAACAATCAATGTTCTTGATGGAATTAATGAATCTGTTTGGACTGGGCTAGTTTGAATTGCTTTGGATGTCGTTTTCTTGGGTGCAACTTTATCCTTAGTTAATGAGCTTGCGCTCTTTGGATTAGGAGTAGATTGAGGAGGATCAAGTTGATTTCTACTTCTAGTGCTAACCGGGGATGCTTCTTGGTCTTCCTCATCTGGGAGGATGAAATCCCACATGCCTTGTACTTCTACCACCTCTTCTTCATCAGTAGTTTCTTCAGTAACAGTCTCTTCTTCTTCTTCTTCTGATTCAGCATTTGTAATAGCATTTGGTGGTTTTGAATCAGTTGAAGGATTTCTTCTAAAAGGCTTGAAATAATTTTTAGAAGATGTTTCTGCTACTTGTTTCTTGATATCAACCATTTCATTGGACATGGTTTTTAAAACTTTTTGCAATCCTTCTAAATCAAATGGATCTTTTGGTTGTTTTTTCTTGGGATCTTCCTTAAAAGTGACCTTCTTGGATTTCCGTTCCTCTATTGCATTTTTCTTTTCTAAAGCAATGATTCCTTTCTCTACTGCTATTTCTTCTTTCATATTGTCTGCTAAAGTTGTTTTATTAGCCCTATCAACAAAGATTGCTATGTTTGATGGCAAAGCAGAAATGTACCATTCACTTCGCACTTCTTCGCTAGGCTTGGAAGCAGTAGGAATTTTGTTTAGCAATTTATTGAAACGAGAATTGAAATCCTTGACAAGTTCTTTTGAATCAGCTCTAAGATTAGACAAATCATTGATCAATGTTGATGTAGACCTGTCATCACCAAATTTAGTCAAAAATTGATCTTGAAAGATATCCCAACTAGTAATAGATCCAGATGGTAATGAGAAATACCATGATACAGCTGCTCCTTGTAGGGTCTAAGGAAAAATTCGGACAACAGCATCTTCATTAACAACTCCATTGAGATTTATGGATAACATAAAGTTGTTGATATGTTCTTCTGCTAGCATGCCTGCTTCAGGATTAAACTTAGGCAGCCATTTTTCAGGATGGGTCGGTACTTGACTTAAGGGTGCAGGCATTAAGACTGCCCCTGGATTATTCCACGGAATTTGGGCCATCACTGAACTACTAACAGATGAAAATGCAGATGATAATATTTGTGACTGTGAAGATGAAGATATTATGATTTGAGAAGGAGATGTGGAAGATTGAGTGGACTGATGGACAATATTCTGAAGTGGAGGAGTGGGCGGTGGACTTCGCGATGAAGTGTTTGAGATGGATGATGATGATGAAAGAGTATCACTGTCAGACCCTTTGGGTGATTTCCTAGCTCTTTTTCTTGTAGGTAGAGGTAACTCAGTTGGCTGAATGCCAAGCTTTTCACTCTGTAATCTAGTGAGAGGTTGAGCAGGATTATATTGCGAAGTCACACTGCCTTGAGATTTATCAGACTTTTGAGGTGATATTGAAAATCGTTGAAGTTTATGAATCAAAGATTCGACCTCAGGAGGTTCAATAGCAGATTCTTCTGAAAAGTCAGGGTTTGTGGCAGTGTCTGTTCTTCTTTTGGCTTCTGGTTCTAGATTTAAAATTTCTGAGTATGATGGAGAAGTTGGGGAAGATGGTGAGGGTGATTTACTCTTAGAATGGTATTTAGATTTAAATTCACTTGCCATTCATAGTTTGAGGCCCTCCTTCTAGCGCCAAATATGTTGAAGCCCTGAAAATCGGGTCTACAACAAGGGGGATACCCACCCGGTCTGGACCTTGGTTAGCAGCTCCTTTTGTGTTTGGTGTAGTGGGTTCGACTGGGGATAATGGGACCAGTTTCCCAATATGTGTGTGTGTGTTTGAGATTTGATATTTCTTTTCTAAAATTCCTAAGTAAAACGCTTTTAATCTATTTCTAATCTATTCATATGCAAACTGTATTCTAAGAAATATCTAATTCTAAACTAACCCGGGATGTAATCTTTCAATATATGCGATCTAAAAGGATTTCAGATAACAATTGATAATAAAGATCATTCAATTATTATGAGAAAATAATTCAATAAAGATAAACTATTTCACATAAAAAGTTAGATGAAACAGTTGTGGAAAACATATCGCATATTAAGCTATTCATATATCAAGCACAAATAAATAATTATCACCGTACAAAAATTCCAAATGATAACTCAAATATTCAAACATTAACATATAAACAACTGAACATAAATATTACTTTTAACACAGAAACAGAAACAGTTAAGAGATAAAAATACCATTTATAACTGGTTCTACTCATGAGCTAGAAGCAATAATGATTTATCTCTTTCTTAATCCAATATCTATCAGGAGTACAGAAATGCAAAATCAGTAACAGATATTAGACACAGATATCAATAAATCACGTTCCATTCATTTATCAAAACCTCCTCTGAGGGTGCAAAAGTGCATGTTCTGAGGATAAGTTTTTGAAAAATTTCAGGACCCTTCTCTAAATGCATGAGAAGGGTTTAAATACTAATAAATAAAATCTAAAAATAGTTTATTACAAAAATTTAGGATTCGGTTTAAATGACCGTCCTTTTTTCTAGGAAAAAATACAGTAAAACTAAAACTAAATCTAAAAATAAAGACTATCAACTATCTACTTATGAATTTGATCTTTGATCTTGCAAGCATCCAGCATTGTTTTGAGAAGAGGTGATTGGCCGACTTCAGATTTCAACTACCCCGAAAAGACAGAATCGACAAGTGTAGGAGCAATCTTCTCAGCAGAATTAATGATGAAATTAAGCGCACTGCATTGACTGTGTGGTTTCACTAGATATGTCCAGTAAGAATCCCAGTTTAATCTTGTCAGTCCTTGAATTGAATTTGCCTTTTCATCAACCTTTTGCCTCCATTCTGTTTGCAATTGCTGTGCTTGTGGAAGGTGTCCCGGAATAATTTCTGAAATAAAATTAACTTTGTGCAAATTTTCATTTACACAATTAGTAATATTTCCTGCTGCTGTAGCTGCTTCCTCTGCTGCTTTTTCTGCCTCTCTGATCTGTACGTCCCAATTGTTGAAGAGCATTTCTTTATGACTATCATTGATGATCGGTGCTCCTGCTCTTCTTCCTTCCTTTGTCTTTTGCCATGCCAAATAATTAGTAACTCTTTCATTAGTTAAATCATAATTATGTCGTAATTCTACGACATGATTAGTGATTTTATCACTTTCTTGACAAAAAGAGTTGTATTGCGAGATTTTCTGGCATAATATGTCTTGTTGTTGCAGTAGTTGTTTGTTCAAAGAAACAAACTCTGAAATAAACTCTGGAAGCTTAGGGTCATCTTTGTGCTCTTCTTGGATAATCTGTATTTGTTTCTCTTTATCTGCCAAACTTTTCTGATATCCAATTTGCATCTGTTGAAGCTCTTGCTGTAACTCTTCAAGTTTTATCTGTGCTTCACTGTTAGCACGGGCTTGTTGCAATTGTTGTTGCAGAACTTGTATCTGATCTTCTTTTTCATTTAATAATAGCCTTACCTCGGATGCTTTGTCAATAGTTGCGGAGGCATAAGCTCCTGTAATCTGAGATAACTTGGTAAGATTATCAGTTGGATCCGTAGTAGGATCCTTCCACAAGACATCTAATTGTTCTGCCTCAGTAGAGATTGAGCTCTCTAACTTTCTCTTTTTCCTCTGCTTCCTCACTACTGCTTTATACTGCGGGCTGTAGAATACATCTAGAGGAGGAATGTCCTCTATATTGAGTATAATTTCAGAAGAGGGAGTGATAGGTATATGCTCAGTTTCTGTGACGTTGCCACTTATTCCCGTGCTCAAAACTTTTGTTGTCTGTACAGGGGTCTGTATATTCTGTCCTTCCACATTAAGCAATTGATTAAAAGTTTCCCATTCTTTGTCCAATTCAGTCCTGACTGTCGGTTGCTGTACATTGAGAGGTGGAAGATTCAACTGTGGAGTGGTAAAAGTCTGTTGTTGTGAAAGCTCTTTTGATTGGCCTGTATCTTTCACTGAGCTTTCATCATTATTAATCTTTTTAGAACGCTCAGAAGTCTCTTTGTCAGACTTCGACTTAGACTTTTCTGTATCTAAGCTGCCACTAAGACTGACACTAGGAGTTCCAAGCGTAAATTTTCCAAAGGGATAGCAGTTAGTCTTCTCTCTTTGTAAATTTTAAATTCCTGAAAATATTCTGGGGATAACTGTGTTTGAGCTCTTTGAATGTGTGACCAACATCAAACAATGAAAATGCTCCACAGGCTACAGAAAATTGTGGCCAAATGCCCTTCTTCTTCTCCTTCAATTCCTTTGTCAAACCTCCTTCACCACAGGTTTGATAAGCAATCTCCCGAGCTACAAGTTTATCCGGAACATACAGGGGTAAAACATGGGGGAAAGAAGAAATTCCAAAAACCCTCACATAAGTAAACAACTCTTCTCCAAACCGTCTTGCGACAGGGAGAATGTCGACTTCTGCTTCCGGGGATAACCTTGGAGCATCCTTATTATACAATATTATGTACAAAGGCAGCATTATGCCATGTCAAATCTTGTAAAAATGAGGAACAAACTTTGATTCCCACAGTTCTTTGTGATACACATGAATAGGCAAGGGATCATGAATTGTCCATTGCCAACCCATCAAAGGGAATTTATAAACAAAACAAATCGAATCCATAACATAGGAAGATAGATAAAAAGGAGGATAAATCCTCTGAGAAACAGTCCGTTTGGACCGGTAATTGAAAATAGCAGTGGCTAAATTATCAGACAAGATTTTGGCCCAATCTACAATTGTAGCGTTAACAGCAGCATTCAACAAAGGGAGCCATTCAGGCAAGACCATATTTATGTCAGGCTTTCCAAAAAGCCTGCATAACATAGCAACAGAAAAACAATATGGAGAGGTGAGCGAACCAGTACTGTACATACCGTGTTTGTTTTTCTTCAATGGTTCCTCTCTTTTGGTCCATTCCTTGGTGCATTCCGCCAAATTTGCATTTTCTCTGGCGAATTTCTCCATAAATTGTTTGTTGTAAGTCACCTAAGGTTCTGGTAAGTGATACATAAGCCTCAAATATTTTGTAGTGAATGATCCAATGAGTTCTTGTCCTGGAGTTCTAAATTGCCTGTCTGAAATATCGGTGTTATCCAACACCCATTTTACCATATCTGTATACGGAAGAATTCTCGGTCTTGCTGCTATTATGTGCAGAAATGAACAAGCCAATTCTGTAAGAGATGCTTCATAGGAATTACTTGATCCTGCAGTAGCCACGACTTCCATTACCTTGGGATTTTCTTCTTCGAGCAAATTATGCATCCCTTCCCAAGTGGTGATACTGGCGTCCTTGTTGCAAGCAGTGTCTGCGTATAAGGAAGCCATCTCTTTGTTTTCAGCACTCGGAACTTTCTCTTTCTTACCCATAATGCGCTGTGAATTATTTTTATATTCTTCTGCTCCTTCGCGCCTCCGGTGTTACGAATTATGTGAGAGGAATGATATGAGAAAGGTGACGAGATAGTTTTAAATGCTGAAGGCAGATGAAAAATATTATTTTAAATGTGAAACAACCTTTCAATCAAAACAACATCCTTCCCATCAATGATTAACAATCCATTCATTAATTTTGACATCAAAGCGCATAACAGATATTTATTTATGAAAATATTTACTTTGGACAACGCGCTAGAAGGATCTGCGATAATGCGATCTGCGATTTGTTGTGCAATATCGTAAAATCGCAATATCGCGGATCGCAATCATCGCAAATCGCAATAACCACAAATCGCAATCTAATATTATCACGAAATCGCAATATCTCAAAATCGTGAAATCGCAATTTCACAAAATATAACTTATTAAACAACTTTTCTGTGATATGCGGTTTGTGATCAATACTTTAATGTATAGTTCTTTGAGATCGCGCTATCGCAATATCGTGGAATCACAATTTTAAAAGATTTTTCTTTGATAAAGAATATCCACTTTTTGCGATGGATGCAGTATTTTTATTCAAAGAAAGATTATGCTTTGATCTATCATAAACTTATGTTTATTTTAAAGATTTTCAAAGGAATTTCCCTAAGTTATGATAGTAAATTTTATTTGAGAAAGGAAATAAATACTAAATTAATTTTTTGGATTTTTTGACCAAGGGTCCCCACTTATTTAGTATTATTACTAATATTAAATAAGAAGGGGGGTTGGTGCTGGCCACAACAGGCTCCTAGATACTTCCAAATCCACATATGCTAGAATAGCCAAACATGGGAAACATCATCTTGCCCCATGTGGTTACTCAAAACTGGCCACAAAAATTGTAAGTATATAAAAAAATAATTTGCATCCAAATTATAAATTGCTAACAATTTTATTTTGATATCATAGAAGAAGAAAAAATCATGTTCTAAGAGGACACAATTCAAAGAGGCTCCCACAGAGGAAGAAATAAAGCTTGCTTTCAAGTACGGATATCAAGTCGTGGTTGAACGAAGTACAAGCTTGGCGATTTCACAGTCTTCCAACATCAAAAATAACACTCAAGAAAATAAATGAAAAGAATAACATTTATAAATCATTACTTGTACAATCTAGTGGTCATTATTTTTTGCCATAAAGTAATGTGCTTGATTGTAAGAAGTACGAAATAAATGTACATACAACACATGAGCCTACTAACGATGGAGTGTCTGATCTTGAGACTAATGTTTAGCTCGGTAATGGAGGTATTTCATGTGTTATAAAAAAATTGTTGTATGGAATACAATTAAAAATATTTAAATGAAAATGGTGTATTAATTATAACCTTTCTTTTTTCTACACCATAGCATGTATAGCATGTATAGGAGGAACATATAGTCACATCTGAAAGTATTATGCTTCCCTCCACTACTGAAGCAGGTAACAAACACTATACTACTATCTTTATTATTAATAAAACATTTATAATAATAATAACTAAAAATATGAATCTAACATTTATTTCTTATTGAAGTTTATGCTCGAACCCACTTGTAGAAACACAGTCACATGACTAGGTTTGCAGCAAGACATATTACACTAGAGACCACAACAACTCAAGGGGGCCAATATCAAGACATTCTGGCTAATTACATGTTAAAAGGGAGAAAGAAAGTTGATAAAAAATGACTGAACTTGTTTATTTAGAGCCTGTTTTTTTGAGTTCCACATTTTTTACTAAGAGGTTGAATGCATCAAGGCATGTGCACATGTAACTTTAGACTATCTTAATAAAAAGTTGTGATTTTTCCATTGTAGAAAATTAGAACTGTTTTGTTTCATATTATGTAAACATAGTTTTTATGATACAAGGAGGGTGTAGAATATCATATATTTGATAAATTCATGGTATAAGTCAATTAACTCTATTACGAACACCAAAAGCCTATAATAATATTCTCATGTTAAACTAATAATTTACCCAATCGGTGCCCATGATAAGTCAACCATATACTAATTTTTATACCTATCCCACTCCACCATAGACTACCACACTTCTAATTTAGGTCCTAACTGCTCCTACTTCAATGCCTAATCACAAAAATTTGAGATTATGATGACAATTTAAGTACATATGTGTGTAATTTCCATGGTGGGATGTATGAATTTACCTCCCTAAATTTCCCATCAAAGGTTATAATAACCTTGAATGGGCTAGCATTGGTTTGTCATCATCATCTCAAAATGACCCGGTAGGTGAAAGTTTACCATGTCTGTCATGATCACTTTACACTATCTCATGGATGACCCTTTCTACATATTATATGCATGAATTTATGGAAGGCCATCCCCTTTACCTATCCTATGATTTATTGTAATAGAAAATGAATAAAGGAAAATTGTTATGTCTTTGTTAACAAGATCCCCTACTTATAAATTGTATTTTTTTCACCTATTATCACAATCAATCATAAGCTAGTAAGAAGGGATGATATCCTATAAATTCATGCATATAATCCATAGAAGGGGCCATCTATGAGATAGTGTGAATTTATGATTATAGAAATGGAAATTTTCATCTCCTGGGTTATTTTGAGATGGTGATGACAAACCAATGCTATCCCATTCAAGGTTATAATCATTGATGGGAAATGTGAAGAGAAAAATTCATACATCCCATTATGTACATTACACTCATGTGTGTTGAAACATGTAACTAGGTTCGGTCTTCATAATGACATATGTAATCGTGATTTTATGTATTTAGTGAAAAGATAAAATTAATTTTATTATTGTTATTCTTCAGGCATGGGTTTCATGCTCAAGGAAAATATATTTTTAGGTCAAGAACCCATTGAGTGATTCTAGGTTTGTCATAAATTGGGTTGATTCATTTTAATGTATTGAAGACCCATTTGGGAATGTTACATCTTATAAATAAATTTAATTAGAGACAAAATAGAGTCAAAAGACCCTCCAAGACCTCATCATGGCACAAAGATCAAGTTGGCCTACATGAAGGGACAAGTCTGCCCAAAGATAGCAATTCGTACCCCTCAAAAGCCTATTCATATGAAAGAAATCTACCTCATTTGGACACACACTCAAGAAAGTTTGATCTCCTCAAGATAGAAGCTGCAAAAATATGACGAAGAAGAAGAAAAACAAGATCAAAGTTTTGGGTCTCTCTCTATTTTATTATGGTTTCTACAATTACTGGGATTTTTTTTTTTTTGAAGTTGCATCAAAGTCATGAAGCTACATCAAAGTTGTGAAACTGCATCGAAGTTGTGAAACTGTATCGAAGTTATGAATTTGCTTCTAGGTAAAAGTTGTGAAGTTTAGTCTAGGTCAAAGTTGTGAAGCTGCAAGGTCAAAGTTGTGAATCTTCCTATAGGTTGAAGTTTTAGGTCAAAGTTATGAAGATATAAGGTCGATGTTATGAATATGCATCAAGGTTGAAGTTTTGAATCTACTAGGTCTAAGCTACAAAAAAAAATTGTTGGGGGTAGAATATGTCGAAGAAGTTGTTGGCATGTAGAATATTGTTTTTGGGATTTGTGTAAATCAAGAATTAAGGTTGAATTAGTATTGAAGGAGTCTTAGTCAAGGATCTAGTTCTTGAAATTCATCAATTTAAGTTCTATAAGAAGATAAGAATTCTTGTGGGTTTTCCTCTCAGTTGGAGAGGTTTTCGCCCTGGTTGATTGATATATCTTGTGTCCTTTGTCTTATTGTTCTTTATGGTTTGGTAGTTTTTAATTAAAAAATCACTAATAATAATCAAGTCAAAGAAGAAGTTAATCAAGTAAATTAAAAATATACCACAAGCAGTTATCAAAGAAAGAGAAATTACTTAATTTAGTTTCCTCTATATTTCTCAACATGGTATCAAAGCTAAGGTGACAAGACAAGGAAATATATCTTAAAGAGGGACACTCAAGGGTCAAAGCGCTAGATGATCATCAAGAGCATCAATCATCAAGGACCACTCATCTCAAAGGCACTACAAGGACAAGGATTACATCATCATCTTGAAGGAAGTTACTATAGAAGACCTCAATACCTTAGTTAGTTCAAAGAATGATTCTACACTTGGAGCATTATGGGGAACCTCACACAATCATCACCTCGAGAAGAAGGAGACTTCAAAGACACTAACTCTACTCAAATAAATAAGGACTACAAATTGGAGCATATTGAAGCCTCTACATCAAATAAAAACAAGTAGAATATGTTGTCATCGTCATCAAGGAACCAAGATGATCTCCCTCTCTCTAAAGGATCACTTTTGAAGGAATACATCTTCATCAAATAAGATATCAAGATAATATTTCATCATTGAGTATATTCAATTGACAAGTATATTTATATCTATATCTGAATATATATCAAAATAACTGAATATCTGAATATATATATTAAATACCCAATATTATGGTTTTCAAGAATATGGGCACTATAATAGAGATTGTCGAAAATTCAAGAAGGACAACAAAAGGAAAGAAATAAATGAGGATCATCTCACTAAATAAGTGGAAGAACCTAATGAGAATAAATACAAAGGGATATATATTCACTATTAGGGTTTCTCCAATACATAGAAAGTAGGAGTGGGAGGTGAAAATACCTCCAAGATGGAAATCAAGTTGAGAATCATTATGATGAGATTCATCTTAGGAGAATATGGAATCATACTAGAAGCATATCGTTGAAACAAGAGATCATGATATCATTATAAAATATTCATGGAAGTAGCAGGAATCATATAGAAGGAAGTAGCTCTTGGAAACCTCATTGAAAACATATGTAGTACTTATGGGTATAAGAAATTCATCTAGCATAGAGTTCATCATACAACATCATCACTGGGAAGGAACATTTTCGGGATGAGGATAACGAAGATCCTTCATTGGAATCTTCATTATAAGGTTCACCTCTCCTGTAAGAAGCAAGTTTCTCACTAAGAATTCCATATTCTACGGGATTAATTGTGTGGAAGAATGATGGTATGGTAACAAAGGAGTGCAGCATGTCAAGATGGTTGAAGTACTCTCAATCAAGGAAAGGAAGTTTCCGAAGAAATTCTAGATGACCAAAAGGATAAATAGGTATGTATGCATATGTTTAACAGATTAATTTATAGCATCACATATTTACAAATTGCTTGGGTGAATACTCTACCTCATGAGTATGGTCAAAGGAAAGGGATCTCTTCCATTGGAAAGATGCATGAATGCATGATTCACATATTGAAAATATGTGATCAACATAAGACGTCCTCATATTTAATAAGTGGTGGTTGAAAAATATGAAGGAACTATGGATGGAAGTTCCTAGGGAGCAACACAATGAAGAAATAAATAAGAGTTCGTGAAAGATGCAACTACGACCACGAAGAAAAGAAAATCAAAATCTGATGACTAGAATAATTGACCATGACATCTCCATGTAAAAGGTATGAAGAATCTAATGAATTCCGGAAAATAAGGCGACCCTTGACATTGAATATCTTGGATATGTGTAAATATGTATGCAACATGTTGATGTTGCAACACACAAATGTCATAATCAAGGACCATCATAAAAGGTAATTTTTATTTTATATTCATTTTTTATATTTGAATGGGTTGATACAGGGCCACCAAAAAATGGTTGTAGATGTTACCTACAACTAGTACTCATGTGGTTGGATAAAATATCCTAAAGGAAACATGACTTGGAAGAGGTAGCAATATGAAAAGCTATATGTGGATTAGAAGATCACTTTCTGATGAAGAAAAGTATGGCACGATTGACATAGTTTATGAAGGAAAGTGATCGATGGTCGATGCCCTATGAAGAAGTACCAAAATATTAAGGCTTCATAATGTTGAATATGAACTTCATGAAATCGATATAAGGAGCCCCACTAGTAGCTAATAGTCCCATGATCTCCACCTAGAGCAGAAAGTTTCTAGAAGAAATTCCATATTTAAGAGGGAGCTTGGAAAGTCCCTGGATAAGAGGGAGATTGCGTACATTCCTTTTATAGAAATGGAATGGTCCTCCCTCATTAAGAGGGAGTGACATTTATGGCTCTTTACTTCATGTGTCATGCACTAGACCAGGACTAACAATCGTAAGTCTTAGTGAAGGCCATGAGGAGAGATAGACACATAATTCTTGTCTTCATATTGTGAAGAAAGAATGGAGGATTGGGTAAGCATGTGGAATTTGATACTCTTTGAGGATGAGTTAGGGCATCCAAGATAAGAGAATTCATAGAAAATCAATATTATTTTAGGACTAGGAATCCAAGATAAGAATAGTCTTGGGAGGACATACCCTGTGAACATCTAGGTGGGGTATGTTCCTTAAGAGAGAATGATGATGGTGTTTATCATTCATTGGCCTCTCCATCATTGTGCTCTGATCTTGTGGAGAGATAAAGCTACTATTCAAGGCCTTCCTACGTTAAAATATTGGTTGATATGATGCTAAACAGGTGGTTTATCAATCTGCCTCTTCTTATGAGAATTATTCAGATTGAGAATGTCCAAGTACATTGTATGGATTATGAATATATCCCTAGTTAAGAGGGAGTGTTTAAATATGTAACTAGGTTCGGTCTTCATAATGACATATGTAATCATGATTTCATGTATTTAATGAAAAGAGAAAAATAAATTTATTATTGTTATTCTTGAGGCATGGGTTTCAACCTCAAGGGAAAATTACTTTTAGTTCAAGAACCTGTTGAGAGCTTCTAGGTTTGTCATAAAGTCAATTGAGTCATTATAATGTATTGAATACCCATTTGGGCATGTTAAATATTGTAAAGAAAATCTATTTAAGTTGAAATAGAGTCAAAAGACCCTCCAAGATCTCATCATGGCACAAAGATCAAGTCGACCTACATGAAGGGAAAAGTTAGCCTAAATAAAAATGTGTACCCGTCAAAAGCCTATATATAAGAAGGAAGTCAAATGAATTTGGAAACACACTCAAGCAAGTTCGATCTCCTCAATATAAAAGCTAGAAAAAAATGACGAAGAAGAATAAGAACAAGATCAAATTTTTGGGTCTCTCTCTCTCTCTCTCTCTCTCTCTCTCTCTCTCTCTCTCTTGTTAGGGTTTCTACAGTTACTGGGAAAAGAAAATTTTTGAAGTTGCATAAAAGCTATGAAGTTGCATCGAAGCTTTGAAACTGCGTCAAAGCTATGAAACTGCATTGAAGAAATGACACTCCATTGAAGTTGTGAATTTGTTTCTAGGCCAAAGCTCTGAAGCTACAAGGTCAAAAATGTGAAGATGCTTCTAGGTCAAAGTTGTGAAGTTGAAAAGTAGAAGTTGTGAATATACCTCTAGGTCGAAGTTGTAGGTTAAAGATATGAAGTTGAAAGGTCGAAGCTGTGAATCTCCATCAAGGTCTAAGTTGTGAATCTACTAGGACAAAGTTGAAAAAATTGTTTTTGGGGGTTGAAGTTGTTGAAGAAGTTGTTGGAAGGTCGAAGATTGTTGCTGAAAGTTGTGAAAATAAAGAAGGAAGGCTTAATTTGTCTTGGAGGAGTCTTGGTCAAAGGTTTATGTTAGTATGAATCATAATTGCAAGTGTACGAAAAAAGACCACTTTAGTTGTGCATAACAAACAACCCTAACAGTAAAGATGGCTCCCAATATCCTTAGATCTGTAATTAGGTGATCAAGGTAAATGCTGCAAAAATCTATATCTATGCATCAAAAGACATTAAGCAGTAAATAAAAATGAGATTTACTCCATGCATCCAATAGACAAGACAATAATATGTTGAATGAATTTTGTATTAAGGGTACCTAGGAGGAAAACATAGAAGGATGTTACCAGTTCTCCTCAATGGGATGGGTTCTTGTAAGTCCTCAGCACTTCACATCTGAAATCCCTCTCTCTTGATGGTGTAGAAAACCCAAACAAAAAGTGGAACTCAAAGGAAGCTCATAAGAAAATAGTAGCAAATTATGACAATGATGGTGGATCAAAGTCAGACCAAAAGTATAGATCCAAAGTGATCTTTAGGCAACAAAAGGTAGTGAATGAATCGAAAAACCCTTCTATTTATAACAAAATATTGAGTTAGTCTAGATATTGGTGCATAGTTAAAATATTATTAACCAAATCAAGATCCAACTTTTATGGAATATTTTATTATATTTTTTGGAGGGAAAAAGAATTTGACTTGGGTCAAATCCCTTTATTTGTAAATAATAAATGAATAAATGATTTATTTATTATTTTAAGGATGTGGTTGAGTAATAATTAAATAAATTATGATTTATTTAATTATTTATAAATGATTTAGTTATATTTAACAAGGAATATTATTTAAATATGGTTTAAATAATTATTCCTAGAAAATAATAAGATAAATAGTGATTTATCTAATTAATTTTCTTGTTTTGGGTTAAATATAACCAAGAATATTAATTAAATTGTTTTTTAACTAATTATTCCTTGAGGAAAATCAAACAAATGTAGATTTATTTAATATTTCCTCATGGGGTTCCCTGTTTAGACCATAAACAACTTAATAAAGGTGGTTTACTAAGTTCTTCTTCATAGTGAAAGCAATTTTACTTAGGGTAAAATTGGTCTTACATGGTGTACTTGGGTCCATCTAATAATAATAGGTTAGATGACCAAAAAATGGTGTAACAGTTTAGGTCTTGTAATTCGTTAATTGAATTTCTATATGAAGAGAAAATTTATTGTGGGTTTTCCACTCATTTGAAGAGGTTTTGGCCCTGGTTGATCACCTATATCTTTTGTCCTTTGTCTTATTGTTCTTTATGGTTAGGTAGTTGTTGGATGAATAAAGAAATAATAATAATCAAGTGAAATAAGAATATAATCAAGTTAAGTAAAAATATACCAGAAGAAGTTATCAAAGAAAGAGAAATCACCTAATCTAGTTGCCCCTATATTTCTCAACAATGTGTACTTAAATTGTCATCATAATCACAAAATGTTGAGAATTGACGAATAATATATGTTAGAATTTTTTTAGAATAATATATATTAGAAAATGAAACCTATATATAGATTAGTTACAATAAATATAGTAGAAATTAATATAGAAGCCATTCCAATAGTGTCGAATAGTCTATATTGAGACTAATCTTGATTCTTCGTGGGATGGTGTATCAAATCGTATCATGATTTATCCCAATAATCATTTGATTTCATAATATTTATTTAGCGTTATATTTAAATTCTGGAAATTTATAAGACATATAGCCTTCCACTCTTTTCATGGCTCTCTAGCTTCAAGTGGTACACTAAGTCTATGTTAATTAGTATGCGTTTAATGAAAGTAGTTTATTTTCCTCAATCCATATTCATAAGACCTTGCAAACATTTAATCATAGATATGGGCTCCTGTAGGTTATTCATATTCTCTATTTTCTTAGTTTGATAGATATTAGAAGTCTCATGCTCATAATACACACACATACACATATGCCAATATTTATCCAATATTAATCATTAAGTTCTGTGCATCGAACGTAAGTCTCGACTTCTATAGTCTTGTTCATACTTCAGATCTTATATATGTATGTGCAAGACCGCTTTATCCTATTCAACTACGACAACTGTAGTTTTCAGACAAGATCTGGTATTTTAACAATGCGTTTTCAAACTTAATTCAGATACCCTATTCAGAAAGTGAATTTCATTCTTTAATCATGATCAGTATTTGTTTCTGGATTTTTGAAACGGTGCAACAATTCATATGCCTAGTTTAAAAAACAATGCTCATGCATATCGTTTGGAAGAGACCTAATCTATTGAAGGATAAATGTGTAATTATTGACTTTCCAATGCTATTAAATTTCTCATTTTAAGCATCTAAAAACATCATCGACTACACTCTTTCCTCAATATTTTATACAAACTCCTCTTATTTATTCCCCTAAACCCCTAAGTATTTTGTGTCTATAATTAATGAATGAATGAATGAATGTTATATATTAATGAATAATTGTTATATGTTTCTTTATATACATGAAATTGTTTCATATTATGTAAACATATTTTTTTGATAAAATTTATCGAGATGAAATATTTTGTGGATTTACAAATGAATGAATGAATGAATTTTATATGTTAATGAATAATTTCTATATGTCTATTTATGTACAAGACGTTGTTTGATATTATGTAAACATGTTTTTTATGATAAAATTTATTGAGATGAAATATTTTTTAGATTTATGAATGAATGAATGAATGAAAGTTATATATTAATGAATAATTGTTATATTTATCTTTATGTACATGTTGTTTCATATCATGTAAACATATTTTTTATGATAAAATTTATTGAGATGAAATATTTTGTGGATTTACGAATGAATGAATGTTTTCTATTTTCTTTTTTACGTATCTTAATGTCGTTCTTTCAATTATTTCCTATATAATATATAGATTGGGTACTAAGGAATTGAGAGTGAGGTAGGGTGTGTGTGTGTGGTGGAGGGCATGAGAACTTCCACCTTCATGTGTTTGGTGTTGTTCAGTAGAGAATAAATTAGGATTTAGATAATCTTGGATTAAAACACCCTCAATCCAACAAAACAACAACAAATTTAATGTTAACTTCGTTGTTTCTCCGTCGAGTGGAGGGAGGTTTGCTCGACCAAGATTAAAATACTCCAAAAATTTATTCTCAAAACCAAGAGGATCTCAGTTAGCTATTCATATTTTCTATATTAGAATCGCCATATTAGAACAAATTTGTTTAATATTTTCCATATTAGAATCTCCATATTTCCTTTGTTGTCCTCTTCTTGGAAAATGCAACGTTCAACCATTGTAGCATATCCACAATATATTAGTGATTCATATTTTAAAAAAAATAACAGACGCTAACAAAACCTAGAACTGATCTTTAAAACTTTAAAAAAAGAAACAATTACCACAATACAAAATGGAAAAGTACAATTCTACAGATACTTAAGAATCAATATTGATCAAGAGATCCAATATTTCATCCCTTCCTCACCAGTAGCATTTGGGGAATCTATGAATTCCAAACATACTCTTGCATAGATTCCATACACGCTACTGGTGAATATGGGAGGCAATATTGGATGTCTTGACCAGTATCGACGCTTTGTATTAGGAGTATCTACAAAATTACACATTTATGTTTTGATATTGTGCTAATTGTTTCATTTTTTAAATTATAGTGTCAAATAGTGCACAAGGTAAAGAAAACTCTAATTCTCTTTTATTAGTGAATAATAATAAAAAATATCGATTTAACGTTTATTTTTTGTTAAAACTAATAATCCACCCCTCTTGTGGCAGCCTCGACAACATCATGAGTACACAATGAGGCCATAAAAAATAAAGAAAAAAAGAAAATTAAATGATCGTAATAATTATATCATTAGAAACATCATGTACCATATTATGAAAACATATTTTTGATGATAATAATTTTTTGAGATGAAGTATTTTGTGTCTATGATTAATGATTGAATGAATTAATGTTGTATGTTAATGAACAATTGCTATATGTCTCTTTATGTACATGACGTTGTTTCATATTATGTAAACATGTTTTTTATCATAAAATTTATTGAGATGAAATATTTTGCAGATTTACGAATGATTGAATGTTTGCTATTTATTTTTTTTATGTATTTTAATGTCTTGCTTTAAACTATTTCCTATATAGTAGATAGATTGGATACTGGGGAATTCAAAGTGATGTGAGCGGGGGTGAGGGGCCATGAGAGATTCCACCTTCATGTGGTTGGCCCTATTCAGTAGAGAAAAAATTAGGATTTGGATAATCTTAGAGAAAGACACCCTGAATCCAACAGAGCAACAACAAATTCAATGTTGACTTTGTTTTTACTTCGTCGAGTGGAGGGAGGTTTTCTCCAAGATTAAACTGCTCCAAAAATTTATTCTCGAAACCAAGAGGAGTGCATTCAAGTATCCATGCATGCAAGTATTTTTAAATTTTATTTTTTCAAGAAATTAATTTTAATATCTGGTCTAATTTAATCTAATTTTTCCTCATTGGTATCATAAATATGTGTAGGACAACTAGTTTCAATTCGGATTTTGAAGTGGAATAACTATCTCATCCAATGAGCTCAAAATGATAAGGGTTTAGGTGAGACAACAAAATTTGTTTGATATTTGTCTTATATGTCTTGGTCGAGTGGGAGTTACATAAAGTTCTATAATAAATAACAAAATTTTCCCTGAAAAAAAATCCTCTAGTATTTGTCTTTCTTTGACAATTGTGTTTTTATTTGAGTGAAAGACCATAAAATGTCATTTTTCATGCAGGGCAGTAGGATAAAATCTTACTCTATTAACTGAGAATAAGGCACTGGTATGACTTTTCTTCTATTTTATTAATTATTTATCACATCTAACTTCTCCTCCTTCATTTTTTTTGCAGGTACTTTAATTCACATATCTGGATTTGAAAAATTAACCATGGTTGGAGTCATATGCGCGGAAAAAAAAACTCATCGAAGTATTTCTCACCTTTATCCCACCAAGCGCTTGGCTACAAGTTGTGTGATTTAGTTTTGTATGGCATTTGATTTCAAGTTTTTTATTTATTTCTACATTGCATATCTTCCAAGACCATAAATGTTGAGAAAAACTAGGGAAAATAGAATTAGGGTTTTTTTAATAATGTTTTCTCTTGTTATATTGAAAATTCTTGTGATATAATTTTAGTTCATCATCATCATTATTATTTTTTGTTCATCATCAAGACAATTCCGATAAAGAAGATGACATTGCAAACAAGAACACCAGAAATAAGCTCTAGAACTCAGAGGCATCTAGACTAAAATAGGTGTAATATTTTTTGTTTTGACCTAGTTCCAAATGTAATATATGATTAAAAATGTACATGGTATCCAGTAATCCTAAATAACAAGAAGAATTATTTTAAAAATATGACCGGATGTGAATTGAAGAAAAAGGGGAAAATAATCATAATCGGGAAGGTTTTCATGTAAATCATTCCTTAAGAGATCCAAATCCAAATATAACATAAAATCTAGGACAATACAAGGTATCTAATATGTGGACATATGGGATATTTACATTATGTGTAACATGCCTTTATTCTGGATTTAAATGATTTTTCATGAAACCCCATAAAGAAATGATATTATTATTAAATAATGTATTCACTTCATTCATTAAATCGTGTTGTAAAATGTATCCAATGTATCTGGTATCTTGACATTAGTTATAAACTTGTATGAATCCGCATCGTATCCCTTTAGCCCTGTGTCAGCACCATACAATGCCACATCAGTTGACATGTGGCAACTTACCTTCCCACGTGTTTCCTCTTCATATGGCCGCATCTTCAGTTAGGAATGTCATCTTATTTAATTCATTCATATCAAAGAATTTCTATAAAATCCTTTTATAAAATTTATAGATTTTCGATCTTCCAAATTTCCACTTTTTCAAATCTAGGATTTCCAAAACTTTTGAATCCATCTAGATGCATGGTTTTATTTTTCTTCCAACTCACTCTTCTCATCTCTTCTAGATTTTGATACAATCAATGAGTCAAATCTATGAAATTTTTAATTCCCTATCAGCATTCCACATCAGCACACCATGACAACATTCCATGACACCAAATCCTATCCAAAATACCACATCACTAGTGACATGTCAATAGTCATTTATGTTTCCATGTCACACTCTAGTTGGGTTCATCCTATGTGGATTTTCCACATCATTAGTGACACAAAAATAGCCACGTCCATTGACATTTCATGTATCACATTTCCCTCTTATAACTTTGGATTTGTATGTCTGTCCATTCAGGCAAGTCATCAATTTTTTTTCACAAATAAATAATTTACATAACTAGGTTTATATACATGGTTTTTTATGGAAAAAAAGTTGTTACACGTTCTCATGTTCTAGAGTATATTTCCATCACACAAAATACACTCTCTTCTGACTTTTTTTTATAAGCATAAATCTGTAAGCCACAATATCCTCTAGCTTCAACTCTGGGTGATCAACAATTAAGGATGCTATGTGTGGTGACATTATTATAGTCTTAAAAATAGTATTTTCCATTATATAGGATAATGCTGGAATGGGATCTTCAAAAAAACTGAAATATTGAGCATGAATAACAAATCATTTCCACTGTAACAAAGTGAATTGTGAACCATGATATGTGATAAAAATTAAAGTTGGAGTACATAAACGAGTACCTCCATTCATGAAAGTCACCAAGTCACTACCTATGTTTGCAATCTTGCTAAAAATTTTTCACAATGTTACAAAGAGTAATGTTTATTTGTGCATATCGTCTATTGACAAAGCTACTTGTCCACCAAAAGAACCACTTGTATGTAATCCATGTGGGGTCAGTCTAACCAACTTGTGGTGTTTGTGGAGAACACTAGTATACACAAGTGATATTCCACATTTGAATTCCAAACATTTCTTGAATCTTAATACTTTGTTAGGAAAAATAGTAACAAAACTATGATCTTGCATGGGTTTTAATTTATGGTTTTAATGTTTTATAGTACACTTTTGGTACATGAATAATTTTTTTATCAAGCTAACCTAGATTGTTATTATGTTTTTTCTTGGATGTTTTATTATCACCAATACTTGGTTATTTGTAATGTGATCTAGAAATGTTTGTAATGTATGTATATATATAATCAATTCATGATGAACATGAGATGCTTGATTCTATTTATTATACTGGAAGACACTTACATATTGAGTATGTAACCATACTGATGTCATTTTTTCCTTTAAAAATATTTAGGGAACTGGTTTCTAATGGAAGTAATAAACAAGACAATAAAGGAGAGGACTTGTTCCCTAGTTCATATTTGAACAAATTTGTACACGTCGAATCGAATGTAGGGAGAGGAGCCACCGAGAAAAAAATTCATAGTCTATGCGAAAACCATATGCAATGACATGCCAAAAATGTCTAAGGGAGCGTATCCACCGATAAAACTCATATTCTATGTGAAAAAACATATGAAATTACATGCCAAAAATGTATAAGGGAGTGGAACCATTGAGAAAAATCACAGTCTATGCGAAAACCATATGAAATGACATGCCAAAAACATATAAGGGAGAGGATCACCGATAAACCCTTGGGTCTACTGCAAGAATTGAATGTATAAGGGAGCGGAGCCACTGAGAAAACTCACATTTTATGTGTATTATATTTTCTTTTACGCATATAAATGTCAAATATTTGACGGCATAGGCAGAACGTCAAATATATGACAATTTTCGGTTGGAGTACTTGTCGAATACTCGAAGACTGGATCGATGGAAGGAAATGTCGGTGCCTTAAGAATATCATTGGACAGAACTCCCTTCCCTCACCTGTCTGATGCTTAACCGTCGACTTGAAAGTGTCATAGTGACAAAAATTTTGTCGCACAATTTACTTATTGTGTCGATTAATCGATGCCTCAATGTCAGTTTTTTCCGTCGGTCAAAATGACCTATGTGCCAAATATCCTTCGCATCGCTGACACATTATAGTTGGTTTGAAAGCGTCGGAGAGACAACACTTTTGTCACATAATTTACTTATTTTTTCAAGTACCCGATGCCTCAACATCGCATTGTTCCTTCATATAAAATGACCTATGTGTCGAATATCCGACTCTGCCAGACTATTGCAATAATTGTTGGATATTCGACGTTAAAACCACTAGATATCCAATAATTATGTAGCGTTGAAAAATCAACCTATAAAAATCAACTTTTTAATGACCATTTCAGCCATTTTATGTGTCGGATAATCAACAAATATACCATCGCATATCTGACGGTCACTAAACCGTCAAGTATTCGACAGAATTATAACGATGATTCGATAAACATGACTGTGTCTGATAGCCAAATCCAATATGTCACATATCTGACTAATAGTTGTTATATTTTGGCCCTATTTTTACTAGTGTTTTCATCTGGGTATGAATTTTATGCAATTTTCCCTTAATCTTCTTGTAAAGCATTTCTAATTCTTCTAAAAATTTAATAAAATTTTAATTCTATAATTTTATTTCACGTAAAAATATGTCATGTGGTTTTTGGATGCCAAGTTTGACTCACATCTGGGAATGTGAGTTTGGAATGATGAACAAAATTTTAATGGAGTTCCCCGACGACCAAGGGACATGGGTCTAGGTATGTTACATAGCGCCTTAAGAATGATTTATATCCCATATTCAACAGGAGATGGGTTGTCAATATCCTATCATATCTCTTTAGAACCTTTTGGGATGAACATGATGCTCTTTGGTTTGTCTTGAGCTTTCAAGGACTTTGATTCCAATACTTCCAGATGCATTCAAAAGAGTTACATCATGTGACTCTACCCAAGATTCTCTAGCCTTGATTCTTTTCCCTCTAATTATGTACTCTTAAATGGAGGAAAGGTTTTAACATTGGACTTTGCTTTTTTAGGGAAGGGTTAAAAGAGTTCATTAAATTGAAATTATGTTTAATTCTACCTTTTATTTTCCCCTTTAGACCTTCTCTTCCTAGCTATCATTTTCACCTCTATCCTAAGGAATTTCCATCTTGAAAATGGTTTCTTCCCACCTTAAGATCCATCTCTCCTATCAACATGTTGTGGCTAATTTTTACAATATTTGTGATTGAATTTATAATATCTAGATCTTGTCTATATATAGGATCACAATTTTATAGTGACCATAGAAATTGTGACATGTTCTTGTCAACATATACTTGATTATTTATGCATGTCTTATTTTCCCACTTTAAGATCCATTACTCCTATCAACATGGCGTGGCTAATTTTTGAAATATTTTTTATTGAATTAATAATATCCCAATCTTGTCTATATATAGAAGATCACAATTTTGTAGTTTACACAAAAATTGTGACATGTTTTTATCAACACATACTTTATTATTGATGCATATATTGTTTTCCAATTAATATTTGTATCTATGTTGCAGTTTATAGGTCATTGGAATGTCATATACTTCAATATTGTCAAATTGCACTAGGGCTTGATTAGGTTAAAAGATTGGAAAAATTATTTATGGTCCTTATCCCAAGTTGTGAAAATAGAGTTGCATTGACACTAGCTAGAGAGGTCATTAAATCTCAATTAAACAAGATATTTGAACATGTTTATATTTTAAATGAATGGTATCATATGCCAATAAAATCATAGGTAAAAATCCTAATTGTTGTCTAGAGATAATATCTTTGTTTGAGCATTTTTCATTTCATTTAAATGTTTGTCTGATGATTATAATTTTGTAATTTCATTTATGTGCCTTACAAGTAAATCCTGCAAATCCTACCAATCCCCTTTGTCTCGTGAATCACATTATGATCAGCCTAAGAATAGGACACATTTATATTATGACTATGATGATATTGAGGATGATTTAAATGTTAGTATCATCATTAGACAATTTTTTTGGTAATGTCTTACTTTTACTTTGTACCATAAAAAACCATCTCTATCCATGCCAAAAAATAGTGCAAGTTTTAGATATATTTATAATTTAAATGAAATCTGGTAACAAGCCTAGATAAATTTAAATTTTTCACCTAAATAGATTACTATGGAAATTTATTGGTACACAACGTATCTCAAATCAACACATGTGACAGATTGGAAAGGTGTATTAGGAGGATATATAGATAATACTTATCATATCCACCCACCAAGATTAGTCCAAGGAAGATTAGTAATGTACAAGTTAACCCTAAATCGTAAATTCACCCTCCCTCTGAAGGTTTCATTACTAAAAATTAAAAATGAACCACGCGTGAGTATAAAGGAATAATGGTCTTTAGAGGCTTGTGAGTAATCATCTGCATTATATCTTTTTTCCTAAAAAAACTATTGAAATTACCTCATGGAAAGAACCAATATTGATCCTATTCAACAAATATTCAAAGCTACTTTATAAGCCTCACATTGGGGTAAGTATGGCATTGAACCCATACATTAAAGTGTTTCTACATGTATCTACAAATAACATCAATCTCATCAAAAAATTGTGTAAGAGAACATGAGAATTATGATGCTAAAATTTGGGGTGATGGATGGCATCCCCTTATGGGATGTTGAGAATCCATAAATCCCCAATAACCAAAATGCCTAAACTTACAACTGGATCAACCTTTAATGGCCTAGAAATTTGAAACGACATCATTGAATCTTGCTAAATGTATATTCAAAACATGCATCTCTAGCTATTTCAAAACTCAAACTATCACCAAATTCTGTTATAAATAAACTCCTAGTGTTGAATAATTGACTTATTCACAAATACCCTAATTTATGCAAGATACAAGGGATTATATGAAATCATATTTCCAATGTGACCACCCAAGGATCACACTAAAATCATAGTATCTTTTATTAATTTTCTTCATGAACCAAAGTGAAGGCACAATCAAATATATCCATAATTGGGAAAACTCGTCAAACACTTTGCTTTTAATAGGAGATGAAAACTCTAACGGTGTACCTTTAATGAGAAAGGCAAACACCTAATACTTCATATAATATTCCATAGTGGAAATAGCCTCCATCCAAGTTTCAATGAGATTACTAGGAGTTGGTTATGCATCTTCCTTATCTCTTGAGAGTTCTTCATGTCACTTATCTCCATGGTAATCAATATTAACACTCAACCCACCATCATGCAATTTCTTAGTCATGACTTGTAATAGGATATGAATAACTCCCATTTGTATGTTGCTCTTAAAAATCAACAAAATAGGGTTGCATGATTGTGGTTGCGCCTATATTTTCATCCTTGTATTCTTCAATAGCTTCTCATGTTATACAAGAAAGAGAAGGAAAATAAATTATTTTATCATTACCCTTAACATCATTTGGTATATTATCAACATCATCAATCACACCTTCAACAATATTGGGATCTTCAAACGCAACTGAAAGGTTATTAGCATAGTCAACTCCTATGTTTGTATCATCTTCCTTTGACACATGATATGTTGACCCATTATTTCTTCAACATAGATTTGGTTGTGAACCATCACAATGAGCCCTATGCCTAATGAATTTTAAGAGAAAATCATCCTAATTGGAAAATTTATTAACCTTCCATAGTTTGTAATTGTCTCATCAATTTTCTCCTGAATGGCTACTGTAGGGGCCATATCTTGGTGTGCACTCAAGTGGTGGTATGATCAGATCATTACAATTTGATCTATTCAAATGTTATGTTCATACTTCAATTTATCCTTTTTTATATATTGATAATGTTGAGAGGGTATCATGATGATAATGTTATGGGATGTTTTCTTTATAATTGTTTATAGTTGTGATGATTGTTTAAGGTTGTTATGGGTCCCCTGCAAAAACACATGGAAATGTTAGGATGCAAGAAAATGTTCCAATGCATATTTTAAATTTACATTGTAATTACATGCACAAGATATTTCAATATTTACACTTAATGGAGTCTAAATCCTATGACCTTGAGTCCTAGCCTCGACTTAAACTAGCACAAAATGGTAATCATGCTTACTATATGAAAGTGATTCTATAATTGGTATTTTTTGTGAAATGTGGTTCATATCATTTGCAAATAATTGGGAGTTGGTTTACATACTTGGCAAATACTTGTTTTTCATATTTCATGTTCTTGGAAATTACTTGTGATATGGTTTACACTTGGAAAATATGTGGATATGATGGTTGGTTTTTACAAAAGCGTTTGGCAATCAATAGTGGGAAACAAGTGTGTGCCAACACTTTGTATACACCAAATTTGACTTTGGAGTTGATGTCATTTGTTTGTAACACTATAAACTATCAAACGAGAACTGTAACAAGTTATCATTTTTTTGAGGTATTAAAAAATCATTTGATTTTGAAAAGTGTTGATTCAGAACACATCCATTTTTTTGGAGCATATTTTTTACACTTGAATTTTCTTATGTATCAAGTATGAACACATTTTTTTAAATGCTAGTGCTTTTCGTGCTGATTTAGAAAAATGTTGATGCAGCATCAACTGCTTTTTTTAGAGGGCTTATTTTTTACACTTGAATTTTTTTATATAATTAAGTATGGATAATTTTTTTTTAAATGTTGGTGATTTGCATGCGGGCCCATGTAGACTTTCAAAAGCATCAACCTTTTTTCAAGGCATATTTTTTACACTTCAATTTTTTTTATATCCGAATAATACATATTTTTTTTAAATGTTGATTATTAACCATTTTTCAAGTTATCTTATTCCTCTTTTGGCCTTTCATCATAAGATATTTGTTTTTTAATGGTTTTCCAAACTTGGGTTTTTGTTTTTCTTTACAATGTATTTTTATAATGATCTTTTTTTGCAATTAATATTTTGAGGTTAGGATTTTTATATATTTATATATCATTAATTAATACTTCAATGCACATAAAATAATTTTCACAAAAAAATAAAAAAATTTAAACACTCAACAAAAAATACACATTTTGTATATCTTTTTTTTTCTTTTTTTTTGTTAAAAATGACATACTAAATAAAAATTATGAAAATTTTGAATAAAAAAAGTTGAAAAAATAGCAAATTTTATGAATTTTTCATGAATTTTATATCAAAAAATTATGAAATTTGATTTTTTTAAACCAAAAAAACTATTCAAATAAAATTTTAAGTAAAACAAAATAAATAAAAATCAAAACATATAATTTAAAAAAATAACAAAAAAAATACAATTAAATTTAAAAATAAAAATTAAAATTAAATAGAATTTAAATAAAAATAAATTTAAATAAATAACATTAAAAAAAACAATTAAAAAACCAAAATCAAAATCAAAATAATAATAATAATAATAATAATATTTAAAAAAAATTGAAATAAAAAAAAAACAATTAATTTTTTTTTAAACATTAAAAAAACAATTAAAAATAATAATAAAAATAAAACATAAAAAAGTGATAATTCCCCTGCTGGCCGATTCTAGGAATTGGCCAGCCAGGCCCAACTGCCCTAAGGGTCGTGACCTAGGGTGGGCTAATCTGCCTAGTTTAAGCTACAAGCAAGAAACTCAGCCTGCCCTGGGTTGCGGCCCCTCAGGCGGTTGGGCTTGATGGTCGATTCTTGGAATCGACTAACAAGCCCACCCGCCCGAGGGGTTGTGGCCCGTGGCAGGTTGAGTTTCACGTAGGAAGCTTCGCCCACCCTATGTCGCGACCCCTTGGGTGGCTGGGCCAACAACCTAGGCTGGGCGGATGCAACTCTACTTGCCTTTGGTCGTGGCCCCTCAAGCGACTCAACCTGGATAAAAAATTCCAGGAATCTGCGACCAGGGAAATAAAGAGGTTTTTTCATGTTTTTTTTTTCTAATTGTGTTTTTCATTTTAAAAAAAATGTTTTTTATGCTTTTTATTTTTATTTTTAATGTTTCTTTTTTATTTATTTATTTTAGTGTTTTTGTTTTTATTTCTTTATTGTAATTATTTGTTATTTTTTTAATAGTTTTTTTAATCTTTTTAATTACATCGAAGGTGTTACTATGATGGGTTTGGTTCAACAGATTTGACCGATAAGATTTGTGTATTTTGGTCCTCCTCTCTACAAATAAAAATTGACACATGGAACTACAACTGTTATGGATCTAGCTAGGAAGTATGTTGTCGTTTAAGGTTTTTAAAATCCCATCCTAAATGAAAAAAGAAAGATTCTAATCTCTAAATTTTGGGATATTTTGATTTTTCATTAGTTTTTAAGTTAATTTATCATAAAATTAGATTTTGTTGAGCTTTGAAAATTAAATCTATAAAAATATTAAAATAATATATATATATATATATATATATATATATATATATATATATATATATATTTGTGTGTATGTTTAAAGTCAATTTTATAATAAAAAAATTAATAGTTATTATACAAAATTTTAATATATTTATTAATATGTAAGTGTTTTTGACACATGGCACTAGAACAATCATGGATTTGCTGGAGTGTGATGTCATTTAGAGTTTTCTAAATCTCATCCTGAAATAAAAAAGAAAGATTCTAATATCTAAATCATGAGATATTTTTATTTTTCATTGGTTTCTAAGTTAATTTATTATAAAATTAAGTTTTATTGGGTTTTAAAAAATAAATCTATAAAAATATTAGAATGATATTTTATTTATTTATTTAAATGTTTTAAAGTCAATTTATAATAAAACTTTTAATATTTATTATACAAAATTTTAATATATATTATTAATATAAAAGTATTTTTTTTCTTTTATTATAATTATATTATATTATGATATTTTAAAAGATGGATTAGAAAGATTTATCAAACCCAAAGTTGTGATGGAGCTTCAGCTAGAGTGTACGGAAATATTTAATTCTTGTAAATTAATCATGGAGTAATGTCCCTTTTGGGTTGTCTTCTTTTAATCCATATGATGGATTGGATCTACTTGTAATATATCAAAGCTTTGACCAAAATCAATGTCATTAGTGATGCTTTTACCCTAAAATGGAAAATTATGGGGACTTGGATAGTGATTTGAAGCATTCAAGGATTAATAGTTTTATTCACAAGCCAAAGTCTAAGATCACAGATGGTCTGCTTGGGATTTCACAGGCACGACCTAGAAATTGGTTGGTGAATTCAAGATTGTCTACTTTATAAGGTAACTCCTATTCCAAAAAAAATATGTAATTGTAGTCACCATAGGTGAGATGTGTTACCCATTTCGCTTGAATTTCTTGTTTTCCTTATATAAGGACTTTTCTATTATCATGGTTCCCATATTTACAAAACATAGAACCTAGAAGTTCAAAACTAGCACAAAAATGAACTTGACCAGAAAATGATTAACGAAATTAGATTGTTTTTCTTGGAAGAGTGTCTCTCTTTCCACTTCTAGAAGAGTGTCACTCTATTCCAGTTCCACCTCCTTTGTTATCATTATCATTCCTCTTGGTCTGACATTGGACTGTATCAAAGGAGCTGACAATGACATCTTTCTGAATACCGAAAATGCCTTCTTCAATCCTAATAGCAGCCTAATTATGCTCATCATTCATTAAAATCTAACAAGCGGAGCCCTCTTAACAAATTTATATGCCCATTTCTAATGTCTCTGTGTGGCTTTAGATATCTTTCATCTACAAATTCTTATCGAGAAGCAATTTTCCTCTACTCATAGAAACGATTAACAATGCTTGCATTGGAGTAAGTGGTGAGATGATCTTCTCAAACATTATATTCCGGTGTACCTTTACACCTTTAAGGGAAATTACTAATTTTTTTTATTTTAATGTTTTATTTATTTATTTCTTAAATTTTAATGTTTTTTATTTTGTTTTTTTTTTTTTTTTAATCATCCAATTATGTATTATGTTTTTGTTTTCTATTTTTTGTGTTAATTTTTTTTCTTAAATTATGTTTTTGTGAAATATTTCATTATTTTTTCATATATATATATAATTTTTTTTTTTTCTTAAGGTAGAGTATATTGCAATTAGTTTGGGTCAAAATGTTTTGACTCATAATTAATTTGTAAATTTTTAGAAACCATTTCCAAAGTTATTAAATTTTTGGTAAATCTAAATATTAAACTTATTTTATTAGAAATTGAACATTATTATTCTTATTATTATTTTGAATTTCTAATTTTTGATTGGTGGATGACTAATTTTATGTGGTTTAAAATCAATTTTTCAAAATTAAAGATCATTTAAAAATAAAATAAAACTGATAAATTACTTATCGAGGAAAAATAAACATAAAAATAAATAAATAATTCTAAATTTAAAGATTTCTCCATAATTAATATTTCAGTTTCCAAAAAAGAATAGTTTTCATTATGTATCTGCCTTTTACAAACCACGGAAACTGGCCAATTTAAAAAACAAAAGCAACAATGCTACATATTACACTGATTTTTCCCTTGTTCATTTTCTTCATATTTTTTCCTTGCTAGTTTTTATTATGGAATGGACTTGGTTCAATCATTTTCCATGATAAACCTTACCTATATTATATATTTTTCAAAATTTAGTTTTAAATCATGATGAAATTTAAAAAATAAAATTTAATTCAACACTATTATATACAATATTTTCTTTTTTTTCACAATTTTAATCATAACTTAAAAATAAAAAATAAAAAATAATTTTTATGAATATTTTGCACTCACACTTAAGCCTTTGTGTAACTAAATTTTTTATTTTAATATACTAAACATTGTAATTTTTTATATTAGATATTTTATTACATACTTTCCCACGCGATGGAAAATGTGCACACTCACATTTTAATAAACTCTTAATTTTTGTAACAAATGATGATGTTGGGGCTAATGTTTTATCAAAAATTATCTATGCACCTATCTCTATTTTTCTCTAGGGTTATCTAGTCCATTAATTGCTTTTGCTACTTCCTTTCATCATATTAGATGTGTTTCAATATTGGATTTATGAATTTGTTCAAGCATTCAATAATTGCTATCGATTATTTTTAGCATAAGAGGCAAGTACTAAGGAGCAATGTTGCGTATTACACTTGTTTATATTTGATTTTTTTTATGTTTAATATATATTTTATTCATTTGTTATTATTTTCTTTAGTTTTGAATTTTTTCAATGTTTTAATTTTTGTTTTGTTTCGTATTTTTCATTTTTAATTTATTATTTTTTTTTCTATGGGGTCTGTGTCGATCCTTGACTAGTAGTCTAATATCACTATGTGTCAATTTGATAGTTGATTTTAAATTTTTCATTATAATAGATCGAGTCCACCCCCACAATGTGTCAATTTCATGATTGGTTCTTTAAGTTTTCATTGCAATGGGTTGAGTTCGCCTACACTGTGTGTCAATTTGAAGGTTGATTTTTAAAAAATTGTTGCAATCTGTCAAGTTGTCTTAAGCTAAGATTTTAAACTAGCTATACTTTTAGCATTTAAAAAAAAAAATTACTCTTGGTATAATGGCTCTTTCATTCAGATGTTCATTTTTAAATTTTTTTTAGTCATATAATTTTTCCATAATGTCATAGTTGAAATATATTGAAAACTTAAGGTTTTTTGTAGTCCTGATCTTTGGTTTTAATTCCATCGTTGAAAAATTATAAAAATTTTAAGTTTTTCCTGAGTTGTGATATTTTATCTTTAACACCATGGCTAAAAATTGTTGGAATTTTAAGACTTTTCATAGACACGATATTTTATCTTTAATGTCATGCCTGAAAATCATTGGAATTTTAAGATTTTTCGAAGTAATGATATTTTATCTTTAGTATCATTGTTAAAAAATGTTGAAAATTTACCCCAAAAAAATTACTCTTGGTATAATGGCTCTTTCATTCAGGTGTTCATTTTTAAAGTTTTTTTAGTCGTATAATTTTTTCATAATGTCATGGTTGAAATATATTGAAAAATTAAGGTTTTTTGTAATCCTGATCTTTGGTTTTAATTCCATGGTTGAAAAATTATTAAAATTTTAAGTTTTCTCTAAGTCGTGATATTTTATCTTTAACACCATGGCTGAAAATTGTTGGAATTTTAAGATTTTTCAGAGACGTGATATTTTATCTTTAATGTCATGCCTGAAAAACATTGGAATTTTAAGATTTTTCGAAGTAATGATATTTTATCTTTAGTATCATTGTTAAAAAATGTTGAAAATTTACCCAAAAAAAAAATTACTCTTGGTATAATGGCTCTTTCATTCGGGTGTTCATTTTTAAAGTTTTTTTAGTTATATAGTTTTTCCATAATGTCATTGTTGAAATAGATTGAAAACTTAAGGTTTTTTTTTAATCTTGATCTTTGGTTTTAATTCCATGGTTGTAAAATTATTAAAATTTTAAGTTTTTTTCTGAGTCGTGATATTTTATCTTTAACACCATGGATAAAAATTGTTGGAATTTTAAAACTTTTCAGAGACGTGATATTTTATCTTTAATTTCATGCCTGAAAATCGTTGGAATTTTAAGATTTTTCGAAGTAATGATATTTTATCTTTAGTATCATTGTTAAAAAATGTTGAAAATTTACCCAACAAAAAAAAATTATTCCAGCATCAACACTTTTCGTTTTCTGGGTGTTTTATGCACCAAAAAAAAAAATGACGTTTATTGGATTTTACTACCATTTTTAAAAAATGTTGAAAACTTACCCCGAAAAAAAAATTGTTGATGTAGCATCAACACTTTTCGTTTTCAAGATGTTTTTTCATGTTTTTGGTGGGTTTTTTTGGCTAGATTTATCGTTTTGAATTTACAATTCTCGTTTGATAGTTTACAATTGTATGGATTGTTGTGAAAATATTATGGCCCTCAATTTAGATCCAAGGGTAGGAATTTACCTCCTTTGCACATATTACATTGAACTTATTCTTGGCCCATTCAACTTTTTGTTGAGACAATGCTCCATCTTTGTGAATGGTGGAATCATGCTCATTTTTTGGGATGTCCCCAATCTTTTCAGGGTCAAGATGGGGCACAAGATACTCATAGGTCAACATGTTTACTTGTGTTTTCTTCTCTTTCTTCAGTTCACGAGTGTTGAAATGGATCCAAGCTTCAATAAATAACTCAAGCCTCCAATTTTTGTGTTTTCTTTCTTCTGCAAGGGTTGTAGACCTATGAATTTGTTGATGCTTTCAACGAATCCACGAAATATGCACTCATCTCAAGGATTACTTTGGATATTAGCTATGGAAAACAAGTAGTACTTTACCTATGGTTTGATTTTCATATGATACCATTCATTTCAAATATAAACAAAGGATATGATATATAATGATTTTCCCAAGTTGCCTTACCTTATGAGTCCTAGTTTATCTACTTAACACATCAAACATTGATGTGCTTGTGAGTGTTAATGATTCTAAGCTCTTGAGTTTCTTGGAAAGAGTACTAAATGATTCATTTGATCCTATGGAATTATTTTTTACCTTAAAAACTACCCTATAGGAAATCTTGGTGTATTCTCATATGTTTTTAAATAATTTCTTCAAATAGCATCTAGTAAAAGTAAAACCTAAAGGAAGGTTAGCAATTTAACACTTTGATTTTAAAAACAATGTCTTAAAAAATCATAGTGTGATCCTGGTTTCTTCTTTGTGAAGCATGTATTGTTAAAAGTTAAGAGGAGGCATCATGAAATATAAGGGATGCCAAGGAGTTGAGAGACTAGTGGTGTTAGATACAAGCATGAATGGATCATATGAATGAGATGTATCTAAGGTGAATCCCATGATCGATCCTAGAACTTCTATGTAAAATAGATCCCACTTTGTGGATTTGATGGAAATTCAAACTAGAAAATTAAGACATGGAAGCTTGCGTGTTTTCTTCTGATGATGAATGTGATATAGCAGTAGAAGTTAGAAACTCAAGTTGAAAATCAAGTGATTTTTAAGTTGCCTCCTTTGATTTATGATATGAAACGTCAACAGCTTCTTCTTTGGGTTTATATCCCTACAAAAAATATTTGGTTGGAGGCTACAATACCCACTTAGACGTTTGTGGATACTAGATTTCTCTAGGAGCATTCATTATATTTTTTTACCATAACTTATATTTATATATTAAGGCTTAATTTCACTCATTTGGGAATTTTTTTTACTTTATAGTTTATAATATATAAAGCCATAGAACTTGAAAGAGAATTGGCACTTTTCAGTTAATTCATTGCATTTCATTGCTTTTTCTATTGTATTTGCTATTAAATCACTGTCAATTCTCTTACCAAATATTCTTACAATATTATAAAAAGGAATACATTTTGACACATTCATGTTTGTGATGTTAAAAATTCAAGAGTTTCACACCATAATCTTTGCTTGATGAGAAAGCATTAGGTAATTAAGTGATTTTCTATGTATCCTGAACATTCCCACAATTAACACCATTTTTTATTATGAACTTACATAACTCCAAGGTTAAATTGTTTTTCATGTCAATCAAACTTTGCATCCTGATTCCCTAATTTAAATACGGGGTTCTCCTTATTCCCACCTTATTTATATAACGTGTTTAGAAACTCATATTACAATAGGTCATATAAATTGTTAAGTAAGATTTGTTGACTAAGCACTATAATGGTATGGTGCTCAACATTATTGCTTTTCTATTAAATTTTTCTACTTTCCCAACACTATCGATTCATTTTTTTTAATAATGGGTATTGAATCAGATTTGTTGTTACAGTGTGACTGGGTTGTAAGAAAAAGTTAAATGTTTAGATTTTTGTATACATATTTGTTGATTTTTTCTTCTTTAAATGTGTGTTGCGCCATGCCTTATTAGGATTTTGATTATATAAGAATTACCAAATAATTTCATTGTACCTTATGTGCAATTTTTGTTTGCAGATGTTTTGTTTAGTGCAAGAAAGATATTAGAGGACCAAGATCTCAAAGAAATCATTAAATCTTTCAAGTTTGTATAATTGTTTTCCTATTTTTCTTCCAAATTTCAGTATCTCATTATCAGCCCTATTTAAATATATGAAGGTAGTGAATGACTATATCTTTGTTGTTCTCATTTGCTCTCGTATTCCATTTAGTTATTTATTTTTGCATTGTAATCACTTTTATAGTATTGACTATTGTTGTATGTAACCAAGAAATTATGTAGTATGCATTATTCAACTCATGATTAAAAATGCTACAATTAGGTTATGATTCTAGTGAGTTTAACTCATCCTAGGAAGGCTAACATATTTGACATCAAGCTTATTCAATTCTAAGTCTTAGGGTTTGCTGAATTTGAACCTTGAGGTTCAAAATTCGGCCAACATCAGAATTTTTTTGGGTTTGTCCAAGTTCATCAAAAACAAAAGGAAAACCTAATGTCAGACCTAAATTTATTAAAACATGAGCTGAATTTGAATCTGAAAAGGTGAGTTTAATTGTCATTTGATAGAGTTTTTCTTTTATGTTTTTTAATAATTTTTAAGTAAATAACAATCACACCTCAAATGTAACCTTGTCTCTACCCTGCATGTTCATTTTTCACATGTTTGTCTTCAGTATTCAAGAGCTATCCTCAACTCCCTCTTCTAAATGATTAATTTTGGTATGTAAACGCTTAAAGGTTAAACATGCTTAGGCTTTTAGACTTCATATCTACTCTACCAATGCTAGCAGTTGAAAGTCAGTCCTGACTATAGTCTCCAAAAACCTTTTTCTTTGCTTCATTTCTCAAATGGACAAGCCATTGGCCTATTTCCATTGTTTCATATGTCACATACTTATAGTGAAGTGGGGATAACCTTCCATAATCCATTTCCTTGAGGAAGAATAAGCCTGGATCGATCCTAGAGGACCTTAATAGGGGTCATATATATATATATATATATATATATATATATATATATATATATATATATACTTTGGCTCGTCGGTATTTTGACAATGGGTTCGATGCACTTACAACAACAAACAACCCTCCAACTATCAAATGGAAAGTGTGGGAAGTATGGAAATTTTGGCAAAGGATGTTCAACATAGTTGGTAGACTAACTCTCACTCTCATTGGTTTTACGATTACCAAATGATGTGAAACTATCAAATGGAAAGCATAGAGGGTATGGAATGATCATTGAAGAATGTACAATTTCATTAATAAACTAACTCTCACTCTCGTCAATCTTATGATGATCAATAACATGCAACCATCGAATGGAAAGCATGATGGGTATGGAATTATCTTCGAAGTAATTTTGATGTCATCGATAAACCGATGCAAATTTTCTTCATTCATGTGACAATGACATGGAATGAAGATTATTAACATCAGAACTCCAAGGATCACTTGTGTCAGGAAACAGATTCTATATTTTATGCCACATATAAAACAATGAGTCAAGCCAAGAGGATAGGGGTTCGAGTTAAAAATCTCTACAAGCTAGAGGTAGATGGATGTGCAATAATGATAGGCAAGGCAGATCAAGTGGTGAGCTAGGATGAGGGTGAATTATGGCACAGGCGATTGGGCCACCTTCACCATGGAGCCTTGAAAGTCATGCAACAGATTTCTACTGGTCTTCCCAGTGGTACACTTGCATAGTTGGAGACATGCAAGGGATGTACTATGGGAAAATTATGTAAAGGCCACCTTTCATGAGAAGGAAAATTGAGCTTCGTGGATCCTTGAGAGAGTTCACACAGATGTGTGTGGTCCTTTCTCGGTTGCTTCAATAGAAAAACATAAGTATTATGTAATCTTTGTTTATAACTTTTCTCGTAAGTGTTGGATATTCTTCATGCATAAGAAAGATCAAACATTCTATAAGTTTTGTGAGTTTAAGGCACTGGTGGAGAAAGATTCAGGGAAGCAAGTGAAGGCTCTTAGGAGCGATAATGGTGGAGAATAAATCTCTAACAAATTCAAGAACTTCTGCAGTAAAGAAGGAATTCGAAGAGAACACATAGCACCTCATAAATCACAGTATAATGGGGTTGCGGAGAGGAAGAATAGAACTATTGTGGGTGGAGAATGAGTGATGTTGCATGATCAAGGCCTACTGATGCATCTATGGCGGAAGCATGAAATACAACGGTACATGTGCAAAACCATTGTCCTCATAGAGTACTTCGCATGAGTACACCTAGAGAGGCTTTCACTGGTAAGAAACCTGATGTTTCACACTTTAAAATTTTTTGCTCATATCTTTATATGCATGTGACCAAGGATGCCAGGAAGAAGCTGCAACCGACAGTTGAGGTTGGGATTTTTGTTTGGTACACTGAAACACCCCATAATTATCGTGTGTATTTTCCAAACAGCAGAATGAATTTTGTGCAATGAGATATCAAAATTGATGAGGAGAAATCCATGCAGTTGTCCCTTGAGAGGGAGCTGGACTTGCATGCAGAGGAGGAATTGTTGGTTCCCAAGGATGAGTCTCAAGATGTGGATCAGTCACATGAGGAGGTTCATGGAGTGGAGGAAAAAACTCATGCAAATCCATCCATCATAAATGGTAGAAGGTGCACCACGAAAGCTGATAGATTGAGACTTGATGTTGTAGAGAAAGTAGGAGCCCCTACTTCACAACGTAGGCATAGACAGTCTCCTAACCGATTTAATGGATACATGGATATTATGAGCAAATTTATTGTGACTGAACCATCTTCCTTTCAGGAAGCAGTGTAGCAGCCAACTTGGGTTGATGCAATGGTTGAGGAGTATGAATCCATTGTCAATAATAGTGCATGGGAGATAGTCCCAAGACTGGTCGACAAATCAGTGGTTGGATCGATATGGATCTACAAGGTAAAGGAAGATGTTGATGGGAGTGTGGAGAAATACAAGACTAGATTTATGGCCCGAGGATTCTCATAGGTCGAGGGGATAGATTATGATGAGACTTTTGCTCTTGTTGCAAGGTACTCTTCCATAAGATCCATCCTTTCACTCTCAGCACAGATGGGTTGGTGCATTCATCAGATGGATGTGAAAACTTTGTTTCTTAATGGGATCATTGAGAAAGAGGTATACATAGAGAAGCCTGAAGGTTTCGAAATCTTCAACAGTGTTTCGCATGTATGCAGGCACAAAATAGCATTGTATGGGCTGAAGCAAGCACCCCGTGCTTGCTACAATCAGATAGACAGTTATTTCACCAGACTGGGCTTCACCAAAAGTGAAGAAGATGCAAACTTGTACCAGATTTTGGTTGAGGGAAAGCTATTTATCATTGTTCTTTATGTTGATGATCTAATTTTGACTAGTGAGGAGCAGCTGATACACTCATGCAAGGAGCATCTTGCAAGGGAGTTTGAAATGAATGACATGGGAATCCTTCATTATTTCCTTCGATTGGAAATATGGCAGTGAGATGTTGAAGTTTTTGTGTCTCAGGGCAAGTATGCAAAGGAGGTACTGGGTAAGTTTAACATGGAGAGCTGCAAACCCATTGATACTCCTCTTCTAGGAAATTGGAGGAAAGAGGATTCTACTTCTGGAGAGGTAGTGGATGCTACTATCTATCAATAGTTAGTGGGTTCACTAATGTATTTGGTGAACATGAGACCAGACATTTGTGACGCAGTTAACTAGCTGATTCAGGATATGGTTAAACCTAACAAGCTCTTTTGGAAGGCAGGGAACCATGTCCTAAGATACCTGAGGGGCACATTAGAGTATGGTCTATGGTATAGATGGATAGATGGAGTGAAGTTGCATGGATTCATGGATGTAGATTGGGCTGGCAGTCCATCGGATAGAAAGAGAACATTAGGAGGGATCTTTATCATTGGATCGTCAACAGTTTCCTGGTACAACAGGAAACAAGGATCTGTGGCACTCAGTTTAGTAGAAGCGGAATACATGCAGCAAGTCAATTTGCATGTGAGGCTATCTAGATGAGAAAGAGCTTGGTTGGTTTGTTTGGCTCTCAGATGGGTCTGCCAGTGATTCATTGTGATAATCAGAGTTGCATTAAACTCTCGATTAATCTTGTGTTTCATGATAGGTCCAAGAATATAGATTTTGGTACCATCATCTCAGAGATTGTGTGCAAATAAGGGTCATGTTGCTTCAGTACATTCCAATGGAAGATCAGGATGCAGATATTCTGACAGAGGCACTCACCAAGAGAAAATTCGAATACCATAGAGATAGGATAGGAGTGAAGGATAATCCCTTTCTTGTTGATAGGGAGTGTTGATATTCAAAAAGAATATTCAACACTCACCAGGAGCAAATTCGAATACCATAGAGATAGGATAGGAGTGAAGGATAATCCCTTTCTTGTTGATAGGGAGTGTTGATATTCAAAAAGAAAATTCAGCACCCACGCCTAGTGCATTAAGCACCTAGTTGCATTAAGCACCCAGACTAGGATGGGGCCCACAGTGCTATTTTTGGGTGCATGTCTATTTTGGTTATCCCTTAATTAAGATGGACAGTAAACTGTAATCTATTCTCAATGTGGCCTTGAATGAGTTAACTGGAAGTGATAAATTTAGTTAGCTAGTGGATTTCGATTAGAGGTTGAAGGTGAGGCATGCAAAGTAACTCTAGTTGTAACAGAGTTCGAAGTGCAGTGATGCATGAGTTGGTGCAATTTGTAAATAATTTTAGCTCATTTAAATGAGTTAAAATCAGTTGTGCTAGTTGTATCTAAAGATTCACTAGTGAGAGATCTAGTGAATTAAATATTAATTAATTCACAATCAGTTAACTCACGTGCAAGTAAGGATTTACTATTATTAGTTGCATGCATGTCAAATCCAGTGGAGACCCAGTTGAGTTCTAGGTGAAAGGCAAGTTGACTATCAGTTGTAGGATTATTGGCTTGCACACTTGCAACCAAACACCCATTGGAGTGCCCATGATACTTGCGCAATCAAGGTAGGAAATAATTCATATATTTTAGGGATATTTACGAGCAAGTATTGCGCAAGCAAGGCATGCTATCTAAAGGCTAAGAATTGGCTATGTCTTGGTCAGTTTTGCATATGACAGTGTGAGACAATTAGCTGAGTACTGGAGGGCTCTTGTGAGAAGATTTTTGTATGTAATTGTTTCATGATCCATGCTTAATATACAATAGACTATAGTGGGGTTTTTAGCTATAATCTTTCCCCAGGAAATTATCTATGTTATGTGTGATTGATCTTTCTTCATGTTCATGTGATTACTGCTTGTGTTTTTAATTCCACAAAATAGTTGTAGAAGTGATTGAGTATTTAACTTTAGTACATTGTTAGATCAGGTAAATCCAAGATATACATGCATGTTGTATCATTTCTACTATATATGTATATGTATATATATATATATATATATATAACTAGCTTGTAAATTATATTTTTTATTAATATATTTTTATTTTAAATATTATATGTAAATTGAACATAGAATGAATTACACATAATATAATATAAATTGTATTATTTTCTTAAAAAATGTGAAGAAATTACATTTCCCTAATTTATATATATATATATATATATATATACTTTCAATTTCTTTATCTCTCTTTTATAAAATTGATGTCAAATTAAGGTGGAAATTAAAGTATTTTATTTATGATTGGAATTAAAAAAAAATTGTTATCACTATTTTAAATTTTTTAATGTAAATATTATTTTTTACTTTTAAAATTAACATTATCTGACAACTTCTTCTCTATAATGCATTATAGAACGCCTCATTGCAATAAAATAAAAGGTTCATGTTGTTGAAAATTTCAAGAAGAGGACTATCTAGAGGATTTGATCCATCCATTGTTTTGAGTGGATACTCCAACCATCATCAGGGACAAAAAATCTTGATGTGTAAATGAGTGTTGAGGGATCCTTAAATAGGAAAGGTCACCGGGTAGCCATTAGAGGAAATTAATCAATCAGTCAATTATAAGCCCAGATGAAAGATCCAATTAAAAAATTAATCAAAACCTAGGTCAATGGTCCAATTAATAAATATAGGTTATAAATATTAATATATGGGTGAATAAAGATAAATTATAATAGATAATATTGGATCAAAGGATTATAGATTAAACAATTTTAAACACACACACACACACACATATATATCCAGAAATTGTTGTTGAAAGTGTATACACACATAATGGGCTAATATATTATATATATCAAATACATAATAAATAAATGGGGGGAAACCCTATAAAATGTGTAATATTAAAAAAAAATCCCATTGAATTTTTAAACAATCAAAATTTCACCCATGGGTATCTTTCCTTTCCACTTCTTGTTCCCTTTCTTGGAACCATCTCGGTCCTCTTTCTACTTAGAATTGTTTTTTTTCATCTCTTGTAGCCTATGTTTTCCAGATATTGTTCTTGTACACATGCCTTATCCACTATTATTAGATACAAAATCATCACTTGCTTTCAAAAATCTATGTATAGACCCTCAAAATAATCAAGCAGTATATCTAGGTTCTTGGGAGGGATACCCAACATGATAGTCATCTTCTTAAATTCAATGGATTTCCAAGAATAATATTTTATTCCCTAATGTCAAGAAGTATATCTATACCCCGAATAATCTCAAAATTTCATGAATAATGTTGATTTTGGTTTATCTCTATTTAATTTTCCTTTCCTTATCATAGCAGAAATGACATTGTGAATAAAGAAAGGTTGAAGAAGAAGTTGCATCTGAGACACTTGATTGGGAAGAAACAATATTATACATTCATGAATGTGCACATCAATAATCAACTGATGAACATACTTTTCAAAAAAAAAGGTTTTGTTTTTCATTCGTATTCTATAGAATAAATGGTATGTGATAATGCCTTAAATAGCTTTGAATTGGTTTCATTTGATATTTATGTTAACTATTTTGAACAACCATCACATTATGAATAAGATGAACAATTAACTACTTATTCCAATCTTGAAATTGATGATAGTTCACTTAAAAGTAAAAATTTACAATCATTATGTAATTATGATCCCTTTAATAAACATAATGAACATGAGAATGTTACTCAGTTAACACTCTTACATTCTCCTCATCATAAAACTATCTATGATAAATATTAAGAGGAAAATGAATTTGACATTCTGAATTGTTTTTTTTCTTGCAACAATCATAATGAAGATCGTAACATACAAGAAACTCATTATGAAGAAGGATCTTCAAAGGTTTTTTTATGGGGAATTATCCAAAGAAAATGAAAAACTTGTGAATGAATGATGTTTGCATTTTTTCGAAAACTATAATCATCCCTTTCTAAAACAAATTGAAGATTTGGATGCTTTCTAAAATGTTTTGGACTGAAAAATTAAGGATGTTCATAAAGACATTATGGTTGATGATAAATATTTTCAAAATAATATAATAATTGGAACTTCAAATGGCCTATATTAGAACTACATATCAAATGATATACATTTTTCTACTTTACCATTTACTTATTAGCGTTATGATAACACCATTAAATTATGCATGCATATAAGAACACAGTTATTAAAACTAATGTGGGAGAAGTAAAAATATTAACTTATATCATATAATGTAAATGAAAATATTGCAACAAATTTTTGAAGCTCACACTTTTAAAATTTGTCTTCGTGTCTTTTGAAAATGCATGCATATCTCAAATTTTGTATATCAATCTTCATCCCTTCTTAGAAAAAATAAAAATTCGGAATCATTCTTCAAACAATTTGAAACATAAGAAAATTTCGTTGATGTGCATGGTTTTAAATGTGTAAATTATATTTTTAAGGTTGACACCATTGCAAAATATTATCATTATGACATATCTCAAAATCCTCCCCATGATTATTTTTTCATTTATGACAATCATAATTATATTCAATAATACTTGGGATCTTAAAAGGACATATTATGAAAAGGGTTTATGTTAAAGGAACAATATTTTCTCTACATTGGAGTTAAACACCTTCAAGATATATATGTAGGATTTAACATAATACTCTTGGTTAGAGGTATGATCTCCACAACTCCTACTTTTTTGGATGCAAATTTCTAATCCTTTTATAACTCAATTACTCATAATAAAAAACAATTGGAACACAATAAAAGTTGTGATGAAAATATAACTAAGGTATTTTTCTTCATCCTGAGAATGATTCTATTAAAAATTTATCTCCATGTTATTATATGCAAGAATGTCAAAAGGATATAAATTTCCATAGGACTAACCTTGTTACAATTTTAGATAGCCATGAAAAAGGAATCTATGAAAGGTCCTTTTATGAAATTATTGCGTACACCTTTATTTCAAAAAGGTCTTCTCAATCGAACATTCACGCAAAGTACTATGACTTTGTGAAGGAGTACATGGACTATGTTTTTAAGAGGTCATCATATTATCACCTAGACATCAACGTATGTTTGGGAAGCATGTTAAACAAGACATCTTCCTCTTTTTTGAAGTGCCTTAACACATCACTATTCTAGATAAGCATGAAGTATTGAGGTAAGAGGTATGGAGTCAGCAAGTTTTTAACATGGTTTGATTGGTTTTTTTATTTATTAAGTTTTTAAGCTAAAACGATAAATTTTATATATTGTATGTAAATAAATTATAGTAGTTAGAATTAATAAACATGAAACCATTATATCTTAATTGTTAACTGATCCTAGTAAGAATGATATGGCATTGATGATTCTTACCTTCTACATATTGCCTTGATGACTCTACAAAATATCATTATAGAATTTTGTTTTCAAGTTAGTAGGTTGAAAATGAATTTAATTTTGGTAATAATATTCTAAAAAATGTTTAGATGCTTGATTATACCTAACCACTTTTAGTTGACTCAAAACTTTGCATCCATCTATAACATCAAAATATAACTAGTTTATGAACGGGTAAAGTTGAAATTATGGGAGATTGACATACTTAGTGAGGAATTTTGATGACATAAGTACATCATCTTACCTTCATTATCAGACATCATCCCTCTGTGTTATAATAAAGAAGATACCACACATATAATCGAGAGATGTTGACAACTCCACCGAGGTTATAGATGCTCATTAGTAGCGTAGAAATGTCTATGACAGTAAGGTAAGACCTAGAGTGCAAACATATTGATTTAAAAAAGAATTATACTATTGTATCTTCATATTATTTTATAGGGGAAATAAAGTGTGTCCACTAGGGTTATGGACACCCATTGGTAGTGAAGCAAGGCCTATGATTTCGAGGTGACTACACCATGGGATATGCATGAACTTTGACAGTGTAGTGACACCAAGAAGACATCGAATATAATCATATGAATAATTTTATGTTCTCACTCAATCATTAGATTTCTTCCTCAAGGTTAACTCCATCTCACACATTTGACTGGTTATCAGTAAATGAATGTCCACCATAAACCACGTTGATCCATAAGCAATTGGAATTGACATATGAGACATAATCATTATCACTGACTACCTTGAGTAATGACCTAGTAGACTAAAAGGTAGAAAACAATGTTTTATATTTTCCTAACAACTGGACTCGCCAAGCTTATATACTTGGATATTATGTGATTAATTATTATGTCATTCTTTCTATTGATTAAATAAGACAATAAGATATGAAGGATTTTGTTCATATTTCTTGGATAATTTATCAGTTTCTTCTTTATGCATTAAAATTTTCCCTTATTCTTTGCTAATAAGTGAAAGTTTGAACCATAAGAAGGTTTTTCTTTCTCTTATGACAATTAAATTTACATGTTTTATAATCTTTCATGAATTAACTTGTGTTATTTATCTTGGGTGTCTATGGAAAACATATTTCCAACATAATTATGAAGCTTTGTAGGTAACAAATTATGAACAAGATCTATTTTTGACACATTGACCTAGTTGTTGGTGCATATTTATAGGATTTGCATCAATTATGACTATCTACCTATATGATAGAGATATCATCAGTCACTAGTTGCAATCCACTATTAATAAAAATCACAGGGTATTAATGCTTTTAATAAAGAGGTATTTTTCAATTTGGCAATCAAAGGCTTCATTTTAAAATACAAATCGACCCCATGACTAACGTCTGAAGGCAGAAGGTTTGAAATTTTTGTTGCCACTTAGGGAGACACCATCCCCAATTAAAACCTCGCCCTCTAAAACTTTCTTTCGAGTCCTACAAATTTGCTTAATCTTAATATTTTCAAACCTCTTCCATTTCTAAAATCTCATCATTACAAATTTTCCATCTCACTTAATGGATCTTCTAATCGTTTTCCACATAATTAATTTATATATATATATATATATATATATATACATATATATATATATATATATATATATATATATATATATATATATATATATATATATATATATATATATATATATATATATATATATATATATATATATATATATATATATATATATATCCTATTTCATCTTACCTATATGAAACTAAATCTCTATACCTATGTTAATTATAACAACAAATAATACAAATTTATCTCACTCTAATAATTTAATATACAATTCCCATAATTCTCTATCCATATATAAAAATCCATTTCCCAAAGTATTTAACTTTAAAATCACTCTTCATAACTTTCAGTAACATACATATATCCATAGTCTTTATATGATTAAATATACATACAAATGGCGTAAATCTACTTAATAATGATATCACAATCAATCAATATATATACGTGTGTGTGTGTGTGTGTGTGTATAATGATATCACAATCAATCAATATATATATGTGTGTGTGTGTGTATATGTGTGTGTGTGTGTGTATATATACATATATATATATATATATATATATATATATATATATATATATGTGTGTGTGTGTGTGTGTGTGTGTGTGTGTGTGTGTGTGTGTGTGTGTGTGTGTGTGTATGTATGTATGTATGTATGTATGTATAGATAGATAGATAGATAGATAGATCTATGGTTGAGTTTAAGTATTAAAACCTTGGCTCTTTCAAAACCGATGTCTACGTTAATCCTTGCTCATGAACTTTCTTAGTCTGTTCAATGTGTCGGGTATGCATATTCAAGTTCATTTCCTTGCACTTTTGAATGTGACATATAAAATATTCATACTTTTAAATTTGTTGAAATTGCATGCCATATTTCTTTGTATTTTGAAACCAAACATTTCAAATCCTCTATAGTACTTATTAGTCCCTAGCACTTCGGGGCATAGGGGCTATAGTAATCATTTTTTTGATGCGTATTAATTAGGCATGAAATCTAAAGCAATATTGTTATTTTACCCTAATTTTTTTTATATTAAAAAATAAATTATTCAAATTTATTGAAACAATTTTCTTCAAATCTATTAAACATGACAACGGTTCTATTCGGCCAATGATAAGAATGGAGATCTTATTGGCCTCTTCCCGAGGTCAAAGAGACACATTAGCTTTAAATAACTTAACATACCATAAACAAAACATAGCTATTTGTGTGAGTCAAAGTAATGCTACCATTACTTACTAACATTAAAAGTTGCATTAAAAGTTAGTTCAAGAAATACATTATGTAGAGGGAATTTTCCCCATTTTCCCTTGACTTTGTACACCGCCATGAGCTTCCACGTACACCGCCACACCGCCATGTACATAGCAATGAAAATGTACATGTACGTTTGGTCTCTATATTTTGATTCATATACAGCTATTGGTTTTGGTGGTGGGTTTACTACTAGGATGTTCTGTTGTTGTTGTTGTTACGACGATGATCTAATGCTGATGGAACTACTCGCTTTGATGCTACATCTTCTATGTACTTTGCTTCATATACAACTACTAGTGTTGGTGGTGGGTCTACTACTGCGATGCTCTGCTAGCATTGATAAACCACGCTAAACCAGGGATAAACCACGCTATATATCCCACCCCACCCATGGATCCAAATGAATGGATTCTTTTATATAGGTGCCCTTACTGTGTCTTCCTGGATTGGGATTTTTGGTCTTATTATCCTCTCCTAAAATGAATTTTTTTATAAGGAAATCGCTCATGTTTATAGGGTTTGAAATACACCATCACTAACATGTCAAATTCAAAAACACATAATTAGAATCGAGCTAGATTTGGAGCCTTTGTGCAGCCACTCACGTTTCAGCCTCCTCCTGCTACTTCGATCCTAGTTGTATGGCCCCTCCGGAGACCATCCTGGAGGCGTCCACTCCTCTCGAACATGCCTTAGCCTTCTCTTCTCTCATCAACTCTTTTAATCCACGTCGATCGAGGCCTGCAATTTAAAATTTTGTCAAAAAATTGGATGGAATCGAGGAAGTTTCACTGCCCCCTACAATCCCTCGAATGGTTTCGCTTTCCCCCGCGGAGAAAGGACTCATTGAGAAATTTATGGGACTTTGGCCTTCGCCAAAAATAGTCCAGAAATGGTTAGAGAAAAACTGGTTGGAAAAAATAAAAGGGAAAAGATATGATCTTCAGAAATGGGCCATATTTCATGGATACCAGGGGGCTCTATTTAAACAAATGGAATCCATACTTCGATCCTGAACTCAACGTTGCTAATGCAATCCCAGTGTGGGTCTGTCTTCCTCATCTTCCCCTTCACTACTGGGGGGATGATTCTGTAAGAGTGATTGGGAATTTTGTTGGTAAGTTCATCGATAGAAGCGAGCCAAAGGAAAACATGCAAGCCTATGCAATAATTTGTGTGGAGGTAAACTTGGGGAAAGGAATTCCGGAGGCGATCAAGTTGAAGGTGGAAAATTGGACGCACATTCAGTAGGTGGACTATGAAAAATTGTCATTCAAGTGCAAGATATGCCACGAATACGGTCATTTTTCCAATACATTCACAAAAGAAATAAAGGCCGAAAACACTGACCCTAAATCACAATGGGAAGTCATAAAAAAAAAAAAGTCTGCCCCAAATGCAAAAAAATTTGGAACTTCAGTAGCTCGCCCATCCTCTCATTCTGCAGACCCTAGCATCCCACCTCATCTTGATCCCTATCTGGTCCCCTTCCAAACCCCTGAACCCTCCCCCATATCTTATAACCCCTTCACTGATATGGCCTCTTTGGAAGAGGAACACCCTAGCTCTCCCTCTCCACATTCCCTTTTGAACCTCTCCCACAACCATCCCCTTCCAAATCCTACGCCCCTCCCCCCATCCTCAGCTGAACCATCTTCTGCTCAAATAGTCACTAAAAATGCAACAAAGGAGTTGGGACTTGTTTTGGAAACCTTGAGAAAACCTGTACCAGGAAGGAAATCTTCTAAACACCATAGGGATGAAGCAGCTCAGAAATACATCGCCCTAGGAATGAAGCATCCAATAGAGACCTTTATTGGAGGGCTAAACAGTAAAGAAGCAAGTCAACAAGCAATAGGAGGGAAGACAGTGTCTCAACCTACATTCCTTACATAATGAAAGAACTCACATGCCACTGTAGGGGATTAGGGCACCCCTCTAAAAATAATGCCCTAAGATATCTCATCAAACAGGAATAGCCAGACATAATTCTTCTCTAAGAAACCAAGAAAGGAGAAAAAGATATGGAAAACACCATAAATAGAATCAGAAATTACATAGGTACAATAGTAGATTTCAGAGGTGCTTTGGGAGGAATAACAACAATTTGGAATCAAAACTCATGGAAATAGATGTCAAAACTAAAGGCCCAAGATTGGATAAAAGTTAAGCTTCAAATCATCCAAGAGGATGTCACGATAACATTTTATGACATATATGGACCAAATTACTATAGAGACAAAGAATCTTGTTGACGAACTCTATAATCTGACATGGAAGGGGAGGACAATAGAAACTTCATCATTGGAGGTGTTCTGAATCTAGTTATGCATGGAAAACAGAAAAAAGGGGTCACTTTTACTCCTGAGCCTTCAAGAGATCAGTTGGAGAACATCATAAGAGACCATGACTTGGTGAACATCATCCCCAAGAATAGAAGCTTTACATGGAGTAACTGCACGCTTTGTCGAGGGAAATTCAAGGAAATATTATACCACTTTATTGTTGTTTTCACCCTCATTTCCCTCTTTTTTGTGGCAACCTCTTCCATTTTTCCTTGCTCGGCCTCGGACCACTACCCTGTCTCCCTTGTCCTCGGTGAGAAAACAAACCTTGGGCCTCTCCCCTTTCGCTACAACCCTTTATGGAGTGACTCCCTTGAGGAAAGAACCATTATGGAAATAATTTTGTGCCGACATGTTGAGGGATCCCCAATGCATATATGGGAGACTAAATTAAATCTTGTGTGGACATATCTCAAACTCTGGGCAAAAGAGTATTACATAGAACTGGAAATGATCAAAAAGGACACGAAGAGAATGCTAAAAGAAGTGAAAAAAGATATAGATAACCAAGGGGTGACTAAATAAAAGAAAGAAATTTAAAAGGAACTGTATTGGGCATTATACAATTCAAATAGAAAGGAAGAAGAAAAATGGAGATTTAAATCCAGGAGCCTTTGGCTTCAGGTTGGGGATAAGAATACCTCCTTCTTTCACAAACAGACTATTGTCATAATATCCAAAATAATCATCACATCCATATCTGATGATGAAGGCACCATGTACAAAGAACAAGTTAAAATAAAATCAGTATCCCACCACCATTATAAAAGTATCCTAATAGAAACTATAGAGGCGGAGGACTATGATGATCTCTTTATCCACACTCCTAATATGATCACAGAAGAAATAAATTCCTCCCTAAATAGGGACATTGATGAAGGTGAAATTATCAAATAAATTTGGACCCTCCACCCTAACAAAGCACCGGGCCCAGATGGATTCTCCATCAACTTCTATCGAACCTTTGGGAGGTAATTAAAAAAGGCCTCATTAAAATGATCTGATGGGCTCAAAGGAAAAAAAATATTGAGGGCTTCACAAAATTGACATTTCTAGCCCTCATCCCAAAAGAGTCTTGGCCTTCCACCTTCTCCAGATTTAGGCCAATATCCCTTTGCAACTCCTCATATAAAATTATCACCAAATTCCTCGCCTCCCGCATCCAAATTTACCTTCCCAATATTATCTCTGAAAATCAAGGTGGTTTCATAGCAAATAGGCAAATCATTGACTCCATATTGCTGGTCCAAGAAGTGATACATTCCAGCATGAACAAATCAGAGAAGGGATTTGTTTTGAAATTATATCTTTCCAATGCTTCGGCAAAGTCAGACACTCCTTCCTTTACTATGTCCTAAGGAAAATGGGCTTCTGTGAAGACCTCATCTCTCTCATCTAGCTTGCATTTCCACTCCTTGGATATCCCCTCTAGTAAATGGGAGACCTGGACATTTTTTCCAATCCACGAGAGGCTTAAGACCAGGCTACCCCTTATCCCCCTTCCTTTTCATCCTCATGGATGAATCCTTCAATCAGGAATTGGACTACAACCGCAGAGCAAGCTTAATTATATCTATCAAATTCAGTAATGGGGTCAAAAATAGGAACCACTCATAGTTTTTTGATGACACCCTACTGATGGGAGGAGATACTTTCATAATAGGCATGATATTCAAAACGTTGCTTGACAAATTCATGCACTATTCAGGAGGTCAGATCAATAATCTCAAAAGTTGCATATATGGATGGAATGCAACTATGAATACCATTCATAGCACTGCCCAAATCTTTGGGGTCCCTTACAAATGGATATGGAATCATTTTAATTACCTATGGATGCCTATAAGCAATGGCCCTTTAAAGGCAGAGGTTTGGAGCATCACCATAGATAAGATGAAGAAGAAAGTCCAACAATAGGGAGCCTCTTGGCTCAACCTGGCTGGGCGCGTGGTTCTCTTAAAGGTTGTACTCTTTTCTCTTCCCCTTTACCACTTCTCCCTGCTCCAAGCCCTTATCAATATTCAAAGTAAAATGGAAGCAATCTTAAGACAGTTCTTGTGGCAAGGTGGTAAAAGCGAAAAAAAATAAGTTCAATCTGATAAAATGGAAGCAGGTAAAAAATAAGTATGAAATGGTGGTCTTGATATTTTCATCCCTAAACTATTGAACGTGGTATTCGGAGGAAAATTTGTTTGGCATTTAATCACTGGGAAACAAATGTGGTGGAAGCAAGTTCTGGAAAGGAAATACCTCTCCACTTCGAGGAAAAATCTATTAGATCAACTCATCCCCGACAGGCCATGCTCACGTATATGGACTCTCTGCAAGAAAGCCATCCCCTTTCTTCACAACAACACCTTCAAAGTTCCTCATAGAGGTCACAACATTGACATCTGGAATGACAAAATAATTGGCAAGCCTCCTCTCTCAAACTATATGAGCCTTCTACACATTCAAATGCATCTTAGAGAGATCGAGATCAACACCTTGAATCAAATATCCAATTGGGAAGAGAATAGTAGCGAATGGCAGGGGTGTATGTTTCCAAATATTCCCCCCCCCCACCTCCTTAACAGCAAAGCTAAAATGGAAGGAATGCTTCATGGTGTTGCTCCTCTTGCAAAATATGAAGAAGACAAGTATAGATGGGACCCCTCTGGGTCTTCTTACTCCATAAAAGTGGGATACGAGGTCCGTCACAATGATCACTTCCCTTCACTTTCGTGGGCAATGTGGAAGCAGGTTTGGAAATCTGAAGCTCTCCGTAAAATTAAAATCTTCATTTGGACCCTAGTAATGGGAAATATTTTGACAGCTGACAATCTAAAAAAAAGAGGCATTCAGGGAGCCTCTAGATTCCCTCTATGCTCTACAGCTAAGGAGACAATACAACATCTCTTCATCGAATGCTCCTTTGCAAAAAAATGTTGGAACTCCCTCTCAGATCCCCTCCAGATAGAGATTGTTTCTAACACCACAATCTCTGATTTGATTGCAAATTGTAAAAGGATCTACCCTTCTGCAAAAAAAAGGAAGAGTGTTGTCAAAAGAATATGGGATAATTTACCTTATGTTCTCCTCTGTAACATATGGATCATGTAGAACAAAGTTACCTTCCAGGAGAAAAAACTATGCATTAGGAAAGTGCAGAGCAAGAACTGGAGCCTTACTGTAGAGACCATCCTAGCTAAAAACAACAATAAATTCAACATCAACAACTTTCAGGTTGAGGAAAGACTTATATTCGGGAGAGTGCTCGACATCCTCCCGAAGTGCAACAAGCCTCTCATAATCCAACCATTCCACAAATATCAGTGGAAAATAAGGCTAAAAGAAAAGTATTTTATAGAATGGCTTGATGGGATAAACAGAGCCACACTCTTCTTCGATGGAGCCTCAAAATCAAATCCTAGAATAGCAGGAGCTGGAGGTTACATCTTGGATGAGTATGGAAATAATGTTGCCTCCTTCGAATGGAGATTGGGTCAGATATCGAACAATAGAGTAGAATCATATGCCTTAATGCAAGGCCTTCAAATTATCAAGAGACTAAATATTAAAAAGGTTATGGTTTTAGAGGATTCAACAATTGTAATCAACATGATGTTGAGCTTAGCTTTGTCTCCCAACATCATCCTCAGTAGATTGATCATCAGGTGCTACAACTTGAGTAATGAAATAGGAGATCTCTCATTCTATCACATCCTCAGATCCAACAACAAGATAGGTGATTATCTGGCCAATAAGGCCTACCTCAGACCCCCTGGTAAACTCTATTCCCAAGGTTGCACCACCTACTCCCCTATTCCATGAATACTCCCCACTACATGCTCTCTGCCATCATGATCTTCTGTGCCTCCCAGATTTTATTCCTACAGTTCTAGCATGCCCATCCCCTCCCTTATGCTTATCTCATGACCCTGTCCCCCTGTGCTTCCCACCCCTCCCTCATCCTCATCCCGCCCTCGACCCCCTCCCTTCCTATTTATCCCACTTCCCCTTCCTATGCAGACCACCATTCATTGCTGCTATGCGCTCATTCTACCACTCATATATTTCCCCAGAGCTCTCTGTCCCTCTATCCATGGGCCTTTGTTTCCTCGACCCCTTACTACCACAGTTGCGCTCTTGCCCTCCCTCTCTGCAGTAAAAATGAGGAACGATAACCGCTTCCACTGCTCTGATATGAAAGAAAAATTGGACCTGATCAAAGCCTAACTGAAGATAATGTGGGAGAAGCATCAAGCGGGCACAAACTTCCTCCAACACCAAGCTCGATCTCTCACAGAGCAGTTGAGGGGAGCAAACAATCGCTATGCATACATAGAAGAATCCCTAGAATTCTGCGCTACATGGTGGATAAACGAACTATCCATAGCTCAAGCTCCAACAATGTAGCCAATGCCAACCCAGACAACCATATTTGCACCACGGACAACTCAATTTCTCGGCAAGGCAACAAGAACTAGTCTTCAATCCTCCATCTGTCATTTCAAATACCATATATTTTAAATTTACTGTTATGTTATTTCAATTTGTTAGAATTTACAAAGAATCAGATATGAAACATAGTATCAATAGTCAACATGCAGGAGGTTCAGTTTTTTCCACATCACCCCTCCTTGACATTCTACTTTGCAACTCGATTGTAATAGAGATTTCACTCCCCACTTTCTTTGGAATATAAACAGTAACCGAATTTGTTAAAAAAAAAAAAGGGTCCGAAGCATATTAATTCTAAAAGCGACACTTACCACTTCAAGCTATTTCTATTGTAAGTTATATATTTGTACCTTACGAGAGTGCCTTGTAATAACAATCTTGCTTCTTTCATTTATAAGAAAATAGGTATGTGTAATAATACTCTTTCTTTACTTTAAAAAAAAACATTTTGATATTTAGTTTTTCTTACCACTTCAAGCTATTGTAATTTCTATATCTCCTCCTTAGGAGAGCACCCTGTAATAACAATATTGCTTCTTTCATTTATAAGAGAATAAGTGTGTAATAATACTCTTTATTTACTCAGAAAAAAAAAAAAAAAAACATTTTGATGTTTATTTTTTCTTTATTGTTTTGTTTAATGTTTGAGGGTAATACATTCATTTTATATATGATAAAAATGCATTCATGGATTTATCTCTGCTTCCTGCAATACAAAAACTAACACCACAATTTACCTAATCATCACAATTTACATAGTCTAGAAAATACAATTTCAGAGTCAATTTTCTACAACAAGTTATTCATTCAACATATCACATTTCCCAAGGTAGTCACTATATGTGACAGGAAGTTGTGGCTATCACATATGTCTAAAGAGAAAATTCTCTTTTTTATCAACCAAGCAAACTTTGGCACAAAGGTCAAGTGAACCATCCTGTCTGCCACCGACCATCTCACAATCCAGAGAAACAACAAAATCTGGACCATTCTTTTAAGCTTGGACACACTTATTTGCTCAAGAAAGAGAACCAACTTGAACCTGCAATAATAAGCTAACTTGGAATATTAGGCCTGTTGCCGAAGAAAGAAAACCAAATTGAACCTACAATAATAAGCCAAGATAACTTGGAAGATTAGGCCTAGTATTTTTACACCCAATATCGTATATTGACAAACTATTAAAAAAACCAGTAAATTGGAACATTCTACAGTCTATTCTTAACCTCACCATAAAATAAAGACATTCACTTAGAGACAGTGAATAAAATTTCATTACACATGTTTTCCAATGAATGGCCCCATGTTTTCCTATGAATTGGTCTATCCAGAACAATTAAACAAAATGCACACCCCTTTTTGTAGAAATCTAAAGAGCATTCAACCTTAGGCAGAGGTATGCAACAAAAACTGCATTATAAGTTAAATTATGAATGAATGAATCATCTTATAGGACCAGAAATCTAGCAATAAATATCCAACATTGATGAGCTGGTTCAGGAATGGCCTTATCAGATGTTGCTTCAAAGCCATATTTCTTCAAGGCGGTCAATTCAAATTTTGCATTTGAAGGGAGTAAAACATTAATTCGTCCTCCCGCACCATAAAAAAACCATTGGATATATAAATTTATTACAGCTCTGTCACAAAGGATTCAAAAAACCAAACATGCAGTGGGGAGAGGGGATACATGGGCTGCATGCAAGCTCCATGTGCCCACAAACAAGTTTTATTTGTCTTTATGTTAGTTAGTATATTTAAAAATTTTATTAATTTTCCTGTCAGAGCTGCAAATTTAATGATAAAAAAGTGTATGACCTCTGCATAAACACACAAGTATATTAATTAAATAGGTAATACAAGGGGCAGTAACAAATTAGGATTCTTCGCTCAGTCATAGGTTAGGATGTTCTATAAATTTGTGATGTTGAGGCCGCAAAGGTCGAGAGACTACGGAATTTCTCCAAAGTGTTTAGCAAACTGTTGAATCAGTTATGATTTCTATGATGAAGTCTTCAAATTTTTCCATTGATTGTAATCTACCAATGTAGTATGAATAAATTTATTGTTCACTATTTTAATTTGTATATATTTAATTAAAATCAATAAAATTATAATATATAATCAAAATAATTTTTATGAATAAATCAAAATTTAGGGAGAGTATACTTTTAAGTAGTGAGCTCAACTCAAGGTGATTGAGATGTGTATGTTTATCTTAAACCAATAAGTTAGAATTATTTAATATTAGCCTTTGTATTTTAAATTCTAGCAAGTAGAGGTTAAATCATGCTAAAGTATTGCTTTGAATATCACACATCGAAATTCGCACCATTGAGATCATCACACAACACCAAGGCTTTATAAGGAGGTTAAATTGCTCGAAATCAAAGATTGTTATGACTCCATCAAACCATTCAACAAAATGACAACAAATTATGCAAGTTGATCATAGATGATCCTAATTTTCACTCTGTACGCATATGTGTGTGTGTGTGTGTACATTTTTGTAGGTTTTAACACTACACTGATAATTCCTGCAAATAGATTCTCAATCTAAAATGGAAAAGATTCAATAGTACATGCACACAATTTGCACAAATATTTGCCCTAGAAACCCAAAACTGGGAAATCTAGGATGATTTTTCTATATCTCTCAATGATTACATGGTCACTATACAATTCTCTCTTAAAATGGGTTTTCCTTCTAGGGCAAAAAAACCTAACATAAATTCTACTGTCAAATATGTGACCTAATGTTGAACAGTCCAGATTGACTATGAAATTACAATATTTTACAAGGCAAGTTTTCCAAAATTTCACTTCGGGGGTGTTGTCCCCGAAATCCCCCATTGGGGTGGTTCCATAAAAAATTTGTCACCCCTGGACCCCCCACGACAATAATTATATGAGGGATAAGACCCCCATTAGGAACTGGGGCCCAAACACGGCTAATCATGCAAAGAATATAACACATACCAAAAATTTCCCTACAGGGGGTCGTAGGAGTACATGATCAACAATTCAGGGTAGTGATACCAATTGTTTCTCTACACCAAGAGAATTTCTCAGTGCTCACTTATTTAAGTTCAATGAATCTACAACATTATTTTAAGTTTGTGCCTTTACTAGTAGCACCTTCCTCTCTTCAACCATATCTCTCACAACGTGATACTAAAAACCAATATGTTTTGTCTTCAAACGATAAGTAAGATTCCTTTCTAGAAAATGGCACTTTGACTGCCATAATCTATCCTTACAACTCGTTGTACCATCTCAATACTTAAACACAATCTCTATAACCAAATTTCTTCCTCGCTTGCATGAGTAACTACCATGTATTCAATTTTTGTAGTTGAGAGTTCCATTATAAATTGTCTCTTACTCATCCAAATGGTTACTCCTCCAAATATGTTAAACACTTACCTACTTGTATATATTCTGCAATCTAGATCGTCAACCCAGTATGCATCAACAAATCATGTAAGTCTAGAACTCTTTCTAAATCTGGTCTTCTTTGGTAGCACAATCCATAATTAGTAGTGCCACACAAATACCTAAATTCCCTCTTTACTATTGTCCAATGCTCCTTCCTTGGTTTTAACATATTCCTACTCAATATGCCCACTAAATGTGTGATTTATGGTATAGTACAATCCATTTCATATATCAAACTTCGAACTGCACTAGCACATGGAACATGAGACATGTCCTCTTCCACTTCCTTTGCCTTGGGACATTAATCTATAAATGCCAACTAGATCCCAAGCTCCATTCTTTTCCAAGGCTACCATTTCTCCAACCATGGATTTTTTTCCATAGTTTTCCATCCTCTAAATCCACTACCTTCCTAACAGTTCTAGGTTCAACATCAGTAATAAAAAAACAAAAATTAGGTGGAGTATACCTTTTTGGTTTCCTTCTTTCTGTAACATATCTCCTCAAAATCAGAGCATGTCGTTAATTTTTTTATGATTCTTGTTCTTCTGTAGAGTTTGATTTAATATCATTCAGTTCAAACTCTATCTTCTATTTTTATTTCTCCCTTAGTAGGACTTCATCTTTGATAACAACTTTCACTTTTCTAAATACCACATCTCAAATATACACAACCTTCTTAGTTTCTAGGTTCCAAAGCTTATAACCTTTCAAACCATCTTTAAAACCAATAATGATGCACTTTCCAGATTTACTATCCAACTTAGTTTTGTTTTCTGTTGGAACATGTACATATGCATCACACCCAAATAGGTGGAGATGTGTGAGAGATGATTTCTTACCAGTCCATACCTCATGTGGAATCTTGTCATCCAATGCTAATGAGAGTGATCTATTTTCTAGGTAACACGATGTATCCACTTCCTCTACCCATAGTTCCTATCCTAACTCAGCACCACTAAGCTTGATCCTTGATTTTTCCATCAACATCATGTTCATCCTTTATGCAACATCATTTTTTTAAGCATGTATGGAGTAGTATTTTTTCATGTTATACCACATTTATTATAGGACTTTTCAAATTCTTCCTCATGGAAGTCTTCAACATTATTTGTCCTCAACTCCTTTATTTTATTCTATGTGTGATTTTCCACCAAAGCCTTAAACTCTTTAAATATGATAAATACTTCAGATTTCCTTAAGGAAATATATCCATGTATTCCTTGAGAAGTCATCTATAAATGATACATAGTACAAAGTTTTACCTAGTGATGGAACCGAATTGGGTCCAAACACTTCAGTATGCATTAGTTATAGTATTCCCTCTACTATTTTAGCACCAGAGGATAATCTCACCCAATTATGCTTCCCATATAAAAAATGTTCACAAGAATCAAATCTAGAGAGCACTTGAAATACCTTCTACCATTCCATTACAATCTAATACTTGAAGGCCCTTCTCTTCGATATGTACTAATATTTGATGCCGCAACATAGTATTTTCCTTCTTCTGCTCTACTTTCAAGAACAACAAAACTATTGCACCCATCACTAACAATCCTTCCCAACAAATTACATAGAGTTCTAATTCGAATGTTGCTCAGCAATACCATTTCCCATCAAACCATCTTGCAAGTATCCATTCAAATATTTTTTTTTACACCTGCATCCTTCATATGGCTTGTGGAAATTAAATTTATGGCCAATCCTAGGATTTACAGAAAACCAAGTGTTCTAGTCCTTCCATCCATGAACTTCAACTTTAATTTTTCTCATCCTATGGTTTTGATTGTTGATTCATGTCCTAAGCAGGGAAAATTTTAAGAGTGGAAGTTTATCTTAAAGTTTAGAAACCTTGGCGAATCTTACTAGTGCCCAATATGTAAATTGTAAAAATTTTGATGATATTTTTGTCAAAATATTTAGGTATATAATTATTTTATATTAGTATATATAAAATTTTGGCGATTTTTAGTTTAAAATAATTTTATACTATAAAATTTAGGCGAATCAATTTTCGAAAAAATGGAAATTGGCGAATCTTTTTTTTGGAAAAAACATGGAAAATTAGCCCACTTGCGAATATTAGCCCCTAAAATTTTCCCTAGTCCTAAGAAAAAATTACCACCATCGTATATTTCATACTTGCAAAACCACTCCATGTTGGGAGTCATATGAAAGGATGCACTTGATTTGACCAACCATGCCTCATGATCTATATGTATACTAGGAGAAGCCAAGTACACATCCCCTCCTTCATCTAAGGAGGTTTTTTATTCCACAAAAGGAGCATCACCAAATCCCTTCCCTTTCTGAAAAGTTTTTGTAAAATATTTATTGTAATGAACTTCTTTTCCGCATTTCCAACATACCTTTACAAAATTTCCTGGATATTTATATCTCCCTATAGATTTAGATCTCCCACTTGAGGAATTATTTATATTTATATTCTGGAAACATGCTCTTACACACAAGGCATCTCCATTTTTACTTTCCATGTTTTTTCATCACCTATCCTCCGATAAGAAGCAAGAGAATATATCATCAAAACTTAAGGTAGTTGAATTACTACCTATGGAAACAACAATATTATCCCACGAATATAGTAGAGAACACAATAAACTAATGCATTATCTTCATATGAAATATAAATATCAAAAAACAATAACTTACTTAATATTATATTGAAGGCACTAAAATTATTTGTCACCAAGTCTCCATCCTTTATCCTCAAGTTATACAACTTCCCTATAGGAATTTTTTTGTTCATGAGGGACTTAGACTGATACAAAGTCCCTAAATTGTCCCACAACACCTTCATTGTATCTTCTCTTGAAACATTCAACAATACTTAATCTAAGAGAAACAACCATATTGTGTTATTTTCCTTCTTATCCAACTTGCTTCAATCTTCTATTGACGTTGCAACTAGTTTAGTACCTAGATCTACTATGATTCACTAATCTTGTTTACCAACAGATCTTCCATCTTGAGCTTCCACAACTCAAAAAATTTCCCATTTAATTTATTAATCTATATCAATGCACTCCTCTCCATTTCCTTTCGCCACAAGAATAAATTGTTCATATATCCCATTGTAGCAGGGTCTACAATAGGCCCAAACAAAACCCCGTAGCCACAAATGAATCCCCTTGACTCCAAAACAACTCTTATACCAAATGTGGGTTTCAACCCTACATAGATAATTCCTACAAACAAATTATCAATCTAAAACTGAGAAGATTCATTAACACACGCACACAATTTCCATAGAGATTTTATCTAATTAGAAACCCAAAACCAGAAAACTAGATTAATTTTTATATATCTCTCAATGATTTCATAGTTGTTATAGAATTCCTTCCCAAAATGGGTTTCCTTCTAGGGAAGAAAACCCTAACATAACTTCTATCCTTATATTTGCAACCTAATAATGAACAATCGAGATTGGCTAAGAAATTACAATATTTTACAAAGGAAATTTTCCAAAATTTCACTTCGGGGGCACTTCCCCTGAAATCCCCCGTGTGGGGGGGGGAGGGGGGGCTCCATAAAAGTGTCACCACCCCCCAAGACCTCCCACGAAAATATTTATATGGGGGGAAGCCCCCCTGTTATGAACTAGGGTCCAAACATGGCTAATCATGTAAATAATATAATACATACCAAACTATTTTATTATAATGATGACACGATCATGACAAGTGGTGGTTATTAAATAAATGGGAAATTTATATATTTAATACTATAAATTTAAAAAAATTGGAATATAAAGTATTTTTTTTTTAAAGGGCATTCATAAATTTCATTTATAAAGTGGTTACCTAACGAAAGGCTAAAAACTAATCCAAAAAAATAAAACGAAGATGAAGGATGAAAAAGTGGGATATTTCACACGGGGACAGGAAACCATGCTTAGGGGAACCTAGTGGGACAAATTTTAAGTATTACATCGAAGATCAGCCAACATATTTGTCTCCCACAATGCAAATCCAATCTAGATTTTCCTATTCCGGATGTAAAGAAATTTCTTATGTGAATTCAAGACATTTTCTTTCTTTCCATGCAATTATACAACTCTCTAAAGGATCACAATTTAATCATTGAAATAAATATTCACATACTATGATCACATTTTTATTTTACATTGACACCATTAATTTATTAAAAGAGATATATAATATTTCCTAAATTTTTTTAATATATGTATTGGGGTTTGATTAATGTATCTTCTTGGAACTTCTAGATTCATTCAATATTCCTTATCATTCATTTTTCATGGTGGATACATCTATAAAAGATTAGATTTCACAAGGTTTGTAATTGTTTTGTAAGTTATTAAACTGAAATGGTATATTCATTGTTTTCACACATACAATTAATTGTTTGATATATATTTTGTACATTTTATACTATTCAAAGGACATGGAAATACTTACTTTATGTCCACTAATGTTTAAGATATATGTCCTTCTCTATTCTAGTGAATACCAAAAGTATCCATTGGGCATATCCTTATTCCCAATCTATCACATATTTACCTTGAGGTATTTTTGTTATGGGAATTATGATGCAGGTTGCAGGTGCTTCAATCAATATGTATTAATTTGAGTGTTTATTGTATCCACTCTATTATTAAATCTTCACCTTTTATCTTATACATCATCATTGACCTAGAATCTAACAATTTAAATGACTATTTTGAGCTATTTTGGGGCAATTATCATTTGTGACATATTAACTGTTACTCTCTTTAATCCAAGGGATAACATAGTACCTAAAGTGGGGAAGTTTTCTAAACTTTCATCAGGCCCATTGGCATTGACCCTTAATGGGGTCAATCCGAGGAAAAACAAAACCTTAAAGGAAAGTATCGAAGATAAGGTGAATCTCATTAAACCTAAATCTCTAGAGCATGATTTCAATCTAGAGAGGAAATGGGAAATGGATATTAGGAGGGGCCTTCTTGTAACTTGTCAAATCCAATACCACAAGCTATGGGAGGTAAGTATAAAAACCCCAGCAACCCCACCAATGGGCCAGCAATGAAATGGGAAAAATGCTCGTTATGAATTATCTACCACTGTGATAAAAATGGTTCTCTCAACCTTTAGGAGAAAATAAAATATTCTATGTATATTTTGATGATGAATAATATCAAGAATTGGAACCATCATAATATATGGTGATAGAATATGCTACTCCAACAATATATTATCATATGTTGGCCAATATTAGTTTCCACAAACTATCAACAAAGAAGGATATATCAGAATAAAAAGGTAACAATGTTGATTAATTCAAGTAGAACCCATAACCTCGTCAATTACAACTTGGAAAAACTTCATAATTACATTGTATATCCAGTACCAAAATTTCAAATAATACCTACAAGTGGAGATACCATAAATTGTTTAGAGAAGTTTCATAGCATTAAGCTGAATATGGGGGAGTATTTATTGGATACAACCATGGTTGCAATCCAAATGGGTTGTCTTAGGAATCCAATGGTTAAAATAATTGGGAATCAAGGCCCTTAATTTTCAAGATATTTTCATAATATTTTCCTCAAGAGGAAAGGAAATTTAGATTGCAAGTATCCAAGGGAAACCTTGTAAAGTGATAAGCTTTAATAGCATGACAAAATTACTAAAAAAGGGAAAATAGGGTATAATTGCAAAACTATATTCAGTAGATGTTCAAACATATACATCATATTCTCATATGAATCTCCAAAAAGCTATCTAAAATCATTCCAATGTATTTTGTGAGATTCCTAAGGGTCTTCTACCTACTCAAGATCATGACCATGCTATTCATTTGCAACCTAGAAGTGTACCACCAAACACTAGACCTTACAAGTATCCATATGTATATAAGAATGAGATTGAGCCTATGGTTCAAGAAATTTTAGAGAATGCCATAATTCAACCTACCTATAGTTCTTTCTCTTCATTTTTGGTGATGGTTATGAAAAGGGATGGTTCATGGCATATTTTTCTATGTTACAGAAAACTCAACAAAACCAAAATTAAAGCTAATATTCCTATTCTTGTCACTAATGAATTATTAGAGTAATTGCATGGAGAAATTTGCTTTACTAAGTTGGATATCCTTTCTATATATCATAAAATTAGAATGAGGAAAGAAGATGTTCCCAAAATATCCTTTAGAACACATGAAGGTCATTATGAGTTTTTTGTTGTTACATTTGGACTTACAAATGCACCTTAAACATTTCAAATCTTGATGAATTCTATTTTTAAAAACTTCCTCAGAAAATTTTTGTTATTATTTTTTGATGGAATGCTAATCTACAAAAAATCTTGGGAAGATAATTTACAACATGTTGATAGGATCTTAACACTATTGGAAGAGAAACAACTATATGCAAATCCTTCCAAGTGTGCCTTTGGGGTACAAAAGTGGAATATTTGGGTCATATTGTATCCAATGAGTGTGTCAAAATGTATCCTATCAAATTCAAATTTATGAAGGAATGGCCAATCCCCAATACCTTAAATAAAATCTAAGGTTTATTAGGATTGATAGAATATTATTGCAAGCTTGTCAAGAATTATGGTGAAATAGTCGCACCTATAATGAAATTACTTAAGAAGGAAAAAAATTCTTGGACTAAACAACAAACTATTTATCTTTTGAAAAAACTAAAGAGGCTATGTGTACAAATCCTGTCCTGGGGACACTTGACTTCACAAAAACCTTCATTGTAGAGTGTGATGCCTCAATCCATGCCATTGGCGCATTTTTCATGCAAAAGGAAGGCCCCTTTTCTTTGAAAGTAGGGAAATTAAAGGAAAGAACTTACTTAGGCCCATATATGAAAAGGAAATGTTGGTAATACTACACACAATTAAGAAATGGAATCCATACGTAATATGAGGACACTTGAAAGTAAAAATATATCATGATATTATGAAGTACTCCTTGGAAAAAATAATAATTTTAGAAGAGCAATAAAAATAGGTTACAAATATGTTGGTTTATGACATTGAGATTATCTAAAAAAGGGAAAAAAAATTAATGTGGCAGATGCACTCTCAAGGAAAGAGGAAGACTTAAAGGGTTTAATATGTGTTATTTCCATTCCACAATATAATTAGGTGGAAGAAGCAAAGATAGAATGTAAGAAAGACGAGAGGGTACGTAATATAATTCAAAACTACAGGAGGAACCTAATGTAATAGAAAATTTTAAGTGGAAGAAGGATTTGTTATGTTATCAATATCACTTATACTTATGTAACAATTCCTAACTCAAATAGAATGTGTTTTTGGAATTGTGCATTTATCCTATATGAGGACATTCAGGGTCTTTGAATACAGGAAATATGATCAAGAAATACCTTTTTTAGGAAGGTCTTAAATCAGATGTGAAAATTTTCCAAAAAAAAAATCTTGAATGTGTAGTATGCCAAAAAATTAAAGGAGAGATAATCAATACCCCAGGGATCCTACAACCATTAGTCATACCAACTCAGCATTGGGAAGACGTTTTGATGGATTTTAATACAGGTTTACCCAAATATGAAGGAAAGGATTTCATTATGGTAGTGGTAGATCAAATGAAAAATTATGCTCATTTTTCCCTATTTCTCATCCTTTAAAGCAAGTGTAATGGTAGAAGAATTCATGGAAATAGTCCAAAATATACGTGGACTAAAGATCAAATTTTCATTGGAAATTTTTGAACTTAATTATTTTCTTATTTGGGTACTCATTTTGATCAAAAATCATCTTACCATCCTCAATCTCATGAGAAATTTTTTATTTTGAATAATTGTTTAGAGGTATATCTATGTTTCTTTGCATATTATAAACACACATAGTTGGTCAATTGGTTGCCCTTTAAAAAATGGTGGTACAACACATCCTACTATACCTCATCAAAAATGTCACAATTTATGACACCTTATGGATATCATCCTCAATCCATCATGTTACCCTCGAGAGGGACTATAAAGGCTTAAATAGTAGAGGAGCACATACATCACCAACAATATTTTCTCAAACTATTGAAGGACAACTTGGTTATAGCACAAAATAGGATGAAACAATAAGCAAATTAGCATTGCAGTGAAAAGGAACTTGAAGTTGGGAATTGGGTATTTGTCAAACTAAAACCATATATACAGGTGTTCCTTAAACATAAAATAATAAATATAATTTGGAACCAAGTTTGTATGGTCCATATATGGTATTGTAGTGGATTAGAGGTGTGGCTTACAAATTGAAGTTTCCTCCATATTCAACATGCACATCTAGTCTTCCATGTTTCTTTCTTAAAGAAGAAAATCAATGATTATATCCCAATATAAACCATTTTACCATATATTTATGAAGAAGGGAAAATCATACTAAAACCAAAAAACTCCTAGAAACAAGGATTAAGTAGTTAATAAATTAAGCAATTACTAATTACCTAGTCTTCGATGCAAGGTTCATAACATGGATTTCTTATTAATTGTCACATTATAACATGTAACCAATGAAGCAATTATAATCATAAAATTATCATCTCATAGAAAATAATACACATGCCAACTCTTGGCATCATTATCACAACACCCTAAGTAGTGTCACACCACATGTTCATGCATATAATCACAAATAAAATCAACAAATATTAATCAAGACATAACATTATATAAACATAAATAAAATTCATTAGCTTGTATAAATAATGAATACAACTATTACATTTAACAAAATAACACAATTAAACACCCCTCTAAGATATGTTTTGATAATGTTTATTAGTCTAGGCTAGATCATGAATACTATGAGTGTCATGTTCGCATCAAGATACCAATTTCTTTTTTATATTCATTTACTCTTCATTCAACCATAAAGTTGAAAAATTATGGTGTAGGGATATTCACCCGATTAGCATGGTCAGGTATTCACATATTTTTCTTATTTAAATATACCATTATACTTTAAAGTAAACCTCATAATCTAGTGCTTTAATCTTTAGTCATGATTTTTTTCCTAGCTAGGGAAATTTGGTGAAATTAAATTATAAGATATTATTGTCCTTACTAGATATTACACATTATTTTGTCGCACTAATGAAAAATGATGTTGTACCAATATCCTTCACTATCTGAAGCATAATTTCCATCAATACCAGAAGAATATGGAAGAAAATCCTTACTCGGGAAGATAATAATATTATGAAAATACCTTTAAAAACCCTAATTTTAAAGGGTGTCATAGGTGGGATCGTATATATCTGTGATGTTACTAGGTTGTCGCACTATGTATAACTCCTAACTTACGACACTATCATGCTTTTACTATTCATAGGGTGCAACATTATTTTAACAAAGGTAAAAATAAAAACAATATGAGAAGCTTCTATTCTAGAAGCCTCGTGGATGGAATCTTCTCTGATCTGTTTGGATCTGGCTCTACCTCCCTACCTTTTTGGATCTTAACCCCCATGCCTTATCTCCAACTATCACCTCCAAATCCTACAAATATAACCATCTCCCATTGAGATGACTAGACAAAAAATTTCAATAAGCTTGGTGAAACTTTTCTCAAATTCCCTTCTTTTGACGACCCAAAATTTGAAAGCAAAGCAATCGAATAAAGGACCATCAGAAATATACCTACAACATCAAGGCCAGGTTGTAAAATTTTTTTCATTATTATACAAATACACAAGTATTTCCCAGAAATCATTGTTTAAGTGTTGAAAATTTTTATTATTTGCTTCCTTGATTGCTCATATAGGTTACATCATATTATCTTTGAATCATTGGTGCATTGATGGGTTTTTTGTTTTTGTTGCTTGCAGGTTTTCACATCGAAGCATAGATGACAAAGATCCATAATTACAAAAAACCAATGATGGAAAACATCAGGAAAAAGGTATCTGGATGCCAGATATAGGGACATCGTCCTTGTTCACAAGGGGGATTTATCTACCCGAAAACATTTGCAGCAATACTGGGGAATGATCTCATTCTTTAGATTCATTATAGTTGTTTGAGTCCTTGTTTTCTTAAGTTTCCATGCTTTTTGAATCTCTGGATTTCCATATCTGACTCACATACCTTGGATCATTTTTAGATCTTGAAAACATTTCGATGTTCTCTTGTTTTTTCCACATTGTCGCACTTTTATTTTAGAACCAGAGTGACATTTTCCCACCTAGCAAGATTAATACCTACGACATTATGTAACTATCGGACTGTAATATAGTTGTATTTTGTGACACTATTAGAAAAGTCAAAATTTTCTATATTTTTCATGAATTATTCTTTGATTTGTTTTTTATATGTTTTTGAAGTTTTTTATTATTTTTTTACAATTTAAACTTTTCAGATCCATTCTTTTTGTGTGCTTTTCCACCCTTTTGTTTAAGTGTGTTTTGGAAGAAAAAATTGCATTTGAGTTTTTTTAGTGCATTTGAAAAGCAAACAAAAAAAGAAAAATATTGCATTTTAGTTTCAGGGTGGAGTATTTTTTAGCTCAAGTTTTTAAGTAAAGTAAGTTTCATTTAAAAAAAAAAAAATCCCCCTCACAGCTGAGGGGGGGTGCTAGGAATTGTGTATCCTATGGTTTCTTTGATTTGCATTCAAAGAATATTTCATGTTTCTTACACTGAATGTTTCACTTGTTGCTTTGCTTAAATCCTCTTACTCCTTACCATAGCTAGAATTCATCAAATTAAAATGTTGCATATCATTTCGTTCCATTAGATATTTTGGGTCGTGTAAAAACATCACTTTTGTTCAATTCATATCATTATTGAGTAAAAAACATCCTAAAATTAACACTTATTAAAATTGATTTGACATTAGATTAGGTTTAGGGCCTTGGAATAGGTGATGAGTCTAAACTATCCAAGGCAACAAAATAAACCTAGAATCTTGAGTTAGGGAGTGAAATGCATTTACTACATCAAGTTTCTGGGAAGCCCCTCTTACACAGGCATTAACCACAAGGCCACATTAGGCCTAGTGTGGTAAGCTATCCTGCTTCGTTGGTTTCAATGGCATTGATTTTCACGTATTACAAATGGTGTTGTAAAACACATAGGGATCACTTGGGAGGACTACCCTCGTTTTGAGGAACCTCTCAGGGGGATTTCGGGTTTATTACCATGCCCTTGCACACACATTTGATTGACAATTTTCAACCCAAACTATGTTCTTGTATGCAGTTATCTTAGTGACCATAATCCTAGGGATAATACACAAGGTGACAATTATCGGAAATTCATTACTATACTTGGAAAAAACATTTGTCAAACTCACTCAGGTCTTCCTAGAGCATGCTCCACTTTTTAGTGAGGGTACTTGCATCAAGCTTGTACCGTTAAGTAGGTCTCCATCGTAATTAGTTCCAACCACTCTCTCTTTAGCCACATTTCATATTGATCTCATGATGTTGGACTTCATCACCGACTAGTGTGCTCATTGTGGGAAGTTTTGTATATTTGCTTCCTTAGATTTGATAGTGTGTGTTGTTTTTTTTCCTATTTAGTAAAGCTTAGGTTGAGTCTGACAGTAACAATTCTTGAGCCTTCCAATAAAAGAACCCCTTTTAATGGGGATCTTGTTATATTTCCTTACATTGGAAATATTGGTCCTCCTTATATGGTTATGTTGTGTAACGGCCTTCACGAAAATTCCATGTAATAAAAGTTAGAAATAATAAATGGGACACTTATTCCAAGTTGAATTTTGGTCAAAACATCCTAGTGAGTGTTCATTTCGGTTAATATGGCTAAGGAAACTGGAAAAGGAAATGGAAAAGTCTTTGGAGAGGCAAAATGACATTTTTGGAACATTTATTTATTAGAATAATGGAAATTAGGAGAAAGGGGAGGTGAAAGGTCACAGGTTGCATGTGAGGAGGAAAATGAAGGAAAATAATGTAAAATGAAGAAAATAGAGGCCTCATCAATAAAAAGGATTTTGAGGATCAGTTGGTACCTTTTGTCAGTTCATTTTTGCAGCTTTCTCATTATTCTCACCCTCTCTCTCTCTTGGACACTTAGAGTTTTCTTGGAGCACTTTGGCATTGGATCAAGAAAGGAAAAGAAGGGAAGAGGAAGGAAGGAGAAAGAAAGGAAGAGTAGGATCAAGAAACTATAGCAGGATTATTTGCAGGTATTGATTTGCATGTGTCATTTCCCTATTATAGTTGGCATGCATGGTATTGTATGTGGTTCTTTTTTTTCATTCCATGGGTTTTCTCAGGTGCGACAATGTTTTCAGCCTAGCCTTGCCATTTCCGGATAGCCATCGTGTGGTGGAGTTATCACGTTTTGGTTTAGTTGGATTTCCGAATGGATTCGAAGTTGATTGAGGTGGATCTCCAAAATGATGTAACACATTTCCTAGTAACCCCTGAACTAGATTGTGGGTTGCAGTAACTCGGATAGTGTGTTGCCTCGGTTTAGGGCCTAGTGATCTGGTGTGGATTGCGATAAATCTTGAGAGGTGGGTACTCTCCATCAGGCCTAGGAATATTGGGTTGGGATATATGGTAAATCTTGGAGAATATGCCTCAGTTTAGGCCCTATTATTCCCTATATCAGACTATGGATTGTTGTAAATCCTGAGAGACTAGGAGACAGGAAAATTCCTCACGGTGTAGGTGGAGAAATCTGGTGGCATCCATGTTTTTTTTGGCCTAGTGATCAGGTCGAGATCATGGTAAATCTTGTTATGACATGTTAATTGTTTTGGCCTAGGGATCTAGTGTGGATTATGGTAAATCCTGGTTTCTATTGATGAGGGTGAGGTGGTTTAACCTCGACATTCCTTGGTTGGTTCTTTTGGTTTGAGTCCCACATCCATGCTTGGAATATGGCATGGGGGTGATTGGATGAAGAGAGAATTGGATCATCTAATCTATGGTAGGGTGGAACGTGGTAGTCCCATCTCCAGTTGGTTTTTACATTCATTAATGAGAATTTCATTTCCTTGGTACTTTATGTGTAAATGTACTAGTTTATATGTGGATTCTATGGTTGTTGTATCCTTGATATTTCTATTTTTACTATGTTGGTTATAAGCAAGTATTATGACAGTGATCATGTATTACTCCCCTCGTGTTTTTATTTGCAAATGAATAAACAATGTATCTATGACCTAATAGATGATACTACAACTCATGATGTAAGGAAACAATGCTTCTTAGTGATTCTCATATAAGTATGACACCTATATGCTCAAATCTGTTATTTAAACATGTAGATTACATTGATGCCAAGTGTTTGATAGAATGTCAGTCCCGGTTGGGGATGGTAAAGCCTAGTTTTGGTGTTATTTTTTGGTTTTTTATTCTTTTCCTCATGTGTTTAATGGATTCTAGAAGTTACAACAGGTTATGGGCAGTGGCCAGAAATCTAGGCTTGAAAAGTGACTTAAATCTTGCAAACTCTGGCACAATTTTGTTGGAAATAGTCCTTAGACATAGGCATGCAAGCTTGTGCATGCGTCCAGAGCCTCCCAAACATAAGCATGCAGACTTGTGCATGTGTCTAGAGCTTAAGTGGGTTAAAAAATCATTAGGAGCCAAGGGAGGGATACCTAAGTGGTTGGCTTTACTCTTGGGAGTTTTGTTGTTGATGTCGAAGGTTTGTATGATGTGTTTCCATCGGTTCCACTTCTTTAATGTAATCTAGGAGGTCGAATCTAATTATAGTAGCCTCTCATCATCCGTTTACCCTAGTTTTTTGGTTACTTGGGTAGATGTGGGATGAGGGTGTTACAGAGTGATATCAGAGCATGGTTCACCCCTTTGACTGGATGGACTGTGTGTTGGTCATGCATTCATGTCAATTTCATGTGTGTTAATCATCCTTGTTTCCTATATGCTTCTTGCATATGCATGGCATCTGTCATGGTTGTAGTGATGTCTACATGTGAAAGAGGATTTTTTTGTTGTGAAGTGTGTCATCATGAGTGTATAATTGGCTATGCATTGCAATGTGTTTTTCATGCATACATTTTGATTTCGTATGTGTTCCATATGGTTATGTTCTATGTGCTTGTTTCATATGTGTTGGGGTTCCCATGTTTTGGCCAGATTGGCAAGACCAAAAGATGAGACAACATCAAAACACTTTCAGACCTTAGGATCTAGCCCTCCTGGATCCAGAGAGGGATCTCTCTATGAAATTTCAAAGGTGTATGACTTTAAAGCTCAGTGTTTAAAATGTTAGCTAGTTATAGGCACAAGGGTCGTTTGTTTGATTTGTTTTGATTTGGTTGTTGGGAATCAAGAATGAAGGTTTCAATATAAGACAAGGCTAGGAAAAGAAGATTTTAGGCAAAGAGAGATAAATTCAGATAGTATTCAAGACCATTGGGCAATGGAGTCAAGAAAGGATTTGCTTGCTAATCAATAGGCAGGCTTTCAATTGGGCTAGTCATCTAAAACGTTGGATCTCAAAGATGACAGTGTGAGATGGAATGATAAGAGAGGAGGAACAGTAAAGGTTTAGAACACAAAGTTAAAGACCAGCTGGTCACACAAGGATCCTAGTGGACAGGGCTAACTCTAATCCCCAGTGTTCCCAAATCTTCCAGCTAAATCCTTAACAAGAAACATCTAAGAGCAAATACATTTAATTCATACATCAGAGAGCAGGCAACAACATCCACTACACTGGTTAAATTAACTGAAATCAATTCTTAGATAACACATTTCAGAAGAAAAACATTAATGGCAAGGAGAGCAGAAACATAGGGTACCTAACAAGGGTAAATCCTATGCCAATATTCTGATGCAAGCCAGTAGAAACGAAATGAAATGAATTAAACACAGAGATAGGAAAACATTACTGCCGCTTTAGATCAGGATCCAAAAAAATGTGCTTGTCATATTGAATAGCAATACCAGTCAAGTACAACAATGCCAATAGCCGAATACTCAGTCTGAAGTCATATTCCTCAGCCTATCTTACAACTTTACACAGAGACTGTGTCTCAAAATAAACTACTTGCAATTCTCTGCTTTCTGATCAACAACCTTTACAATGAGTTTCTTCATGAATTTATAGCTCCAAAGGAGCAGAGAAGGTAGGTGAAGAACTAAATGCAGCATTAAAAACTTCAGACGAGGTAGAAGGCCAAAACCCACTCTGTATAAATTATGTACATTTATCTCTGGCACTCTTTTGGGCGAACGAATGATCTTCTTTAGGCTTCCAATTACTATGATATTGACCCTGATGTACACTGGCCTGCAGGACTCTGTGATACTTCTGGTGACTTAAAAAAAGGTCAAACAGCGATGCTAGGGTCTCCATACTGTGACACCAATGCTTCTGATAGTATCTGGATTGTTGCCAGGGCAGAAAATCTTCTAGAAAATGGCATAGAATAAAGAACGCATGGGTGCTTCGTCCTTTCTTAGGGAAAAACATTATGCTGATGTAGAAAACCTGATACACTGATTTCTTCGTGTTGTACCTTCTGCGTGATCCATGGGTCTTCAATCTAATGCTTTACCTTTAAAACTCTGAACATAAGGCTTAAATGTCTTCATTTGCGTGCCTTAAGCTCTCTGCTGCTTAATTTAAATCTTTGTCTTTAGAATATGCGCTTTAATGGCGCCGAAGAGGTTTTGCAGAATCTAAACCCTGTTTCTTTAATGGCAGTCATGTCATAACACTCTCCAGGCTTTTCTCCATAATATGATCTCTGTGCACGCTCTTCCCTGCATTTTCTATCGCTGTGACAGAAACCCTGAATCATGGCGGCCATTTACTGTTGGTAACCCTGCAAAACACGAAAACCTGTTACAAAAAACATGTACGGGGGTGGGATGATGCGGACGACTGTGAGGATGATAGTGGGACAGTGGAGAAATGGTGAAAAGGTGCAGAGGAATGGTGGAGAAATGCTCTGGTGAAGGTTGGTGAAAAACAGTGGAAGGTGTTGAGGTAGACGTTTAACGTAAAAAACATTAAAATTTAATCTTTGAATGGATTATAAAGGGGACGGGCGAGAAAAAAGATGAAGATACTTGGACGAATGACGTGGCGGGCCCGGGTCAACGGTGGACGTGTGATTGAATCTGGACCGTCTGATCTCGACGAAGATCAATGGTGAAAAATGCATCGAAGGGCGATGGACAGTGGGCTATGGGCTATCGCGTGCGCAGCTTTATGGATCGATCACCATTGGATGGAGGGCCCTGGATCAGACGGCTGATATGCATATCGCTGCGCGTCCACGGACGAACTTTAATGTGCGATGGGAGGGTGGTTTTCCAGCCGTACCGGTGCCACGCGTCGGAAGCTGTATGGAATCACTCCGCAATCAGAAAATACCGCCCCTCGCCCGAAGGCGGTGCGATAGAAACCAGGTGGTTTATGTACAGTGTTTGCGGTGGGGACCACCGAGACGGATGTACTGCGGACCGTTGATCTGCGGTTATATGAACAGCGATGGCATGATTGGGGTGATGAATGGCGTAGACCACGGGCGCTGCAGAGTTAACACGGACCGTCCGATCTACGCTGATCGACGGTTGATATTGCCTCCGATACCAATTGAGATAAGCACCCTTTTGGTTAGCGTCTGGTTTCGACACCCAGGTCACACAGTGGAAGAAAAGCCGAGAGTCTGGCCGAAAGGTGCTAGCCCTATTATAATGTTGAAAGTGGGTTTTTAATCCATTTTGGTGCATTTTAAAGCCAAAGGAGGGTAGCAATAGCGAACAAAGGTGAGAATTCGGCTAGACAAAGGGTGAAGGTGGGTTTTCAAGGGGATTTGGGGAGATTAAGGGGATTTTGACAAAGGGAATAAGAGGTGAAAGGGACACTTTGCAGGGATATAGGGGATAAATATAGACCTTTTTGAGCACAATTTCTGCAAACAATGAGACCTTATAAAGGGATTCAACAAAGGGAAATTTATCAAAGGCAAAGGCACAGGAGACTTCAGGATGATGTGTCTTCAGGGGAGAGTCATTCCTTGAAGGCTCAAAAAACAATTTAGCCCCCTACTTTGCTTTGTCAAAAATTTATAGGGGGGCTAACAATATGCATGGCTTTGGTCATTGTTGCATTAATTTGTGTCTCCATGTGGAATTTGATGGTGTTTGTTGTTGGATGTGATCGTCATGAGTGCATGTCGGTTATGCATTTTTTATGCATTTCAGTGTCTATATGAGGTTATGTATGCATTTTCATGGTTATGGTTATTGTCAATGATGCCATTATATGCAATTAGGTCATCATGATGTTTTCAATATGTTATGATTCTTATGTGTTGGTTGAAATAGAGCAGGAGATGCATATCATCAAGTGAAGTTGCAACACTATAATTTGGATACGATCATATCGTCATACAAGTATCATATGTTTTGTATGAAAGTTTTTTATTCAATGGATTATTATATGCATTAGGGTTATTTACATTTTTTTTCATTTTATAGTTGTTGTGGTTACATGCATGGTAGATGTTAGTGAATCAATGTGGTCATATGCACATGTGTCGAATAGTCATGAATGATAGTAATGTATTGCTTTTTTCATTGTTGTTGTTGTATGTTATATGTTATATGTTATTGATAAGTATTTCATATGTTAACTTGTTGATAGTTACATGATATTTAACTTGAAGATTATAGTATATGTTGTTGATGATTATGTTATGTGTTAACTCGTTGTTGTTATATGTTATTTATCTTGATGATTAGGGTTATGGCATTAATATCTTGATGTTATATGTATCATTTTGATCTGGATCGACCTATGCAAATGGTTACGGTTATGACATTCAAGTATGACATGATATATTTGTGATATTATGTTGTACTAATCTAGACTAACTATGTAGATGTGATTGTTATGCATGAATGACAATTGTTTATGAGTTTATAATGTGAATAGGTTAGTTATTTACTATTATGGGTACCATGACCTTATTTGTGTTTGAGTTGATGTGTTGTGAATCTATATCATGCTAAACTAGGTTGATCATGCAGACAAGATAACCTCCCCTAATATACATTGAGATATGAGTTTGTTTATGTCATCTACTTGGTGCTTGAATGTTGGATGGCGTCTTTAATTTGGTGGTTGAGTGTTTGGTGTCTATTATGTTGCCTACCTTTTGTCTGAATGTTTGATTACTTGCATGATATGAGTATGTGTCTGTAGTATTGTATGAAGGAATGATATTTTTTTATGGTGGTTGTACTAGCATGATATGTGATGAGATAGTTGATATGTACTTGAGTGTAAGTAGGTGATAGTTGTAGAAGTATGTATTATGACTGATGATTGTGAGGGTGATGTGAAAATACATAATATACGCAATTGTAGCAAGGTAAATGGTAAAATAAAGGAATTTGGTAATAATTCCTTTGGCTATGTTTGGATACCCTAATTCCAAACAAATGAGTGCTTTGTGTATAGGAAGTCTTGTTAAACCTAATATTGTCTGACATTATGTCGATATGTGTTATATTCCTGAACATGTATTTGACAGGTATAACAACTATTTTAAGTTTAATGTTGGATTTCTCAAGGGAATTGGAGTCCCTTGAGAGATGGCAAGGAAGTGTTCAGTCACAAGGCAGTGTCCTTGGCACAACAAGGTAATATAACGTGTATATTGTTATATCTATTTATGCTCTGACAGTTGTGTGGTTATGGAAGTGTAATGCAAGGGATTGCATGGAAAAAGAAACTTCCATGAAATATTTGAAAAGACTCGGGTTGAGCTTTCCCCTGGAAGCTTTGGGAACCCATGGGGATTGATTCATGGTGTTTATAGCCAGTCTTGTGATTTTGGTCTCTCGTGGTTTGTTGCACTTAGTTTTCAGATTTTTTTATGTGTAGTGTATGGCCATACCACTTTGTTTTGATGTCATATTTCTTTTGGTTTTTCATGGTCTTTCTCTTGTTTTCTCTTGTTCTTTCCCTTTATGTTTTGTCTCAGGAATTGGTTGGGAAAGAATAAATTTAATGGAGTATGGGGAGATATTTTTGGTACCCAATAAGTAATGTAAGAACCAGATGAAGCTTGGGGCATGAGTAAAGGGAAATAGAAAGTAAGAATATGATAGTCGGTTGGATTGGTTGGGTCCATTGTGGTAAATGGATGGTGGTAGTATAGACATGAGAAAGGTAACAGAAAGTGGATATATGGTGTTAAATGCCTTGGCTATGTTGGAAACTATTTTTTTCAACATTGTGCATGGATAAAGGAAGATCTCTTAAAATAGAATTTATGATATCTAGCCATCATGTTATGATCATGATTATGTTCATGTTTATATGTGTATACATGTATGTATGTATGCATGTCATTTTCTAACAAGATCATGACATTTTTATGCTAATGATTATATATATGTATGTATCTATGTATATATGTCATTGTATGACAAGGTTTTCAAGGATCGTTCTTGTGGAGGAATTATTTCTTGTGCAGGTGAATGGCATGAAGAGGTTCTTGGTCTTATGAGGAATCAAGTGGGAAGAGTAACCCTGACATTAATACAAGGTCAGTATCATGTGGGTATGAATTGATATTATGTGTTTATATTATGCCTATGTTTTGGACATGTAATGTTGAGGGGTACATCAGTGAATTGAAAGTAGTGTGATCTACAGCATGTGAGGATAAGCTTGATAGTGGAAATACTCTAGAAGCAAGGTTCCTTGTGGGGTGAGTGTGTGTTCTATGGATGTATAGTACTATTGTTGTGTATATGTTGTGCATGTTGTATATTCAGTACATGTAACATATGTAGTATTTTGTACATGTTATGTTGTATGTATGCTGTATATATGGAGTTGTGTGTATATTGCATATTTATTGCTAGGTACATATGGTGCTATATACATGTTGGATGTGCGGTGCTATGTACATACCATACTATGCGCATGTTGGATATGAAGTGTTGTGTGCCTATGGTTTTGTGCGCATGTTTAATATCCAGTGTTGTGTACATATGGTGCTATGTACATGTTGTATATGTAGTTCTATCTACTTATGGTGTTGTGTGTGTTTTGTACATATGGTGTTGTGTGCATGATTATACATGTGGTGTTGTGTGCATGTGGTGTTGTGTACATGTTGTACATGTGGTGCTATGTGCATGTGGTGTCAGGTACATGTTGTGCATGTGGCATCATGTACATGTGGTATCACGTACATGTTGTTCATGTGGTGTTGTGTACATGTGGTATTCTATACACATTGTACAGGTGGTGCGGTGTACATTTGGCGTTATGTACACGTTGTGCAGGTGGTGCCATGTGCAAGTGATTTGTGCACATGTTGTGAAATTAGTGTCATGTACAGGTGGTATTGTGTACATTTTGTGCACATGGTACTGGTATACATGTGGTATTGGTTACATGTCGTACATGTTATGTTGTGGGCATGTGGTACTATGTATGTGCATCATGTAGTCATGGTATTGCGAAATGTGTATTCGTTGTGTTGTACTTTGTGTACATATATGTATATGTATATGTGTTGTGTTGTGTTGTACATTGGATATAGGTGTATGTGGTGTATTGTATTTTACACCAGGTGTAGTTGTATGTGTTGTATGCTGGTGTAGGTGTATGTATTGTGTTGTATTGTACATCGGGTGTAGGTGTATGTGGTATATGTCGGTGTGGGTGTATGTATTGTGTGGTGTGGTATGCCCTGTGTGGATGTATGTGTTGTGATGTACATTGTGTGCATGGGTACATGATTGAAGGGAAGCAAAGGCATTGGGTTTTTTTTAGGTGTGGCAACTGATCCGGTGTACATACAGAAAGGACCAGTTAAAGAATAAGTATCAACATTTGATTTCAGTTTTATTATGCATGTGATCTATGATTCCAACTTATGATGGTTACATGTGATTTACGATTATGGTTTATGGTGATTTTGTGTGATTCATTATTTTAATTCATGATGGTTGTGTTTTAATTTAACCAAATGTGACATGTTTATACATGATGATTTGATCAAACAATTAAATTGACTTGTGTGACAGGAAGTGAACAGGATTGCAAGTGTACCTTTTTGACGAGCCACAAATGAGGTATGATTTCAAGATATTTAAATTTATTTTGAATCTAATGGAAATTATGTGCTTGGTACATGAAAGCTTGCAACACCCGGTTGGGTGGTTGAAACCAACTATAAGAACTAGCAGTGTCAGCAAAAGGAATTGGAGCATGTAGTAGTATGTTGGTAAAATACTTCAGGAGCAAGGCCTTTGTGATACAATAGTACCCAATAGTGTCCATGGATTGTCGTGAGCATGTTATGACCAGTATGATGGTTGAGGCAGGTATATGTCTTAGTTTTTGTATCTTCTGATGCAAGGAAGCCTTGTTAAGGGATGGATTGCTCAGGATAGGGTATGTCGGGGAGCTTGGAAGGTGAGTGACTACATGGAAGGGGATGACCAGATTGCTCGAGGGATTGTGTATCAAAGAAGGGAAGTTTAGGATGGATTTTTTTTTGTTATTATTATTTCCAAATGGAATCATATGCACATTGGGAGTGTGCCTTGGAACAATGAGCTAGTAACTATTCACTAAGGGTATAGTAGCGCAGGATTGTAGCGCTAGACATTGTATGCAGCTTTGACTTTAGCATAGGATTATGTCTTTCTTGGGAAGGAATTAAATCCTACTATTACTTTGAGGGTTGAGGTGTGAGCCGCTGGTTCCCTTGTTGTTGATATGAGCATTGTATCCTTTTATTTGTTGGTTGAGAAAATGTGCATATTTTTATATCATTGTAAATATTGTATTGAGATGGATTTATAAAGCTCCATAGATAGTATCGTTGTATATATGCATGGCATTGTAAATACTGTAATGATATGTGTTATAAATGTACATAGGCAGTTTGTTTTATTTTCAGCGGGTTGCTGGTTTGTAGGTGTCATTTAACACCAAGTACTGTGTTCCCCCAAGGGGATGGTTTTGTAACAACCCTCGTGAAAATTCCATGTAATAAAAGCTAAAAATAATAACCACGGATGATTGGACACTTATTCCAAGCTTAACGTTGGTAAAAACATCCTAGTAGGTGTCTATTTCGGTTAATATGGCTAAGTAAATTAGCACAGAAAATATCAAAGGCTTTGGAGTGGAAAAATGACATTTTTGGCACATTTATTTATGAAAATAATGAAAATTGGGAGAAAAGGGAGGTGAAACGTTAGAGGTTTCATGTGAGGAGGAAAATGAAGGAAAATGATGGAAAATTACAGGCCAGAGGCCTTCACCAGCCAAAAGCACCAGAGCTGAGCACTTTGGCATTGGATCAAGAAAGGAAAACAAGGCAAGATGAATGAAGGAGAAAACATGGAAGAGTAGGATCATTCAACTACAACATGATTCTTTGAAATTATTGATTTTCATGTGCGATTTCCTTGCTAGATTTGGTATGCATGGTATTCCATGTGGTTATTTTATGTTATAGCATGCGTTTTTCTAGGTGTGACAGTGTTTTTAGCCTACCCTTGCCATCACCAAATAGCCATGGTGTGGTGGAGTTCTCATGTTTTGATTGAGCTCAATTTTTGGATGGATTCGAAGCTGAGTGAGGTGGATCTCTAAAATGATATAACACATGGCCTAGTAACCTCTGAACCTCATTTTGGGTTGCGGTAAAGCTAGATGGTCTGTTGCCTCGGTTAGGGCCTATTGATTCGGTGTGTATTATGATAAATCTTGAGAGGTGGGTTCTTTCCATCAAGCCTAGGAATCCCAAGTTGGGATATACGGTAAATCCTAAAGAGTGTGTCTTGGTTTAGGGCATATTAATCCCTAGGTCAAAATGTGCATTGCAATAAAGCTTGAGACACTAGGAGATAATAAAATTCCTCACAATGTAGGTAGATAAATCCATGGAATCCATGTTTTTTTTGGCCTAGTGATTGGGTGGAGATCATGATAAATTGTGTTATGACATGTTCACTATTTTGGCCTAGTGATCCGATGTGGATTACGATAAAGAATGATTTCTATTGATGAAGGTGAGGTGGTTTAGCCTTGGGATGCCCTGGTTGGTTCTTTCGGTTTGAGTCCCACATTCATGCACAGGATATGGCATGGAGGTGTTTAGTTGAAGAGAGAATTGGCTTAGCCAATCTATGGTCAAGTGGAACCTGGTAGTCCCATCTACGGTTGGTTTTTACATTCATTAATGAGAAGTTCATTTCCTTTGTATTTTTTGTGTAAATGTATTATTTTATATGTGGATTATATGGTTATTGTATCCTTGATATTTTTGTTGTTATTATGTTGGTTATAAGCATGTCTTATGACAATGATGATGTATGGCTCTCCTCATGTTTTTATTTGTAAATGAAAAAGAAATCTATCTATGACCTAATAGATGATATTGCAGTTAATGATGTAAGGGAACAATGCTTCTTAGTGATTCTCAGATAAGTATGAGACCTCTATGCTAAGATTTTTTATTTAAACCTGTAGATTGCATTAATGCCAAGTGTTTGACAGAATGTCAGTCCCAGTTGGGGATGGTCAGGCCTAGTCATAAAGTTAGCTTTTGGTTTATTATTCTTGTCCACATGTGTTTAATGGATTCTGGAAGTTACAACAAGTTATGGGCAATGGCTATAAATATGGGCTTGAAAAATGCCTTAAATCCCACAAAATATGGCATAGGTCTGCTGGAAATATTCCCTGGAAGCAGGCATGCAGACTTGTGCATGCGTCCAGAGCCTCCCAGACATAGGCATGTAGGTTTGTGCATGTGTCCAAATCTTAAGTAGCTTAAAATTAACTCAGTGGGACTGAGTGGAAGGATACCTGAGTGGTTGGGTTAGCTCATGGGAGTTCTATTGTTGATGTGGAAGGTCTTTATGATGTGTTTTCATCAGTTCCACTTCCTTAAGGTCATTTAGGAGTTCAAATATGATAATAGTAGCCTCTCGTCAGATGTTTACCCTGGTTTTCCGGTTACTTGGGTAGATGTGGGATGAGGGTGTTACACATTTTCCCTTCCTAGATTCATGATAGGTTTACTAGTATGGTTGTTTTCAACTTCGTTGGTTTCAAACACCCATGTTTCTCCTCAACCAATATCTCCACCTCAACAAAACCAAGCTCATCTTGACCCTTTTCCTTCTTCATCCATTGTGTTATTCCCTTTCTTATTCCTTGCCTGGTTAAAGTCTTGATGCTAGTATCCAAGAAGCTAAGAAGAAGAAGAAAAGGAAGAATAAGAAGAAGCAAACTAAGAAAGAAGGCAACCAACCAACCATTTTTTTTAGTGTTGATAATGTTGAGAAACCTTCCAACATACATTGCAAGCCAAAATTACCTTGCAATACTTATGAGGGTGACCACCTTCTTAATTATTGTCCTGGTATTCCCAAAGTATTAGAATTTTGGTCTAGGGAGTCTCATCAACTTTTTTTTGGTCCATCAACTAGTGATTATAAGGTTCCATAGAAAAAGGGTAAAGTTGGGTTTCCTTGTAGGTTATGTGAAATGGATTCATCGAACTCACCTTTTCCCTTATATGGATAAAGCCTAAAAATTGTTGGAAAACCCTATTGTTTCTCAGTAGCAACATCTGAGTGGTTATTATAAGTTCTCTCCCAACCCACCCTCATTTGATGAAGTGGTCAATCTGACTCCATCGTTGGTCGATCCCACTCGTCCCTTGAAGAGTGAAGTTGAAGTGGTCAATCCAATTTTCTCATTGGTTGATTAAGAGTGAAGTTGATATCGCTCACACTTCTCTTGTCACTTCAATATCCACCATGCAGGGAGGTATTTATCCCATTCCCACAAAACCCCATCCAAATACTAATTTTATTTCCTTCAATTGGAAATATTGAAAAAAACTTCTCTCTCTTCTTGCATTCATTTCCAAATCATTTTGTAGGCTTGTGATAAGAGTATATATTGAAACTATTATAGACGAAAGTTCTTATGTTAGAATTATATCCTTGAATTCCTAGCAAACTATAGGTTCCCCTCAACTTGTGTCCACTACTCATAAAGTGTTGGCTTTTAAAAAAATATCCAGTGAACCTTTAGGGGTACTTCCTTAGCTTCCCATTACCTTCGAAGGAAAACTTGTCTATATTGATTTTATGGTATTCCAAGGCCCCTTCAATTTCAATTTTATCCTTAAGTAGTACTATTTTTGTGCCAATAAATCTGTTGTGTCCCTACTTTTTCGAGTGATTTATTTCCCTCATAATGGAAACGTTATGACTATTGACCAGCTTTAATTCATTAGTCTTGATATGGCTGCCAACCATATGACCTCCCTGAATTTTCCCTATAGGAAACTGGCATCCCCACCACCACATGTTAATTATGTGGCAACCTGTCCCATGCGTTCACCTATCAATGAAAAATATCATCCCATTATATGCTTTACTTCTTTTGACTTAGATCTGGCAGTTGTCATGTTGAACCCTTCAAAGGGGAAACCAGAGCTTGATTTTCCTACCCCCATTGAGTCCCTTGGCATGTATTCCTTATAGAGAATTTATTTTTTGTCAGATGAACACCTATTTGAAGCCATGAATGAGGTATTTCCTGTGTCAAGCTCATTGAAAAATGAAACAAATCTCCCTCCATAAAGTGTAGGAGGCATGTTCCTTTAGTCATTATTCTGGAATTAAACCACTAACCTATATAGGTCATGATGGGGGAAATGAAATCTATACCAATCATAGGTATTTTTGCTTTCAAACTCACATAAAAATGAAACCATCCTCAAGCATAGTTTTTCTCTATTTCAAGCTTTTGTAAAAGTGAAATCTAACCCAAGCATAGTCATTTTTGGTTTCAAGCTCACATAAAAATCAAACCAAACTTCAAGCATAGTTTTTCTTTATTTCAAGCTTGTGTAAAAATGGAACATATCCTAAGCTTATTTTTGGCCTTGTTTTCATGCTTGTTAAACAATGAAAACCATGAACCCCTTATGTTATATTTTCATGTTTGTTAAATCTATGTGAAAATGTTGAGTCTACTTTGGTCTTATTTTCATGACTCGTTAAACTCATGAAAATATTAAGCTTCTTTTACCCATATTTTCATGCTCATAAAACCTATATGAAAATAGCAAGTTATTCTAACTTTTTCTTCCCATTAATTAAATTGAATATTGGCAAGTGGTCTTTTTTCCATTCTCAATCTTGGTAAACTATGAGAAGGTTGTGAGCATCCTTTTATCCTTTTTTCAAGCTCGCAAAAACTATATGAAAAAGAAACTCTTTGGAGTCTCCTTTAAGCTCTTTTCAAAATATCTAAACATGAAATTTTTCTCGAATGAAATTTTTTCCTTTCATGATCATTAAAAGAATTATAAAGTGTAGATGTTTGGCATAATTTTATCCCTTTTCCAGACCAAATAGACTAATAAATAAATAAAATATGCCCTAGTCAATCATGGCTATATGAGTTATCAATTATATTATTTTATCCTTTTTCATCCTTTGGAGACTAAATTTACGAAAAAAACACCCTTAGAGTATTCTTTATGTTCTTTTCAAACTACCTAAATATGAAAAATCAATAAGCTTTACTTTCTTTGGGATCGTTAAAATTTTATGTTAAAAGAGTTGAACGAGTTATATTTCGTCATCTTTCCATACTTGTTAAACCTAAAAAAAAGGGTCATCTTGGAGTTTCCTTTTTATTTCTTTTCAAACTCTCTACATATGAAAAGATATCGATTTATGCCTTCATTATACTTGTAAGGCATAACCACTACTTATAAGAAGTAGTGGTGGGACTGAACCACTACTTCTTAGGGTTCATTAAAATTTCTCTAAAGGATGAGCATATAGTTTCGAGCATATTTTATCCTCCTCAAGCTTTCATAAAATAAAGAGGTACTCGCTAGAAATGGTGGGGAAAATTGGGAATCGAATGTATATCTATTCTGTATGGAAGTAAGTCGCTCTTGAACATGACACTATTTCACTCCTTGTGTCAAGGTTGAGAATTCCACTTGTCTCTCGTTGATCATACCATGTTGAAAAATATTATACTTTATTTGTGATCTACTTTTTGAGTCAATATTTCCAATACAATAGTCATGTCGTCTATATGTTAAAGATAATTTTTACCTATTTTTAGTTTTCTAAGCCTTCTATCGCATCATCCTGATATCTTAATTAACCATATTTTACTATCTTTTAAGCCTTCTATCACATTGGCCATTCTTGAGTTAGTCCTAAATCACCTTATTCCTTATTCTACTTCAAATATGTGTGTCTAATTTTTGTCATTGATGGGGGATAAATTAAGTCCCTCCTACGAAAAATCACTTCGTATTTTCTTCAACACATTATCTAGGAATTTAAATTATTCGGTGTGGAGCTTGATTATCTTGTTTATTTTGTATCACAAAGTTGGACCCCTGTACCTTAATGGGGTGGAAACGCCGCCCATAATTGTATGCTTCCTGGGGGGGTCTTGGGGGGGGGCAGGTTTCGGGGGCAGTGCCCCCAAAGCTAAAAACAGATGTAAAATTTCCTTGTAAAAGTATAGTAGTTTCTAGTCAATCTGGTCCGTTCATTAGGTGGATGATCTGACGATAGAAGTTATCTTTAGTTTAGGGTTTTTTTCCCTAGAAGGAAACCCCTCACTTGTATGAGGGTATTGTATTGCGATTGTGTATTGTATGTGTATTCTGAAAGCGAGAAACAGATAGACAAACTGTGGGAGAGAATAGAGGATATTACAACAGATCTGTTGTAGGTTGTGTCTCTTCATTTTGCTGGATAATAAAAAGGAAGGACTAGTTGTTCGGGGTGGACGTAGCCCAAACTGGGTGAACCACGTATATCTGTGTCTCTCTGGTTTTATGTGTTTTGTGTGCTTGTGTTTTCCACATATTTTATGTGTTGCATTCCTCTTTCATATATAATTTTTTAACATGAATTAGAAACCATTCAGTACCTTGGTACTTTCAGTCCCTAATAGACTTTTTTCCTTGCCTTTGACGATATATTTACATCATTTACCTTCAAACAATTTATTTTATGAATTTTTTAATTCAAATCATTTATTCACACTCCATAGAATGCACTTGAGTGTGTTAAGGGACATTTTCATTATTGGTAGTTCCTTTCATGTTTGTTAACAGTTTTCATCATTGACTGGTAATCAAGTGGTCTTTACCATGTTCAACCTCAACACACTGATTCACATGGTTATATTCGTACAATGACTTAATAGATATGAATACCCTATACCTTGTCTACTATGTTCAAATTATGATGGAGCCATTTGAGTATTTATAATGTTTTCATAGATCCAGAGTGTATGTCTAGTCGTTATGTTCATATTGAGTCTTCATAGATCCAGAGTGTATGTCTGGTGGTTATGTTCATATTGAGTCTTCTAGGCATGGATCCATGATGTATGTTGGTGGCCATGACCTTCCTCATTTTACATGGATCTTTGCATGTCCATACCTGTAATTTTCATCACTTGTATTCTAAGTATGGGAATTCCTACCTTAGAGATGATCATATGATATTAATATACCGTAATTCCTTGATTATTGTTGACAAATATATAACTGGTTAATCCTTTTTTTGATGTCTTTGAATTTTAAAGTATGGGAGTCGTCACTCCCTTTCTGATTTCATACTTTATGGGAAATTATGTTACACATTGTTTTTTCATACTCATGAAAAATGATTTTGCACCACTATCCTTCGCTATATGAAGCATAATTTCCATGGATCCCTAAATAATATGGAATAAAATTCTTACAGGAAGATAAGATTGTTATAAAAATACCTTTAAAAACCATAATTTTAAAGTGTGTCATAGGTGGGACTATATTTATCTACAACACTACTAGGTTTTTGCATTGTGTCTAACTCCTAACATGCGACATTGTCGCACTTTTCCTGTTCATTTGTTCATAGTGTGTGACATTGTTTTAACAAAGGCAAAAATAAAAAGAATATGATAAGCTTATATTCTAGAAGCGTCGTGGATGGAATATTCTCCATTTGGTTTGGATCTAAATTGACCCCCCTACCTTTTTTGATTTCAACCTCCATCCCTTATCTCCTACTATCCCCTCGCAAGCCTACAAATAGAACCATCTTCCATTAAGATGACTAGCCAAAAAATATCAAGAAGCTTGGTAAAGCTCTGCTCAAATTCCCATATTTTACTACCCAAATTTTGAAAGCAAGGCATTGGAATGAAGGACAAATGGAAATAAATCTACAACATCATTGCTATTTTGTAACTTTTTCCACAACATTAATACAATTAAATTATTATTTCCCATAAATCATTGTTTAAGTGTTGGAAATGTTTATTATTTGCTTCTCTAATTTTTTATATAGGTTACATAATATTATCTTTGAATCATCGGTGCTTTGAAGTTTTGTTTATTTATGTCACTTGCAGGTTTTCACATCAAAGAATAGAGGATGAAGACCTAAAATTACAACCAACTAATGAGGACAAACATCAGGAAAAAGGTATGGATCTATCCTACTTCCATGTTCATTATTGATTTGGTGTTTGATCAACCTAGGCAAAGTGTACTGCCATTGTTCGTTTTGTTCTACATTTGGGTGTTAGTTCTAGGGAGATATCCCTTGTCTTCAAGGGAGATTTATTCACCAAACACTAGCACACCTTAAATCATCAATATAAAATTTTAAAATCCTAGCCTTCTATATTTGTTCATCATTAACCATGTTTTTTTTATAGCACCTTATACATTTTTCTTATCCATTTCAATATCACTATACCCAACAACATGTAAACACTAAGTTGTCATTGTTAAATTTTTCCATCATACTTAATCCACTTCCACAAAGTGATGGTTAAGCTGTGGTGATTTATCCATTACCTATTAATTATCATTGTTCACCCTAAAAAGGATTAGCTTGTCTCATTATGTTTACAACTCAATACCACTTGATCTCTTTTATCATGGATGCACCCTTATTTAAGTTGGACTATGGATTCTTCCCTTTCAATTTTTGGCTTGTTAAATACTATAATTGGTCTAGAATTTTAAGCACTTGGAACCTCTACTATAAATATCAACCACAAAAAGGTTGTATATGCTTTGTTTGCTTTGGAAGTAACTTCTTTCAATGGAACTGAACAAATTTAATATGTTTATCTATATGTAGTACCAATATACCATAAATCCTCTCATGAAAGAATGAGTAAAACACATTCAAGTACCCCCTATATTGGTTTATTCTCACTTTTATCATTTTGTGCATAATTCTTCCTAAATTATTGTTATAAAATTTCTAGCAACATTCCTTCTTACACTTCAGGCTTGGTGTTTTCTCATTAGTATGCATAGTCTATTACCTTTTCCAAAAGGTAAACCACTTTTAACCTTTATCATTTAAACCCTTTAACCTTTTTCCTAGTCTATGCTTCGGCAGTTGCAAGTTTTTTTAGTTCATAATTTCTTATATTTACACCTTAGTATTATATGGATCATCACTATGACCCTTACTAGGTATCCCTAATCATCATGCATGTTTCTCAATCCACTTAGTCTACATTCTTAAGAGAGGTTTCCATTTGAGAAAGTGACCCCTTTAATTATTGTTACATAAATTTTCCCTATGATTTACTACATTCCATACTTTTCCTAGCACTTCCATGCTATCCATTAAGGGATTAATATGAGCTTTAAATAACTACTCCAATCTTAATAATTTCGTGTTATTTTGATTGAATTACGCACCTTGCTTAGCTATCACTAAGCTTAACTAGCTAGGAGACTATTTCCTTTATGATAAGGTGTTTCCCCTTTTCTATTTGTAAAAAAATCAATATTTCAAATTGGCCTCCTTCATTCCCATCCTATAGGAACCCATCAATTTAGTACCTCTTTAATCTAATGTTACCATACTTCCTATGAATCCTTCAAATGGAATTAATCATTATTATGATCATTTAATTTCATCCTTATTTATACCTTATAGTGATCCTTATAATATTCCATTATGATTCTACAACCACATACCCCAATGTTATTCATTCATAAGATTCATAAAAGTGCTAGGTTATTTCATTGTTGACTATTCCAAAATATTTCATCGTGTCACTAGGATAGACTACCGCTTCTTGTCGATTTCTTACACTTGTTTGTGAAACTTCCACTCACTCACCTCAAACATTACTTTATGTTCATCTCACCATTCTAGGTTTTTCATAGTTACAAGGCTACCATTTGTTAATGTCATTAGAATATTTGTAAGTTCTTCCTTTAGTGTTCCTCCCTTGATAACTTTAGAGAAATATCACCACTAATATTGGGGAACAACTTAGAGCTTTCCTTCTATTATTAAAACCCTTTTCCATATACTTATTTCTCCATATTCTATCTCACTTCCTCTCAACTGTTTTGAAACCATTGAATTAATTTTATAAGTTTTTAGATTTCCTAATTAACATAAAAAAACAACTATTCTTCCCTTATTTAAGAGGTGATGTCCTTATAGCAAGGTCAACCAATAAAGTATTCATATTTCCAAAAATAATCATGAATCCATCTTATATATTCTCAATCACATAATTATCATTAGATTGAAAATTCACAATAACAAAATACTAAATAAAACATAAGGTTTTATATCCAATGTACCACCTCGCCTAAACCATCACTATGTTATGGAACAATGAAAGATGTAGCTTGTGTCCTTATTCCACTATTATTTTTTTTCTATTTCCAAGTTCATGACAAAGTCTATATATTTTGGTATATATACAAGGTATGTAAGTGATATAGAAATTATAAGGGATTTTCTATTTAAGTTGAAAAATGAATTAACTTTGTCATGGTCACTATTTAGAGTGTGTTCATTTACATGAATATAATTGTACCTACTTCAGTAGTCTACTTAAATTTACATTGGAAAAGCAACATAACCTAGGATGAAACTACCAAATATATCCATAACATAATAAGGCTAATTCTAAAACCCATTTTCCCTTCATCCTTGGCCTATTTCAATGCTTTTCTTCAAAATTCCCAACTTTAATTATATGTCCCCCCTTTTGATTTGTAAGATAAATCGAAATATAGTATTTGATCATTCCAGACAAATCTTATGCTATTGTAGAATATAAATAAGTTTCACTTACCACCATTCAATAACTTCCATAACATAACAAGATTACTTCAAAAACGTATTTTTCCTTCATCAGTGGCATATATCAATGCTCTTCTTTAAATTTCCCATCTTTCATTATATTTTCCCCGTTTTTATTTGTAAGATAAGTCAAAATAAAAAATTTGATAATTCAAGGAGACCCTTATGATATTCTAGAAGATAAATAAGTTTCATTTACCACCATTCAATAACATTTTTCAATGAGAGTATTTCCCATCCTCTTGAAGAGATACCTCATATATTTTCTTTCTTTCCAAATATATGAAACAAAACTTAAGATGGATAAACATTATAAAATATAAATTTTCTAACCTAAAATCTCATCTCAAATGGAGAAAGAGGGGATTCTCCTTCAATCCATCGTAGTTATAAAATCGTGAAAATATATTCTTCTTTATAGACTACCATGTCATCCTAAGCATAACTTGGTTCATAACTATAAATTATCATCCATACTAGACCATAAATCATAGTAAAAAACAAATGTTAGAATGTCTCATAAAAAATTATTTATCCTTTTACAAAATAACATTCCCAACCATTTTAAGCTTATAAAAATCAAATTCCCCTTCGCCTCTCATATACATTTACATATAATCTTGAGATCAACATGTCACTTGCAGGAATCGAATCTAGGTGGTAAGGATACCAATCATTCATCCCAACCACTCAAGATAAGCTCAATTGATAAATTCACACACACACACACACACACACTTTTAGAATTAATTGAGCCATTTGTAATTTGTTGAATTCATTTGAAGTATTTGGTGAGTGGACCATTATAAAATTGTGTTCGTTCTCACCAATTGTAGTGTATGCTACTATAAACTTTCAAACCTTTTATAATTTGTCATATCGTAAAATTCAATCCACATATACTTTAATGTTAATCATTTAGTTATGCATACCTATTTTCCCAGTGTCATATATATATATATATATATATATATATATATATATATATATGAACCTTTTTTAGCTTTCTCTACAATTATGAATTTAGGGAGGACAACTTGAATAAAAAAAAACATTTGTCAATTCTATGTGTGACCATTGTTGAGGTTTGACATATTAATATTTTCATCCTTCCCTAACAATATGTGTGTATACCACTATGCTCATAATGCTCCAACTTTTGGTAAACAAGATTATGTAATTGATACATAGTTTCTTAATTTCCTTTGTTTTTCATCTATAGAAATTGGCACCATGCCTTTTATTCACATTAGTATAGGTAAAGGGTAGAATATTTTTTAGGGTTGTAATCCATGGAGAATTCCAAATACTATTAAACATTCAAAAACATGGAATTTTGTTAATGGTATAGTTTTCCCCACTCGGTAATATATTTTGGTTAACCCAACTAGGGGATTCCACTAAGAAATGAAGGCCAACATCAATAAACTAAGTGGAAGCGTGGTGGGCCCAGAATTAATATGTTAGAGGATTTAAACCTCACTTTAATATCATATGTAACACCCAAACTTCATGATTAAACATACTTAAATTCATAAACTTGAATGATAAAATAAATAATCGTTAATTCCAATTGCATAACTTAAATGAGTAATCAATGGTATGAAACTTACTAGTGATATGAAGAAAAAAACTTATTAACAATGTCGTCAACATAGAACTGTTGGGTTCCAACCCACCTTCAAGCCCTCAATCAACTAACCCTTCTTGTGCATAATCCCTTTTTAAAAATAATTGTCTAGGAAAATAATGCTTTACATCCTTTTCCTCATCCATTAAATAGAAATTTTGTCCAAAAATCGAAGGAAAAATTTACTGCACATGATTTTCTTGTCATCATGCAATTTTTTTATTTTAACATTTCCTTAAGTGAGTTTTTCCATAAATTTGCATCTACTTATTTTTACCCTTTTTCTTTTATGAAGAAAATAATTGATTTTATTTATTTATTATGATCCTTCAATTTATTTGTTATTTTTATTTATGTATTTAAATATTTTATTATTATTAATTATTTAATAATAATATGGGGCATTACAATTACCCAATATCACATTGTGATGAACATACCTGTTGTTACAATCTAATACCATTGTCAATGATTTTTGCAATGTGATGCAAGTCAACCATAGTCAGCCATGTCCATATTGAAGCATTTCCAACTAAAAGAACCATGGTTAACATGAGTCAACCATTATAAACATAACTCTATGAAAAATGTTTTGAGGAACTTTACAAACTAATGAATCCCTTAAGAAATGTGACATTGTGACATATTCATTGATGAACATAGTCATCTACTGCATAAATCAACCAATATGAATGTCCAATGTGATGCAAGGAAACATAACCCTTCACAAATGTCAAATGCGATGAACATTACCCAACACCACAATGTGATGAACATTCCCAACGTTGCATTGTTATGAACATAACCTAATATTGCAATGTGACCAACATAAGCCAACATCACTATGTGATGAATATATCTTGGTGACACATGTGATCATCCAAGTGGATATCAATGTCCAACAAACTCTTCCACTGACTCAATGGTTCTTTATCTTCTTCACATACTTTTTAAGGTTTTTTGGGTCCCAAACTTCTAAGGTTGTTTTCAAGATCTAAACAATGTTTTTTGGAAATTTTTGGGTCTATAGATTTTCATTGCATGCCCTATCCCCAATTGAATGTTATAATCCTTAGATATTCCTTTCCAATGAGCTAATATTCACCCCAAATGGTGATTGTATGCAAAATTTGTGCCCATAGGAAGTTGATGTACCAACTAACCACCAAGGGGCGAATAAACCTTTTTGTGTTTCATCTTCTAAGGTTAGGGTTTTGGACCTCTAGGATTCTTTATTTATCTTTAAAGGCCATTCTTTTGGCTTCTTATAATAGCTTTTGCAAATATGTGTAGCTTCCATGTCTCTCTCTCTTCAAATATAACTACCACCATTCTAGCTAGTTTTGCGTTCTACAATATTCAACTATTTTATTTAAGAATTTGGTTTTAACTATATTGTTATGCTCTATGTTATATTATTTTTTGTGTGTGTTTGTTTTATTTTATCTCCTTCCTTTCATTTCCTTCCTTGGACAACTTGGTTCATGTGAAAATAATCCTTCACCAATATCACATTTTGTTGTAATCTAGAATAAATTGATGCCATAATGTAACAAACATATAATGACATCACATTTGAACATAACCCTTCACAAAAATCATATTTTGGTGAAATCCAGAATAACCTGATGTCACAATGTGACAAATATATAATGGCATCATATATGAACATAACCCTTCAAGAACATCAGATTTTAATGCAATCCAACATAACCTAACATTATAATGTGACAAACTTATCCCAACATCACAACATGATGAACATACCTTAGTGTCATAATGTGACATACATAACCCAACTTCGTAATGTGACAAAAATATCTGAACGTCATAATGTGAAAAACATAACCCAACATTGCAATGTGTTGAAAAAATGCATACATCACAATCTGATGAACATAACCGAGTGTCATAATGTCACAAACATATTCTGATGTCACAATCAAACATTACCCTTCACCAATGTCACATTTTGATGCAACCCAACCATAGTAAGTTATATTCAACCATGTTCAAACATAGTTGGCCATGATCAACCATAGTCAAACATGGCCAACCATGGTCATACATAGTCACCAAAGGTCAATCATAGTTGTCCATGGTCAACATAGTCTTCTATTGTAGAATAATGTCTTTCGTATTAATCACATAATAAGGATCAAAATCCTTATTATGTGATTAATTCGAAAGACATTATTCTACATTATGGATCACAAAAGTCTTAGATCTAACATAGTCTTCTATTGTCAACCATTCTCTACCTTAGTTAACCATAGTAAGCCAGGGTTAACATGGACACCATTGTCAACATTGTCAATCATGGTCAACCATAATCAACTATAGCCTTTCATGGTAAACATAGTCAACCATGGTCATATATAGTCTACAACCATATTTAAAATGGAAAATGTGGTCAACCATAGTTAAACATGCTCACCTTGGCCAACCATAACCAACCATGATTATACATAGTTATCCATAGTCAACCATACTCACCCATGGTCAACATGGTCTTTCATAGTTGACCATAGTTTACCCTAGTCAACCATACTTAACCATGTTTAACCATAGAAAACCATGGGCAGACATATTTAACCATGGTTAGCATGGGCAATATGGTCTCCATTGTCAAATATTGTCAAATATCGTTAACCATATTCAACTATAGTCTCTCATGTACAACCATAGGTAACCATAGACAACCATGATCAATTGTGTTCAAACATGGTCATGCATAGTCAAACATGGTTAAACATGGTCAATCATAGTTAGAATGGTCAAATGTGGTCAATCACATTGATCCATAGTCATTCATATATTAACCATAATAAACCCAAGAAAACCATAAGTTAACCATAGTCAACCATGATCAACCATAGAAAATTACACTCAACATGGTCAATAGGGCCAACATCGTCAACTATACTCAACCATGGTGAACCATCATCAACAATGGTCAGCCATCAACAACTATATTCAAACATAATCAACTATAGCCTTTGATAGTGATCTATACTCAACCATGGTCAAGCATAGTCAACTATAGTTAAATGTGGACAACATAGTCACCCATAACCAATCATATGTTGACCATAATAAGGCCTCATCAAATATGGAGAACCATAGTTTACTATGGTTGATTTAGTCAACCAAGGTCAATTATAGTCAACTATGGTTTACTGATCCTCCCCACACATGTTGGTCATCAACTAGCATAATCACATTATGAAAAGTGGTTGATATACAGCAATCGATATCATTAGTTATTGAAGGGTGGAAAATAGTGTTAATTGGCATATACCAATCAATTATAATAATGTGGTTGTGCTAGTCGATGTTCATGGTTTACTATTGTTGACCATGGTTGAAAATAGCTAACCATGGTTGACTAGTATGATCGACTATGGTTGAATATGGTTACATTATGGTTTACAAGGATTTATTATGTCATTGATTATGGGTGTCTATGGTTAACTATGATAGAATATGATTGACCGTGGTTGTCCACATTTAAATATAATTTATTATGGTTGGCTTTGGTTGACTATGATTGACCATGACTAACCATGGTCAACCATGGTTAACCAATGTCCACCATAATCAACCCTATTTAATCAATGATAAGATGGAAAAAGGATTTCAAGCTGGTCAACAACCTAAAACCAAACAATGCTATGATGATCACTATTTTCTCAAAAATACTCAATAAGCATTTAAGCATTTCAATTATTTATGCACCACAAGAGAAATACTAACATTTCTAGGAAGACCTTTAGTTTTAAAAACTACCAAAATCCCCTCTCATACTTTAAATGAGATTTCATAGTAATTCTTTCTCTATTTTTACTATAATCATTCCTTGTATATTTTATTTCTAATCATTCTTTAAATACAATATTAGTGGATGTGGAATAACTAGCTTAAACCCAAGCTAAAAAATAAGGAATAAAAATAAAATTATATTTTTAAAATAATTAAACAAATTTCTTGTGAAAAATGAGTATCTCTCTTATAAATACAAAATAATCACTCTTTTTCAATAACATATGATGAGATATACCATTTTATAAGTATATTGTAGACGAAAAATGAAAACCTAAAGACCTCTACGTATTTTAATGTAAGGAACTAATTTCTAGGAACTAGAATATGTTTGGGATATGGAAAAAGCAAAATATTATTAATGTAAAAAAAAAAAAAATTATTGTGTCGAAAGAAATTTGGAAATAAAGGGAGTGAAAAGCATTTAAGTAAATTAAATTTAATAATGCAAATGGATTAATAATTATTAAATTACCTGTATGAGAATGTTAAATTTATCAATAATAATTAATTTTAAAATTAACCTACATTATAATTTTTTAAATAAAATATACAAATACAATTACTTATTTTCAAATTGAAAAATTACACCTATATTCTTTTCTTTTTCTTTAAACTACACTCTGTCATTTTCTTTCCAAATCCAAATTTTTCAAAAGTAGTAGAATGTATGGCCCATTTCCTAGAAAGTGAACTGTCTTTATCCACATTATCGTTTTACTGATCCATTGCATTTTGATTTTATTTTTATTTAATTTATTTAATTTATCAAATGTTATTAAAAACAAAATCATGGTTGGAATATGTTATTAAAAATAAAATCATGCATGGAATACGTTTTGTTAAAAAAAAAATCATACATTGACATTTGTTCATGGATTTGATAAAAGAGAATGGTTGGTCACGAACAATGAAATATAAAGTACTTGAAAGAGGTTTGGATAAAACCCTCTTTTCTCATCGTTGGATTTGACAAATGAGTGGTGTTTTGAAGAATATTCTACATGGGCGTTACTCATTTTATAAAGATTAATGGGATTATCTTTTCAAGAATATTCTACATGGGCGTTTCAAGAATAATCAAGGAGGCAACCAACCAACCATTTTTGTACGTGTTGATAATGTTGAGAAACCAAATTACCTTGCAATATTTATGAAGGTGACCATCTTCTTGATTATTGTCCTGGTATTCTCAAAGTATTGGAAGTTTGGTTTAAGGAATCTTATTAACTTGTTGTTGGTCTATCAACCAGTGATAATAAGGTTCCATATAAAAAGCGTAAAGTTGGGTTTCCTTGTAGGTTATGTGAATGAGATTCATCAAACTCATTTTTTCCCTTATATGGATGAAGCCTAAAAATTGATGGAAAACCCTATTGTTTCGCAGTAGCAACATCCAAGTGATTATTATAAGTTCTCTCCCAACCCACCCTCGTTTGATGAAGTGGTCAATCTGACTCCATCATTGGTCGGTCCTACTCTTCCCTTAAATAGTGAAGTTGAAGTGGTCAATCCAATTTTCTCATTGGTTGATCCCACTCTCCCCTTAGAGAGAGAATTTGATATCGTTCACACTTCTCTTGTTACTTCAATATCCACTGTGTAAGGGGGTATTTATCCCATTCCCACAAAATGCCCTCAAAATACTAAGGTTATTTCCTTCAATTGGAAAGATTGAAAAAAACCCGTCTCTCTTCTTGCATTCATTTCCAAATAATTTTGTAGGCTTGTGATAAGAGTATATATTGCAACTATTATAGATTTTGGTGATTTTCTTAGAATTATATCCTTGACTACTTAGCAAGCTATAGGTTCCCCTCAACTTGTGTCTATTACTCATAAAGTTTTAGCTTTTAAAAAAAAAGATCCAGTGAACTTTTAGGGGTACTTCCTTAGTTTCCCATTACTTTGGAAGGAAAAATTGTCTATATTGATTTTATGGTAGTCCAAGGCCCCTTGGATTTCAATTTTAGCCTTAAGCAATACTATGTCTATGCCAGGAAATCCATCGTAACCATACTCTTTCGAGTGATTTATTTCCCTCATAATGGAAACATTATGACTATTGACCAGCTTTCATTCATTAGTCTTGATATGACTGCCAACAATATGACCTCCCTGAATGTTCCATATATGAAAGTGGCATCCCTCCCACCACAGGTTAATTATCTGGCAACTTGTCCCATGCCTTCACCTGCCAATGAAAAATATTATCTCATTGTATGCTTGACTTCTTTTGACCTAGATTTGGTAGCTGTCATGTTGAACCCTTCAAAGGGGAAACCAGAGCTTGATCTTCCTACACCCATTGAGACCCTTTACATGTATTCCTTCTAGAGATTTGTTTTTTTTTCAATGAACACCTATTGGAAGCCATGAATGAGGTATGTCCTTTGACATGTATTCATTCTAAATATTTATCCTTTTTAAAGCCATGATCAAGGTATGCACCACTAGCATAAATCTTTTCCTATGTCAAGCTTGTTAAAAATGAAATAGATTCCCATGAGCATAATTTATTTCCTGTGTTAAACTCGTTAAAAAATGAAACAAAACTCCCTCCATAAAGTGTAGGAGGCATGTTCCTTTAGTCATTATGTTGGAATTAAGACACTAACCTCTATAGGTCATGTTGGGGACAATGAAATCTATACCAATCATAGGTATTTTTGGTTTCAAGCTCACGTAACAATGAAACCATACTCAACCATATGTTTTCTCTATTTCAAGCTTTTGTAAAACTGAAATCTAACCCAAGCATAGTTATTTTCAATTTCAAGCTCACATAAAAATGAAACCAACCTTCAAGCATAATTTTTCTCTATTTCAAGATTGTGTAAAAATGAAACATATCCTAAGCTTCTTTTTGGCCTTGTTTTCATGCTTGTTAAACAATGAAAACCTTGAACTCTTTATGTTATATTTTCATGTTTTCTAAATCTATGTGAAAATGTCGAGTCTACTTTGGTCTTCTTTTCATGACTCATTAAACTCATGAAAATATTGAGCTTATTTTACCCATATTTTCATGCTCATAAAACCTATATGAAAATGCCAAGTTATTTCTAATTTTTCCTTCCCGTTAATTAAATTGAAAATTGGCAAGTGGTCCTTTTTCCATTCTCAATCTCGATAAACTATGAGAAGGTCATGAGCATACTCTTATCTCCTTTTCAGGCTCAAAAAAACTATATGAAAAAGAAACTCTTTGGAGTCTCCTTTAAGCTCTTTTCAAACTCTCTAAACATGAAAAGTTTTTCGAATGAAATTGTTTCCTTTCATACTCATTAAAAGGATTAGAAAGGGCATTTGTTCGGTGTAAGTTTAACCCTTTTTCAGACCAAATAGACTAACAAATAAAAAAATATACCCTAGTCAATCATGGCTAGATGAGTTCTCAATTATATTATTTTATCCTTCTTCATCCTTTGGAGACTAAATTTACAAAAAGAAAAACACCTTTAGAGTATTCATTATGTTCTTTTCAGACTACCTAAATATGAAAAATCATTGAGCTTTACTTGCTCTGGGATCGTTAAAATTTTACGTTAAAAGAGTTGAACGAGTTGTCTTTCATCATCTTTCCATACTTGTTAAACCTAAACAAAAAGGGCCATCTTGGAGTTTCCTTTTTTATTTCTTTGCAAACTCTCTACATATTAAAAGACATCGAGTTATGCCTTCATTGGACTCATAAAACTTAAACCACGAAGGACCCATATCTAAATTGGGACTGAACCACTACTCCCTAGGGTTCGTTAAAAATACTCTAAAGGATGAGCTTATAGTTTCTATCATATTTTATCCTCCTCAAGCTTGCATAAAATAAAGAGGTACTCACTAGAAATGGTGGGGAAATTTGGGAAGGGAATGTATATCTATTCTGTATGGAAGTAATTCACTCTTGAACATGACCCTATTTCACTCCTTGTGTCAAGGTTGGGAATTCCACTTGTCTCTCATTGATCATACCCTATTGAAAATCTTATACTTTATTTGTGATCTAGTTTTTGAGTCAATATTTCCAAGACAATAGTCATGTCATCTATATATTCAAGATAAGTTTAACCTATTTCTAGTTTTCTAAGCCTTCTCTCACATCAGCCTGGTATCTTAATTAACCATCTTTTACAATATTTTAAGCCTTCTATCACATTGGCCATTCCCAAGCTAGTCCTAAATCACTCTATGCCTTATTATACTTCAAATTTGTGTGTCTAATTCATGTCATTGATGGGGGATAAATCAAGTCCCTCCTACGACAAATCACTTCTTACTATCTTTAGCACATTATTTGGGAATTTGAATTAGAAACCATTAAATACCTTGGAACTTTCAGTCCCTAATGGAATGTTTCCTTGCCTTCGATGATAGATTTACGTCATTGACCTTCAAACAATTTATTTTATGAATTTTTGAATTCAAATCATTTATTCACACTCCATAGAATGCACTTGAGTACGTTAAGGGGCATCTTCATTATTGGTATTTCCTTTCATGTTTGTTAATAATTTTCATCATTGACTAGTAATCGGGCGGAATTTACCATGTTCAACCTCAACACATTGATTCACATGGTTAGATTCATGAAATGACTTGATAGATATGAAGACCCTATACCTTGTCTATTATGTTCAGGTTATGATGGAGTTATTTGAGTATTTATAATGTTTTCATAGATCCAGAGTGTATGTCTGGTGGCTATGTTCATATTGAGTCGTCTAGGCATGGATCCATGATGTATGTTGGTGGCCATGAAATTCCTCATTTGACATGGATCTTTGCATGTCCAGACATGTAGTTTGCATCACTTGTATTCTAAGTATGGGAATTCCCACCTTAGAGATGATCATATGATATTATTATACCATAATTCCTTGATTGTTGTTGACAAATTTACAACTAGTTAATCCTTTGTTTCAATGTCTTTGCATGATAAAGTATGTCAGTAATCACTCCCTTTCTAATCTCATATTTTATGGGGAATTATGTTACACATATTTTTTTCAGACTCATGAAAAATGATTTCGCACCACTATCCTTTGCTATCTTAAGCATAATTTCCATCAATCCCTAAAGAATATGGAAGAAAATCCTTACTCACGAAGATAAGAATATTATGAAAATACCTTTAAAAACCATAAGTTTAAAGGGTATCGTAGGTGGGATTGTATTCATTTACAACAGTACTATATTTTTGCATTGTGTCTAACTCCTAACATGCGACATTGTCACACTTTTCCTGTTCATAGTGTGTGGCATTGTTTTAACAAAGGAAACAATAAAAATAATATGAGAAGCTTCTATTCTAGAAGCCTCGTGGTTGGAATCTTCTCCATTCGGTTTGGATCTAGCTTGACCCCCTACCTTATTGGATTTCAACCTCCACCCCTTATCTCCTACTATCCCCTCGCAAGCCTACAAATAGAACCATCTCCCATTAAGACGACTAGCTAAAAAATATCAAGAAGCTTGGTGAAACTCTGCTCAAATTCCCATATTTTGACTACCCAACTTTTGAAAGCAAGACATTGGAATGAAGGAAAAATGGAATTAAATCTACAACATCACGGCTACTTCGTAATTTTTTCCACATTATTAATACAATTGCATTATTATTTCCCATAAATCATTGTCTAAGTGTTGGCGATGTTTATTATTTTCTTCCCTAATTGTTTATATAGGTTACATCATATTATATTTGAATCATCGGTGTTGTGAAGTTGTTTTTATTTATGTCACTTGCGGGTTTTCATATCAAAGCATAGAGGACGAAGAACCAAAATTACAACCAACTAATGAGGACAAAACCAGGAAAAAGGTATGGATCTATCATAGTTCCATGTTCCTTATTGATTTCGTGTTCATTCAACCTAGGAAAAGTGTATTGGCATTGTTCGTTTTGTTCTACATTTGGGTGTTAGTTCTAGGGAGATCTCCCTTGTATGCAAGGGGGATTTATTCACCAAACACTAGCACATATTAAATCATCAATATCAAAATTTAAACTCCTAGCCTTCTATATTTGTTCATCATTAACCATGTTTTTTTTATATCACCTTATAAATTTCCCTTATCCATTTCAATACCACTATACCCAACAACATGTAAACACTAAGTTTTCATTGTTAAAGTTTTCCATCATACTTAATCCACTTCCACAATGTGATGGTTAAACCTTGGTGATTTATCCATTACCCAGTAATTATCATTGTTCACCCTCAAAAGAATAAGCTTGTCTCATTATGTTTACAACTCAATACCACTTGATCTCTTTTATCATGGATGCACCCATATTTAAGTTGGACTATGGATCCTTCCCCTTCAATTTTTGGCTTGTTAAATACTATATTTGGTCTAGAATTTTAAGCACTTGGAACCTCTACTATAATTATCAACCACAAAAAGGTTTTATATGTTTTGTGTGCTTTGGAAGTAACTTCTTTCAATGGAAATAAAAAAAATTAATATGTTTCTCTATATTTAGTACCAATATACCATAAATCCTCTCATGAAACAATGATAAAAACACAGTCAAGTACCCTATATTCGTTGATTCTCACTTCTTTTATCATTTTATGCATAATTTTTCTTAAGGTATCGTTATAGAATTTCTAGCAACATTCCTTATTACACTTTAGGCTAGGTGTTTTCTCGTTAGTATACATAGTCTATATTACCTTTTCCAAAAGGTAAACCATTGTTATCCTTTATCATTTAAACCCTTAAACCTTTTTCCTATTCTATGCTTCGGCAGTTGCAAGTTTTTTTAGTTCATAATTTCTTATACTGACGCCTTAGTATTATATGGATCATCACTATGACCCTTACTAGTTATCCCTAATCATCATGCATGTTTCTCAATCCACTTATTCTATATTCTTAAGAGAGGTTTCCATTTGAGAAAGTGACCCCTTTAATTATTGTTACATAAATTTTCCCTGGGATTTACTACATTCCATACTTTATGTAGGACTTCCATGCTATCCATTAAGGGACTTATATGAGATTTAAATAACTACTCCAATATTAATGATTTCATGTTATTATGATTCAATTAGGCACCTTGCTTAAATATCACTAATCTTAACTAGCTACGAGACTATTTCCTTTATGATAAGGTGTTTCCCCTTTTCTATTTGTAAATAAATCACTATTTCAAATTGGCCTCCTTCATTCCCATCCTATAGGAACCCATAATTTTAGTACCTTTTTAATCTAATGTTACCATACTTCCTATGACTCCTTAAAATGGAATTCATCATTATTAGATCTTTTAACTTCATCCTTATTTACACCTTATAGTGATCCTTATAATATCCTATTGTGATTCTGCAACCACTTACCACATTGTTAGTCATTCATAAGATTCATAAAAGTGCTCGGTTATTTCATCATTGACTATTCCAAAATATTTCATCGTGTCACTAGGATATACTACTGCTTCTTGTCGATTTATTACACTTATTTATGAAACTTCCACTCACTCACCTCAAACATTATTTAATGTTCATCTCACCATTCTAGGTTGGTCATAGTTACAAGGCTACCATTTTTTAATGTCATTAGAATGTTTGTAAGTTCTTCCTTTAGCATTCCTCCCTTGATAACTTTAGCGAAATATCACCACTAATATTTGGGAATAACTTAGAGATTTCCTTTTATTATTAACAAGCTTGTCCATATACTTATTTATCCATCGTATATCTCACTTCCTATCAAGTGTTTTGAAACCATTAAATTAATTTTATAAGTTTTTATATTTCTTGATGAACATAAAAAAACAACCATTCTTCCCTTATTTAAGAGGTGATGTCCTTATAGCAAGGTCGACAAATAGGGTATTCATATTTCCAAAAATAATCATGAATCCATCCTATATATTCTCAATCACATAATTATCATTAGATTGAAAATTCAAAATAACAAAATACTAAACAAAACATAAGGTTTTATTTCCAATGTACCACCTCGCCTAAACCATCACTATGTTATGCAACATTGAAAGATGCATCTTGTGTCCTTATTCCACTATTCATTTTTTTCTATTTCCAAGTTCGTGACAAAGACTATATATTTTCGTATATATACAAGGTATGTAAGTGATATAGGCATTATAAGGGATTTTCTATTTAAGTTGAAAAATGAATTAACTTTGTCATGGTCACTATTTAGAGTGTGTTCTTTTACATGAATATAATTGTACCTACTTCAATAGTCTACTTAAATTTACATTGGCAAAGCAACATAACCTAGGATGAAACTACCAAATATATCCATAACATAATAAGGCTACTTCTAAAACCCATTTTCCCTTCATCCTTGGTCTATTTCAATGCTTTTTTTCAAAATTCCCAACTTTAGATATATTTCCCCCTTTTGATTTGTAAGATAAATCTAAATATAGTATTTGATCATTCAAGACAACTCTTATGTTATTATAGAATATAAAGAAGTTTCACCTACCACCATTCAATAACTTCCATAACATAACAAGGTTACTTCAAAAACTTATTTTTCCTTCATCAATGACACATTTCAATGCTCTTCTTTAAATTTCCCAGCTTTCATTATATTTTCCCCATTTTGATTTGTTAGATAAGTCAAAATAAAGTATTCGATAATTCAAGGACACTCTTATTATATTCTAGAAGATAAATAAGTTTCATTTACCACCATTCAGCAACTTTTTTCAATGAGAGTCTTTCCCATCCTCTTGAATAGATACCTCATCTATTGTCTTTCTTTCCAAATATATGCAACAAAACTTAAGATGGATAAACATCATAACATATAAGTTTTCTAACCTAAAATCTCATCTCAAATGGAGCAAGAGGAGATTCTCATTAAATCCATCATAGTTCTAAAATCGTGAAAAACTATTCTTCTTTATAGACTTCCATATCATCCTAAGCATAACTTGGTTCATAACTATAAATTATTATCCATGCAAGGCCATAAATCATAGTAAAAATAAAATGTGATAATGTCTCATAAAAAATTATTTATCCATTTAAAAAATAACATTCCCAACCATTTTAAGCCTATAAAAATCAAATTCCCCTTTGAATCTCATATACATTTACATAAAACCATGAGCTCAACATGTCACTTGCATGATTTGAATCTAGGCGGGAAGGATACCAATCATTCATCCCAACCACTCAAGATAAGCTCAATTGACATTATTCTTTAAATTCACATACACACACACACACACACACTTTTAGAATTAATTGAGCCATTTTTAATTGATTGAATTCATTTGCAGTATTTGGTGAGTAGACCATTATAAAATTGTGTTTGTTCCCACCAATTGTAGTGCATGCTACTATAAATTGTCAAACCTTTTATAATTTGTCATATTGTAAAAGTGAATCCACATATAGTTTAATGTTATATATATATATATATATATATATATATATATATATATATATATATATATATAAAAACCTTTTTTAGCTTTCTATACAATTATGAATTTAGGGAAGACAACTTGAATAACAAAATACATGTGCCAATTCTATGTGTGACCATTGTTGAGGTTTGACATATTAATATTTTCATCCTTCCCTAACAATATGTGTGTATACCACTATGCTCATAATTCTCCAACTTTTGGTAAACGAGATTATGTAATTGATACATAGTTTCTTAATTTCCTTTGTTTTTCATGTGTAGAAATTGGTATCATGCCTTTTATTCACATTAGTAGAGGTAAAGGGTAGAATATTTTTTAGGGTTGTAATTCATGAATAATTCCAAATAATATTAAACACTAAAAAACATGGAATTTTGTTAATGGTATAGTTTTCCCCCCTAGGTAATAGCTTTTAGTTAGCCCAACTAGGGGATTCCACTTAGAAATGAAGGCCAGCATCAATAAAATAAGTGGAACCATGGTCAGCCCAAAATCCATATGTTCGAGGATTGTAACCTCACTCTTATATCATATGTAACACCCAAACTTCATGATTAAACATACTCAAATTCCTAACCTTGAATGATAAAATAAAGAATCGTTAATTCCAATTACATAACTTAAATGAGTAATCAATTGTATGAAACTTATTAGTGACATGAAGAAAAAAGATTATTAACAATGTCATGAACATAGAACTATTGGGTTCTAATCCACCTTCAAGCCCTCAACCAGCTAACCCTTCTAGTGTATAATACTTGTGTTGTGCAAACAAATCCCCTTTGCAGACAGAGGCAGTCCCTCTAGCCCTAGGGTGGGTCTAGCAGCAAGGGAACATGTTGGTTTCTAAATTCCTAGTTCATAAACGAAAGGCGGATTGGAATACATTTCCTACCTCAATCCAACGCTCTTGGCGTAGTACGTTGCAGTGATCCCTCGATATTTTTTATTCAAGCCTTGTGCTCTGTATGTAGTGATATCCACACACCTGCACAAAGATCAAGAAAACACTAAAATAATACGAGCATACATATTCATTTACGACTATCTAACTAGTCAAGGAGAGTCAGAAACTTAGAATATTAACATAGAAAAAGATGGAACTAGAAATTAGTCATGTCATATTAATGTATAAAAGTGAGTTTAAAACATGTTCCTTGACGTTTTATACCTCCTTTGACGGGTTCAGTTGGGCACGTCTCCAAAGCATTCATTCATTTATTTGACTCAAAGAGGCGAAAGGATCAAAATATCTTTCACAACTATGGAATATTCTCTGCTATCTTCTGCACACCAACTCTTGGTCTATTATAGATAGCCGAATCAATGGGATGAAGAGGAATTTATAGGAGTGGAGGAAGAGCTTTGGGATCCACTTATGGTGGAGGAAAGTTCTATCCCTTTAAGAAGTTGCATTTTTGTAGGAACTAGAAGGCCAAAGGGATAAACTTGACCACATCCACTCGAACAAACATCCATGATTATGTTCATGAAGTTGCTATATCTTAGAAGCTTCGTTTCCATATTGAAAGACCTTCCAAAAGTAGCTCAGCGCAGGGGTCCTTCAGAGACAAAGTGACCACGACATGAGGCCTAGTGCAAATCTAGCCATGGGAGCGAGGACATAACCACACCACAGCGCCGACCCAAAATTACATGTTTTAAGGGTTTACTTTGGGAATGGTCCACAAAGATTTTTTTCCTGGCATGTTAAGGGATGAAATGACATTCATTATGATGTGTGACAGTACACAAGGGTCACTATGATGGTCCTCCATTATTCAGAATATGGAATGCAGGGATGGTGAAAAAATTCTCCGTAACAAATTCCCCCTAAAGCATGAAGTCTGAGAGAGAGGGAGGGGTGAAATCCTTTACGAGAACATGCCCAAACCAAAATTCCACCATCGTAGGACCTGAAAGATAAAGTATGACTGATATCTCTGATACATGAGTATGACACATGGGCGCAACCATCCATAATAGAGAACATTTAATAAGATCCATGGGATGGACACAACCATCCAATGAGAAGGATCATAAAATAGATTCAGGTATGGTCACATCCATCCAATCAGAAGAGTCGTGTATACAGTCATGACAAACCAAATCGTCCCGCAGCCTGTATTTCATTAGATAAAAATCCAGAATCTTGTGCTCCGTCCCGACAAGAACACGTACAAATTCAGGCATGTGAATGGATGAGCTGAAGTCGAACATGCAAGAAATTCGCTTGACTACCAACCGATGATGGAATTTGTTAACAGGTGCGAGAGAAACCACCAATAATGGTAATGGTTCTCAAGGTACTTCTAGTACAATCCATGAAATGTGAAGAATTAACTGGAGTCGAACATCCGTGAAATCACCTGATCAAAGTCCAATGATGAGAACCTGTCATCGAATGCGAAGAACTTGCAATTGAGGCATGCAATCTTTAAGGTACCAGAAGGGAATCTCTGGATCAACTTCCTGGATAATGAGCTGAAGTCGACAGGAAGTGATCGATCGAAGGAGGGCCATAATTTTTCCCACATCATTGACACGAGACAGAGGAATAAGATGATGGTGAATCAAGACTGAAGAGAGGATCACTTGTCGAAAACTGCAGAAGGGAATTCTCTTGAACATATTGGCGACACGATTCCGAAATTTGGCAGTATTTTACATCAAGGTATCTAAGATCATGGTGACGAGGCAAAGAGCATATGAGAGGTAAAAAAGGATAACCCAAACCCATGCAGGAAAAATGACTAATGTGGGATGTTCCCAACCTAAAACGAACTGCAAACAAGTGTCATGTTCAAGAGTGACATACTATCGACACAACTGATGTTTAGTTCCATGACCCCACCATTTCTGGTGAATTCCAAAATTATTTTTGGAAACAAGCTTGAAGGAGATAGAATATTCTTTTCATGTAAGTTTGTCCTTCGGACAAATCCATCCTAGTACATTTAACGAGCCCTAGGAAGGAGGAACTTGGTAACGTCATGGCGACGGCTCCAATGTCATTTAGATTTAATGAGTCTAACAAAGGGAAAACTCAATGTCTTTTCATGTTTATAGAATTTGAAAAGAAGCAGAAAAAAAACTCTAGAAGGCCCCTTTTCGTAGGTCGTCTCTCAGATCCGAAAAGGTAGAAAATAATATCTGAGAGAACCTCTTAGCCATGTTTGACTAAGGTTTTCCTTTTTCATAAATAATTAGTCCCAGCCAGAAAAAGGGGTAAACGTATATTGGTCAGATGACATTTCGCAGCCTTTGAAGAGTTTAAAATGGCAATAGCTCGGCAATCTTTTCATATTTTGAGAGTCAAAAAAGAGCTGAAAGATAACTCTAGGGGGGTGACTTTTTCGTGTTTTTATCGAGTCCGAAAAATTAATAAAATACAACTCGTTTCCTTATCGTTGCTAGTTTTAGGACCTGTTGTTGCACAAGAAACAAACGTAAAACCCATTTTCGAGAAAAAATAATAAAAAATAACCGAAAATATGTCCAAAAATATAATTAGGGTTATAAAAGGTTATAAAATAACTCAATAGTAAAAAACAATTCACTTTTACCTTTTCACTTTCTTGTGAGCACTTTCACTGTTTTTTACTATGAATTTAGGGAGCTAACTGTAGGCAATCCAGGAGGCCATTGATGAATCCGCTTCTTCTAAGTAAGAGCAATAAACTTCCTCTGCAATTTCATGCATTCTTCATATGTTTTCATGTTTCGATACATTTTATGGAAGAGTTTTTTAAAACTCATGTCCGCGGCGGTCGGCGTCGATTCTCGACATGGAGCCACGCCGACCTCTGCGATTTTTACATAGAGAAAGTGTGAATCGGTGTTGTTGTTTAAAAAATAGCTGCACTGAATGTTGCACATAAATTTCTTCAAATTTTTCTCCAAAAATTCTTGTCAAAATTGATTCAATTTTTAACAATATGGCTTATGGAGATTTGTATTTCGTTTTGTAGGAAGAATCAACAGTTGTAATGGCAATAGAATGGAAAGAGTGGGAGCATGGGGTAAAAGATGCACAGGCCATGGATAATGATGCATGCTTAGATTCTCTGAGGAACTATGGGCTGCTTAAGTTTTTCATGACCCCATGTCTAATAGCTCAGTTAGAGCTATTGAAATAATTGATCAGCGTATGGGACATTGACCAAGAGAAATTCATCATCCATGACCAGGAATTGGATATAGAAGTCTCCAACATCTACTTCTTGATAGGATTGTTGTGAAGGGGAGAGCGAGCACGAATGACAGGTACTCGGATCCTTGGAGAGAGCATGGTCATGCTGATAGGGAGAGTGTGTCCTGAAGCACGCAAATCACATAAGAACAATAAACTAGATATCCAGATAGTGCAGGACTTACCTTTGAGGGTAGTGTTGCATACCATTACTCGGGCTGCTAGAACTCAGGCTCCTCATGAAGCCAGAAATACTCAACTCCAATTAGCCATAGATTTCATGTCTCCAAAAATCTTCAATTGGGAAGAAGCGATGATGATAAATATGAAACGTTAGCTAACCAAGTGTAAAAATGGTAAGCTAAAGCAGTTTTGGTATGGGTCCATTTTGATACCGTTCATCTTGGAAAAATTACTAATATTCCAGCATCATGAGGTAGTTGTACCTAGGCCACCATCACGAGAGCCATGGATGGTCTGTTGGGCTGAGTTAATGCCTCAATCAGGGGGTGGGAAGCATATGTCGTGGGGACCAGAGCTCTTTAACCAGTTGAGCCGAAAACTCATCGTGGTGGAGGACTGGATACCGGTACCGATTTTAGGAGTGATTTGGATCTTCTACTTCTGGAAGGGGATAACTGGGATGACGAAAAAGGTAAAAACTCATTTTTGGATTCTTTATGAGTATTACAATTTTTTTGGTTTTTATATATATGTGTTTTGATATTTTTTCATGTGTTGCAAATTTTGGACCAGAGAGACCCGCAGGGATGTCTCCAATAGCTCAGATGGTTCAAAGCGAGTTTGAAGTGGCCCCTCATGGTGAGGGAAGTGATAAAGAGGAATAAATTGCACGTAACCTAGAGGGACTCACGAGCGGGATCCTGGATTATGTGATATTTGAGGACATTCCTCATCCTTACCAGTGGCACACTACAGGGGTTTCTAACCACATTCATCGACTACTAAGACATGTCGTACGGGCAGTGACGTGTTATCATGAGCACCATGTTGATTAGACTCCTAGGTTTTATTTCTGCATTTTTTGAGAGACATGGCGTCTCAGGATGTAACTGAAACACATATATATTTTTTGAACTATGATGTATAAGCCGATGAAAACAATCGATATATATATATATATATATATATACATATATGCTTATTTTTTTGTCTAAAATCTTACTATTTTATGATGATTACTTTTACAAATTCCGCAAATGTCTATCTAATACAATATTAGCTATTGTGTCATTTAACGTATTCATTCTTCTGGGAATATGCTGATATGTAATATAACCAAAATTCCTTTCTAACAAACAAACACGTAAATACATCCTTAAAATATGAGGGTTTCTGACAGAATAATGCCCATTGAGCTGGAGAAAAACAAGCTAAGAGTCTAGGTTTACAATTAATTCACGAATGGCGAGGGAAATAGCTTCATTTAGAAGTTCGATAACTGCACTATATTCAACGACATTATTAGTTGTACGTCCTAGAAAAATACCTTGAAGTTTGACTAACTCACCGTTAGGTTCATAAATTACCCAAGCTGCGGAGGATAGGTTCTAGGTACCTCGGGAGGCACCGTCACCAAAACCGACATAAGGAGTGACAAACATGTGCACAGTAAGCAAAGAAATAATAAGCAAGAAAAACTGCTCACAAATCACACCAAGCCAAAAATGTACAAAATGAAAAAACACACTTATGTACAGAAGAGATGCATAAGAAAAACTCATGCATAATATTTTTTGAGATACGCCCCATTTTTGGGCTAATCCAAGGGATTTCCTTCATAATCAATAAGCTCATAGGCCCCTTTTTGCAAAACACATTTAACGATGTAGGGCCCATGCCACATGGGTTTGAATTTACCTGCCCCTAGCTTATCATGGGCTTGTTCATACAAGAGGACCAAGTCTCCTTCTACGAAGGTACGAGGGGAAATTTTCTGGTCAAAGTGGGCTTTGACCCGCTTTTTTTGTGCTTCTATGACTAGAGCAGCGAAGCGGCGAGTTTCATCAAGCTTCTCCAAATATAGAAGACATTCTTCCTCTGGCGAAGTATTCGGCAGTAATTCGACAACTATCTTGAGTGAAGGAATTTCACATTCAATCAGAAGGGTAGCTTCCAGACCATAAACAAATTGAAATGGTGTGAATCTGGTTTCATCCTTCACCGAGGTTTGGTAAGCCCAGAGAGCTGATAACAACATGACATTACAATTGGACTTGTGCATCCTAACATTATGCTGAAGCACAGTGACCAAAACTTTGTTCACTGCTTAGACCTGACCATTGGCCTGGGGGTAGTACGACATTGAGATGTCATGACGCAGAGCCAATTGAGTAGTCAGCTCATCCATCATATAATGGTGAAAATGGGAGCCATGGTTAGTGAAAATGGCTTGAGAGACTCCAAACCTAGAAATCACATGATTTAAGAGAAATTGAGCGGTCGTCTTACCATTAGCTGTTAATGTAGGCATTGCTTCGACCCATTTGGTGAAGTAGTCTACAGAAAAAATAATATAAGCATGCCCCCCGATCGAGCGAGGGTTACATATGTCATAAAATCGATACCCCACTTCACAAAAGGACTAACGGTAATGACGATATGGAGGTGAGCGGGCGGTGCATGCATCTTGCACTAGTAGATCTGGCACTCGTGACATTTACGAACATCGAGAATACAATATTTGAAAATGTAGGCCAGAAATACCCGACACGAAGAATTTTTTGAGAAGTAGCATACCCAGACATGTGACCACCACATGCACCAGAATGACAGTCATTAAGGACTTTTTCAACTTCCTTGAGGGTTTAACACTGACGAAGGACGAAATCAGCTCTTATACGGTGTAAAGTATCTCTGACTATGCGATAGGGTTGCGAATGATGACGGATATATCGATGAGCACCTTTCGTCAACTTAGGCCAGAAAATAGAAGTCTAGAGATAAACGATGATATCACTGTACCATGGATTGATGGTGTTAATCAAAAAAAGAGTATCATCTAGAATATTGCTCCTTAGAACTATAAGGAGTAGAGGCAGAGGGTAAGGAGCATATCAATTCAGCAAAAACCAACGATTTCTTTAATTTGGTGGAAATGAACTCCAAATAGAACTCTTGGAGGATAACTATCCACTTATATTACTTTCCCCCCATAAATTAACGAGTTAAAATATAGGTCATGGGATTGCAATCAGAAATCACAGTCGTGGTGCAGAGTAAAATATAATGGCATAAATGTTGTGCGGCTTGAACAACTTCCAATGCCAATTTTTTGACATGATTGTAACGCGTTTTAGTGTCGAGAAGATTGCGGCTGAGATAATTGATGACATGCTCATTACCATCGTCATCGTCTTGTACCAAAACCATGGTGATAGTGATAAAAGCGGCAACCAGATAGAGTGAATAATCACGATGATAATTTGGCAGACGCAAAAGAGGATCATTGATGAGAATGGTCTTCAGTGCATCGAAATATTTTTTGGCAATCTCATCCCATAGGAACGGGATGCCTTTCTTAAGAAATCGTGTAAAACCTTTGGCTACCTTAGCATAGTTGAGTATGAAACACCGCAGGAAATTAGCTTTCCCTTGCAAAAACTGCAACTGGTGTAAAGAGGAAGGGGAGGGGAGATAAATGATAGCTTCGACCTTAAGAGGATCGAGACGAATACCGTCTTTGGAAACAAAAAACCCAAGGAGTCTGTCGGAGTCGACGCAGAAGACACATTTGTGCAGATTAAGTTGAATGTTGTAGCATCTACAACGAAGAAAAAAATGACAGAGGTGTTCCAAGTGGTCCTGGTGCTTAGTAGAATGAGCCGGGAGGTCATCCAGGTAAGGCTAAACAATGTGCTTAATATCGTGAAAATCATATGAAATTTCCCGTTGGAATGTGGCGCTAGAATTTTTCAGGTCAAAAGGGAGCTTTTTATACGTGAAGGCACCCCATGGAAAGATGAAGGTGGTTTTATGTTGATCACCCGATAGTATATTAATCTGGTTATAACCAGAGAACTCGTCCATAAGGGAGAAAACCTCACTCCCAGCACACTCGCCAATAATATGGTCGATGAAGGGAGTGGGATAGTTATCCTTGGGACAAGCATGATTGATATCGTGGTAATATACACAAACGTGAATGGTTCCCTGATTTTTGGCCACAGTGACAATGTTAGAGACCCAATCTATCAACGGGATTAGATAAATGAAGCCTGCTTTGAGAAGTTTTTCAACTTCTCCCTTTAAGGCAGTTGTTTTTCTAGGGTGCACGGGACAATGACATTGGCAAACAGGTTTTGCATCAGGGTAAGTGGGTATCTCATACACGACTATACTCAGATCAATGTTAGGCATTTCCTCGTAGGGCCAAGCGAAAACATCTTGAAATTTGCAGAAGAGGCTAGTATAGGCCTCAATATCATCAGGAGAACAAGTCACCCCATTATGGATTTTCTCAACAACCCCTAGTTTAACGAAGATGTCAATAGGTGTCGTCTGAGTGATATTTCCCATGTTTCCTTCCACAAAAACTTCATGTGTCAAAATAGGCGTTTGAAAATGTTTGGAAGGAGCATGGGAAGCAAACTTCTCAAGACAGGTAGACATTACCCCAAGACAAGGTAAAAAAGAGGAACGATGATGATTATTGTCCCAAGGAGGATCCTCGAGAGACATAGTTTCTATAATGGCTTTATTATTTGGAAACGTCTCGCTCAAGGGATCAGGAGAATCTGAAGCACTAAGCCAAGGGGACTGAGAATACGTATCAAGAGGCATACTTAAATAATAATTATCAAAAGGAGAAGTCGAAGCCGCAACAATTTCAGCGTAGTTGATTTCGACAGGGCTTAATGGTATAATGTCGCCAAATGAATCCATTTGATCGGAGGAAGGAACGAGCCACGAATCCGATTTTACGGATATCATATTGACAGAGGCAACGTTGGGAGGCGGGAGGTTGAAAATACACATTAAGGCGGAATCTTTAAAAAGCTCTGCTCCCACACTCTCATATGGAATATTGGTATGCTCCACATACGAAACATTTCCTTCAGAGGAAGTAGCAGTGAAGAAAGACAACTGGTCTATCGTGACTATCTTCCCTTGGTGGGGAAAACGAAGCACAATGAACAAAGAACAAGGCATGCAACGCATAGCATGGGTCCAACTTCGTCCGAGTAGAATATTGTAATTCAAATTGGCATCAACAACCTCTACCTCGACATTCACTGTCTTGCCTTCCAAAATGATAGGCAAGCTGGAGAGAATACTAAACGGAGGAGAAAATCTTCCATCAAAAGCCTCTAGGGTATTAGGAGATTGACTCAAAGAAGGAGAATCAATGGCTTTCCAACAGGACACGGACATAATGCATGTAGATTCACCTTCATCGATTACAGTTCGATGAATGGTCTTTGAGTTAATGACAACTTGGATAATAAAATGAATCTGGTGGGGCAGACGCAGAACATGGTTCTCCAAATCAAAAGTAAAAGGGTCAGATTCAGTCGAATCTATTCCTCCAATGGCGAATAGCAATGATTTCTATTTTGTAGGACAACTTTGAAGAACCTCCTATGCCAATATAGTAGAAGGAGCTTGGGCCAAATCCTCAACAATATTGTAATGTTGAGCTGCACGAGAATTAGGATTATAAAAGGATTTTCAAAGCACGCCTTTAGAAGGTGGTCAGACAGCATAATCATTACTTAGTAGGCCTTTCGATATGAAGAGGGTCGGAATTAGGCGGCGAAGAAGTAGAAGGAGCATCGATAGTTTCTTTCCTAGCCGGTGGAGTGTAATCTTTCGACCTAGTGAACACATTCACGGGTATAGTGCCACACATAAACAATTGAGAACCAGATGAGGAAGAGGATTGTGGTTGGTCTACCATATTAGTCTACTGGGATGGGAAAGGCTCTTTTAGGACATACAGGGTCCCCTGAGTACTTTTAAGCAATTGGCTCACTTCATACTGTCACGGACAGTCTTTAGTGAAGTTATCATTGTCACATATAAGACAAGGGTACTTAGGTTTTTTCTTTGAGACATTATTAGCATTGGTTTTAGGGGAATCCTATTTTGGGGTATCGGATTTGGCCTTGCCTTTACCCTTCTTCTTACCTTTGGAAGATTTGTCTGCCGAGGTAGACTGTACGTCATTCACTTCTGTGGTTTTACCAGGATTAGAAGGTGGTTGATAAGCAGTATCAGTAGAAGGGGTGGATTTCTACTTCGCAAGAGCAGGAGAAGACTTACGATAAGTCTAAGAAACGAAACCAATGATATCATCGACAGGTGGTGTAATCGGTGCTTTGGAAGTTCCAGCTCGTGGAGAATTGGGAAAGAGATAATAAACTATGCGAGACTGGGAGTAAACCAGATCGAGGTACTGGGCATGAGCAATGGCCTTTTCTTTGATGACATATGCCCCCATAGCGATGTCCTTAACTATCGGACCGATGAAAGAGGTAGTGAACCAGTCAGTCAGAAGATGATAATGGATTTCAAACTTTATCAAACGATGATGTCGACTCCATTCATGAATTTGATCGGAGATATGTGTGGTCGTATCCTATTTCAAAGATGTAAGGAGGCGCGTTCCCATTTCATGGCGAACCGGTAACTGAAAGTGTGTGAGAAATGCCATTGCAAGAGAATTTAAATCCTAGAATATTCCACGAGAGAGTTCAATGTACCACTTTGCAGTGGCACCAGTGAGAGTCCCTTGGCAAATATGTAAAAAAATAGAATCATCAATTCAAGAGTTAGAGGAGCACCATAGGTGATATGTTATAACATGTGTCTGGGGGTCTTCTTCAGACTTGCCTTTGAACTTGGGACAATCACCGGGAATCTTAGTGGGAAATGGGGGCCAATATGGATTATGAATAATGGGGTCATTAGTTAACTTCGATACGTCAGGAAGTTCCAATGTAGAAAGGAATGACAATTGCAGGTTAAAATGCATTATAGGCCTTTGATAAAGAGTTGTGTTAGGGTTCCAACCAGGTCGAGAGAAATTTTGAGCCCATATGTTCTGTCCTAGAGGATTTTTTCCATAGGGGGTATAATTTTGAAAAAATTTCCCATATCCTGGCTAGGGACCAGGGTAATAGTTTTGAGTAAACCAATGAGGCCCAGATTGAGCAATGTATGGATTCTATTGCGGGATGAAAGCAATGCCTTGGGGTTGACCTTGTGCCATCAAAGGTTGACCTTGGGAAACCAATGGTTGGCCATGAGGAATTAAAGGTTTGCCCTGAGGCTGAACAGGTTGTCCCTGGGGTCCAGGTTGGCCCAAAGACTGACCACCAAGTTGTCCCCAGAGTCCAGGTTGGCCCAAATGCTGAGATGACCCAGGTTGTCCCTGAAGACCAGGTTGACCTTGCTGGCTAACGGAGGGTTGATCTTTTTGTACAAGAGGTTGGCCTTGCTAAATGTAAGGCTGGTTCTTTTGTAAAAAAGGTTGTCCCTGAGGTGGATACGTTTTCCCCTAAGGAACATAAGGTGATCCCTGCTGAACATGGGGTTGACTTGGACGATCATAGGTTTGTCCCTATTGGGCTGAATGTTGTTCTTGCAGATGGTAGGGTTGTCCTTGCAGACCATAGGGTTTTCCCTCTTGTTACGTGAAATGATTATGGTGAAATAGAGGTTGATTTGTTTTAACATACAATGGACCTTGCTTGATAGGCCCACGGTAATATACATGATTCTCGAACTCATCCTAGAGATGTGGTGGATTGGTCGAAGCCTGACCCTACTAAGAACCCTGAGGGAGGTAGTTCTGATGTTGAACAACCATCATATATTGGTCGTACGGAAAATCTCTCGGAATAGGATTTGAAGGGATAGGCGTACTATCAATAGGTTGATTGACTCCCGATACGTGAGGTTATGATCCACTCACAATGGGCCCAGCATACATCGCGGAAGAATTCAGATGCATTCCTCCAATAGTAGTAACTAGAAGCAATCATTTAATCACGCTGACAGATGGCGTGGAGGAAGCACACAAACAGTGGGCTGGATTGGGATAGCCATGATAGATGTATGAACAATGGGAATCGGAGAGGATCAACCTGACACAAACGGCCCTAAAGAAGGAGCCATAGACTTGACCATAATGGTTTTTGGTACAAAGGTGAAGCACCATAAATCAGTTGTCCTAAATTACAGTAACCAGCCAGGAGTGGCTGAGAGGAAGACTGAGATATCTCATAAGGAAAATTTCAGGAAGGAATTGATATTCCCTAATAGATATGAGAGTCTCTTCACTACTAACATGACTCGAGGCATCCATGTCAGATTAAGACATGCTGTTAGGGAAAATTTGGTGAGTGGCTAAGGGAAAAGCACGTGACAATGGTGTCACAGGCAGGTCCGAGTGTTGAGCATAATCTTCTCTTAGAAAGAAAAAAGGATCCGGGGGTTGCCAGTTGATATAAAACGGCTCCTCAGGGGGAAACTGAGAGGCAAGAGGTTTAATTCTCGGGATGATGGCACATTCGAGGCCCTGGGTCTCAACAGACGGGGGTGTCTCAGAAGAGACTCTGGGGAGAGAATCTTAACCACAAGGTAATAAAGAGGAGGACGAAATAGGTGGTTCCACCACGGTGAATTTGTATCAGAAGAAGAAGAGAAAAGAGAGGGTTAATTCGAGGCTTTGACAACAATCATTAAGGAATTACTCATGATCCGGCCAAGAAATAACTTAATGGGTGTGTGATGTAATCATGGGCAATTAATTTTTATAACATTGAAACAAGACTCTGCCTTTTCATGTTTTAAGATTCAAGAAAGGGACAAAAGGTGACTCTAGTCACTTTGAGTTTGAACAAGCTTGAAAGGACAAGTGCTCGATGATCTTTTCAAATTTAAAGAGTCACAGAAAGATCAAAATGACTACTCAGGAAATCTAGGCAAAAGGATGTACCAAGCTCCAGTGAACTGCAATATACAACTTGGAAATTGAATTTACCAAGGACTTAACGTACATGTAGATAGTCTCCCCAAATGTTGTGTTCGGTGTATCATGGTTACAGGGCAGCAGAATCAGCTTTCTATTGATAAATGATTGCAACCTAAAAGGTTCTCCCTTTATATACGCGATGGTACAGGGAGCACGAGTCCATACTAACGTTGTCTAATGCAATATCGCAAGCGAAAACTGCTAGGTTTAATGACGTCGAAACACGTCATTAACCTAGACCTCTAAGTGTGAGCTTTAATTTTCAATGCTTCCTTAGTTTGATTGAGTTAATTTTATGGTTTATCTTGAAATTAAGTTTCAGTTTCAAGGCCTTACTGAATGTTACCTCAAATATCTAATGTGCAACTATATGAGAGAAAGAATATCGTTTCATTTCGATGAAAATCTAACTAAGTGAAGGATAGAGGTTCGCAACAAAGTAGCAATCAAGTAAATGCAAGAATGACACTTTCCCATATTCTACTAACATAGCCAAAGTAGAAAACAAAAAAAATTCTTTTGTCTTTCACTTTCCAATGAAAAATGGAACCTAATAACGCAAAAGAGTACTTTTCATTTCCGAATGAGAAGGAAGAATGCAAATTTTTTGTTCTTTTGTATAAGTGATAAGAAACAATGTAATACTACACTAAAAAAAAAAAAAAATAGCTTCGAGTAGCTTTGAACGAGATCGTCAAAATATGGAGAGAGATCAAATCTAAGAAAACGTAAACACACACTCAAAACTAGGCATGCATTTCCTTACGCAAAATAAAGGGCTTTTAAGTTGACTCAATGAGCAATGTGATCTATGCTCGGGGTGATGGAGGGAGAATCAAACAAACACGGAATGAAAGCTTGACAACCCTACTTCACGTACAATCAGTTGAAAAGGCCAAGAAACCACACAAAAGGTTGAAAATTAACAACCACACTGAATCATAAACATATCAGACACCCAACAAACATGCGACCAAGCGAATGGTTCCAAACACCTAGAAACCCTAGGATAGATAAGCCACACGGTTCGAATGAGAGATAACAAAAACTGGAATGGATGAGACAGCCAAGTTAGGAAAAAAGAGCTATATGGATCAATCCAAGAAAAAAATCCAACCTAAAGGATAAGACACACTGGAAACTCCGTGCAAAAGGCCCAAAATCCAGTCTTATAGGAATCGGCGCAGCTGTTCAGCAGCATTTGGCGCCGAGCAGGCCAAATCGTGCATGTATTAATGACAACTCACGTAGATGGGCGGAAGTGTTAGAAAATCAGAAGCATCGAGCAAGGAAAGAAAGAAAAAAATAAAGGGCTTGCAGAGAAAAACCAAGTTTATCACTCTAGAAGAAGGCTAAATGGCTAGAAGCAGTCAAACAAGCCTAAAACAGCAGAGAAGCGACAATTTGGCCAAAGTTGGATAGACAACCAAAAATTTCAAACGAACAATAAGATACAACAGGTGTACTATCCCCAACGGAGTCGCCAACTCGTTGTGTAGGCAAATACCCTCTGTGGACAGAGGTGATCCCTCTAGCCCTAGGTTGGGTCTAGCAATAAGGGAACATGTTGGTTTCTAAATTCCTAGTTCATAAACAAAATGTGGATTAGAATAGATGGCCTACCTCAATCCAACACTCTTGATGTAGTATGTTGCAGTGATCCCTCGATATTTCTTATTCAAGCCTTGCACTACGTTGGTAGTGAAATCCACACACCTACACAAAGATCAAGAAAACAATAAAAGCATACGAGCATACATATTCATTTATGACTATCTAACTAGTCAAGGGGAGTCAAAAACTTAGAATATTAACATAGACAAAGATGGAACTAGAAATCAGTCATGTCATATTAATGTATAAAAGGGAGTTTACAACCTATGCCTTGACGTTTTAGACCTCCTTTGATATGTTCAATTAGGAACGTCTCCAAATCATTCATTTGTTGATTCGGCTCAAAGAGGCGAAAGGCTCAAACTCTCTCTCACAACTATGGACTATTCTTTGTTATCTTCTGCACACTAGCTCTTGGTCTATTCTAGCTAGCTGAATCAATGGGATGAAGAGGAATTTATAGGAGTGGAGGAAGAGCTTTGGGATCCACTTATGGTGGAGGAAAGGTCTATCCCTTTGGGAAGTTGCATTTTTGTAGGAACTAGAGGGATAAAGGGAGAAACTCGACCACATCCATTCGAACAAACATCCATGATTCTTCTCATGAAGTTGTTAGATCTTAGAAGCTTCGTTTCCATATTAAAAAACCTTCCAAAAGTAGCTCGGTGTGGGGGTCCTTCATAGATAGAGTGACCACAGCGCGAGGCCTACTGCAAATTTGGCCATGGGCGCGAGGACATAACCACACCATAGTGCCAACTCAAAATTACATGTTTTTAAGGGTCTACTTCGGGAATGGTCCACAGATATTTTATTCCTAGAATGTTAAGGGATGCAGTGACATTCATTATGATGTGTGATAGTACACAGAGGGCACTATGATGGTCCTCCAGTATTTGGAATAGGGAATGCAGGGACGATGACAAAATATTGTGTAACACCTTGTTTACCAATAATTGTCTAGGAAAATAACGGTTTACGTCCTTCTCCTCATCCATTAAATAGAAATATTGTCCATAAATCGAAGGAAAAAATTCCATGCACATGATTTTCTTGTCATTATGCAATTTTTTTATCTTAACATTTCCTTAAGTGAGTTTTTCCATAAATTTACATCTACTTATTTTTACCCTTTTTCTTTTATTAAGAAAATAATCGATTTTATTTATTTATTATGATCCTTCAGTTTATTTGTTATTTTTTATTTATTTATCTATATATTTTCTTATAATTTATTATTTAATAATAATATGGGGCATTACAATTACCCAATATCACATTATGATGAACATACCTGATGTTACAATCTAACATCATTGTCAATGATTTTTGCAATGTGATGCAATTCAACCATAGTCAACCATGTCCATATTGAAGCATTTCCAACTAAAAGAACCATGGTTAACATGAATCAACCATTATAAACATCACTTTATGAAAAATGTTTTTAGGATCTTTACAAACTAATGAATCCCTTAAGAAAAGTGACAATGTGACATAACCATTGATGAACATATTCATTCATTTCATAAACCAACCAATATTAATGTCCAATGTCAAGCAAGTAAACATAACCCTTCAAAAATGTCACAATATGATGAACATAACCCAACACTACAATGTGATGAACATTCCCAACGTTGCATTGTGATGAACATAACCCAACAATGCAATGTGACCAACATAATCCAACATCACCATGTGATGAATATATATTGGTGTCACATGCGATAATCCAAGTGGATATCAATGTCCAACCACCTCTTCCACTAACTCAATGGTTCTTTATCTTCTTGGAATACTTTTTTATGGTTTTTTGGGTCCTAAACTTCCGAGGTTGTTTTCGGGATCTAAACAATGATTTTTGGAAATTTGGGGGGCTATATATTATCATGGAATTCCCTAGCCCCAATTGAATGTTATAATCCTTAGATATTCCTTTCCAATGAGCTACTATGCACCCCAAATGGTGATTGTATGCAAAATTTGTGCCCCTAGGAAGTTGATGTACCAACTAACCACCCAGGGGCCAACAAACGTTTTGGAGATTCATCTTCTAAGGTTAGGGTTTTGAACCTCTAGGGTTCTTTATTTATGATGAAAGGCCATTATTTTGGCTTCTTATAATATCTTTTTCAAATGTGTGTATCTTCGATGTCTCTCTCTCTTCAAATATAACTACCACCATTCTAACTAGTTATGTGTTCTACAATAATCTACTATTTTATTTAAGAATTTGGTTTTAAATATATTGTTATGCTCTCTGTTATATTATTTTGTGTGTATGTTTTTTTTGTTTCATCTCCTTCCTTTCATTTCCTTCCTTGGACAACTTGGTTCATGTGAACATAACCCTTCACCAATATCACATTTTGCTGTAATCTAGAATAACTTGATGCCACAATGTGACAAACATATAATTACATCACATTTGAACATAACCCTTCTCAAACATCACATTTTGGTTCAATCCAACATAACCTAATGTCACAATGTGACAAATATATAATGACATCACATTTGAACATAGCCCTTCACAAACATCATACTTTTATGTAATCCAACATAACCTAACATTATAATGCAACAAGCATATCCCAACATCACAATGTGATGAACATACCTTAGTGTCATAATGTGACATACATAACCTAGCTTCATAATGTGACAAAAATATCTTAGCGTCATAATGTGAAAAATATAACTCGACATTGCAATGTGTTGAAAAAAAGCATACATCACAATTTGATGAACATAACCAAGTGTCATGATGTCAAAAACATATTTTTATGTCACAATAAAACATTACCCTTCACCAATGTCACATTTTGGTGCAACCCAACCATAGTAAATTATAGTCAACCATGTTCAAACATAGTCGACCATGGTCAACCATAGTCAAACATGGCCATCCATGGTCATACATAGTCACCAAAGGTCAATCATAGTTGTCTATGGTAGACATGGTCTTCTATAGTCAACCATTGTCTACCTTGGTTAACCATAGTAAACGATGGTTAACATGGACACCATTGTTAAACATTGTCAATCATGGTCAACCATATTCAACATGGAAAATATGGTCAACCATAGTTAAACATGCTCACCTTGGTCAACCATAACCAACCATGGTTATACATAGTTATCCATAGTCAACCATACTCACCCATGGTTAACCATAGAAAACCATGGGAAGTCATAATTAACCATGGTTAACATGGGAAATATGGTCTCCATTGTCAAATATGATTAACCATAGTCAACTATAGCCTCTCATGTACAACCATAAGTAACCATAGACAACCATGATCAAATATGTTCAAACATGGTCATGTATAGTCAAACATGGTTAAACATGGTCAATCATAGTTAACATGGTCAAATTTGGTCAATCATATTGATCCATAGTCATTCATATGTTAACTATAATAAACCCAAGAAAATCATAAGTTAACCATAGTCAACCATGGTCAACCATAGAAAATTACACTCAACATGGTCAATAGGGCCAACATCGTCAAATCTACTCAACCATGGTGAACCATCGTCAACAATGGTCAACCATAAAAAACTATATTCAAACATAGTCAACTATAGTCTTTGATAGTGAGCTATACCCAACCATGGTCAAGCATAGTCAACTATAGTTAAATGTGGACAACCATAGTCACCTATAACCAATCATATGTTGACCATAATAAACCCTCATCAATCATGGACAATCGTAGTTGACTATAGTCAACCATAATCAACCAATGTCAATTATAGTCAACTATGGTTTACTAATCCTCCCCACACATGTTGGTCATCAACTAGCACAATCACATTATTAAAAGTGGTTGATATACATCAACCAATATCATTAGTTATTGAAGGGTGGAAAATGGTGTTAATGGGCATATATCAATCAATTATAATGATGTGGTTGTGCTAGTCAATGTTCATGATTTACTATTGTTGACCATGGTTGAAAATAGTTAACTATGATTGAATATGATTGACTATGGTTGAATATGGTCACATTACGGTTTACAAGGATTTATTATGTCACTGATTATGCATGTCTATTGTTAACTATGATAGAATATGATTGACCATGGTTGTCCACATTTAAATATAGTTGAATATGATTGGTTTTGTTTGAGTATGGTTGACAATGACTAACCATGGTCAACCATGGTTCACTAATGTCAACCATAGTCAACCCTATTTGATCAATGATAAGATGGAAAAAGGATTTAAAGCTCGTCAACAACCTAAAATGAAACAATGCTATGATGATCACTATTTTCTCAAAAATTCTCAATAATCATTTAAGCATTTCAATTATTTGTTCACCACCAAAGAAATACTAACATTTCTAGGAAGACCTTTAGCTTAAAAAACTACCAAAATCTCGAATTTTATAATGATTCTTTCTCTATTTTTACTCTAATCATTCCTAGTATATTTTTTCTCTAATCATTCTTTAAAGACAATATTAGTGGATGTGGAATAACTAGCTCAACACCAACCTAAAAAAAATAAGAAATAAAAATAGAATTATCTTTTTAAACTAGCTTAACCCTAATCTAAAAAAATAAGAAATAAAAATAGAATTATATACATATTTTTTAAATTAAACAAATTTCTATCCAGCACTTCCAACAAAATATTAATAATGTAAAAAGCAAAATATTGTGTCAAAAGAAATTTGGAAATAAAGGGAGTGAAAAAAATATTATTAATGTAAAAAGCAAAATATTGTGTCAAAAGAAATTTGGAAATAAAGGGAGTGAAATCATTAAAGTAAATTAAATTTAATAATATAAATTGAATAATAATTATTAAATTACATGTATGAGAATGTTAAATTTATAAATAATGATTAATTTTAAAATTAATCTATATTATAATTCTTTAAATAAAATATACAAATACAATTACATATTTTCAAATTAAAAAAGTACATCTATATTATTTTCTTCTTTTTTTAAACTACATATCTAATATGTACTTTTTCATTTTCTTTCCAAATCCAAATTTTTCAAAAGTAGTAGAATGTATTGCCCATTTCCTGGAAAGTGAACTGCCCTTATTCACATTATCGTTTTATTTCATTTCATTTTTTTTTAATTAAATTCATGTGTATTGGTGGGTAGCCCACTTACTATATTTATCCAATGTTATTAAAAACAAAACCATGGTTGGAATATGTTTTATTAAAAATAAAATCATGCATGGAATATGACATTTGTTCATGGATTTGAAAAAGAAAATGGAATGAAATGTTCGACACATGGGAAGTTGTACATAGTGAAATGAAATATAAAGTACTTGAAGAAAAAGAGGTTCGGATAAAAACCTCTTTTCTCATATTTGGATTTGAAATATAAAGTACTTGAAGAAAAAGAAGAACCTTTTTTCTCATCGTTGGATTTGAAATATAAAGCACTTGAAGAAAAAGAAGAATATGAGGTTTGGATAAAAACCTCTTTTCTCATCGTTGGATTTGACAAATGAGAGTACAAGATAGGTGGTGAGGTACATTCATTCGAAGAGATTGGTATTTATAATCTTTAGAATGGTAATATATTGAATTGAATAAAATGTTTTGGAATGATGTAGGTCAAATTCATTGAATTTTTGGTTTGGTTTTTTTTTATTATAGAATGTTACAACGTAATTAATGGAGCGAGGTAGTTTTTATTAAATTGATGCATTAGGGCGGTGGCTTTCAAGTCAAGGTTTGGTTTTCTAGTATTTTTAGTTTGGTGGTTTTTACTAAATTGATGCATCAAGTAGTTGCTTTCCAGTTAAGGTTTGGTTGTCTGTGTTTTTGGTTTGGTTTTTTTTATTCTAGAATGTAAATAATGGAGTGAGGTGGTTTTTACTAAATTGATATATTAGGGTAGTTGGTTTCAAGTCAAGGTTTGGTTTTCTAGTATTATGGTTAAATTTAGTTTAAATTATTGTAAAGTTTATAAGTAATGGATGTGAGAAATGATAACATGTCATTGTGTTGGGAGGTGTTCTCTAGTTTAATATAGTAGAAATGTTGTAATGTAACATAATGTTTCATAAACATTTTGACTAGTCAAAATAAGATAATTAATAATTATAATTATCAATAAAACATTTTAACTAAGTCAAATTACATAAAAATAAAAATAAAATAAAATATTTTGAAGGTAGATCGAAGGACTATAGAGGCAAAGCGACAAGTTAGGGTTTCTCCTCTCTGCAGATCTTTGGAAGGCATCATCGCATGCCATGAACTTGAGTCTCTCAAGGGAGGAGGGCTCTGGTCAAAAGGGGATTGTCTCATTCTTCTCATCATTGAAGGTTGTTGGAGATTTGGGGATCATTTATATGACTTTTCTACAATTATCTATAGTAGTTTGCAAATGTTTTTTAGGGAAGACTGGTGCATTTTTTCTAACCTCTGGGCATACGACGTACCAGTGAATAAAACTCATGTATCACCCTTATGTCCCATGAAACATAAGTTCGGTGGGGGTTATTTTCCTTAGGCATGTACGCAAGCCCATAGCCATCCTGACTCGAGATACGCAGCTCATAAAATGGGCCCTTATCTCCATTTTTTTAGACGTGAAGGATATTGTTCAATCAACTTCCGTGCATAAAGTCCCCCTAGATATGGGGGTAGAGAGGGCTAGAAAGAATGTTTTTTATTTGGGATTCTTCCCTTCAGAGGATACCCATTAGCCTAAGCTCTTAGATCATAGCAGATCTAAGTAAATATTCACATCAAAAGGAACTCTTTTTTCTCTTATAACTAGATCTGGCTAAAAGAGAGGCAATTTTGAGAAATTCAAAATATTCATGAAAAAATTTAATGAGAAGACTTCCTTATTTAGGATTTGGGGCTCAGATCTAGTGAAAAACATGAAGCAAAGCATTGAGAACAACCTTGGTATGCCTGTAATTTCTCAATTTTTTTTATATGAGGGTACATTGCTATAAGATTCCTTTTAGCTGAAATATTATGGCATTGCAATGAACTCCACCATAATAGTAAACCTGGTATTGAGGGGTGGAGCTTCATGCTTTGGAAACCCTATTAGATCTGTCTCTTTCTAAGATACAGTGAAAGGGAAGGATGCTAGTGGATCCAAATCTTTAAAGGATGTAGTGCAAGGGAAGGCTCATAACTCATCCAATCATATCTATAACAACCTAGGACTCTACATCATAGATAAAATGGAACAAACACCAAATACGTAAATTAATCTACAAGAGGTAAATTCTCTTTTTCTTGTTCTCCAATCTAGGGTCGTAATATGCATATTCAATGGTTTCTGGTCAAAATCTAATGCATTACACCAATGGGTCTTCTCCAATTGTTCCCCTAACTATAATCAATATTTATGCACAAAATGATTTTTCATAGTTCAATTTGATACACAGAACGATCTGGATTTTTCCCTAAATGAGGGATCATGAATTTTGGGGTAGAGAAGACTCTTCATTACCCCATGGTTCCTAGAATTTGATGCTACAATCATGGTAGTATCAGTACAATACTTGTATGGGTGAGACTACCTGATCTCCCTCTTCCTTTTTGGCACTACAAGGTCCTAAAGGATATTGGAAACATTCTCGAAAAATTTAAAAAGATGTACCTTAAAAGAATAGAAAAATGCATCTTCACCTTTGCTAGAATATGTGCAGAGGTAGACCTGAGCAAAGGCCTACCTAATTGTATCCTACTGAAGTTAGTGGACTTATGTATTAGAATATGAGAAATGGCATTCAGATGATGTATTTTCTTTCAAATTGGACACCTGCATAACTCATGCCCATAGCACCAAAAATAATTCAAAAAAGAAAACGAGGCCAGCCCAAAATCCAAAGGGTTGGTAGGTATTTGATCCTCACCTCTTAGAATAAGAAGAAGAAGAGATCATGGATAACAACAAAAAATGTGGATACTCAAGTCCAACAAGTAAATCAAGTAGAAGGGGGAGTTGTGATTCAGTTTGGAAGTGCAACACGCATTCAGAAGGTTGTCAAAGTAGCAATGACCCAAGCATCAGTGTAGAATAAATAAGTATCACATAATGAAATATCCATCAGGGTATCAAGAGAAAACATTCCTCTGAGGGATCCAATTCTGACAAAGAATTCCCCCTACAGACAATTGGAAATGAATTGGAAATGGTAACAATGGATCCCAACCCTAGGGGTTAGCAGAAGGTATAAATAAAGAAAGGAAAAAAGGAGAAGTTGGGGGATTTTTTGTTATAGAACCAGCTTACAAAATATAAGAAAAGAGAGATCAATGACTTAGAAATCAGCCACTTTGATGGGGAAACCTCCTTTACATCACATAAATGAACAATTCTTAGATGATACAAATGACATAACCTCCTTTCTATATATAGGAGTCCATGGAGTCACAATATAATCCTAGACGAACTAACAATAACAATGTAAGGGCATAAAAATAACAATAGTGGGCTTCTATGGGGCGCAATAATAACAATATGGGGACTACATGAGCACAACAATAACAATAAGGGGGTTATACTAACAATAACAATAAGGGGATACACTAGTATTATAGGGACATAACATGCCCCTCTCCTTCAGACAAGTGTTTTGCTCAACACTTGATTATTTATGGATGCTTTTGTATAAAATTATCATCCTCCCATGTGGAATATTCAGCGGGTAAGTTCTCTCACTTGTTGAGATACTTTGAAATTAATCAATTTCGTAGTTGTCGAGCTCTTGTTTCTGTGACTGCTTCAGGTTCCAATATGATTTTTCCTTCGTCAAGTTCTGGAAATATTGTTTGAACCGGGATTTCATCACCTATAACCTTCTTTGATCATGAAACATGGAAAACTAGGTGCACTCGGGAAGATGCAGGAAAATCCAATTTGTATTCCATAGTACTAGTGTTTTGCAGCACCTTGTACGAACCATAGTACTTTAGCGACAATTTACTATACTTCTTATTTTTCTTGAGGGACATTGATTTGTATGGTTGTAACCGTAAAAATACCCAGTCACCTACATCAAAACTTGTTTCATTGCGATTTTTATCTGCTTGTTTTTTCATTCGATTCTGCAGCACAGATAGGTTATCCTTTAAGAGTTGGAGAACTTGTTGATGCTCAATGTGACATTCCACTACTTGATCATCCATATAATATTTCATTTCATCCTTCAAACCATCCACCTTAGCCTCCATGTCTGCCTTTAAACCATCTATGTCATCTTTGGTTTCTCTTTGTGAGATCAAAATTTTTTTCACTTGGTGCCGTAATTTTGATATATCATACTGCAATTCTTCCTCTTCATGCACCATAGTATAATTTTCTGAGGGTTTAATGGGTGTATAATTCTTTTTTGGAGGCATTACAAAACCCAATACTGATAACAATGTTTCAATATGCCTTTGTAATCTCTTCAACTTCTTTTTCAAACAAAATTTATGCAATTTTTAAAAAACAAATACACATTTTTTTCTTTCTTTTAGGAGCTTGATATTGAAATGGTTGTAACTCTATAACTTAGGATCTCCAAGATATTAACTTTGGTCCTGGGGTAGCCTACCGAGCCTTCTTCCAAATTCCACAGGTCATAACTAATTTGGATTATTCAAGGAAAAGTTATGCCCCATCTCCCACAATGACCTAATTATGGGACGGTTCAGCAGAGTGAGCTTGTATGACGCACCACGTCTCATTGTCTCATCTTTCGACTCTAAATTTGATACACAAGAAACTACAGTCTGTGCACTTTTGGTTACTTATTACAAAATTCGAATCTGATGCTCAGAGCGAAAGTTATGACAATTTTCCCAAGGTCACCTCTTTGAGATGAAATTTGGGAGCCTGCAAAAACGCTAAAGTCCTCCAGTCATATCTTCGAAAATATAGCGAACCAAGATCTGAAATTTTTACGCAAATTTCCTCGGAATTTCAGATAAAATGGGTTTTTTTTAGCATCTGAAACTTCGTAGAAAAAGAATTATAACGAAAATTCCACAATGACCTGTTTGAAGCAGCAAAACCCTAGAATCCAAAGCTCTGATACTAAATGTTATGAAACTAGCTCACAAAATAGAAGAAAAGAGAGATCAACGACTTAGAAATCAGCCACTTCGAGGGGGAAACCTCCCTTACATTACATAAATGAACAATTCTTAGATGATACAAATGAAAAAACCTCCTTTCTATATATAGGAGGTCATGGGGTCACAATATAATCCTAGCTAACCTAAGAATAACATGACATAAGGACATAAAATAACAATAGTGGGCTTCTATGGGGCACAATAATAACAATATGGGGACTACATGGGCACAATAATAACAATAAATGGGTTATACTAACAATAATAATAAGGGGATACACTAGTATTATAGGGACCTAACATTTTTATTATACCTAACTTCAACATATTATTTGTAAATTTCATAGTTTCTCTTTTATTTTCTTATAAGTTGCATGGCTTATAAGATCAAATGCTTTAAGCATCTGCATAATGTAAATTTTTTTCTTGTTTCATGTTGAATAATATTACAGTTTTTTTCGAGGAAAAATTTAAATTTAAATAAAAGTAAAATAAAATAATATATAAAATTAATAATTAATAATTATAATTACAATTAATATTTAAACTAGTCTAGATTCATCTTAGCTCTGGATCTACAAAGCCCTATGAGGGATCAAATCACTTTTCACTTTAAAAGATATTTGTATCTCAAGAGATTTGATCCCTCTTGGTGCTTGTAGATACTCTACACTTATAATTATGATTAATAATTAAATTAGCCTAGATTCATCTTAATTTCAGATCTACCAAGCGTCAAGAGGGATCAAATCTCTTTTCACTTTAAAAGAGATTTTTATCTCAATATATTTAATCCCTCTCAATACTTGTAGATACTCTAATATTTCCTTCTTATACGAATTCTTGGAATTACATCGTGGTTTAAGAAAGAATGAGTAACTCCTCACAGATAACCCAGTAACCATTTCACATTTGAATAATAAAGTTGTTATTAAGAATCAAACTAAGAATTCTATATATAATGTGCTATATCAATTAAACATAGATCTCACATGAAATTTTCAGTATTTTATTTAAAGAAGATAATTGCATTTGCCATAATTATGATTAAAGATGAGGAAATTGTTCAATGATCTTAAAAGAGATTGAGAAATAGAAATTATTAAACAAAAGCACCCATTACGAATAATCATCAAGCAAAACTCTCTCAAAATATATTTTTGTAATCCCAATATTTTAAATGTTATGTAAGGTTATTTTGGTATTGAACTAGGTTTTTCCACTATACATTTTTTTTATTGTATTTTCAAGAAAATACATTTTTTTATTGTATTTTCAAGAAAATAAGAATAGTGCAATTTGATTTATGATGATGATGATGATGATGGTTAACGTCCACTAAGACCAAACTTTGGTCTATCAGACCTATAATTTTCTTAGTTCTTAATTGTCTGGCTTCTCGTCTTTCTTGGTGAGATTGGTGTTGTAGCTTTCTTTTTCTTCTCTACGGTATTCCAACTTCCTTTATCTTGCAACTCCTTCATCTCTTCTGATCCTTGGGACACTGGTGTCTTATCTTGGAGATCTGGGAGATCTACTTTGCTGCTAAATGAACTATTATAAAACCTCCTAAAATATTATCTTCTATTAAACTCATTTTTATTTATATTATTATGATGTACTTTCTAAAATATTGTCCTCAAATAAATTGAATTTAAACTCAATTTTATTTATATTATTATAATGTAATTTACTCTGCTAAACTCATTTGTTAACAAAAGGGACAAATATTTAAGGATATTTATATGATAGACTCACAAAGATGTCAAACTTAAATCACCTTTGGACACCACGAGGACAATGCATGGGATGTGATTTCAATGTAACAACATTTCAGTGAGTCAGAGTCAGATCTATCACTCAAAGGTAGAGCGAGTGGGCCAAGCGTAGTGTTGGAGGCAAATGACTTACAGGAGAGATATTCGAGAGGTTTTATGAATTTAGTAGACCTAGCAATGCACATTTCTAGTAGGATGTGTGAGTGTGAGGGAGAAGTGTGAGTGGCTTAGGAGAGGCCAAGCTAGTTTGCAGAGGATACAATGAGTCTCCAAATTATTTTTGACAGTGGAGATCAGTATTTTCTGGAGCTTTTACAGCGAGAGGAAAGAAGGTCATTGTACTCTTAAATTTTTGAAGAAATGTTAATAATAAAATGTCCCTTATCTTTTGCATTGGTTTTCCATTGAGAGTTTTTCTGGGGACGGACGTCCAAAAATATTGGCGTCAGATTTATTTTTTGTGTGCATTATATTCTCAATTCCAGTATTTTATTTTCCACAAAGTATTTAATTTTGTGAGGAATTGTAGTGTGAGTGATTTGATATTTGTCATTAATAATTAACAAAGGAAAAATAAACTACATAAATTAGGAGAATAATTTCATGTTAATGTAGTTTGTGGAAATTTCAAATGGTATTAGAGAAAATTTAACGAGGTTGGTGCAAGTTAGAGAGATTGGTGCACTTAGGAGCATATCTAGTGCAAATGGTTTTGAACAAAAGGGTTTTGCAAGAGAAAATCAGCACAAGGCCTAGAAGAGAAAGCACAAGGGTTTCATAACCCAATTTATTAACTTCTCTAGTTTATTGAGTTTGAAAATTTTTCTATAGATGGATACAACAGGATTGAGAGATCATAATAGGTTGGATGGACCCTCAAAATTTGGTATCTAGAAGACCAGGATGTTGTTTCTATTAGATGAGCATGGTCTGAAGTAGTTTTCTACAACTGTCATTATTGTACAAACAGATCCCATTTATTTTCATGAGTACAAGAGGGATAACACCAAAGCAAAGAGGATGATTCTTTATGGAGTCAGATCACATTGTTTCACATATTGCAACAAAGGTAACATTGAAGGATATGTAGGATGCCATTGTGAAGTTGTACCAGGATCCGCAATAGAACAGGAAAATGATCCTCAAAGAAACATTGAGTATTGTTAAGATGAACAAGGGCGAAGATGTCACAACCTATCTCACCGAGATTTAGAGTGTCAGAGATGAACTTGCAGTAGTGGGAGATAATCCATTTAATGATGAGCTAGTACATATAGAACTCAATGGGTTTACAAAGGAGTGGTGTACGTTAGTCCAGGTGATTTTTGGGTAATACACACTTCCAGGATGGGAGCGCCTATGGAATGATTTCACTCATGAGGAGCTAAGGCTCAAATTAGTTGAAGGCACTACCAACAGCAGTGGAAAGGGACAAAAAGTGTAGGAGGAACAAGAGAATGTCACTCTTGCAGGAAAAGTAAAAGCAAAGGGTCTCAATAAGGGGCAAGACTCAAAAGGAGAAAAGAAGAAGAAGGACCTATCAAAGTTCAAGTGTTTTGGCGATGGTGAAATTTGTCACTACATGAGCCAATGTACTAAGTGGAATAAGGACAAGAAGGGGAAGAAGATAATTGCTTCAGCAAAGATAAAGGATTTATCTTCGAGGTTGGAGGATGAATTTTCACTTATAGCATCATTATCCATATGAGGAGGAGGCACATGACACTACAGTATCCCAAATCAGGCAAGGTCTGAGGAAATAGAAACAAGAAGATCTATATCATAGCCAAGGAGGGGTTGATCAGTAGATCAAATCCAATTTTTGTGTATGTGATTCTTCAATTATATCATTACCTTTGTTATGGGAGCCCAAGTATTAAAATTGCAGGAGGTGATGTGAATTGCATAGTTTCAGATGGAAAGGAATAGTTCCATCCATCGTGATTTCCAACAGAAGAGGCCAAAGCAGGGAGTGTTAGCTTCCATTGCAAATTAGAAAATTAGCCAATGCGCATTGCAAAGGATAAAAATCATGTGCCAGTGACGAAAGGTGATATGAAGGAAGAGAAAGTATCTTCAGTGAGAAATAGGAGGTAGAGTGACTGCCAGAAAGGGTTTCTGGAGGAAATATGGAATTTCCCAGAGTAGTATTGTGCAATCTAGTTAGCTAGTGTGAGATGCAAGCAGGAGTATGAGTAGTAGGGAGTAGGTCGAGTTGAGTTGCTGGAAGGAAAATATATTTCCAATTTTTTTTTCATTGGGATATTGAGACTCACTATTTGTATAAATTATAAAAACATGTGTATATCGATGGATTCAATCTGATCAAGAAATGTACTAAAGCTAGATACTGAATCCTTCTACAAATCATTTGCGGAAAATAAACACAATCTCCAATCACAACAACTAAAGAAAGAAGAAAAAAAAAACACAACAAAGATGTTTTTCCTAGGGAAATCTTGCTGCTCAAAATGTTGGAAATACTGAGAGGGGGGTGAATCAGTATTTCTTTTCAACTGTTAATTTTACTAGTTAGATCACTTATATTTAGAACACAAAATGAAAAATGATGGAATAAATACTTTTATTAATTTCTTCTTTACAATAAGTAAATTACAATAATGATATAGGGCTCCAACCCTAGATGAAGACTCCAATCTTCCAGGCTCCAACCTATGTTGTGCCAAGCACCAAATTGGTCTTTCCAAGGATCCAACCTTGTCAATTTGAGGCACCAACCTCTAGGGCTCCAACCCTATCTCTGGTACAGGCTCCGACCTGGTTTCTTGAGGACTCCAATCATATCTTCGAAAGCACCAACCTTGTCTCTATGAGGCTCCAACCTCGTGGGCTCCAACCCTCAACTTCACTTCATCAAAACATGTTTTGATTATTCTTCACGGATCCCAAAGTCTTCTTCAACGAGCCCTATCACACTTAGTCTCCACGTAACATCATCAATGACAACCTTTTCTTCTTATAAGGTGTCACCACTGCTCTTCATCTTACCCAAAAAAATTCTCCAAGTTACTTGATGATGACATCATTGTCTCCAATAGGCTTCTAGATGACTCCCCAAAGTCAGCTAAAGCTTCTCAACAAGATGTTTGCAAACAATTTCCTTCAAAGTTGTCTTCAATATAATGTTTCAAAGCAACTGCCTTTCAAGTCAACACACAAGTTCTTCAATGAAATCTCCAACAAGTATTCAAGTATTCTCCTTCAAGGTTTGGTCCAAATGATGTCTTGTGGCTTCAATAGTATGCAATAAGTTTACTTCTGTCAAGACCCAAATTCTGCTTCCAAACAATCCTAATGCTTGCCTTCAATGAGGTGTTCAGATCTTCTTCTCTAGTTATGATGAAGACTGCTCCAAGAAGAGGCTAATGACTGCTCCAACAATTGTCTTCAATCTGGCTTCTGTAACCTCAATAACTGGCCCAAATCTAGCAAGACATTTACTCAAATATAGCACAAGTCTGAAACTTCTTAGTCACAAATCTAAACCATTTTTCTATATCACAGATCTGAGGTGTTGATCCTCTTACAAGTGTAACTTCTCACAGATGGTCACACACAGAGCTAAGGTAGGCAGTTGTTCAAGCTTGCTTTAATCTTTCCACAAATCTGTGCTACTAAACCAAACTTCAAGCAGACTTATCGAGCTTCCAAACTGACTTTCCAATACACATGTCAAGGTTTTGAGTCACAAATATTGAGACTCAAACAAGTGACTGAAGGTTGAAACACTAAGCTTGGTCCGAAGTTCCTTCACTTATTCTGAGCTCCACAAGCCTGAAATCACAGCAATCTGAAATGATTAATTGAGGTACCACAGTTCAGAATTGGCATAGTAATTGCAGTCTGCAATACCACAGTAATCTGTAATAAACAGAGATATCAAACAGAGATTGTCCTGTAGCTCGAGAGACAGTCCTGTAGCTCCTCTAGTATATCTTTGTTCCTGAACAGGTGATCTGAGCTACTGGAAGTATTATCCACAAGTATTTTTAAACTCCTTGGCCTCATGTCCTGTATTTCTGAAATCTTCACTGAATTGATGGTGAAAAATGAAGTTTTTGGCTTATAATTATAGTGATTTCGTCCTTTAAAGAGAGGAAGTGACTGTTGGAGATGAAAGCCAACATATGTATGTTAACTTAGGTCGGCTAAATAAAAAACATATTTTTCTAAACTTAAAAATTCATTATCTCATCAACCGTTGGGAGTTTCAGGGCATGTAAGGGCTCATTAGAAAGACGAAAACATCCTCTTTAAGATGGTCTAGGTCCCATTGAGAAAATATGCCTCTAAGTTGACAAAATTTATTTTTCGTTGTGACTGTCTTAAATTTTATGCATAAAATGTTTGGGACAGCATGGCTTCTTCATTGTTATCAATGTCACACAAGATCATAGAGTCATTATGTAGGAGTGCATCATTCATGTAGCATCACGTATCAACAATGTCATCATATATTAGTGTAGCGATATGTCCTAGTGCAGCTTTTATTAATTTGTCAACAACGCCAAAGTAGTTTTCCAATCATCAAATGATCTCCAACCATGTTATCAAGACCTCATCAAGTGCCATCATCAAGTGTGGTCATTTTCAAGTGCATGATATCATCAAGTGTAGTCCTCATCAAGGGATGACATCATCAAGTGTAGTCCTCCATATGTCAGCAAGGGCTATTAGATACTTCAATGGTAATTAAGATCTAGATCATCAAACAAGGCCTACGATTGACACTTGGCACCTTAAGAATATTTGTCATCTTGACATCATGCTGGTTCTAGGCTTCTTCATGACATCTTCATTGATGGTATCAACCAAGAGTCATGGTATCATCATCTGGAACCAGGCATCACAAGAATATTGACATCTCAGCCAATTCCATATTGACATCAATGAAAACCTTAGACCAACAATCTCCCCCTTTGTCATTGATGGAAATATTATTTCCCTTCCAACATTTTCTCCCCCTTTGACATCAATGGCAAACGGGGTACCCAAGAACTCCCCCTATCATCCTGCTTCATGTTGCTCCCCTATCATGGTGCTCTTCTTGGAAATGTGGTTCATGATGGATGTGTTTATATTTCTTCATGTGATGAACCATCTCCCCCTATCTGCACAAATTACTTTAGCTCACGAAGGATTGCTCGCTATTTGTGATCAAGTAGAAGGCATCATCATAATATCATGTTTTTCTTCAATGGAGTTACTTCCGAGAGATGATCTGTCAAGATTGTCCATGTGTAGCTCATCAAGGATTTTATAGGGCCCATTCACGAATAGCTTATGCAATAATGCTCAAGAATCACAAAACTCCCCTTTACTGTATGCATGGTCTCTTTTCTGGCATAGTCTCATCATCAAATACTTGAAATATCACATCTGCCAAGGATGTCTTCATCAAATCAACATGTGTTGTTGGTTGGAGTGTTCAAGGGACTTCCAGATTCAAGTTACTTCCTTCTCCATACTTGTGTAACATTCTTCTCTGGCTTGGTTGTCATGGTTTTAGCTTTTTTAGGAACCCAAGTCAAGTTACAACCATATGCCATATGTCCAATGTTATGGAAATTGAAACACTCTATCTTGTTCATGAATAAGAAATCATGACTTCTTGCAAAATTTCTTCTAGGAGATTGAAGGGGACCATTATATTTGTCTTTGTGATATGCCCTACAGTCTTTTTCCATGTGCCCAAAGTTTGTACAAGAATAGCAATAACCAAGAAATATACGTTGGTACCTCGGAAATGGAGTTTTCCCTGATGTACTTTTGAAGTATTTTTGCCTTGGGATTATTTGATGATATCCATTGACTTTTGTATTCTTGACACCATCTACAAGCCTCCTTGGAGTATAATTTCTTCCATTGTTTTCTTGATTCTTCTCCTAGCCTTTGCTGGAACTAGGAGCATCAACATTTCTTTCTAGGTTCCTCACATCTTTGTTGTTTGAAGCATTATCATTCTTGCTTGAGGATTCACCTGCATAGCCAAGACCTGATTTATCAAGGGGAGACCTTTGATGACTTAGGATGTCATCTAGGGTTTGAGAGCTTTTCAAGTTCTTATTCAGCAAGTCAACTTCCTTTTTAAGAAAGACAATTTCTCCTTTCAACTTTTCACAATCTTCATCTTTCATAACTAGTTTCTTCTTCATTTCTTCCATAATCCTTGTTGCTTCATGTGCTTCGATTTTAAGGGAGATGGTATTTGATTTCATTATGAAGACTTCTTCATTCTTCTTTGCTAGACTTCTCTCCATTTCTTATTTTATTCTTGTAGCTTCCCATGTTTCAGCCTTGAGAAGATTGATGTATGATTTTAGTTTCAAGATTTCTTTATCGTTTTCTTCTAGTTGGCATATCATGGTGTTTCTCTCATTTTCTGCTTCATTAACTTGTCCTTCTATTAATGCCAAAGTTTCCATCACTTTCTTGATTTCTTGTTCTTGTTTCCTTGCTTCTTATAGTTGATATCTAAGAGAGGAGACCTCTTCCTTGTATTGACCAATCTCTGCTTCAAGATTTTTCAAGATCTTAATTTTTTGTTCAAGGTGGCTTGACAAAGTTTCTTCCCTTTTCTTTGTCTTATCCAACTAATTTGTCATAAATATGAATTCTTCATGATTCTTTCTTTTGTTTTGATGAAATTCCTCTTTAAGTTTGGCGAGCTCCTCATCTCTTTCTTGTACTTGAAGCTTGACAAATTCAAGTTCCTTCCTTGTCTTGTCTTGGATACCATCTTGCACTTTCTTCTTAAGTTCCTCATTTTCCTTTTTCAAACTGTTAATCTCTTCCATGGAAACCATAAGTTTATTCAGGAGATATTCTTCAAAGTCTTCTTTGTTCTCTTCATCTTCTTGGTCTTCTTTAGCCTTGTTGTCATATCTCTTATCTTCAGCTTCCTTGATGGATTCTAGACTTCTTTCTTGTTTTCCATCATCTTCTTGACTAGATATCATTGTCAACACTCCTTTTGAGTGAAGATCATGAAGTTTGTCCCATATGTCTCTTGCTAACGAACATTTTTCAAAATTGGCCTTCACGGAATTTGGTAACCCTTTCAAAATTGTCTTCATTGTTTTTGTATTGTACTCCTTGGATTCTTCGTCCATCATGTCATTAGTAATAACTGATTTCCAAACTTCAATTCCTTGAGCCTTCAAGAAATTCCTCATTCTTGCCTCCCATATATCAAAATTTCCATTGAAAAATGGAGCCTTCGCAAATTGATTGACTTCAATTTCGATGGTTTAGGAAGACACATATTTAGGAGGATTGGAGACTTTCTTCCTTGGCTTTTCCATTTGTGTTCTAATGATCAACCTTCAAGCTGTTAGGATTTGAATGAAGGTACTGGCTCTGATACCAATTGTTGGAAATATTGAGAGGGGGGTGAATCAGTATTTCTTTTCAATTGTTAATTTTACCAATTAGATCACTTATATTTAGAACAAAAAATGAACCATGATCGAATAGATACTTTTATTAATTTATTCTTTACAATAAGTAAAATACAATAATGTTATAGGGCTCCAAGCCTAGATGAAAACTCCAATCTTCCAGTCTCGAACCTATATTGTGCCAAGCACCAACTTAGTCTTTCCAAGGCTCCAATCTTGTCAATTTGAGGCACCAACCTCTAGGGCTCCAACCTTATCTTTGGTACAGGCTTCGACTTGGTTTCTTGAGGACTCCAATCCTCTAGGGCTCCAACCCTATCTTCCAAGGCACAAACCTTGTCTCTATGAGGCTCCAACCTCATGGGCTCCAACCCTCAATTTCACTTCGTCAAAATATGTTTTGATTATTCTTCATGGCTCCCAAAGTCTTCTTCAATGAGCCTTGTCACACTTAGTCTCCACGTCACATCATCAATGACAACCTTTTCTTCTTAGAAGGTGTCACCACTGCTCTTCATCTTACCTAAACAATTTCTCCAAGTTACCTCATGATGACATCATGGTCTCCAATAGGTTTCTAGATGAATCCTCAAATTCAGCTAAAGCTTCTCAACAAGATGTTTGCAAACAATGTCCTTCAAAGGTGTCTTCAATATAATGTTTCAAATCAACTTCCTTTCAAGTCAACACAAAATTTATTCAATGAAAGCTCCAACAAGTATTCAAGTATTCTCCTTCAAGGTTTGGTCCAAATGATGTCTTGTTGCTTCAATAGTATGCAATAAGTTTACTTATGTCAAGACCCAAATTATGCTTCCAAACAATCCTAATGCTTGCCTGCAATGAGGTGTTCATATTTGCTTCTCTATTTATGATGAAGACTGCTCCAAGAAGAGGCTAATGACTGCTCCAACAATTGTCTTCAATCTGGCTTCGGTAACCTCAATAATTGGCCCAAATCTAGCAAGATATTTGCTCAAATATAGCACAAGTCTGAAACTTCTTAGTCACAAATATAAACCATTTTTCTATACCACAGATCTGAGGTGTTGATCCTCTTACAAGTGTAACTTCTCACAGATGGTCACACACAGAGCTAAGGTAGGCAGTTGTTCAAGCTTGCTTTAATCTTTCCACAAATCTATGCTACTAAACCAAACTTCAATCAGACTTGTTGAGCTTCCAAACAGACTTGCCAATACACATGTCAAGGTTTTGAGTCACAAATATTTAGCCTCAAACAAGTGACTGAAGGCTAAAACACTAAGCTTGGTCTGAAGTTCCTTCACATAGTTTGAACTCCACAAGCCTGAAATCACAGCAATCTGAAATGCTTAATTGAGGTACCACAGTTCAGAATTGGAACAGGAATTGCAGTCTGCAATACCACAACAATCTGTAATAAACAGAGATATCACACAGAGATTGTCATGTAGCTCGAGAGACAGTCCTGTAGCTCCTCTAGTATAGCTTTGTTCCTCAATAGGTGATATGAGCTACTATAAGTATTATCCACAATTATTTTTAAACTCCTCGGCCTCATGTCCTGTATCTCTGAAATCTTCACCGAATTGATGGTGAAAAATGAATTTTTTGACTTATATTTATAGTGATTTAATCCTTTAAAGAGAGGACGTGATTGTCGGATATGAGAGCCGACATATGTATGTTAACTTAGTTCGGCTAAATAAAAATTATATTTTTATAAACTTAAAAATTCATTATCTCATCAACCGTTGGGAGTTTCAGGGCGTGTAAGGGCTCATTGGAAAGAGGAAAAAATCCTCTTTAAGATGGTCTAGGTCCCATTGAGAGAATATGCCTCTAAGGTGAAAAAATTTATTTTTCGTTGTGCCTGTACTTAAATTTTATGCATAAAATGTTTGGGACAACATGATGACTGTTTGGGACGGCATGGCTTCTTCATTTCTATCAATGTCACATAAGATCATAGAGTCATTATGTAGGAGTGCAACATTCATGTAGCATCACGTATCAACAATTTCATCATATATTAGTGCAGCAATATATCCTAGTGCAACCTTTATTAATTTGTCAACAGCTCCAAAGAAATTTTCCAATCATCAAATGATCTCCAACCATGTTATCAAGACCTCATCAAGTGTGGTCATTTTTCAAGTGTATGATATCATAAAGTGTAGTCCTCCTTATGTCATCAAGGGATGACATCATCAAGTGTAGTCCTCCATATGTCAGTAAGGGCTATTAGATACTTCAATGGTACTTAAGATCTAGATCATCAAACAAGGCCTATGATTGACACTTGGCACCCTAAGAATATTTGTCATCTTGACATCATGTTGGTTCTAGGCTTCTTCGTGACATCTTCATTGATGGTATTAACCAAGAGTCATGGTATCATCATCTGGAACCAGACATCACAAGAATATTGACATCTCGGCCAATTCCATATTGACATCAATGACAACCTTATACCAACACAAAACCCCTCTATCTATATTGTATAATGAACCAAGAAATCATGAAACAATTACAATGCACTCTTCTCACAAGACTCTCTTGCACTCTGCTAATCGTCTCACACTGATTCATACAAAATTAGGTCAACGCTTGGCCAATTTTCAGCCTGTCTTCAGCCTGCCTTGCTCACGCAAATCATGAGGAATGAAATCCCTATTCCTTAGGAATTTCATCCTTTCTCAACTACACAAGTATCATGGGAAATCCTGTGGTGTTTTAACTACATCTAGGCAATTTCTAATAACACACTTGATGGTAAACTTCCCTTTAACCTTTGTCTCAACTAGGTCTCCATTGGAACTGATATGCATGCAACTATTAATAGTAAATCATCATCTGCATGGAATATCACTGCATGTGAATTGAATATGATTTAATTCACTTGGCCTCTCACTAGTGCAATAAACAGTTACAACTAGTTCAACTGACTTTAACTCAATAAATTGGGTTAACTGATTTCTCATGCATTAGGCTTCCACATTGCATATGGAGTTTCTTTTCCATGGATACTTGAGACAATGTGGTCTCCTACTCCCTTCTATAAGATCCTCCTCTCTCTTGCAACCTTCTTTTTCCAAGCATCAAGATTTGTGGCATCTGCTGCAGTGGGTTTGGGAATTCCATTATCAATGAATTCTTTCAATCCATTATCCTCCAATACTGCCTCCATCATGTCTTTCCACACAATATAGTTAGAGCTTCCCTCGAGTGCAGACTCCAATCTCAAGCCATTGAAATCCATTTCGATCCTAATCTACCTGTCGCACCAAGAATACTTTTTCAAATTCGAATTCTATTCAGTCACAAACTTAATTTATTCTCCACTATAGTGATTTCATGTGCTCTGATACCATGAAGAAATTATAAAAACATATGTATATAAATGGATTCAATCTGATCAAACAATGTACTAAATCTAGATACTGAATCCTTCTACAAATCAATTACGGAAAATAAACACGATCGCCAATCACAACAAGTAAAGAAAGAATAAAATAAAACCACAACACATATTTTTTTCCTGGGGAAATATTGCTGCTCAAAACCCCTCTATCTATATTGTATAATGAAACAAGGAATCATGAAACAATTACAATGCACTCTTCTCACAAGAGTCTCATGCACTCTATTAATCGTCTCACACTGACTCAGACAAAATCGGGCCAATACTTAGCCAATTCTCAGCCTGTCTTCATCCTGAATTTCTCACGCAATTCATGAGGAATGCAATCCCTATTCCTTAGGAATTTCATCCTTTCTTAACTGCGCAATTATCATGGGAAATCCGGTGGTGTTTTAACTGCATCTGGGAAGTTTGCTAATAACACAACTGATAGTCAACTTCCCTTTAACCTTTATCTCAACTGGGTCTCCATTGGAACTGACATGCATGCAACTATTAATAGTAAATCATCAGTTGCATGGCATATCACTGCATGTGAATTAAATATGATTTAATTCACTTTATCTCTCACTAGTTCAACAAACAGTTACAACTAGTTCAACTAACTTTAACTCACTTAACTGAGTTAAATGATTTCTCATGCATTAAAATCATTCACTTAGCTGCAACTTGAACTCTAAAACACATAGAATCACTCTGCATGCCTCACCAACCACCCTCAAATCGAAATTCATGAGCTAACTGATTTTATCACACTTATTTAACTATCGCAAGTGATTATGAGATAAGATTAAATTTTATTGTCCAATTTAATTAAGGGATAATTAAATTAGACACATTTCCAATTTATTAAATAAATTGAATTTCACACTAATGTATCGCTAGGACCCATCATTACATGACCTGTGGTCCCACACTAGTGTAGGTGTTGTCATGTTGCTTCTGGATGCCAATTTCATTGTTTCTTGTTGCAAACTTCAACACTATTGCAGTGATAACAACAACACAGAGGCAGTAGAGGGGCATCAACAGTGTGATATCATAGTAGCATTTTGGAAGCACAGATTGGTTCAGCTACAACATGTAGCAGGTGAATGAGAGTAGCATAATGATAACATGGTGGAAAATTATTACTAGAGGATCTTTCTTCATATAGATTTCAAGTTTCTCAGTGGGAGAGGGAGATCACTTTTCAGCAGAATAGGAGTGTGAGTTAGTCCAGGGAGGATTCAGTCTCTCCAATAGTGTGATTTGACTGAGGAAGAGGGAGTTATCAGGGTGACGATATACTTTGCTAATCAAATTTATTTGTAGAGGAGAAGCGGTTCCTATTTTGATGTTTCAATTTCCAGTGGAGGCTGAGTTATTTTCTTAATAGCGTAAGTTTCCTAGAGAGGACATGTTAAATTTTCGGTGCACAACTACAAAGGTTGGTTTAGGGTCCCATAGGGAGGCCAAATTGATTTCAATGGGTCGAGTAGCTTCTAGGAAGTCATAACAGCGAACATAAGTGAAGGAATAAACATTAGAGAAATTTTAAGATTTAAAATGGGCCTCAAAACAAAAATGTATAACCAAAATAAACCTTATAAGAACCAATACAATTCAAGATGATGATGTCAACCATGGGGGATGATTCACCATTTTTGGAGTAAAAAAATAAAAATATTAAAAAATAAAATAAAAATAAAAATATTGTTTCAACTCTTATTTTTAACTTATCTCCCTATGATTTTACTCAAAAACGTGAATCAAATTTATTCATGTGTTTCTCATTTTTCATGTAGAAGGGTCCATCGAATTTATGCAACATGGTACTCCTTGGATGAGGAATTAAATTTTGCATCCAACGAGTACTCCCACTTTAAATTTGAATAAAACCATAGGGAGATAAGTTGAAAAAGTAGTTTTTTTCTTTTTTCTCTCTAAAATTTGATGATGTAATCTAATCTCATTTTATTATTTCCATTATTATTTTATAATATGCCTTAGGAGGCCTATTTTAGACCTCCCAATTTCTCTAATGTTTACTATAGTCTTGCTAATTTATGGCAACCAGTTGTATCATAGATGTCAAACACCAAAAACATGGATCAATTTTTTTACAACATGTTCCCACAAATCAGCAGGGCTGAGATATACTCACAAAGGCCTTGGGAAAGGAAAATTTTGTTTTATTCAGGGATAAGTTGGGAGTAGTGGAGAAAATCTTCCTCACTAAGAGGGAGTGTTAGTTTTTGGTAGCAGCAGATATGGTTTCTAGTCTCTTTGGTTTCTAAGAGGCTACTTTGGTTTCTAAGAGGCTAAGGAACACAAGATCTCCAAAATCAAGAAAAGGTTTCAAAATAAAAGCCTTAGAAACACATGAATTAGATTAATTAACAAATAATTAAATATTTCCTAAGTCCAACTTAGGAAAATTCGTTTTGCACTAGAGACTTCAGGGAAAGTGAATTGATGGAATATATTTGATCTTAGCCATCAATTGAGATGTGATCATGGTTTTTGGTTGTCCATTAGAACATTAGAAGAGCAAGATGATGGGATTTGGAGAAGACACATCAAAGGCACAAGAGAGTTAAGTAGTTTAACTTACCCAATTGTAGTAATTCAACAAGGGCACAGTTGAAGCTAGGGAGACACTGAGCAGTGGGGTTTCAACAAATATTTGGGAGGAAATTTCCCGGAGAAAATTTCCACAACAATTTCTAGTTTCCAGAGACAAGAAGGAGATCAATTTATTTGTTGAGAGGAGGTAAAAAAATAGCTAGTGCGAGTAGCCATTTTGACAATGTGAGTGGTAGAGGAGCTCATTTCAGTGAGCCAGAGCTTGATATATCAACCAAAAGAACAGTGAGTAGACCAAGAGAAGTGTTGGAAGAAGAATGACCTGTAGGAGAGAGATTTCAAATGCTGTATGAATTTCCAGGATCTAGCAGTGCACATTTCTGGAAAGATGCACAAGTGCTAGGAAGAAATGTGAGTGGCTTGGGAGAGGTTGAGTTGGTTTGCAAAGGAAATAGTGAGTCTCTTGATTATTATTTACAGTGAAGATCAATATTCTCCATAGCTTTGCTAATGAGAGGCAAGCACATCATTGTACCCTTAAATTGTTGAAGAATTGTTAATAATAAAACCCTCATCTGTTGTACTAGTTTCCCTTCAAGGTTTTTCTAGGGACGATTGTCCAAAAATATTGGTGTCATATTTATTGTGTGTGTGCATTATTTTCTCAGTTTCAATATTTTGTTTCCCGCAGTGTATTTAATTTTGTGAATAATTGCAGTGGGAGTTATTCGATATTTGTCATCAATAATTAATAGAACAAAAATAAACTCATAAGTTAGGAGAATAATTTCTAGTTGTTTTAGTTCATGGAAATTTCACAACTATGGATTGAATTACTTGCAAGGTTTAGCTAAGGGTCATGTAATAAATTGGTAACATTATTCCTCATTGACCATTAGTATCTCAACAAGGTAATGAAAATTTGAGTTTACATGATCTTAACAATTGCACCACCCATAAAAGAAAGTTAAATGTTTGAAGAGCATGTTTGAACACCCTTGATACTTATTGAAATGTAACTCTTGGTGGGAATAGAGAAGCATGGTACCATTGGTATCAATTACAGTGACTATATGTTATAGAAAATATGTTATTGAGATTGGAAAAAATTAAAATGCATGATTGATTGATAGATAATATAGGCTATTACATATCTCATGAAAGGAAAAATATAATAGTTTATTTACATCATTAGAAAATGAATGCATTTTAAAATGTTTGTGAAATGAAAAAGAAAGTGATTTGAATTAACTATAAATTAATTACTAGTGGACTAACCCCAAAGGTTAGCTCAATCAGTCAAATTCTTGTCGTTAAAGCACCTCGCTAATGGGAGCTTATGGGATTAATTATCCTCGATGCTTTCAGGGTTAGGTTTTGCTAATAAAATGGAAAGATGTGTTCCCTTCAGATGGATTTGTGATCCAAGTGGATATTGGTGGTCACCTACCTATTCCACTTGGGGCCCCACCATTTTCTCTTTCAGTTTTTCAATTTCGGCACCACTTACTATTTTTCGCAGTTTTTCGGGTCCTGAACTTTCGGAGCCGTTTTGAGGCCCTAAACGACGATTTTTGGGAAAACACGGAGCAACATGGGTCCATGGATTGATGTTTCTCACTCAAAATTTGTATTCCTCAGATAAATCTTTCTAACGAAGTATGATTTGCGTCAAACGGAGATCGTATGCCAAAGTTACATCCCCGGGAAGTTGAAACACCAATTTACCCAAACAGGGCCCATAGTTTTGGCGCTTCATCTCCTAGGGTTAGGGTTTTGGATGTTTAGGGTTTCTCATTGTTTCTAAATAATAAATAGGCCCTTGAGCCTCATTGTAACTCAGTTCAGAGGCCTGTAGCCGCCACCTCTCTTCTCAGAGATAGCTACCAACGCCCTAGCTATTTTATTTCCATTCTGTATGTAAGCAAATTTCAATTCTTTGATATTAATGAAATGAAGTGATTTTTCCACTGCATATTTGTATTTATGGTTATATTTTTATTCTGTTGCGTTCCTGCATAAATCCAGATCAGTGGTATCATAGTGGTCTTCTTTTTCTCGATCCTTCTTTGCATGTCCCCAACGAGGTCAGGGTATAAGGAGTTAGGGCTCAATCTGGTAGAACCTTTGCAAGATTAGCCTTGCAAAACCCAATGGATGCCCATGGGGGACGAAAAGAAAGATGAGGGAGCAGGAGATCCTATCTAAATATTGCTCGAGGAGGCCCTTGAAAAACAAAGGAACACGATGATGGATAACTTTGCCCAAATCCTTCAACGGTTGCCCACCGGTGGCACATCTGCATCCAGCAGCCACTCTGGAGGTGCGACTCCTTTTAAGGTACAAGTAAATTTTGACATTCCCATATTTGAGGGTCAAATAGATGCAGATGTCGTAGATATATGGTTGAATCTATTACAAGGATATTTCTTGATTCATGACCTTTCCGACCGGGAGAAGATTATTTTTGCACTCCTCAAAGCTACCCCCCATGTCAAGGACTGGTGGGAAACCTACTATGAGAACAAGGACTAGACATAACCCTCTCTGTTCTCAGCCGTACCAACTTGGAATTATTTTCGAGGCGCCATCAAGGAACAGTACTATCCCGTGGGGAGCTATGAGTACAAGTACATCCAATGGACCACGCTGCAACAACAAAGGGATCAATATTTGCATGAGTTGATGAATCTGTTCCATACCTTGCACACAAAGTTGGGTATCAAATATTAAGAGAAACATATGGTGCTAAAGTATCGCATTCATCTGCACAGATATATTCAAGAGGAAATGGAGTTCCTCGACATCTCCTTTCTTGGTACGGCATACCGGTATGCTACCAAGATCGAGCAGAAATTCAAACAGAAGAAGAGAGACTTTGGATCTACAAATCAAAAGCAAGGGAAAGGTGCTCCCAAACCATAGAACAAAGGACAGAGCCAAGGCATGGCGGCTCAAGACAACCTGTCGAAGCCAAAATCAAAGAAAAACACCGCAAATCCAAAGAAGGACATGGGAAAGTGGTGTGAGTTCCATAAGAGCTCCACTCACAACACAAGTGAGTGTTGGTCCAAGCAGTCGCTAGTGGTCGAGATGAGGGCTTTTGAGTCATATGCATGCTCCGACTCTGAATCAGAACCTGACAAGGGGAATGAAAAATGGAAACAGATTATTGATGCGGAGCTCAACGCCAGTGTTGCCACTACGAAGATCCAGAAGGAGGAACCAGAAGATCCAGAGGAGGAGGAACATCTCTTCCACTCCTAGATGTGGGTAAAGGGATCCTCAGTACAATTCATTGTCAATAATGGGAGCCAAAAGAACCTCATTTCAGCAGACGCCGTGAAGCGGTTGGGCTTGCCGAACATAGCTCACCCACATCCATACACCATCGGATGGCTTCACCAAGGACGAGATCTACGTGTCATCCAACATTGTCGCCTTCCCTATAGCATCAAGCGCTTCACAGATGATGTATTATGTGATGTTGCTCCTATTTATGTTTCTGATGTATTATTAGGACAACCATACTTGTGGAAGCGTCATGCTGTGTATGAGTCTCGGCCTTGCGTTGTTATTGTTACTTTGGGAAATAAGTTGTATAGGATACTAGAGGTACCACCTCCTACTGCTATCTCTTTGGTTACTGCAAAACAATGCAGTAAGCTCATTTCCCAAACCAGGAAATTCATTTTCCTAATGATCCACCCCTAGGGCAAGAAGAATACTGTGGCCTCGACCTCCAAACAGGGCTCCTCTGCATGACAACAACAAATGGACAAGGTTGTGGAGGAGTATGAGGACATCTTCACCTCACCACAGAGGTTCCTCTACACTGTCAGGTCAAGCACACGAATGATCTGACCCCAGGTGCACTGCTACCCAATGGACTGATCTATTGGCACTCTGTTCTGGAGAACGATGAAATCAAGAGGCAGATTCAGGAGCTACAGCAGAAAGGTCACATCCGACCAAGTTCATCGCCCTGTGGGAGCCCGATCGTGTCGGTATAGAAGAAGGATGGGACGTGGAGACTCTGTATTGACTATCGGGCGCTGAACAAGATCACTGTCTGGAATAGGTACCCAATCCCACAGATTGATGACCTTCTGGACCAACTCAAAGGGGTGAAATATTTCAGCAAGATCGACTTGAAGTCTGGGTATCATCAGGTACCAATTGAACCCTCCGATGTGTGGAAGACTGCCTTCAAAGCCAAGGAAGGCCTTTTCGAATGGCTGGTCACGCCTTTCGGGTTGATGAATGCCCCCACAACCTTCATGAGGATGATGGATGACATCCTGTAGCCATTCATCAACTCATTTGTAGTGGTGTACTTGGATGACATTTTGATCTTCAGCCAGACTTGGGAAGAGTACCTCTACCACATCCGACAAGTCCTCCAAACACTGTGACAACACAAGTTGTGTGCCAATTTGGAGAAGTGCACTTTTGGCATGACCCAGGTTCAATATCTGGGATACATTATTGATGAAAAGGGGGTGCATGTGGATCCAACCAAGATCCAAGTCATTCGGGATTGGCCAGCCCCGACTAATATAACAGAGCTTCACAGCTTTCTCGGTCTTGCTAATTTCTACCGTATATTCGTGTTGGGATTCTCTCATATCACTTGTCCCTTGAGTCAAGTCACCAAAGGAGGAGCGAGAGAAAAATTATTTTGGTCAGAACCTCAACAGAAGGCATTCAAAGAATTGAAAAATCGCCTCTGTTCTGCCCCAGTGCTCACCTTACCAGACTTGCAGCAGCCGTTTGAGATCGAGACAGATGCCTCCGACTATGCTATTGGGGTGGTTCTTACTCAACAGGGACATCCAATGGCATATCACAGTGAGACATTGTCTGACACAGTTCACAAATATCCCACTTATGAAAAAGTAATGTATTCCATTGTGCAAGCTTGTTGACAATGGAAGCATTACATTTTGGGGAAGGAAAGAATCATCCACATAGACCACCGGCCCCTGCAGTTCATCCAGACACAAGGAAATTTACAAAATGATCGCTATCAGAAGTGGTCCACATATCTGCAACAATTTCATTTGAACATCAAGTACAATAAGAGTAGCACCAATAATGTTGCAGACTGTCTCAGCCGACCACCGATCGTGGTGCTCACCTCCGTTCTCAATTCTTGTGGGAATGAGCACTGGGATTGGCTCTTCTCTATGAGAGCGACCTGCACTCCGGGCCACACATACAAGGCACTCTTGGGGGGTACGCAAGTTCCAAATTTTCACCTCCAACATGCAATTTTATGTCACCTGGGACACCTTTGTGTTCCTTCAAGCGAGCGCGCCAAGTTGATATGGGAAGTGCACTACAGTCGAGTCACTGGGCATTTCAGGGTCGAGAAAATAGTAACAATACTAAAAAAGTATTTCTATTGGCCGAACCTTCGAAAGGATGTCGGGATGCACATTAGATCATGCACTGCATGTGCCATTGCCAAACTGACCATCAAGAAGCAAGGCCTATATGCTCCACTACCTACTCCTAGTCAAACTTGGGAATCCATCTCCATGGATTACATGTCGAGCCTGCCTTCTACTAAGCATGTAAATGACTATGTTTTCATGGTCGTCGACAGATTCTCGAAGATGGCCATTATAAATGGCCGTAAGAAGAATATCACAGCCAGGCCACCGCTAATCTCTTCTTGAATGAGTGTGGGTGCACTTTAGGATCCCACCGTCTATCATATCAAATCAGGACAATAGGTTCCTTCGCACATTTTGGTCCAGCCTTTGGTCAATGTTGGACACCAAGCTCACCAAGTCCAAAACTTTCCATCCCCAAACTGATGGCCAGACAAAGGTCGTCAATAGGATGACTGTACACATTCTTCACATGTACAATTCAAAGCATCCACACACATGACCGCCCCCAAATACGCTATAACCGGGCTCTCCACAGCTCAATCAGCCACAGCCCCTTTCAGGTAGGCTTGGGATTCCAGCCACTATGTCCCATTGACGTAGCCATGCCATTTGCGGCTACTAAGGCCGATTCGACTCATGTCCAATCGAAAGTTGACAAAGCAAATAGCTTCATCGAGCGCATTCAATACATCCACCAATAGGTTCATGAAATATTGGATAGAGCTAATGCTAACTACAAGAAACTCCATGATCAACATCGGGTGACACACAACTTCCAGGTGGGCGACAAAGTGTGGCTGCATTTGTAGAAGGAGCGCCTCACTGGACCCCACCGCAAGCTTCACCCACTTCGATATGGGTCGTACACCATCACCAAGGTTGTAGGGAACAATGCCTTCGAGCTCATTATTCCACCATTCCTTGGTCTACACCTAGTATTCAATGTGGATCGCCTTCGTCCTTACTTCCCACCTCTACTGGACACCTCAGACATTGCAGAACAACTCACACCAACAGAGTTAAACCCAGACTGCATGGAACAAGCCACCACAGATTGTATCATGGACATGCAAATAAATAACACTTGCTAACATAAGATCCAATTGTATCGGGTCGTCAAAGCTGGCCAACTCCTGCACTAAGGAAAGTGGTTCACCAGGGACCAAGTTCAGCAGAAATTTCCTCATCTCATGGAGGAACTTAACGCAATGGGGACCATTACTTCCTAAGGGGGGAGGAATGATCAAGGTGGATATTGGTGGCCACCCATCGAGTCCATTTGAACCCCCATCATCAGTTATTTCAGTTTGTAAGTTTTGGCACAACTTACTATTTTTAGCAGCTTTTCGGGTCTTAAACTTCCGGAGCCATTTTGAGGCTCTAAACGACGTTTTTCGGGAAAACGGAGAGCAACATGGGTCCATGGATCGATGTTTCTCATTCAAAAATTGTACTCCTCGGATAGATCTTTCTAACGAGGTGATGATTCACGCTAAATCCAGGATCGTATGCCAAAATTACGTCTCGAGCTTGAAACAATTTCAATTTACCCAAACGGGCCCACAACATGGCGCTTCATCTCCTAGGGTTAGGGTTTTGGATGTTTAGGGTTTCCCATTGTTTCTAAATAATAAATAGGCCCTCGAGCCTCATTGTAACTCAGTTCATAGGCTTGTAGCCGCCACGTCTCTTCTCAGAGATAGCTACCAGCGCCCTAGCTAGTTTATTTCCATTCTGTCTGTAAGCAAATTTCAGCTGTTTGATATTAATGAAATGAAGTGATTTTTCTGCCGCATCTTTGTATTTATGGTTATATGCTTATTCTGTTGCGTTCCAGCATAAATCTGGATCAATTTGCCTTGATATTTCCTCGAAAAAATATATAAATAAATACTAATTCACTTGCAAAACAAGGACAAGATAGTGAAAAGAAATTCGAATTCACTTAAAAGTGTGGGAAAAAAAAAGGTGTTTTTGTGAGATATTAAAGAGTTAATAACTAACAAGAGTAGTGACAACATATGCACCCACTCAAATAAGAAAAGACTAGAATACCAAGAGAACATATATAAGTAAAATTCGAAAGGGTAATAGTTGGGTAAGGAATAATCTTTTTAAACCATGATTTACTCGTGCACTTATGCAAGTGACTAACACATGATTAGATAAATAATAGGTAATTATAAAGTTAGAAAAAATCATTTTTGCATGATATAGACAAGTGAATTTTGCCACAAATTTCATAAAAGAAATCTTCAGCTAGAGAGTTCACACCTTGTTTCTTAATGTTGGATGGTTGTCACAATACAAATTTTCAACTAGTGATTGTCAATCATTTTGGTCTATTACAAGGAATCGTTAAGGTGAGAATTTTTTAAACCTAGTAGCTTCACTCTCTTTGTATTTTTCTAGTGGGTAATTTTCATACAACCACACTACATTTCAGGGTCTATGGGGAAAAAGAATAACCATTGGACATGATAAAGTGATCGATTGATGCATTATCCATCAATTGACGAGGTTGATGCAAGGCAGAATTTACACTCGCGATTCAAGGATAAATCTTAAAAAAATTATTTTTACAATAAATGTATAAATTGTGCTAAATGGACTATTCAAAAATCATGAGAAAAGGTCATAGATAAATGACTTAACGCAGATGAATCCCAAAAAATGATATTTAATATAATGCACTGTGAAAACCCCTCAACACTTAATTATAATAAGGTTAAGTAATTAATTCTTATGAATATATTATCAAAATTATGTTGATAGACATGTTTATTTTGGACTAGAGCTTTTATAATTTTAATTTAATTATCAATAATTATTGGGTGGATGGTAGGGAGTTAACCTCCATGGAATATTCTAGAATATTCTTATACACAAATCAAAAGTTGAGATTTATCTCCAAAGTAGATATGTCATTTTTTTCCTTTTAATTAAATTGACTAATTAAAAAAATGTCATGAAAACGAGTGTCATTTGAAGTTAGTTATGATTTTTTGAGCAAATGGTATTGACCCATTATATTGCAACAAAGTCAATTTAAATATTAAAAGTCTCCATCTCCATGATTAAGAATCTTGTTCCTTCTTTTTTTTTAAATATATATATTTGACTTATATTAATTATTTATAATTAATAATAATATATTTAACTCATATTAATTATTTTATAATTAATAATAATAATTTATAATAAAATAATAATTACATGACTTTTATGATTTTTTTTATTTTAATATCATAAAATAAATATTTTTCACACATTATTTAACATTTATTCAATTTAATTATTATTATATTTAAATTATCTTTCGTCTATATATAAAAATAATATAACAAAAAAAAAAAATACCATTTTATGCTCGAATATGAGACAGATTCATGTATATGTACATGCATATGGATTACTCTCCAAAATTCATGTATCTCTTGCAACTCGACAAAAAAATAGGATCCACATATCCTCTGTATATAGTTGCGAACGTTATAGTTAGTTTTTAAAATTAAAAATAAGTGTATCAATTCAAGTCTATTCCAATTGATATTGGATTTTAAAATGATGTTCTTTAATTAATTTATATTTTGGATTATATATTATATTACTTTAGTTATTTTTATTTTTTGAGATTGTAATTTTTGAATTTAATTTTTTTTAAATGTAAAATTAAATTTAATATTATGAAATTTTTAATAATATTTTAATTATATAAAATTTAAATTTAATGTTTTAACAAAAATATATATATATATAATTTTTTGAAAACACATTAAAGAATTAAAATGGCATTGACTGTATCTTTTCGCAAGTTTGATCACTCTAGTTGTTAAGGTGTGGAGCAGTTTATTGTTTTATCTATAATTCAAAATGAATCCATTTCTATTTCTTAGTTATTTATTTAGTGTAATAAATAAATAGTATATTTTTGAAGTATGAGAAGGGAATATTAAAGAGAAAGAAGTTAAATTTTGATTACAGTTAAATGTTGATTATATGTAAATGTATTAAATATAAAATTAACAATTCATTTAAAATAAGTGTTACAAGGTAACTTAGTGCCTATTATTCAAGTTAGAAATTATGTTCTAGAAAAAATTACATGAAACATTAAACTTTTAATAATAAATGCTAAATTAACATTGCTTAATAAACAAACCAAATACTATAGTCTTGTTTTGGAAAGAATTAATAAATTTAAATGTCCACACATTTACAATTTTACTCCTACATATATAATGGCTAGAAATAGCTCCTAGTAAGTTTATTTATTTACATCTTATTTCTATCATTTTTTTGTTGCAAAGAGTTGTTTAAATTATGGTGGGAAGTAACTTATGGTAAATATATTATTTACCTAAATATGAACCATTTTGAAATATTTTAATTTTGGATGGTTTTCTTGCAAAGCTGAAAAATAAAAATCAATACACAGATATTTAGAAATCATGCATGAATATCACAACATTTAGAAATTATGGGATAAAATATGTTAGGCAGTAATCCACATGGCACTATAGTGTGCAAAAGTTGCAATAAGTCTTTCAAGTTATGGTCCAATCGCATATTTAAAAATAGTTTTTTAATAATATTGAAAAAATATTAATTTTTCGAAGTTAAACATTATAAATTGCATTGGTCAATGCTAAACTAATAGTGGTCAACGAGCAAATGAGATTATAGACTCCTGCCTAGACAACTATTAAGGCCAATGTTTATCATGTGACAAAATGTGGTCATATCATCAAATATAGAATTGGGATTTGAGCAAATATGCATTGAACTTAAATTTTTTCTTAAAGAATTGATAAATAGTTTAAATAACTATGTTAAACAATAAAAATATATGTTTCGAAACATAAACTATGTATATTCCACTAGTAAGGTAATATATTTATACTATATCAAATGTATTACAAACCTGTTTACTTGCTAAATGTCAAAAGTATTGCAAAGAAATTTGCTTATCATGTTGAACTTTGAATTTTTTTATTTTATATTTCACATTTGGTTGTGCTTTACACTTCTGTGATACTTATAATACTCAATATCAATCTAATTATTTCTTCTTGTTTAGTATATTAAATTTTTTAATAAAAATGAGTAAAATCAAATCAAGTATATACATGTATTTCATAAATTATAAAATTAAATCAATTACTACCTTATAAGTGTGTCTATTTTGGAATAGGATTTCCATAATTTAAATTTATTTATGAATAAACAATAGATGGATGGTAGGTATTTAAAAGTATTTAACATTTACAAAATATTTATGTTGATAGGCATGTCTATTTTGGAATAAAGCTTCCAAAATTTTAATTTAATTATAATTATTAATTTTATGGCAGGAATATCACCTCCATAAAATTTTCTAGAATATATTTAATAGTGTATACAAATCAAAGAATGTGATATATTTTAAAATTAGTTATGTCTTTTTCTTGTGCTTTTAATTAAATTCATTAATTATAAAAATGCCAATAAACAAGTGCACAAATGTGTTCTGGTTTTTTAGGCATATGGTATTGATAACCCATGGTATTGGCAAATTGTATTATAACAAATCCTATTTACAGATTAAAAATCCCCATGATAAAGTGGGGGTGAATCTCCATGGTTAAGAATTTTGTTACATGTTTTTAAAAATTCTATATATGTTTTTAACTTATATTTTAACTTTTTTTAATTTATTATTGTTATTATTATTTTTTTTTAAATTATAATTTAGTTAACACTTATTGATGTTTATGGAAATTTACCAAGGATTTAATTTATTGAGATAGAAGTGAGATAGATAGCTCTAGAAAAAAAAAATTGTAAGCTTGGTGGGACTAGATCTTTATCATGTCCAATATTATATCTCCTTGATCTCATGAATTGAACCAGTTACTTCACATCAAGGAGTACCTTAGTAGAGCACCCTATCACCATCTATCTAATACCCCATGGATAAATAGAGGGTTTGAGATTTATTTCAAAAGTAGTTAGGTAATTTTTGTTTTTAAATTTAATTTAAAAAATACTATAAAAGTAAATTAATAAAATATGTATAGAATATTTTGACTGTGAAATGAATTATGGTTTTTTAGGCATGTGGTATTGATAATCCATTGTATTGGTCCATAGTATTGTAACAAAGGCTGTTATAGATTAAAAAAAAAAAATTGTATAATGAGGATGAATCTCCATCTTAAAAAATCTTGTTACATGTATGATTTTTTAATGTATTAATTATATATTAATTCCTTTTATAATTAATAATAACATTAATAATTTAAAAAGGAAGTTATAATTAGATTTCTTTTAGTTTTAGCGGTGTGAAATGTATCATGAAGTAAATGTTTTGAAACTATTTCCATAAATTTTGAAAACATGTTATAATAAATTTATCATTTAATTATTTTCAGTAAGTGAAAAATGTAAATATAAATGAGATACATGAATATATATATATATATATATATATATATATATATATATATATATATATATATATATATATATATATATATATATATATATATATATATATATATATATATATATGAGCATGTCCCTTTTCGATGTCGAAAATGCCATGAACATGGCCATCTATTCAGGGATTGCCCCTTAAACCAACCTCCTAAACCTACCCCTAGACCTGAAAATACTAATGATGAGGGATTCACCAAAGTCCCTAGCCGCAGAAAACACACAAAGAAAACTAATGCTATCCCCAAAGTCTCCCCCACCCCTCCCACCAGTAACAGCTTTGATATCATGGCTAATCAACTGATCTTAGAAGTAGAATCCTTGCACCCCTCATCTGATACACCCAAATCCTCCATTCTCGACCCCTCCGTCACTCCTCTGATCATATCCATCCCCCCTCTCTCTCACTCTAACCCACAAGGATCCACCCCTCAGCCCAGTAAAGACAAAGCCCTAGTCCTCTAGAATCCCAATCAAATGGAGATCGATGGAAACTCTCAGATTGCTCCTCGGAAAGAAGAATCTATGGCAGAAATGAATCAACCTACTCATATGGACGAAGAACCAGAGAGTATCGATCTAGGAGATCTGGACATCTTAAATTTTGAGATGGCATGCAAACACAAGGAATATGACAAGATACCTGCCCGACAGATTGAAATCCTATAAGTAGTACACTTTCGAGCACAACAACGCCAATCCTTGGGTATTCAAGCGGGGAGCCCTTGGGATGGAAAAAATATAATCAAAGAGTCAAAGAAAATAGGGCGAAGAACATATCTGCAAAGAACTATCATTGTAGGAGAAATTCTTGTCGAATCTGGGCGATATCCCAAGCTGACCAAGTTCTTCCAATCGATCTCCCAAAATTCTCAATGAATCTCACCTCATGGAACATTCGAGGGCTCAATAGCCCCGCCAAGCACCGAATGATTAGGAACATGATATAGAAAGAAATACCATTTGTATTCCTTATATAGGAAACCAAATGTACCAGTACTACCCTCGACTCCATCATCACCAAGGTATGGTATGGATGCATTACCATATATGTTGATGCCTCTAGTGCCTCAGGAGGCTTGGCCATAGCTTGGGATCCTTGGATCATATTCCTCTCTGACATTCACGCGTCTCATAATTTCATTCAATCTTCCTTCCACTTGATAGGCTCCAACATTCATGGTCACCTCACTAATGTGTACTTCTTTCAAGACCCTCTACAAAAATTAGCCCTACTCAACACCTTGGACATCCTTAACTCTTCTAGATGCCATCCACTTTTGATTGTTGGCGGTGACTTCAACATGATCACAAAGCTTGAGGAAAACAAAGGAGGTAGATCCATGCTTATGGACAGTCTTAGCTTCAAAGATTTCATTCAAAGAAACTATCTGATTGATCTTCCCTTCTCCAGTGGGATGCACACTTGGAATAACAAAATATTTGGCTCACAGCAGATAGCCTCAAGATTAGACTGCTTCCTCATCTCATACAATGTAATTCATTTTGGAGGCGACATCCACTCCTCAATTCTTCCTTTGGCTTGACCAGATCCCTGGCCCATCCTCTTGCAATGGTCGTGCCCAGGAGCAACTAACAATCAGCCATTCCAGTTTGAACCTTTCTGGTTTTCTCACCCGGACTTCAAAGATTTGGTTACCACTTGTTGGAGCAGTTTTACACCACCTGCTGGCTCCAAAATGTTTCAATTTCAGCAAAAAATCAAAAATCTCAAATATTCGCTTAAGAAATAGAATCACTCCACCTTTGGGAACATTTTCCAGCATCAGAAAGAACTGGAGCAGCAAATGTCTGAGCTACAGTTGCGCATCATCAAAGAAGGTAGATCGGATTCACTAGCATCCCAGGAAAAAATCCTCCTTACCAAACTGGATGAGAGACGAATGCAAGAGGAAATTCTATGGAAACAGAAGTCAAGGATCTGTTGGCTCAAAGAGGGAGAGAAGAATACCAAATTCTTCCATCGCTCCACCATCCAACAATGAATGCATAACTGAATTTCCATTCTCAACAACAGACAAGGGGATCGACTAGAGGAACATGAGGATATAGAAAAAGAACTCCTCAGACATTTCAATCATATCCTTCAGGAGCCTCTAGGATGTAGGAAACAAGCAATCAACAAGATTACTGAGCACATCCCCAAGCTCATAACGGAGGAACACAATCAGATGTTACTCAAACCTGTCTCCCTCCAAGAAGTGGAACAAGAAATGGCAAGGCTCAAAGATGGCAAGGCTCCTGCCCTGATGGAATCACCTCCAATTGTTTCCATTACTTCTGGGAAAACATAAAAATGGAGGTATGGGACTTGGTAGAGGAATCTAGAAGTATGCATTGGATTCTCTCGTCTCTCAATGCAGCTTTTCTAGCCCTCATCCCCAAGGAAGAGCACTCTGTCACTCCAGACAAGTACAGACCAATCGCATTGTCATCTACAAGCTAATCTACAAATTCATCGCCAACAAACTCAAACCTCTTCTCCCTATGATCATATCCTCAGAACATATAGGCTATGTGGAAGGACGAAAAATCCTAGACGGGATCATCCTCACGCATGAAGTCATTCACTCTCTGAAGCATGTAAAGAAAGAAAGTATGCTCTTAAAAATAGATCTTTCCAAAGCTTTTGATAAACTAAGTTGGGAATAAATCAACCAGATGCTCTTAGCCTTTGGATTCTGCCCAACTTGGACTCGCTGGATCATGAATCTCATCTCATCCCCTTTCTATTTTATTCTTATCAATGGGGCTCCCTCCCCCCCTTTCACCCCCTCCAGAGGTATTCTTCAAGGGGACCCTCTCTTGCCCTTTCTCTTTGTCCTTATGATAGAAGGATTAGGATGTCTCATCCAGCATGCAGCCTCTACCTACTCCCTTAGAGGTATCTCTATCCATGACAATCATCCCACCACCCATCAATAGTTTGTAGATGATAACATCTTGTTCGATCATCCCTCAGTTCAAGAAGCCAGCACCTTCAAGACTATGTTGGACATCTTTTCTGAAGCCTGAGGGACCACCATCAATGTTGTCAAATATCAAATCTTCTTTTTCAATACTCCAGCCATAACTCAACGCAATATTTCCAGACTTCTTGGCTTCTCCATAGCCTTTCTACCTTCTAAATATATTGGAGCTCCTCTCATTGATTTAGCAATTAAGCACTCCTCTTGGAAAGAGCTTCTGGACAAACTTGAGGCCTGACTCTCATCCTGGACCTACAGATCACTAAATGTTTTCCCAGGAGGACAGATCATCCTGGACCTACAAATCATAAATCTGCAACACAACTTCCTGTAGGGAACTTCGGGGCAAAATAGGAAATGGGCATTGGTGAAATGGTCAGTTGTGTGCACTCCAAAAATGGACAGAGGATTGGGGCTGAGAGATCCACACCACAGTAATGCGGTCATGGGAGCACGCATTTGGTGGTTGTGGCTTCCAAGCCTCACACTCCCTGGGCCTGTCTATGGATTTCCAAATACGCCAAAAATAGGTCACCTATAGATCTTATTCGATTCAGTTCAGTGGACTCTGGATCTCTCATCTAGAATGCTGCCAAACAACACAGAGCTCTCATCCAAGAGCATAGTTTCTGGGAGGTCATTTCAGGACACTTTGCTTGCTTCTAGGAGGGTTCATGGCAGCAAATGCCCAAATTGGCAGATCTCTTCCAAAGACCCCCAGTGGCAAGCTTCTCTTCAAGCTCAAGTGAATAACCAATTTAAACATTTCTGGAAACCCATGCCCATATTAGGGTACCGAAAATGGATCCCAACTTCGTAATGGAAAGAGAACTAGTAGGAAGAAACATACAAGGATATTGATAAAGAGTTAAGAAAAAGAAATATCAGATGCTTAGAAAATGAGGACATACTTCGATGGGGTCATACCCCTCACGGTACTTTCCTCCACCAAAGAAGCCTGTCATTTGCTCTTTTCAACAACTCAGGAAGCCAAGGACATGATCTAGACTCAAATTTGGAGACCAGGCATCTGGCCCAAAATCTCCACCTTTCTTTGGCTCCTTAGCAAGAAAAGGATTCTCACCTAGGAAAATCTTCTCAAGAGGGGATTCATAGGCCCCTCAAGATGTCCCAACTTCCTAGAGCACGTTGAAACTATCCCTCATTTAATGGATACTTGCACGATGGCCAACAACCTATGGGAGAATATAAATATTAGATGCAAAAGATCTAGCAGAATTAAAGGTGACATTGCCAGTACTCTTAGGAATTGGCCCACTGAACCTTTCAAGAACAAGCTTCTTAACACTCTTTGGATCCTTCTTCTCGGGTTTCTGCTCTGGTCAATTTGGAAGGAACAAAACAGGAAAATATTCAAAAATAAAATCACTCCTTTGGATAGCATCTAGACCAATCTGTGCATCAACCTACAAGAAACTCTGGCATTGCATCACTGGCAGGACTCTGACATCCCAAACCAGCCTCCAGAAAGTATCATCTGGGTGAATTGGCACCTTTCCATTCCGAATTTCCCTTTGAGCTCTCGCACTCCCTCCAATCATCCAGATTCACCCAGCTCTTGGATTACCCCTACTTGGGGACTAATCAAGGTGAAATTTGATGGAGCTTCTAAAGGAAATATCGCTAGAGCTAGTTTTGGTGGCATATTCAGAGACTCAGCAGGGACTCCCCTTGGCGTTTTCTTTGGCTCAATAGGCTAGGATACAAACAATTCTACAGAACTGGAAGGTCTATTGCAAGGACTCTTATTGGCTCAGGAGCATAATTTCTTCCCCTTAGAAGTGGAAGGAGACTCTCAAATCCTCATTAATGCGACCACTCACCTCCTATTGGGAGCCTCTACCTCCAAGGTATTCAAGAGTTAGCGTCTTGCTGCACGGTTTGAGAAAATTGAACAGTGGCCTAAGACTCATTGGTCTATCTCCTTCAAGCATGTCATACACTCTGCAAATAAAGTAGCAGATCTCCTTGCAAACAAAGGAGTTGAGTATGAACACACCCTCTTTTCGGGCCCTCCCACCAATACTAATGATGCTTCTCTCATTCAAGAATGCATGAAACTGGTGCAAAATGAAGCTACGCCCCCGGATGCGAGTGTTTGAACGAAGGTTGTAGGTGACAGGCCCATCGCATGCCACATGTCCTAGACACATGGCCATGCATGGGGCCTGTCCGGCAGCCTTTAACTACTCCAGCTACTCAACTCAAACCACCTTAATTTTCTCTGCTCTTAGTCTTAATGCTGGTCTGGAACACCGCCCTGAGCTCTTCTTAATGGCTCCACATCCTCCATCACTGCCATTATCCTCTTGCCACATTTGTCTTTCTATTTTCTCGGATCCAAGCTCTCACTCGCCCATAGAGACGCATTACGACCTCCATTTTAGGCTTGGTCCGACGCCCATTCGCACCTGCTGTCATTCCTTCTCACAACTTCATCTCGTCGACCCCATTGCTCACACATCCTCCTCGCCTCCACTCGCTAACCTCTTGCATGCTTCTTCTAGCTCCAGCATGCCATGGAGGCATCGGATGCGTTGCTGCCATGGTAGAGGAAGGGGTCAGACCTCATGCTGCCCATATCCATCCACTCCGAGAGTCGCTCCCCGCCTCCTGAAATTTTTTTTGCCTAGTTCCACTATGAGTGTTCCTTCAATAGACCCCGAATTACAGCCACAATAACAGTCAGCTTCTAGGAAGCACCTTCAAGCTCTGCGGGAACAGGATCCAAAAAGCGACCACAAAAATCCACAATCGCTCTAGTGCCTCCACAGCTCTCACAGAAATCCGAAGCTTTGATGGTCAAGCCTGAAACTCACTCCTCCAGCAACGAAGGCAGTGGTAGTGGAAGTCATGAATGGTCGGGTGGTGATAGGAGAAAGGGTAGCGCCAGCCTTGTCCGCACTGCTACCACACCAGAACCCGCCGCCCAGCACTTGAAGAAATTTGATGACTCTTCAGATGAATACAGATGTCTTATCATTGAGGAGCCACCGCCACCACCGCACGACACCTAGCATGATATTCAGCTACATAAATGAGAGGTTTCTTCTCTCGATTTTGTTTAATTCCTCTGTTATTATGTATTTCATGAACAATTTTTCAAACTTTTGGTCGTTTCTAGACAATTTTGGTTTCCCCACTAAGGGTAGCAATTTTCAGACCGGTTTCCCCATCTGGGGTGGTCATTTTTTTGTTTTTTTGACTCCTACTCCCTCTGAAATTCGCTAGCATAGCAATTCTGAAGGCAAGTTTCGACCTGTACACTATGTTTTTATTAATAGTTAACTGAGTGTGGTCAACTCATTTAGCTCATGAATTTTGATTTGAAGGTGGTTGGTGAGGCATGCAGAGTGATTCTATGTGTTTTAGAGTTCGATTTGCAGTTAGTGCATTAGTTTAATGCATGAGAAATCAGTTAATTCAATTAATTGAGATAAAATTAGTTTAACTAGTTGTAATTGTTTGTTGCACTAGTGAGAGGTCAAGTGAATTAAATCAGATTTATTTCACATGCAGTGATCTGTCATGTAACTGATGATTTACTATTAATAGATGCATGCATGTCAGTTCCAGTGGAGACCTAGATGAGACAAAGGTTAGAGGGATGTTAACTATCAGGTGTATTATTAGTAGGTTGCCTACATGCAGTAAAATAACAATAGGATTTCCCATGACCATTGCGCAGTTTTGGAAGGTTGAAATTCCAAAAGAATTGGGATTGCATTCCACATGAATTATGCAAGCAAGGTAGGTTGAGCATAGGTTTAGAATTGGCTAAGTACTAGCCCAATTTTGTCCAGATCAATGTGAGACAGTTGTGAGAGTGCAAGAGACTCTTGTGAGAAGAGTGCATTGTAATTGTTTCATGATTCCCTGGGAAAGTATCTGTGTTGTGGCTTTTTTTCTTCTTTCTTTTACTTGTTTTGATTGGCAGTCGTGTTTATTTTCTGAAATTGATATGTAGAAGGATTCAGTACCTTGATTTAGCATATCACATGATCAAATTGAGTCCATTGATATACATATTGTTTGTGTAATTTATACATGGTATCAGAGAGCAGGAAATCACTATAGTGGAGAAGAATTTGAGTTTGTGCTGAATAGCATTCGAATTTGAAAAAATATTATTTGGTGCGACAAGCAAATCAAGATCAAGATTCCTTTCAATGGCTTGATATTGGAATATGCACTTGATAGAAGTTCTAATTATATTGCATGGAAATACAGGATGGATGAAATAATTCATTGATAATGACAATCCCAAACCCGCAGCAGTAGATGCCACTCTTCTTGATGCTTGGAAAAAGAAGGTTGCAAAGGTGAGGAGGATCTTATTAGAGGTAGTACGAGACCACATTGTCTCAAGTATCCATGGAAAAGCGAATCCATATGAAATGTAGAAGGCTTTGACAGATCTATTTCAGAGTAGCAGTGATCAAAACAAACTGGCACTAAAGGACAAGCTCAGAAAAATCAAAATGGAGAAACACGACACTATTCTGAAATATTTAACCAAGTTTTTCCAATGTCGAGATGATCTTGGGAGTGTCTTAATTACTGTAGAAGATGATGAATTGGTGAGCCTTGCTCTTCCAGGTTTTCCCAAGAGCTGGCATAGTTATCGGGATTTTGTCAAAGGGAGAGAGAAGCTGCCAGATTGAGAGTGACTTTGGTCGGATTTATTGCAAGAATAATTCAAGCGGAATACCAGGGATGGATCCTCATCTAGGACAGATGATGAGGAAAATTGTGCCTTGGATGGTAAGGCAAAGAAGGGAAACGAAAGAAATCATATTCCAAATCTGAGACTGGGGAAGAAGGCAAGAAGCATGACATGTCCAGAGTGAAATGTTTTAACTGTCACGAGCATGGACACTATCCTGCTAATTTTCCACAGAAGAAGAAGAAGAAGAAGAAGGCTTCAGGATCTGCAGGTAGTGAGGATTTGGCCTCGAAATTTGAGTTGGACTTCTCACTCATCACATGCATGGTGTCAAGTGCGATGGGATCAATGTGGTACTTGGATAGTGATGCATCTTTCCACATGACAGGAGACAAAGAAATTTCCAGTACCTTGGAGGAGAAGGATCTCCAGATGCATATCGAAATGGGTGATGACGGGAGGTATAGCGCTATTGGGATTGGTACAGTTACCTTCCAAAGACAGTCAGGCAAACCCTTCTTATTAAAAGAGTTAATGCATGTATCAAGCTTGAAAAATAATTTAGTTTTAGTTGAAATGTTGGAGGATAGAGGTTATGATGTGGTTTTCAGTGAAGGGAAATCATCCCTTCATCACAAAGCCACAGGAAAAGCCAAGAAGATTGGGATTCGTGTGAATAATCTCTACAAACTTGATATAGATGTTTGCACAGCATTGATGGGTAAGGAAAAAAAAGTGGTGGGCTAGGATGAGGGTGAGTTATGGCACAGGAGATTGGGCCATCTACACCACGGAGCCTTGAAGTTCATGCAACAGATTCCTATGGTACTTCCCAAGGGTACTCTTACGCAGATAGACACATGCAAGGGATGTACCATGGGGAAGTATGTAGAAGCCACTTTTCACGAGAAGGAGAACTGAACAGTGGAAATCCTTGAGAGATTTCACTCAGACAAGTGTGGACCATTCGCTACAACTTCGATAGAAAAGCATAGGTATTATGTGATCTTTGTTGATGATTTTTCTAGAAATTATTGGATCTACTTCATGTAGAAGAAAGATCAAACGTTCTCAAATTTTTTTGAGTTCAAAGCACTAGTTGAGAAAGACACGGGGAAGCATGTGAAGGCTCTTAGGAGTGATAATGGTGGTGAGTACATCTCCAATGAATTCACGAACTTCTATAGCAAAGAAGGAATTCTGAGAGATTTGATTGTGCCTCATAACCAACAATAGAATGGGGTCACATAAATAAATAACAGAACAATTGTGGGTGTGGCACGAGCGATGTTGAATGATCAAGGCCTACCATTACATCCATGGTCGGAATCATGCGACACAACGGTATTTGTGCAAAACTGTAGTCCTCATCGGATACTTGGCATGAGTACACCAGAGGAGGATTTTTCTGGTAAGAAACTTGATGTTTCATATTTTAAAATTTTTGGCTCATTTGTCTATTTCCATGTGACCAAATATTGCACGAAGAAGCTAGAACCAACAGCTAATATTGGGATATTTGTGGGGTACACTGATACTCCCCACAACTATCAGGTTTATTTTCCAAACATCAAGATGATTGTTGTGAGACGGGATTTAAAATTTGATAAGGAGAAAGCCATGTGATTTTCCCTTGAGAGGGAGCTTGATTTTCATTGAGATGATGAACTCTTCATTCCAAAGGATGAACCTCAAGATGTGGAGCAGCCACATGCGGAGGATCATGAAGTGGCATAAAAAACTCATGCAGAGCCATCCAATAGACATGGTAAAAGGCGCACCATAGAAGTTGATAGATTGAGACTTGATGCGGCAGAACATGTAGGAGAACCTACTTCACTGTGTAGACAGGGACAGTCTCTAGACAGGTTTACTAGATACATGGATCTTATGATCAAGTGTATTGTGATAGAACCATCCTCCTTTGAGGAAGTAGTGTGTTATTCAATGTGATTGCTTGACTTTATATTCCATCTTTCCCCATCAAAAATGAGGTTTTTACTTATGATTTTTCAGGGAAATGAATACATGAATCTCATGACCTAAGAATTACTAGGGTGATAACATAGTGTAGCAACCAATTTGGGTTGATGCCATGGTTTAAGAGTATGACTCCATCGTCAAGAACAATACATGGTGTAGATATTATACAAACATATGTATATCAATAGATTCAATCCGATCAATAAATGTACTAAAGATAGATACTGAATCTTTCTACAAATCAATTACGGAAAATAAACACGATCGCCAATCACGACAAGTAAAGAAAGAAGCAAATCAAACCACAATACATAAATTTTCCCGGGGAAATATTACTACTCAAAACCCCTCTATCTTTTATTGTATATTCACCATGGAACAATGCACTCTTCTCAAAAGAGTCTCATGCACTCTCACAACTCTCTCACACTGACTCGGACAAAATCGGGCCAACACTTATCCAATTCTCAACTTGCCTTGCTTACATAATTCATGAGGAATTCAATCCATATTTCTTAGGAATTTCAGCCTTTCTCAACTGCGCAAGTATCATGGGAAATATTGTGGTGTTTTAACGGCATCTGGGTAGTTTTCTAATAACACAACTGATAGTAACCATCCCTTTAACCTTTGTCTCAACTGGGTCTCCATTGGAACTGACATGCATGCAACTATTAATAGTAAATCATCATTTGCATGGCAGATCACTGCGTGTGAATTAAATCTGATTTAATTCACTTGATCTCTCAATTATCTCTCACTAGTGCAACAAATAGTTACAACTAGTTCAAATGACTTTAACTCACCTAATTGAGTTAACTGATTTCTCATGCACTTAACTACAACTTGAACTCTAAAACACATAAAATCACCATGCATGATTCACCAACCACCCTCAACTCGAATTCCATGAGCTAACTGAGTTGATCACACTCAACTAAATATTACAAGTGATCATGAGATAATATTACATTTTATTGTCCAATTTAATTAAGGGATAATTAAATTAGACACATTTCCAATTTATTAAATAAATTGAATTGCACACTAGAGTATCACTAGGACCCATCATTACATGACATGTGGTCCCAAACTAGTGTAGGTGTTGTCATGTTGTTTCTGGATGCCAATTTCACTGTTTCTTGTTGCAAATTTCAACACTCCCTCTCAACAAGAAAGGAATCAATATGTCCCAATCCAGTAGCTTTGGATTGTTCTTGAATGCACACATGCACCTCTTGCATGCGAGATGCAACACTTCTCTATTGTTTCTCGCACATGCAACTTTTTCATGCAACACTTGTAAAACTGAATAACCTCAAAACAATTGAATCAATATACTGCATCTGTCATCAGATTCTTCCGATTGTTGCTAGCGACTGCACATGTCTACTGGAATCTCTGCGCTACTGACATCTGCATCCATGCACTCTGCATCGCTACCAACTTTGATCTGCGCTCTAGTATTCAACATCTGTCACTCTGATTTTTCTCTTCCTGACATCTTAATGCATCAATCTAACTGATCTCGCTACTATTGTATTGTGGGCTCCTCATAACCAGGTTCAATCCATCAAACATACCATCTCAATGAATCATGCCCAATTTCTTCTTGGGATTAATTTTTCACATTGCCCCACCTCACACCTGGAGGTATAGCTGCATGTAATTCCTCTACCCATATGGCTCAAAATTTCTCCCTCCTGTAGGTCTCTGCTTGAGTGGTTTCTACCACTCCATGATCCTCATCTTGTGGCTACTCCACATCTTGAGGTTCATCCTTACGAACCAAGAGTTCCTCATCTGCATGAAAATCAAGCTCCCTCTCAAGGGAAAATCGCATGGCTTTCTCACACTTCCTCATGGTACATCCCTTGCATGTGTCTATCTATGCAAGAGTACCATTTGGAAGCCCAGTAGAAATATGTTGCATGACCTTCAAAGCTTCGTGGTGTAGATGGCCCGATCTCTTATTCCATAACTCACCCTCATATTGGCACACCACTTTTTCTGCTTTACCCATCAATGTTGCACAGCCATCTACATAAATTTTATAGAGATTCTTCACACAAATCCCAATATTCATGTCTTGTCTTGTGGCTTTGTGTCCAAGGAAAGATTTCCCTTCACAGAAAACCACATCATAGCCTCTATCCTCCAACATTGTGACTGAAACTAAATTATTTTTCATACCCAGTACATCCATTACATATTTTAATAAGAAGGGTATACTAGAATATCTGTGGAAGGTAACTGTACCAATCCCGGTAGCACTCTATTGCTCGTCATCACCCATTTTGATATGCATTTGGAGTTCCTTCTCCTCCAAGCTACTGAAAAGTTCTTTGTCTCCCACCATGTGGAAATATGTATGACTATCCAAGTACCACACTAATCCCATCGCACTTGAAACCATGCATACAATGAGTGAGAATTCCAACTCAAACTGTGAGTCCAAAGCCTCACCAGCTGCATATCTTGAAGCCTTCTTGTTCTTCTTCTTTTGTGGACAATTAGTGGCATAGTGTCCATGCTCGTGATAGTGAAAATATTTCATTCTGGACATGTCACGCTCCTTGCCTTCTTCGCCAGACTCATATTTTGAATATGATTTCTTTCCCTTCCCCTTCTTCGCCTTACCAGAAAAAATTTTCTTCATCATCTTCCTTAGATGAAGATCCATCCCTGGCATTCCTCTTGAATTCTTCTTGCACCAAATCCGACCAAAGTCGTTCCCAATATGGCAGCTTCTCCCTCGCATTCATAGAGTCCCGATAACTATGCCAACTCTTGGGAATTCCTAGAAGAGCTAGGCTCACCAAGTCATCATCTGTGATAGTAGTTCCAATGCTCCCAAGCTCATCTTGACATTGGACAAACTTGGTTAAATATATCAGAATAGTGTCGTCTTTCTCCATGTTGATTTTCCTGAGCTTGTCCTTCAGTTCCAATTTTCTATGATCACTGTTGCTCTGAAACAGATCTATCAAATCCTTCCACATTGCGTATGGAGTAGCTTTTCCATGGAGACTTGATACAATGTGGTCTCGTACTCCCTCCAATACAATCCTCCTCGCCCTTGCTACCTTTGCCAAGAATCAAGATTTGCGGCATCTGTTGCGGCGGGTTTGGGAATGTCATTATAAATTAATTCTTTCAACCCATTTTCCTCCAAAACTTCCTCCATCCTGTCTTTCCACACAATATAGTTAGAGTTTCCCTCGAGTGCATACTCCAATCTCAAGCCATTTAAATCCATTTTGATCTTGATCCGCCTGAAGAATATTTTTGAAAATTCGAATTCTATTCAGTCACAAACTCAATTTCTTCTCCACTATAGTGATTTCTTATGCTCTGATACCATGTATAATTTATTCAAACATATTTATATCAATATATTTAATCCGATAAAGAAATGCACTAAAGCTAGATATCGAATACTTCTACAAATCAATTGCGGAAAATAAACATGATCGCCAATCACAACAAGTAAAGAAAGAAGAAAATCAAACCACAACACAAATATTTTCCCAGGGAAAGATTACTACTCAAAACCCCTCTATATTCTATTGTATATTCACCATGGAATCATGAAACAATTACAATGCACTCTTCTCACAAGAGTCTCTTGCACTCTCACAACTGTCTGACACTGACCCAAACAAAATCAGGCCAACACTTAGCCAATTATCAGTCTACTTTGCTCACACAATTCAAGAGGAATGCAATCCCTATTCCTTAAGAATTTCATCCTTTCTCAACTACGCAATTATAATGGGAAATCTCGTGGTATTTTAACTGCATTTGGCTAGTTTTCGATTAACACAACTAATAGTCAAGCTCCCTTTAACCTTTGTCTCAACAGGGTCTCCACTGGAACTAACATGCATGCAGCTATTAATAGTAAATCATCAGTTGCATGGCAGATCACTGCATGTGAATTAAATATGATTTAATTCACTTTATCTGTCACTAGTGCAACAAATAGTTACAACTAGTTCAACTAACTTTAACTCACTTAATTGAGTTAACTAATTTCTCATGCATTAAACTCATGCACTTAACTACAACTTGAACTCTAAAACACATAGAATCACTCTGCATGCCTCACCAACGACCCTCAACTAGAATTCCATGAGCTAACTGAGTTTATCACACTCATTTAACTATTACAAGTGATTATGAGATAACATTACATTTTATTGTCCAATTTAATTAAGGGATAATTCAATTAGACACATTTCCAATTTATTAAATAAATTGAATTGCACACTAATGTATCGCTAGGACCCATCATTACATGACATATGGTCCCACACTATTTTAGGTGTTGTCCTGTTGTTTCTGGATGCCAATTTCATTGTTTCTTGTTTCAAATTTCAACACATTGGAAGTTTTCCCAAGACGAGTCAGAAAATCAATGGTTGGATCTAGATGGATCTATAAGGTGAAGCAGGCGGAAAATGGGAGTGTGGAGAATTAAAAGGATATATTTGTAGCCCAGAGATTCTCACAAGTTGAGGTGATTGACTATGAGGAGACTTTCGCATTGATTGTGAGATACTCATTGATTAGATCTATCCTTGCACTCTCAGCACAGATGGGGTGGTAGATACATCATATGGATGTGAAAACTATGTTTCTCAATGGAATTATTGAGGAAGAAGTGTACATAGAGCAGCCAGAAGGTTTTGAGACCTTTGACAGTGAGTCGCATTGGTGCAGACTCAAGAGAGCAATGTATGGGATGAAGAAAGCACGTCGTGCTCGGTACACCAAGATTAACAGCTATTTCACCAGGTTAGGCTTCACAAAGAGTGAAGTAGATGCGAACTTGTACCAGACTGTGGTTGATGGTAAGCTTTTGATTATTGTACTTTATGTTGATGATCTAATTTTGAAAGGTGATGAGCAGCTCATAACTTTTGCAAAGAGGATCTTGCAAGATATTATGAGATGAAGGACATGGGACTCCTTAAATTTTTTCTTGGTTTGAAAATATGGTAGCGGGATGGTGAGCTATTTGTTTCTCAAGGCAAGTATGCCAAAGAGATAGTAAGTTTCACATGGAGAGTTTTAAACCCATGGAGACCCCTCTTCTAGGAAACTGGAGGAAGGAGGATGCTACTTCAGGTGAGGTAGAGGATGCTACTATTTACAGGCAGCTTGTGGGTTCACTGATGTAATTGCTGATTCAACACCAAACTAGACATTTGCTACTCAGTTAAGCAGTTGAGTCAAGCTATAGTTAAAATGACCAAGCTCTTTTGGAAGGAGGGGAAGCATGTCTTGGGATATCTCAGGGGCACTACAGAGCATGTATTATGGTACAGATGGATAGAGGGAGTGAAGCTCCAAGGCTTCACCAATGCATATTGGGCAAGCATTCCATCAAACAGAAACAACACATCAGGAGGAATCTTTAACATAGGATCGACAACATTTTCTTGGTACAATAGGAAGCAGAGATTTGTGGCACGTAGTTCAGCCGAGGCAGAGTACATGGCAGCCAGTCAGGCTGCATGTGAGGCCATCTGGATGAGGAATATTTTGGTTGGTTTGTCTGGTTCTCATATGGATCTGACGGTGATACATTGTGATAACCAGAGTTGCATTAAACTCTTGGTTAACCTGGTATTCCATGATAGGTCCATGCATATAGACATCTGGTACCACCATCTCAGATATTGTGTTCATAGACGCTTTATGTTACTTCAGTACATTCCCACGGAATATCAGGATGCAAATATTCTGATGAAGGTGCTCACCAAGAAAAAAATTGAATACCATAGAGGTGGGATTTGGGTAGCAGATAATCCCTTTATTGTTGAGAGGGAGTGTTGAAAATTCAACAAGAAATGTGTGTCTAATTTAATTTTCCCTTAATTAAATTGGACAATAAAATGTAATATTATCTCAGAATCACTTGTAATAGTTAACTGAGTGTGATAAACTCAGTTAAATCATGAATTTCGAGTTGAGGGTGGTTGGTGAGGCATGCAGAGTGATTATATGTGTTTTAGAGTTCGAGTTCCAGTTATTGCATTAGTTTAATGCATGAGAAATCAGTTAACTCAATTAATTGAGTTATAATCAGTTTAACTAGTTGTAATTGTCTGTTGCACTAGTGAGAGGTCAAGTGAATTAAATCAAATTTAATTCACATGCAGTGATCTGTCATGTAACTGATGATTTACTATTAATAGTTCCATGCATGTCAGTTCCAGTGGATACCCATTTGAGACAAAGGTTAAAGGGATGTTAACTATTAGTTGTATTATTAGTAGACTGCCCGCATGCAATAAAACAACCATAGGATTTCCCATGAGAATTGCGTAGTTTTGGAACGCCGAAATTCCTAAAGAATAGGGATTACATTCCACATGAATTGTGCAAGCAAGGCAGTCTGAGTAGAGGCTTACAATTGGTTAAGTACTAGCCCAATTTTGTCCATATCAGTGTGAGACATTTGTGAGAGTGCAGGAGACTCTTGTGAGAAGAATGCATTGTAATTGTTTCGTGATTCCTTGGTGAATATACAATAGAATATAGAGGGGTTTTGAGAAGCAAGCTTTCCCCAGGAAAATATTTATGTTGTGGATTGATTTTCTTCTTTCTTTTACTTGTTGTGATTGGAAATCGTGTTTATTTTCCGCAATTGATCTGTAGAAGGATTCAGTATCTTGCTTTAGTGTATCACATGATCAGATTGAATCCATTGATATACATATTGTTTGTATAATTTCTACATTTTGGACCTGAAAGAACTCAATTTGTAAACTAATGATTCCACAATAAAAATAATATGAAAAAAGGCTTTCCATCTCACTCAACATTATTCAGAACCTAAGAAGACACTTCCAAAGTTAATGCAGTAAAAATGGGTTTTGGGCGGTATAAAGAGGATAGTATTTAATTTGGGTTACTGGAATGTTCTCAACACAAACGACATGCTCTAGCCTAGTAACATTTTTTTCCATTTTTTTCCCCAGAATAATTAACTCATTTTCACTTCCAAAGTCAATGTAGTAAAATGGGTTTTGGGTAATGTTAAGAGGATGAATTCACAATTTGGTAGTTAATTTGGGTTATGGGAATGCTCTTAGCACAAAAAAAATTCTCTGGCCTAGTAACCAATTTTTTTCTATCCCAAAATAATTAACTCATTTTTGTTTTCAGGTCGTAAATTAACACTTTTTTGTTTTCAGGTTTTATTTGTTTGTAGCTGAATTAAATTCATTCTAGATTGAGGGTTTTGTTTTCAAGTTGTATGCATGTGAAGTGGAAATCGACCATAGAAGATTTCATCTAAATTGAGCACGGCTAAGTTGCTATTAGGCAGCAACACAACAGAGCCTCTTTTTTCGAATGGTGTTGAATGGGAGGAATCGTAAGTGGTCTGGTACAGAGATTATGAAGAAATGGTCAAGGAACCGCGGATAAGAAGTGGGATTTATAGGATCAATCTCATTAATGGCTCCAACATTATCAGTGGAAGTCATGATGGAAGCAACAAAAATGTTGACAATTAAATTGCAATTTTGTAAAAATAAATAAAAACACTCTAGACATGTGGCTTCCTTCTATACACTATGGACAGACGATGAAAGTGCACATACCACCCACTAAAAGGAAAAGACCCAGTAGCAGATGTTTTTGAGGAACCCCTTATAAAAATAACCCAGATATCTATTTGTAGCAAAGGTCTCTAAAGGAGGTTGGTGGGTGGAGGTTTCTGCGGATGTTTTTTTGCGATGCGTTTCTCATCATAAACCACACCGATGCGTTTTATGAAAAACGCACCGGTGCGTACTAAAAATTGGCACACTGAGACACCGTTCTCTTCGTACAAACCCACACGGTGCGTATAATTACTCTAGCACATTGATTCTCTACATATAAACAATTCGGGTGTGTCGCCGTAATCCAGTGCATTGTAATGATGTGCAGTGCACCATTGATAAAACCGCTCTATGCATCTCAAAAACTCGTGCACCGAAACAGGGTTAAATAAAAAAAATTGCCGGTCGTAAAAACATCATTTTTACTTCTTCAGTGCTCCAGACCTCTCAAGCACCGGTGTGAGTTTGTCTTGTGTGAGGCGCCCTGCCGTCGGTGCTCCCATTGGACGCATTGCTATCGTCCATTGCCCACCCTCTGGAGTTTGTATTTTCGAAAACAGTGGGCAAATTTGGTTTCTTCAGTTCCTCCGCAAATATGCCTCCTCGACGTGCAAATTTATAGGTAATATATTTGTTTCTCAATCACTAAAATTTTAGCGGATTAAATTTTGAAAATTGCTTAAAATTAACTGTTAAAAAATAAATAAATTATGTGCAGTGCGTTCGAGTCATTCGTCTCACACCGTTCGCGGTGTTGCCTGTAAATTTACAGGCCACAATGCGAACTGTGTTAACGGAAACCGCACCAGGTTCCGGTGCGGTACCGAAAAAATGTTCACCATAACTAATTTAAAAAATAATAAGGTGGTGCGGTCATTTAAACGACCACAACGTTGACTATGTAATAGTGCCAGGAGGGTAGTGTGTTGACCAAACTAACCACCTCGGGGCGGATGTTGAATACTAGAGTGCAGATCATTTGTCTTTCTTTTGTCTCGGCTCCAAGCTCTCGCTCGCCCATAGAGACGAATTGCGACCTCCATTTTAGGCTTGGTCCGATGCCCATTCGCACCTGTTGTCATTCCTTCTCACAACTTGAGCTCATCAACGGTGCGGTCGTTTACAAGACCACACCAATGACCATGTACTGTTGTTGGGCGGTGTGTTGACCAAACTATCCGCCCTGGATTAGATATTTTCGTCAACGCACCACTGAAAAATATTCCCATCTTTGGCAGTGCGCGAACATTTTCCATGCACACTGAGCGTAGTGCGCGATACAAAAATATGCACTGGTACCGATGCGTGACTGTTTTTTGGGGCGCACTAACTGTCTTTTTTTTCAAAACAAATTATATATATATATATATATCATTTAATAAAAAAAATGTATTTAATATGTGAATCATTCAGTGACGTCAACGGAGAGAACAAAGGGAACAACAAGAACATATAGAGGATCTGTATAACATGATTCAACTGTGAGAGGCATGAGAGAGGGAGAAAATTTATTACCCTCGCCTGATCCGGATTTATGTAGGAACGCAACAGAATAAACACATAACCATAAATACAGAGGTGCAGCGGAAATAACACTTCATTTCATTAATATCAAAGAACTAAAATTTTCTTACAGACAGAATGGAAATAAAACTAGCTAGGGCACTGGTAGCTATCTCTGAGAAGAGATGTGGCGGCTACAGGCCTCTGAACTGAGTTACAATGAGGCTCGAGGGCCTATTTATTATTGAGAAACAATGGAGAACCCTCAACATCCCAAAAACCTAACCCTAGGAGATGAAGCGCCAAAACTATAGGCCCCGTTTGGGTAAATTGGTGTTTCAACTTCCCAGGGACGTAACTTTGGCATACTATCTCCGTTTGACGCACATGATACATCATTAGAAAGCTCTATCCGAGGACTACAGCTGTCCGGACGAATTTGATTATCAAAAAATTCGATGGTGCTTTCATACCCAAAAACGTCGTTTAGGGCCTCAAAACGGCTCCGGAAGTTCGGGACCCGAAAAACTGCTAAAAATAGTAAGTTATGCCGAAACTGAAAAACTGAAAGAGACAATGGTGGGGGGCCAAGTGGAATAGGTGGGTGGCCACCAATATCCACCTGGATCATTCCTCCCCCCTTAGGAAGCAATGGTCCCCATTGCGTTAAGTTCCTCCATGAGACGAGGAAATTTCTGCTGAACTTGGTCCCTGGTGAACCACTTTCCTTGGTGCAAGAGTTGGCCAGCTTTGACAACCCGACATAGTTGGATCTTCTGCTGGTGAGTGTTCTTGATTTGCATGTCCATGATGCAATCTGTGGTGGCCTGTTCCATGCAGTCTGGATTTAACTCAGTTGGTGTGAGTTGTTCTGCAATGTCCGAGGTGTCCAGTAGAGGTGGGAAGTAAGGACGAAAGCGATCCACATTGAAGACTGGGTGCAGACCAAGGAATGGTGGAATACTGAGCTCGAATGCATTGTTCCCTACAGCCTTGGTGATGGTGTACGGCCCGTATCGGAGCGGGCGAAGCTTGCGGTGGGGTCCAGTGAGGCGCTCCTTCTGCAAATGTAGCCATACTTTGTCACCCACCTGGAAGTTGTGTGGCACCCGGTGTTGTTCATGGCGTTGCTTGTACTTGGCATTGGCTCTGTCCAATATATCATGAACCTGTTGGCGGATGTGTTGAATGCGCTCGATGAAGCTACTGGCTTTGTCAACTTCAGACTGGACATGAGCTGAATTGGCCTGAGCAGTTGCAAATGGCATGGCTACGTCAATGGGGCATAGTGGCTGGAATCCCAAGCCCACCTGAAAGGGGCTATGGCCGATTGAACTGTGGAGAGCCCGATTATAACTATGTTGTACATAAGGGAGGCTCTCGTCCCATGTGCGTGGATGCTTTGAATTGTACATGCGCAGAATGTGTACAATCATTCGGTTGACGACCTCTGTCTGGCCATCTGTTTGGGGATGGAAAGCTGTGGACTTGGTGAGCTTGGTATCCAACATCGACCAGAGGCTGGACCAAAATGTGCTGAGGAACCTGCTATCCCGATCTGATATGATAGGCTGTGGGATCCCAAAGTGCACCCACACTCGTTCAAAGAAGAGTTTAGCAGTGGCTTCTGCTGTGATATTCTTCTTGCAGGCCGCCATAATGGCCATCTTAGAGAATCTGTCAACGACCACAAAAACACAGTCATTTCCCTGCTTAGTAGAAGGCAGGCCCGACATGTAATCCATGGAGATGGATTCCCAAGGTCGACTAGGGGTAGGTAGAGGAGTATATAGGCCTTGCTTCTTGATGGTCGGTTTGGCAATGGCACAAGCAGTGCAAGATCTGATGTGCTTCTCGACATCCTTTTGAAGGTTCGGCCAATAGAAATACTTCTGTAGTATTGCTACTGTTTTCTCGACCCCGAAATGCCCAGCGACTCGACTGTAGTGTGCTTCCCATATCATCTTGGCACGCTCGCTTGAAGGAACACAAAGGTGTCCCAGGTGACATAAAAGTGCATCTTGGAGATGAAAATTTGGAACTTGTGTGCCCCCCAAGAGTGCCTTGTAAGTGTGGCCGAATTCTGGGTCACTCTCATAGAGAAGCGGCCAATCAGAAGTCTCGTGCCCACAAGAGTTGAGCACGATGGTGAGCGCCACGATCGGTGGTCGGCTGAGGCAGTCTGCAACATTATTGGTGCTACCCTTCTTGTACTTGATGTTCAAATGAAACTGTTGCAGATATGTGGACCACTTCTGATGGCGATCATTCTGCAACTTCCCTTGTGTCTGTATGAACTGCAGGGGCCGGTGGGCTGTGTGGATGATTGTTTCCTTCCCCAAAATGTAATGCTTCCATTGTCGACAGGCTTGCACAATGGAATACATTTCTTTGTCATAGGTGGGATACTTGTGAACTGTCTCAGACAATGTCTCACTGTGATATGCCACTGGATGTCCCTGTTGAGTAAGAACTGCCCCAATAGCATAGTCGGAGGCATCTGTCTCGATCTCAAATGGCTGCTGCAAGTCTGGTAAGGTGAGCACTGGGGCAGAACAGAGGCGATTTTTCAATTCTTTGAACGCCTTCTGTTGAGGTTCCGACCAAAATAATTTTGCTCTCGCTCCTCCTTTGGTGACTTGACTCAAGGGCCAAGTGATATGAGAGAATCCCAACACAAATCTACGGTAGAAATTAGCAAGACCCAGAAAGCTGCGAAGCTCTGTTATAGTAGTCGGGGGTGGCCAATCCCGAATGACTTGGATCTTGGCTGGATCCACATGCACCCCCCTTTCATCAATAATGTATCCCAGATATTGAACCTGGGTCATGCCAAACGTGCACTTCTCCAAATTGGCACACAACGTGTGTTGCCGCAGTGTTTGGAGGACTTGTCGGATGTGATGAAGGTGCTCTTCCCAAGTCTTGCTAAAGATCAGAATGTCATCCAAGTACACCACTACGAATGAGTTGGTGAATGGCCACAAGATGTCGTCCATCATCCTCATGAAGGTTGTGGGAGCATTCGTCAACCCAAAAGGCATGACCAGCCATTCAAAAAGGCCTTCCTTAGCTTTGAAGGTAGTCTTCCACACATCAGAGGGTTCAATTGGTACCTGGTGATACCCAGACTTCAGGTCAATCTTACTGAAATATTTTGCACCTTGGAGTTGGTCCAGAAGGTCATCAATCCGTGGGATTGGGTACCTATTCCGGACAGTGATCTTGTTCAGCGCCCGATAGTCAATACAAAGTCTCCACGTCCCATCCTTCTTCTGTACCAACATGATCGGGCTCCCACGGGGCGATGAACTTGGTCTGATGTGACCTTTCTGCAACAGCTCCTGAATCTGCCTCTTGATTTCATCATTTTCCAGAATAGAGCGTCGATAGATCGGTCCATTGGGTAGTGGCGCACCTGGGGTCAGATCAATCGGGTGCTTGACCTGGCAGTGCAGAGGAACCCCTGTGGGTGAGGTGAAGATGTCCCCGTACTCCTCCACGACCTTATCCATTTGTTGTTGTCGTGCAGAGGGGCCCTGTCTGGAGGTCGTGGCCACGGTCTTCTTCTTGCCCTGGGGGCGGATCATCAGGAAAACGAATTTCCTGGTTTGGGAAATGAGCTTACTACATTGTTTTGCAGTAACCAAAGAGATAGTCGTAGGAGGTGGTACCTGTGGTATCCTGTACAACTTATTTCCCAAAGTAATAATAACAGCACGAGGTCGAGACTCATACACAGCATGACGCTTCCACAAGTATGGTTGTCCTAATAATACATCAGAAACATCAATAGGAGCAACATCACATAATACCTCATCAGTGAAGGGCTTGATGCTATAGGGAAGGCGACACTGCTGGCTGACGCGGAGATCTCGTCCTTGGTGAAGCCACCCGATGGTGTATGGATGTGGGTGAGCTGTGGTCGGCAAGCCCAACCGCTTCACGGCGTCTGCTGAAATGAGGTTCTTTTGGCTCCCATTGTCGACAATGAGCTGTACAGGGGAGCCCTTTACCCACATCTGGGAGTGGAAGAGACGTTCCTCCTCCTCTGGATCTTCCGGTTCCTCCTTCTGGACCTTTGTAGTGGCAACAGTGGCGTTGGGCTCCGCATCAATAATCTGTTTCCCTTTTTCATTCCCTTTTTCAGGTTCTGATTCGGAGTCGGAGCATGCATCGGACTCAGAAGCCCTCATCTCGGCCACTAGCGACTGCTTGGCCCGACACTCACTTGTGTTGTGAGTGGAGCTCTTATGGAACTCACACCACTTTCCCGTGTCCTTCTTTGGCTTTACGGTGTTGTTATTTTCTTGTGGCTTTGACGGGTTGTCTTTAGCCGCCATGCCTTGGCTCTGTCCTTTTTTTCGTGGTTTGGAAGCACCTTTTCCTTGCTTTTGATTCGAAGATCCAAAGTCTCGCTTCTTCTGTTTGAATTTCTGCTCAATCTTGGTAGCATACCAGTATGCCGTACTAAGCGAGGAGATGTCGAGGAACTCCATTTCCTCCTGAATGTATCTGTGTAGACAGCTGCGATACTTTAGCACCAAATGTTTCTCTGAATCTTTGATACCCAACTTTGTGCGCAGGGTATGGAAATCGATTCGCAATTTTGAACATCACTTGATCCCTTTGTTGTCACAAAGATGGTCCATTGTATAAATGTAACAACCAGCCCTCATCGGATAGTACCGGTTTCCTGACTGCCTCCTAAATAATTCCAAGTTGGTACGTCGAGAACAAAAGAGGGTTATGGCCCGGTCCTTTGCTCACAAAAGAGGGTTTCCCACCCGCCCTTAACATGGGGGTAGCTTTCGAGGAGTGCAAAATAATTCCTCCCAACCCGAAAGCTTCATGAACAGAGAAATATCCTTCTAATAGATTCAACCATCTATCTACTCAAGATCTCGCTTCATTTGACCCTCAAATATGGGAATGTCAAAATTTACTTGTAGTTTAAAGGGATTCGCAACCCAGAGTGGCTACCTGGATGTGCACTGCGCCGCCTGTAAGGCACTGTTGAAGGATCTCGAACAAAGTTATCCATCATCGCGTTCCTTTGTTTTTCAAGGGCCTCCTCGAGCAATATTTTGATAGGATCTCCTGCTCCCTCATCTTTCTTTTCATCCCCCATGGGCGTCCGTCGAGGTTTGCGAGGCCGATCTTGCAAAGGTTCCACCAGATCAAGCCCTAGCTCCTTATACCCCGACCTCGTTGGGGACATGCAAAGAAGGATCGAGAAAAAGCAGACCGCTCTGATACCACTGATCCGGATTTATGCAGGAACGCAACAGAACAAACACATAACCATAAATACAGAGATGCAGCGGAAATAACACTTCATTTCATTAATATCAAAGAACTGAAATTTGCTTACAGACAGAATGGAAATAAAACTAGCTAGGGCACTGGTAGCTATCTCTGAGAAGAGATGTGGCGGCTACAGGCCTCTGAACTGAGTTACAATGAGGCTCGAGGGCCTATTTATTATTGAGAAACAATGGAGAACCCTCAACATCCCAAAAACCTAACCCTAGGAGATGAAGCACCAAAACTATGGGCCCCGTTTGGGTAAATTGGTGTTTCAACTTCCCAGGGACGTAACTTTGGCATACTATCTCCGTTTGACGCACATGATACATCATTAGAAAGCTCTATCCGAGGAATATAGCTTTCGGGATGAATTTGATGATCAAATTTGCTAATGATTTGATACCCAAAAAACGTCGTTTAGGGCCTCAAAACGGCTCTGAAAGTTCAGGACCCGAAAAACTGCTAAAAATAGTAAGTTATGCCGAAACTGAAAAACTGAAAGAGACAATGGTGGGGGGCCAAGTGGAATAGGTGGGTGGCCACCAATATCCTCCTGGATCATCGCCCTATTAAGGAAACCACCCAGTTTCTCCTAAGGGAGGTAGGCCTCCTCAAGTTCTATGAGGAGGCTACATCCCTAAAGGGCCATAGTGGGTTATTAGGACCGTTGATCTTCAGGTGGGATGCCCACCGACAGGGTTTCCGGGTCGGTCTTGGCCTGTGGTTTGGGCCCACTAAGGAGGACATATATTTTATTACTAGCCTATCTAAGAGAGGGCGGGATTTTCCCCAGTAACCAGATGTCCCCATCGGCTATGCAACAAGGAGTCAATTAGCGTACTCCTAGAGATACATTAGGGATGATATAGTTTCTCCTGCATATTTTCAGGTGTCCGTTGGTTAGTTACGTATTTCTTCATTTGGTGCAGAGGAGGTGAGGTGCCTCTCACTACTGTTGACGGCAAATGCACACTATACCAGTGATGGGCAACACATTAGTTGCCCGCTTCTATTTTATGTCGATTCTTTATTCCAGGCGTCACGACTTGTGAGATGGTCTGCGATTTGTTTTGCGGCAGTTTTGTACAGCATTAGATAGATGTCGTTCTAAGGCATGTGGGAGGTTTACCTTCCATTTTGTTTCAGATTTATTTTGTTTATTTTTGGAGAGGTTTCTAGAGACGAGGCCTACTTTTGTTAGGTAGCCTCGTATGTTGATGTTGCATGTACGGATGCATATGTGGGGTCAGATGATACCCAAGAGGGGCCAATCTGACTTTCCTACCAGGATATCTCCTAATAAATTGGAGTTGCTAGCGATTATTGATGATCACTCGTTCATTATGTTGCCATGTCTATATGTCGGTTTGGATTCGAGAGGATGTACCAACATCCTCTTCACACAAGATGAGCCACTGGATGCGAGAGGTAATATTGGTGTTTTCTTTAAATTAATATAGTTTCATTTTATTGTCTTAACTAGTTACTTAGAATTATCAAATTTATTCTAACACATTCTTTAAAAAAATTTATTAAATTGTTTAATGAAAATGTCTTATTATTGTTGTGTACTATATATTTTGTAGATGTTGGGACATTCGTTGGGGACATTATTCCACCCCCACCGAATGATCTAGGTGTAGATGTTGACGAGGAGATGGCAGAGGTAGAGGATTAGGGTGACAAACCCGATCCTGATCAGTTGCAGATACCTACGAGGGTGAGGCATATGATGGACACCCGATTTCGGATGGATTTGGGTGACCAAATCTATTGAATCCTAGTTGATGAGTGAGTCTGCCCGGCTACAATCAGAGATATCCAGGTTGATCGTAGGCTCATACAACTCTGGAGAGGCACGCCCCACGATATGATGACCCTCATGTGTCATATCATTAGAGCTTACAGAGCACTGACATGGGATAGCAGGGGTAGGTGTCGTGGAGATGCACAACAGAGAAGCTCATCTGATGATCATGATCATGAGGGAAGTGAGCATCATTCTAGTACTCCACCTCCTCCTCCTTCACCTGGCATTGTATATCATGATAAAACAGCATCCAGTCTTGATCAACAAGCATATTCTGAGCAGATTGCACCATCTCAGCAGTCACCTAGTCCTGAGCAGGCACCTCATCCTGAGCAAGCAGGTCCATCTGAGTAGGTCGCACCATCCACTGAGCAGGCTGCACCATCAACGAGTCATTAGCAGGCAGTTCCTGAGCATACTACACCATCGACTGATCAACAAGCGCCTTCGAAGTAGGCATGTGATCATCTATCTAAGCATGAGGTTACACCATTGACTGAGCAGGCCTTGACTAGGACTAGTATTGATGTAGTACAACCAAATGTTTGACATTTATATGTAGTTATATTACAGTTGTATATTTTTTACATTATATATATATATATATTACATGTGTTTTATGTTCATTTTGATATACTTAATTTAAATGTTGGTGTTCATTATTATGTGTATATTGCTAGGTCATGTTAGATATGTTCATTTAATGTGCTTGCAGATAGATGTGTATGTGATAGTAGTTATTTGACATGAGATGTATATCTGATGTTTGTGTCCTAATGATGTTATACAATGCTTGTGTTTTGTTATATGATCATGATCATGATGATTAGATGATGTTAGCGAATTTGAATGTGTATCTTAGTCGAATATGATGTTTGTACGATGGTTTTCGTGATCATGATGTTTATTTTTAATATTAAATCATGGTATTTATTAAATATTATGTCGTGACTGTAATTATAATTTTAATTTTAATTCTATGTAAAATTGTAAATGAAATTGTAATTTTAATTGTAATTGTATGTAAAATATTTGCAATATTGTAATTGTAATTGTATGTAATTATATTGTGAAATTGTAAAATTGTAATTGCAATTGAATGTAATGTCATGATTCAATTTTATTAAAATTCTAAAATTTGTAAATTTGTAACATTCTAAAAATGTAATTGTAATTGTATGCATCGTGATTGTAATTGTATGTAAAATTATAAAATTGTAATTTTAATTGTATGTGAAATTGTAAAATTGTAATTGTAATTGTATTGTGAAATGATTGTAATTGTATGTAAACTTGTAAAATTGAAAATTGCAATTATAATTATAATTCTAATTGTATGTAAAATATTTTTAAAACTTGTAATTGTATTGTGAAATTGTAAAATTGTAATTGTAATTGTATGTATTGTCATCATTCAATTTTATTAAAATTTGTCGATTTGTAAAATTGTAAAATTGTAAATTAATTGTCAATTTTGAACCATAACTACTGTAAGTAAAATGTATACCATAAATATTTTTAAATTACCATAATTGTAAATTTGTAAATTTGTATGAATATAAATAATTGTAAAATAATAAATCTAGAATAATATGAATTTTTGTAACATAATAAAGTTTAGAAAATAATGCAAATAAATTCATGTTTAGAATTATCATTATTTTAATATGATCTTACATACCAAAAATAACTGTATACATTTTGAAGATATCATTCACACACATTTAAAGCAATTAAGTAGTCGTATTATTTTAGGAATTGACATAAAAAAAAAAAAATTTGATACAACGCACCATTGTTTTCGAGATCAACAGAATTGCAAATTATCAAGTGAAATTATTTTAACATTAATACAATGAAAACCAATTAATTCAAAGTACATATTATAACGTTATAAGGTTAAGTCCTCTTCTTTATAAAAACCCATCTTAAAAATTATAAATGATGAAATAACACATGTGCCATATCACTCTCGGTTCTCATCATCACCCTCATTATCTTCCAGCTCGCTTGGAATGATAACGCTATTGTTCTCAAAAATATGTTTTGATCTAGGGTCATGTCTCAATACGAACCACCAATCCCTATCCAACACATCTGGGTAAAAAAACACTTGGTTGCAGTGTTTGGGGAAAGCATAGGGAACCTTAGTTTCATCCCACATCTTTCTAGAGTTGATACATATCAGCATACTATCGCAATTTTCCTTCACATTATTTCAATCAAAGGTGTCCCACCACTTGCACCTAAAAACAACAGATTGGAAAGAAGATAAATCCACTTCAATGATCTCTTATATCTTTCTGACGTCACCTAATGTCCATCGTACTAGGTTTTGATCATGACGGCTAGCTCGACTAGATTGATCGAACTCAACTTCCACTCCACAGTCTTGTCGTGTCTACCATTGAAATTTTTTGTTTGAAATGGTGTCCATATGCCCACATAGATGGGAGCAAATTCACCTATAAAAAAGTTAAAAAATCATAATGTCATGTGTCTTATAATAACCCACCTTTTAAAATATGAAATATAGATGTTACATTTCAAAGGTTCATTATTAAGTTTAAAATGTACATAAATATATTTTTACCGAGTGGGTGCACCCAATCCCTATGTTTATCACATCCTCTTCAGCACACGGGTAACGACCAGTTGCAGCGTATTTCTCTCTGACTTGGTTAGCAACCCAACTGTTGGGGCATATAATTGGCATATTGTTTTTTAAATGATTGGGATAAGGCACATTTCTACCATTCAACCATCTAAATTATTTTCCGTCACTATCCCATTTCATCCTCTTTTGTTAGTACAATGCGACCCACAGTTGTGTCACTCCATAATTGTAAAGAACGAATTTATTGATTGCTTCAATTTCTGCATTTAGTTATGAAATCAAATCGACATATAGTACATATGAGATCAAAATATACATTATATCTAAGTTCAAAATGAATATTTTCTTTTTGTAAATTTGAAAAAACATAAGTCGCTTACTCTTTACCAAGCGCCTTTTTCCATTCGTTTGGAGAAGCTCCCCTTCTCTTCTGTCTTCATCCCTTTCATTGTCCCAAATCACCGCACCTAGTCTATTGTCGATCTGCTTGATGTACTCATTGGCATAATAGAAAGACTCATACGATGTGTACCCCTCTACCATAGACCTCTCAGGTTTTTCTCTTTGTCGAACAAAACCTTTCAATTTCTTCATGTACCTCTCTAAGAATAACATCCAATGACAAGAAACCAACCCAACTAATTCAACCTCATCTACTAGGTGGATTAGAAGATGAACTTGCAAGTCCATGAAACTCATCGATAGTTCCTTCTCATACATACAAACAATTTCAACTATCTCTTTATTCCACCGTGGAATGCTAGCCACATGAATATCCTTTGACGTGATACAACGTACAAATGCAAATAATTTAGATATGGCATGTCCTAGGTCTTGGGGGAATTCATGTTTCACACACCCACGCACGAACAAAGGATACTAACACTGCAAAGTTATAAACACATGCAATACTATAAAAAATTAGTTATGTTTTATGATCCCTACATAGGATAAAATTTATTAGTATAAAAAATAATAAAATCATGCTTTTAACATTATACGTACTCTTAGAATACTCAAATGGTCATGCAATTTCAAACCCGAAAAATGGTCATCCTCGGTGAAACAACACCGTAGTGAAGACCCATATGAATATGGCACCCTCACATCTATTATAACTTCCTTTGCCAAAGAAATATCGTATTTTTTAAAAATCCATGGGACATCACCTTCTTTTAAATACCAATTAGAGGGACCAGCTGCCTTTGATCTTGGACTTTCTAATCATCTTGGCCAATGTTTCTTTTTAGTTTTTGAAGTAATAATATCTTTCCTAACAGCCAATGTGCCACTTTGTTTCGATGATATGTGCCTCCATAAAGAAGATGAAACATTTTTAAATATATGCATGGAATCTAATAAGTGGGTAATCTTAAGATGCTCCCAATATGGGAGGTTATAAAAGATAGATTTCCTTTTCATCCCAATGGGAAATTTCTCAACATAGTTGTCAAAGAATTATGGATCATTGAACATAGGCTCCCCATTTGAATCGAACATTGCTATGAACTCCATCTCCATCTATCTCTCATATGCTCTAAGCCATTTAGCCGGTGTCATTATTTGATGCCTTTGGGTTCTCTCTCGTTTACCATTGAATGCGAATGTTGCTCTTCTGTAAGGGTGTTCTTCTTGGAGGAATACCCTGGAGCAGCCATACACTAGCTTTCACATATCATTGAACCATCTAGATTTCAGAGAAGTTCTGCAACATTTACATACATAATACCCTTCTGTTACAAAAACAATGAAATTATTGTATAAAATATGCATGGCACATTAAAGAATATCATGAAGATAAAAAAAATTGCAATGAAATAAATAACTAATATGTGAAATAACATTGTTACATATATAAAAAAATCAATAAAAATGTAATTTACCAAAGCAAACTCCTAAGATTGGATAATCATGTATCGTGTAAGCACATATGCCATACAACGTAAAACTCCTCTCTGCTGCGATGGTTCTTGATACATCGTATACATTTATCCCATCCCATAATTCCTTCAATGCATCTACCAATGGTTGTAAGTAGACATCCATATTCTTCAGCTGCTTCTACCAGGGACTATGAGAGCCAACATAAGATGCTCATTCTTCACGGAAAACCATGGGGGGGGTATTGTTATTGATCACTACTACATGCCAAACATAATAGATGGTTTTCTGGAGGGAATTGGGTTGACGTCATCCATGGCTATGCTGAGTCGTAGACTTCGTACTTTATTCTTAAATTTTTCAGGCCATGTATCCTCTATATCCTTTATGGCTATTGAATCTTTTTGGATTCGCATAACTCCCAACTCGCTTCTGTGTGAGGCATGCCATATATGCAACATGGCTAATTCTTTGCAACGAAATAGCCTTTGAATCCTTTGGATTATAGGCATGTGCCTCAATATCTTAAAAGGAGGACCACGTGATTTACCCTTCTTTTTTTATTTATCATACTTTTCATGCCCACATTTTAGACATATCTCTTTGTCTACATATACTCCTTATATACAATACAATCATTTGGACATGCATGATATGATATCTACTCAACACCCAACATTTTCAAAAATTTATTGCCTCTTCGCAGCTACTGGGCAAGACATTATCACTCGAAAGAGCCTTATCTTTGAGTAACCTGTAGTTGGTCTGGACAATATTAAATGTACATTAATGTAGATATAATTATTAATTTTTATAAAATTGACTAGTTGTAATGTTCATTGTGTGATTATATTTCTCAAAATATAAGGGAGGACTTGATGGTCAATTACCTCAAAGTTTCCGAGAAACATGCATTCGACAAGCCAAACTTTGCTTTCAAGTTTTATAGTAACATCGTTGTCCCCAATTGGGTATACTTTGACTAACCTCTACATCCAAAGAGAGGGGTGGTGGAAGAAAATTTAAGGCTTTCGAGAAAGGTATTAGCGATATGAGCATCATCCCCTAGCTAATCATCGTTATGGAATGCATCTAATAACATTATCTCCATGGCAGTCGTATCCCTTAAGTAATCCTCCATACCAACCTCTATTTGATTACCTCCATTGCCATCTTGTGAAGAACTAATATTTTTGTAGTCATTCCTAATTGGTGAATTTGGACGTAGTGGGAATTGAATAGGTGGTTGATTCAACCATTATTGGTATCATTCCTCAGTTTTTCTCTTAATTCAGCATTCTCTCAATTTTACATTGTCGTGGGGTGCAACGAAAGATGGTAGGTAGGTCACTAATCATCACTAGAATCCTAATAATTTCAAAAAATATATTTGAACATGATTAGTACAAATCGATGATATCAATTAGTAAGCACGTCGACAATGCATGATTAATTGGTTTCACGTTGAAATAATATTTACATTAATATACCAAACAATTATTATTACCATCATTGTCCCAGGATTGTGGCTAGAAGATGCAATGTTACAATTGGCAGGGTGAATCAGTTGTCCATTTCATCTAACAAATGTGCCTTGCAGTATGCTAATCCTAATAAGTTCTTCTAACGTTTTGGAGTTGTTTGAATATTTTGTGCATCTGAACTCGATTTTGGATTTGCATGAACCCGCAAATTTGTATACATTAATTTTATTCAGTTGGTTGACATGAATAAAATAAATAAATTCAATTAGATAATGAAAATATAAATAAAATCCGAAGTAATTACGTTTGGATATGGATAGGGAGAACTCCGTGATGGACTTATAGAAACATTATAGAATGGGCTAGATTTTGAAGAATTGTCCATTTGATATAATTATGATATTTTCTACCTGCATTTAACCGAAATCAACAATAAATTTTGGTGTACATACCTAAAATTGATTGTGTGCCTTAAAAATAGACTTTATATTGTTATCGATGCTAATCTACAGCTAACCGCATCAGTGCGTTTTAGTTACTGCACATCGGTGCAGTTTTATTAACTGGTGCACTGGTGCGGTTAGTTAACAAACGCACCGAATACTCAGAAATTAAAAAATAAATAAATAAATAAATAAAGTAAAATAAAACTTTATTTTTTTTAATTGAAAAAAAATGGTAAATTGAAAAATGGGCGGCAAATTATTTTTCAGAAATCTAATTTCATAAAAAATTCTTTAAATAGTAAAATCTATTAATTATTTCATTATTTTTGCAAAAAATTTCAGGGAGGTATTTGCACGAGAGACATACATGGAGCAAGAGAGCACGAGAGCATGGTGGAGTAGAAAAATACTCTCGAACAGCAACACTATTCAAAGAATCATAATTTGAAACATCTAGTGATTCACAAAAAAACCCTGTAGTATAGTAAAACTATTAAATTTTACTGTAATAATTGTTTTTTTTAACAATTTTTTTTTCGATTTAATACATGCATAGAAAAAAATTTAAATTTTACTGTGAAATTTCAATATATATATATATATTCTTACATTAAACCCTTGCTTCTTGTTTCTGTGACTTCAAAATTAGGGATTTTCATTTTAAATTTATAGGTTTTGTATTGCTATATATATATATATATCTATATGACATCTAACCTGCGGGACCACTTGCAGAGTCAGATCCCAATCCATGTTGGCCCTTACATGATTTTTTAAAAACATATTTTTTTTTAATCAGTGCATCCTCTTTAAAATAGCTCATCGGTGCGTTATTGTAGTATAGCGCACCGAGCGCGTACTGATAAAAAAACATTGTTTGATAAAAAAAGTTTTTTTTATTAATTTATGTTTGTGTTAATCAGTGCACGGGTTAACATATAACGCACCAGGTCTCCTTGTTGACAAAGAGCATTGTACGGTGTTTCTAATGTATTGGTGGTGCGTTTATAAGAACCTACCGCACTGCCTTCGGTGCATAATTTTTGAAAGGTGCGCCATTTTAGTGTTTTTTTTACTTGGAAATTATGTGATTTATCTATAAAATATATTAATGAATGGTATGGTATAGGTTTCATATTCATAAAGAAATGGTTGACAAGAGATCAAGTAACAAAAATATTGATAGCACATCGAGGAAAAAAAAAGAAAAGAAGGGCAAGTTCTTCGTAAATTCTTTACAAAAAATATTTTTTTGAACTATACGTAAGTTTAACTAATATGTATTGTTTATTGTGTATCATGCAGAGCCACAAAATGATTAATCTCGATAAAATTATTTTTTATCTAAGACAAGAAGAGCATAAAAACTTGATGGAAATTTTGCAGAAGGGTGAATTAGGTGAATGAAAAAATACTATCGGTCCAATATGAGTTTTTTTTTGAATTTTCATTAATAATATACTTAAAATATTAGATATCATGTTTCAAACAATCTATTAATTCACATATGTTTAATGTTTTACAAGGACCAACAGTGAAGAAAATGAATGTTGTTCTAAGAAAAGGAAAAAAATAGAACATGCAAATGAAAATGAATTGCTCCTTAGCTCATCTGAAGTGGTACTGGAGGTTAACGAAAGGGGGAAAAACTTTTACAAAACTTTGAGGGATCTAGTGGAACAACTATATATACGGTTTTTCCACTTACAATGCAAAAATCAATCCAATGATTCCAAGAACCAAATTTTATTTAAACTACAGGATGAGTTCCAGAGAATTGGTTAATGAGACATGTCATACTTTTAATAGAAAAAACGTACAATAAAAAAAGTAATGAAAAAAGTAATATTCCTTTAAATGTTTTTTCTATAATTATAAGTATATATTACTAGAAATCAATCATTTATAAATATCACTTTTGTTATATTTACTTTTCATATATCAATATAAAAATTAAATAGTTTATTGTCATGTTACATTTTCAGGAAGATTATGAAAATCTCAAAGGAAGAATGAGCTGATATCATAAATATGCCAGTAGGAATGCCCAAAAAGGTGTACAAGGAGATGGTAAAAGAAATGGACATAATTTAATCACACGAGGAGCCATATCAACAATAACATGCTTCAAATGTAATATGTAATCATTAAATTTTTTGATTACATACAATGAATAAACAATTTAGCATTAAATATTAATTTTCAAGTATTTTCTTGCAGAAAATAAAAGAAAAAGGCACCCATTCAACACATAAAACAGGACGACAAGGAAGAAAATGGTTGACATCTATGTTTGTGAGTAATTGTTAATTATACAACTTAACTAGATTTCATTTTTGCACATTTTAAGTTGTTTTACAACAATCATCATTGAATGTCTTCAATCAGGTACTACGTACAAATAAGAAATATCAGAAGAATTGATTGACATTGGGTTAAATATGGGTTGTCAGTATATGTTGGCATATCAAAAATTAAATGTGAAATTTGTAAGCATCTATCTTATTTTACTTAGCTCCGTCTATAATTAATAGAACAAAAAATATATATATATTAAATCTATGATTTGTTATGGGGTATAAAACTTGTAGGAAACAAAATATGGAACTACGCCAACTAATGAATTGTTGAAAGATGGCATGAAATTTGGTTTTGAAAGAATGTGTATAGTTCATAAGTCAATTCTTGCTATGGTGCATTTATTTTCGATTTACATTGATATATATTATTTAATATTGCATTTTTCATTATTCTGACCAATGTATATACACTCATTACACTTTATTTTTATGTTTGTAGATGGAACTTGAAGAAGAAGAAAACAATCAACACAGTGAACAAAACATTCATCCAAATAACCCAAGTCATGGAAGTAGCTCGAGCACTGACAAAAGTTCCAGCGAAGAATGATGATCAATATGTTTAGATATCAAAGCAAGCCGTTGTATTTTTTAAAATATTTGTCTGTGAAATCAAAAAATTTGTTTAATGTAATGGACATAGTGTTCCAATTGAAATACAAAGGGATACCAATAATTTTCCCATTTTGTATGACAAAGAATGTCTTATTCATAAATATATAATAAAATACATTTGATTTATTCTATTGCATTCTCCATTGTTGTTGTGAAACGTTACACCGTTGATTAAATATTATAATAAAGAGATGTGAAATCTAATGATATGATATAACAAATTAATCCAAACATCACATTCAAATGCACTAATAAAAATTTAATGGATATGAATATTGTTATAAGATATGTGTCGACTTTTGATGAATAATGAATTTTAAAAAATCACAATAATTGCACTGTCACAGGTCGATGGTTCTAAAAAATAAAAATGAACACCCTTGCATCTTAGTTACTGCGCACTGGTGCATTTCTATGACCTATGGGCACCGCAAAAATACCAATACCAATTATAATGCCCGGTGCGCTTTATCGATGACTACCACCTGGGCGGTCCGATAAGCGTTGCATGCACCAATACAATTTTCCTACCGGACTGCTCGGGTGGTAGTCGTCAATAAAGTGCACTGGGCGTTCTAATTGGTATTGGTATTTGTGCGGTGCCCATAGGTCATAGAAACACATAGGTGCATAATATCATACAAACTCACTAGTGCACAATAACCAACACGCATCGGTGTTCATTTTGTATTTTTTAGAAACATCGATCTGTGACAGTGCAATTATTGTGATTTTTTAAAATTCATTATTCATCAAAAGTCAACACATCTCTTATAATAGTATTCATATCAATTAAATTTTTATTAATGCATTTGAATGTGATGTTTGGATTAATTTGTTATATCATATCATCAGATTTCGCATCTCTTCATTATAATATTTAGTCATCCATATATTTAATCACTGGTGTAACATTTCACACTGACAATGGAGAACACAATAGAATAAATTAAAACTTATATATATATATATATAAGACACTCTTTGTCATACAAAATGGTATAGTTATTGGTATCCCTTTGTCTTTTAATTGGGAAACTGTGTCCATTACATTAAACAAAATTTCTGATTTCACAGACAAATATTTCAAAAAATACAACGCCTTGCTTTGATATCGAAATATATTGATCATCATTCTTTGTTGGAAATGTTGTCAGTGCTCAAGCTACTTCCATGACTTGAGTTATTTGGAGGAATGTTTTGTTCATTGTGTTGATTGTTTATTTCTTCTTCAAGTTCCATCTACAAACATAAAAATAAAGTGTAATAAGTGTATATATATTGGTCATAATAATGAAAATTGAAATATTAAATAGTATACATCAATTTAAATCGAAATAAATGTACCATAGCAAGAATTGACTCATGAACTATACACATTCTTTCAAAACCAAATTTCATTCCATCTTTCAACAATTCATTTGTTGGCGCAGTTCCATACTTTGTTTCCTGCAAGTTTTATACCCCATAACAAAGCATAGATTTAATATAAAATATTTTTTTGTTCTTTTAATTATAGACAGAACTAAGTAAAACAAGGTAGATGCTTACAAATTCCATAATTAATTTATGATATGTCAACATATACAGACAACCCATATTTAACCCAATGTCAATCAATTCTTCTGATGGTTCTTTTTTGTATGTTAGCACTTGTTTGAAGACATTCAATGATGATTGTTGTAAAACATATTAAAATATACAAAAATGAAATCTAGTTAAGTTGTTATAAGGAAGTAACAATTACTCACAAACATAGATATCAACACTTTTCTTCCTTGTCGTCCTATTTTATGTGCTGAATGGGTTCCATTTTCTTTTCTTTTTTGCAAGAAAATACTTGAAAATTAATATTTAATGTTGAATTATTTATTTATTGTACCTAATCAAAAAATTCAAAGATTGCATATTACATTTGAAACACGTTGTTGAGATGGCTCCTCGTGCAATGAAATTATGTCCATTTCTTTGACCATATCCTTGTACACCTTTTTGGACATTCCTACTAGCATATTTCTGATATCAGTTCATTCATCCTTTGAGATTTTCATATCTTCCTGAAAATGTAACATGACAATAAACTATTTAATTTTTATATTGATATATGAAAAGTAAATATAACAAAAGTGATATTTATAAATGATTTCTTTCTAGTAATATATACATATAATTCTATAAAAACATTTAAAGGAATATTACTTTTTCATTTCTTCTTCTTTTTTTGTACATTTTTTCTATTTAAAGTCTGACATGTCTCATTGACCAATTCTCTAGAAACTCATCTTGTAGTTTAAATAAAATTTGGTTCTTGGAATCATTAGATTGATTTTTGTATTGTAAGTGGAAAGAACGTCTATATATTCGCTCCACTAGATCCCTCAAATTTTTGTAGAAGTTTTTACCCCATTCGTTAACCTCTAGCACTAATCCAGATGAGCTAAGGAGAAATTCATTTTCATTTGCATGTTCTATTTTTTTCTTTTCTTAGAACAACATTCCTTTTCTTCATTGTTGGTCCCTATAGAAAATTAAACATATGTGAATTAATAGATTATTTGAAAAATATTATCTAATATTTTTAAGTACATTATTAATGAAAATTCAAAAAATAGACTCATATTGGATCAATAGTATTTTTTCATTTACCTTATTTATCATTCTGTAATTTTTCCATCAATATTTTATACTCTTCTATTCTTAGATCAGAAATAATCTTATCGAACTTTGTCATTTTGTGGCTCTGCATGATACACAGTAAACAATACATATTAGTTAAACTTACATAGAGTTCAAAAATAATAATTTTTGTAAAGAATTTACAAAGAACTTGCCTTTTTTTCTTTTCTCGATGTGCCATTAGTATTTTTGTTACTTGATCCATTGTCATCCATTTATTTATCAATATGAAACATGTACCATACCATTCATTAATATATTTTGTAAATAAATCACATACTCTTCAGGGAAAAAAACAAGAAAATAGTGTGCCTTTCAAGAAGTACGCACCGAAGGTGGTGCGGTAGGTTCTTATAAATGCACCACCAATATTGTAGGAACATCGTACGGTGTTCTTTGTAAACAAGGAGATCTGGTGCGTTATATGTTAACTGGTGCACCGATTAACAAAAATATAAATTAATAAAAAAATGTTCTTATCAAATAGTGTTTTTTTGTCCGTACGCGTCCAGTGCGCTATACTACAATAGCGCAACGGTGCGCTATTTTAAACAGGGTGCACCAATTAAAAAATATGTGTTTTTTAAAAAATCGCGCAAGGGCCAACATGGATTGGGATCTGACTCTGCAAGTGGTCCCGCGAATTAGATTTCATACGCCTATATATATAGCAATACAAACCTTATAAATCTAAAATGAAAAGCCCTAATTGTGAAGTCAAAGAAACAAGAAGAAGCAAGGGTTGAACGTAAAAATGGATTTTTTTTAAATGCATAGTGGAATTTAAAAAATTTATTATGCATGTATTAAATCCAATAGAAACTGTAAAAAAAACAATTATTACAGTAAAATTTAACAATTTTACTATATTACATGGTTTTTTTATGAATCACCAGATGCTTCAAATTCTGATTCTCTGAATAGTGTTTTTGTTCGAAAGTATTTTGTTGCTCCACAATGCTCTCGTGCTCTCTTACTCCAAAGGTATGTCTCTCATGCAAATCGCTCCCTAAATTTTTTTGCAAAAATAATGAAATAATGAATATATTTTACTATTTAAAGAATTTTTTTATGAAATTATATGTCCGAAAATAATTTTCTGCCCATTTTTTAATTTACTATTTTTTTCACTTTAAAAAAATAAATTTGTGCTTTTTTGATTTTCGGATATTCGGTGCGAATGTTAACTAACCACACTGGTGCGTCAGTTAATAAAAACACACCGGTGCACAGTAACTAAAATTCACCGGTGCGATTAACTGTTCATTAGCACCGATAACAATAAGTCCATTTTTAAGGCACCGAAATTACTTTTAGGTATGTATGCCAAAATTTATTGTTAATTTTTCTCATATAAAGGGATAAAATCTCATAATTGTATCAAATGGACAATTCTTCAAAATCCAACTCGTTCCATAATATTTTCAAATTCCATCGTGGAGTTATCCCTATCCATCTCTAGACGTAATTACTTCAAATTTTATTTATATTTACATGATATAATTGAATTTATTTTTTTTATCCATGTCAATCAGCTGAATAAAATTAATGTATAAAAATTTGCAGGTTCATGTAGATTCAGAATCGAGTTCAAATGCACGAAATATTCAAACAACTCCAAAACGTCGAAAGTTCTTATCATGAACAGCATACCGCAAGGTGCATTTGGTAGATGAAAATGGATAGCCGCTTCACCCTGCGAATTGTAACATTTCATCTTCTAGCCACAATCCTGGGACAATGATGGTAATAATTATTTGGTATATTAAAGTAAATATTATTTCAACATCAAACCAATTAATCATGCACTGTTGATGTGCTTACTAACTGATATCATTGATTTTTTACTAATCATGTTCAAATATATTTTTTGAATTTATTAGGGTTCTAGTGACGATGAGGGACCTACCTACCATCTTCTCTTGCACCAAGAATGGTTGAATCGACCACCTATTCAATTCCCACTACGTCCAAATTCACCAATTGGGAATGACTACAACAATCATAGTTCTTGACAAGCTGGTAATGGAGGCAATCAAATATAGGTTGGTATGTATTATTACTTAACATATACAACTACCATGGAGATAATGTTGTTATATGCATTCTGGAACGATGATCAGCTAGGGGATGATGCTCATATTAGTGATACATTTTTTGAAAGCCTTAAATTTTCTTCCGCGAACCCTCTCTTTGGACCTGGCAGTCAGTCAAAGTTTACCCAGTTGGGGACAACGATGTTACTGTACAACTTGAAAGCAAAGTTTGATTGTCGAATGCATGTTTCTCGGAAATTTTGAGGTAATTGACCATCAAGTCCTTCCTTATATTTGTAGAAATATAATCACACAATGAACATTACAAATGGTCAATTTTATGAAATTTAATAATTATATCAACATTAATGTACATTTAATACTTTCCATGACCAAATACAGGTTATTCAAAGATAAGGTTCTTCCGAGTGATAATGTCTTGCCCGATAGTTGAGAAGAGGCAAAGAAATTGTTGAAAATGTTGGGTTTTGAGTACATATCATATCATTCATGTCCAAATGATTGTAGTATATATAGAGGAGAATATGCAGACAAAGATATATGTTTGAAATGTGGGCATGACAAGTATGATAAATCAAAATAGAAGGGTAAATCATGTGGTCCTCCTTTTAAGATATTGAGACACATGCCTATAATCCCAAGTATTCAAAGCCTCTTTCGTTGCAAATAATTAGCTATGTTGTAGGGATGGCATGCCTAACGCAGAAGTGAGTTGGGAGTTATGCGAATCCCAACAGATTCAATAGCCATGAAGCATATAAAGGATACATGGATCGAAAAATTTAAGGATTAAGTATGAATTCTACGACTTAGCATAGCCATGGATGGCATCAACCCGTATTCCTTCCAGAACACCAATTATTCTATTTGGCATATAGTAGTGATCAATAACAATATCCCCCCATGGTTTTCCATGAAGAGTGAACATCTTATGTTGGCTCTCATAGTCCCTGGTAGAAGACAAGTGAAGAATATGGATGTCTACTTACAACCCCTGGTATATGAATTGAAGGAATTATGGGATGGAATAAATGTATACGATATATCAAGACCCATCGCATCAGAGAGAAGTTTTACGTTATATGGCATATGTGCTTACAAGACACATAATTATCCAGGCTTAGGAGTTTTCTCTGGTAAATTACATATTTATTGATTTTTTTATATACATAGCAATTTTCTTTCACATACTAGTTACTTAATTCGTTGTAATTGTTCTGATCTTCATGATATTATTTAACGTGCCATGCATATTGTATACAATAATTTCGCAGGTCTTGTAATAAAAGGGTAATATGGATGTAAATGCTGTGGACCTTCTCTAAAATCTAGATGGTCCAACGACCTACGAAAGCTAGTATATGACTGCTCCAGGGTATTCCTCCCAGAAGAACACCCTTACAGAAGAGCAACATCTGCTTTCAATGGTAAACAAGAGAGAACCCAAAGGCCTCCAATAACGACACAAGTTGAATGTCTTAGAGCATATGAGAGAGAGAAGGAGAATGGGTTCATAGAAATGTTCGATTCAAATGGAGAGCCTATGTTCGATGATCCAGGATCCTTCAACACCTATGTTGAGAAATTTCCCATTGGGATGAAAAGGAAATCTATCTTTTATAACCTCCCATACTGGGAGCATCTTAAGATTACCCACTTATTAGATCCCATGCATATATTTAAAAATGTTTCATCTTCTTTATGGAGGCACATATAATAGAAACAGAGTGACACATTGGCTGTTAGGAAAGATCTTATTACTTCAAAAACTAAAAAGAATCAATGGCCAAGACGATTAGAAAGTACAAGATTAGAGGCATTTGGTCCCTCTAATTGGTATTTCAAAGAAGGTGATGTCCCATGGATTTTTAAAAAATATGATCTTTCATTGGCAAATGAAGTTATAATTGGTGTGAGGGTGTCATATTCATATGGATATTCACTATGGCGCTTCTTTATCGTGGATGACCATTTGTCGAGGTTGAAATCGCATGACCATTTGAATCTTCTAAGATTATGTATAATTTCAAAAGCATGATTTTATTATTTTTTATATTAATAAATTTTATCCCATGCAGGGATCATAAAACATAACTAATTTTGTATATTATTTCATGTGTTTATAACTTTGCAGTGTCATTATTCTTTGTTCATGTGTGGGTGTGTGAAACATGACTTCCCCCAAGACCTAGGATGTGCCATATCTAAATTATTTTCATGTCTACGTTGGATCATGTCAAAGGAGATTCATGTGGCTAGCATTCCACGGTGGCGTCAAGATATATTTGAGATTGTTTGAATGTTTGAGAAGTAACTGCCGACAAGTTTCATGGACTTGCAAGTTCATCTTCTAATCCAACTAGTAGACAAGGTTGAATTAGTTGTTAGAAAATTATATATATTATAGAGCAATGCAACACATAAAATATGTGGAAACGCAAACACATAAAACATATAAAATGAGGGAGACACAAATATACATGGTTCACCGAATTTGGGCTACGTCCACCCCGAAAGCCATTCCTTTCTTTCTATTAACCAGCAAAATGAAGAGACAAAACCTACAATATATCCATTGTAATATCCTATGTTCTCTCTCACAGTATCCCTATTTGTTTCTCGTTCTAAGAATACACATACAATACACAACCGCAATTACAATGCCATCATACAAAATGAGGGGTTGCCTTCTAGGGAAAAAAAACCTAAATTAAACATAACTTCTACCGTCAGATCATCCACTTAATGAACGACCCAAATTGAATAGAAATTACAATACTTTTACAAGGAAATTTCACATTTGTTTTCCAAAATCCCCGTTGAGGGAGCGCTAGCCCCCGGACCCCCCAACCAGGGGAACAAGTCCCCCTCGCACCCCACACCCCCCACCTGCGTGGAGGGGTGTATGAAATTCCTGGGGTATACATCCGGCTAGAACAAATATCTCTGAATCGGGATGAGAATCAAGATCCACACCCAAAAATCTCCCACTTGGAGACTAATTGTAGCAACTCCAATGTTGATTCATTTGCTGGACAATGACTCTACTTTGGACCTGTTTGTTTATCATCTTCATCATCATACTTGAAGACCAATTGAAACTGATCATAATCTCGGTTTCTCCCTGATTACAACTTTTTTTAGCATATATGTGGGATTCTGGTTAGTGTGTATATTTTCCAGCTTCAACTGTCCATATTCCAACACTGGCCATATGAAATGGTACTTGAGTTGTATGTGTTTAGTCCTGGAATGAAATGCTGAGTTCATTGCAATATGAATGGTACTTTGGATGTCACTGTATAACATGCCCATCTCATGCTTCTTACCCAATTCATCCATAAACCTTTGTAACCAAATCATTTCTTTACTATCCTCTGTAGCAGCGACATACTCTACTTCTGTTGTTGAAAGTGCAACAACACTTTTGATTTTTGAAACCCAACTAAAAGTTGTTCCACCTAGAGTAAATACACACCCTGTAGTGCTCCTCTTGTTATCTCTATCACCTACCATATCTGCATCAACATATCCCTGTAGAGAAATGTTCGAACCACCAAAGCATAATGCTTGATTTGTGGTACCTCTCAAATATATGAGAATCCATTTCATTTACATCAATGTTCTTTTCTTGTATTGTTCATGTACCTGCTTACAACTCCCACTGCATGTGCAATATCAGGCCTTGTGCAAATCATTACATACATTAAGCTTCCAACTGCTGATGCATATGGAACTGTAGACGTATAATCCATTTATTCTTGGGTCTTGGGGCGCATCTCCTTGCTAAGATTGAAATGGCTAGCAAAAGGTGTGCTAACTAGTTTTGCATTCTGCATATTAAATCTTTTCAACACCTTTTGTATGTACTCATTTTGAGACAATGTTAATTTGTGATTTTTCCTATCTCTAATTATTCTCATACCAAGGATTTGTTTTGCAACTCCCAAATCCTTCATTGAAAATGAATTTGTCAATTTTATTTTGAGCACATTTATTTTTTGCATGTTAAACCCTGCAACAATCATGCCATCTACATACAATAAAAATATAATATAGCTACCATCATTTTTATTTTTCAGATAAACACAATGATCAAAGTGACATCTAGTATAACCTTGTTCAAACATAAACCTGTCAAATTTTAGATACCACTACCTTGGAGCCTATTTTAAGCCATACAAGCTCTTCTTTAACCTGCACACTAATTTTTCCATCCCTTTGACCTCATATCCTTCTGGTTGCTACATATAGATCTCTTCCTCCAAATCTCCATGGAGAAATTTTATCTTTACATCTAACTATTCAAGACGCAAATATTCTGCTACTACAAGAATTAAAATAGTTTTGATTGAAGTCATCTTAAAAACAGGAGAAAATATTTCATCAAAATAAATACCTTTCTACTTTGCAAACCCCTTCTCCACAAGTCTAGCTTTGTACTTTTGTTTTCCTCCGTCTTCTTCCTTCAGCATGTAAACCCATTTATTCTGCAATGTTGTTTTACCTGTAGGTAGCCTGACTAAGTCCCAGGTCTGGTTATGTATTAAGGATTCCATCTCTTCTTTCATGGATAGCTCCCACTTCTTCATGGTTTCGACCTACATTGCTTATTCATAACATTCGAGTTCACCAGAATTAGTCAACAATAAATAATATAATGAAGGAGAGTATGGTTCAGAGGGCCTAGTTATCCTGGTAGATCTTCTGACACCGCTTCCAAGTGTTTGACACGTATGTTGCTGTTGTGGTTGTTGATTATTATTATCTTAAAACACCTTTACTTTTTCTGTGATCTCATCAAGAACTGTGTATTCTTTGTTTTATTTTTCCTGTTTCTTTTCCTGCAATTGATTCTTATACAAGACCATTTCATTGAATATTACATCTCTTCTCCTAATGATTTTGTGATTTTCATAATCATATAAGTGAAATCATTAACACCATATCCAATAAAGGTACATTTCTTTGATTTTTCCTCAATATATGTTCTATTTTATTTATTAATATGGACAAAGGCCTCACAACCAAAAGGCTTTAAAAAAGAGTAGTTTACCTTTTTACATGTCCATGCCTCCACTGGAATACCACAATCCAAGGAACTTGAAGGCCCTCTATTTATTAGATAAACATCAGTATCTGCAAAATCTACCCAAAATTGTAAAGGCAATCCTGCATGCAATATCATACACCTTGCATGCTCCATGATTGTTTTATTCATCCTTTTGGACACACCATTTTCTTGTGGCGTTCTTGGAACTGTCTTCTCTCTTTGAATTCCATGCTTCGAACAATACCTATGAAACTCTTTGCTGCAATATTCACCTCCATTTTCTGATCTTAGACACTTCAACTTCTTTCCTGTCTCAATCTCAACCAAAACTTTCCATTTCTTGAAAGTATCAAATACATCAGATTTATTCTGAATACAATAAATCCAAGTTTTTCTAGTTGCATCATGAATAAATTAGCATAATAACAAGAGGCACCGAGAGATGATAACTGATATGTTCCTCATACATATGTATGCACAAGCTCTAATTTTTCGCTCTTCTTTTCTTTCCCAACTCTGAGAAATTTGACTGTCTTATGTTTTCCATAAATACAATTCTCACAGAAATCCAAATCAATATTCTTCAAACCTAGCAAAAAATTTCTTGAGTGATGAATCTTCATCCCCTTCTCACTCATGTGTCCGAGCTTATGATGCCATAATGTTGCATCTTCCCCTTTGGAAGTTAAAGCATTAACAGAGTTAGAAATACCACTGTAGAAATATAGTGTACCAACCTTTTCTCCTTCTGCTATGACCAGGACTCCTTTGGTGACCTTCCAAGTTTTATCTGTGAAAGTTGTCACAGAACCTTCACCGCATAACTACCCTGTTGAAATCATATTTTTCTTTAGATCTAGAACATGCCTTACCTCCTTTAATAACCATTGGTCTCGATTTTGTTGTTTTACAATAACTTTACCCATTCTAACAATTTTACAGGGTTTATCATCACCCAAACAAACTTTTCCAAATATCCTTGAACATAGTCATGAAAATATTTCTTATCAGGTGTGGCATGGAATGAGGCCCCTGAATCTACCACCCAGGAATTAGTAACATCTTCTAAAGAAAGAATCAAAGAATCTTGTAACATATCACTTGTCACATTTTCTTCATGATTGTTTTCTTGTTGTGCATCTCCTTTTCCCTTATGAGATCTATAGTCTTTCTTTAGGTTTCTTTTCTTTCCCCATTTCCAGCACACTATCCCCGATCTGGACTTGGATCTGCCTTTCTATGATTTACTGTGATATCCTGAGCTCTTTCCTCTTTCCATTTTTCTTCCCCTAGTCTCTGCACTCAAAGCATTACCCGATGTCTTATTTGATATTTTTCATCGCATTTCCTCGCTAAGGATAGCACCGACAACATCATCAAACTTTAAAGTACTAGATCCCGAGACAGAGTTACTAATGGATATAACTAAACCATTCCAACTTTCTGGCAATGAGCATAGAAATAACAGATCAGTAACTTCATCATAAAATGTTACCCCTACAGAACTTAACTGACTGGTAACCGTATTAAAATCATTTAAATGGTCTGCAACAGTTCCACCTTCCGACATCTTCATATTAAATAAACGTTTCATAAGAAATACCTTGTTTGAGGCTGAGGGTTTTTCTTATAGTTTCGCCAATTCCCTAATCAAACCCTTTTTTGTTTTTCCCTTTGAAATATTGAAGGCTACCGATGCCGCGAGGTACAACCGTACTATTCCAAGTGCCTTTCTATCAAGAATCTCCCATTCTGCATTTTTCATAGTCACTAAATTCTTTTTTTTTCCGCTTAATGGTAGGTACAGATCTTTCTGATACAGATAATCTTCCATCTGCATCTTCCATAATGCGCATTTTTAGCTATTAAATTTCTCGACCCTAAACTTACCATCTTTTTCCATTTCTCCCACTCGAACTAGAAACCCTTCTTTCCTGCGAGTTTATTAGCCAAATAGACCTTCGGCTCTAATACCAATTGTTAGAAAATTATATATATTATAGAGCAATGCAACACATAAAATATGTGGAAACACAAACACAGAAAACATATACAACCAGAGAGACACAGATATACGTGGTTCACCTAATTTGGGCTACGTCCACCCCAAACAGCCAGTCCTTCCTTTCTATTATGTAGTGAAATGACACAACCTACAGCAGATTTGTTGTAATATCCTTTGTTCTCTCTCACAGTCTCCCGATATGTTTCTCGCTCTAAGAATACACATACAATACACAGCCGCAATTACAATGCCCTCATACAAAACGAGGGGTTGCCTTCTAGGGAAAAAAACCCTAAATTAAACATAACTTCTTCCGTCAGATCATCCACCTAATGAACGGCCCAGATTGACTAGAAATTACAATACTTTTACAAGGCAATTTTACATATGTTTTTAGCTTCGGGGGTGTTGCCCGTGAAACCTCGTCGGGAGACCGCTGGCCCCCAGGCCCCCCCCAGACACCACAGGGGGGACAAGTCCCCCCCACACCCTTCCCCCCCCCCCCCCACGTGGAGGGGAGCACAGCCTTCCTGGGGTATACATCCAGCTGAAACAAATATCTTTGAATCAAGATGAAAATCAGGCTCCACACCCAACATTAGTTGGGGTGGTTTCTTGTCGTTGGATGTTCTTCTTAGAGAGATACATGAAGAAATTGAAAGGTTTTGTTCGACAAAGGGAAAAACTTGAGGGATCTATGGAAAAGGGCACCTATCATATGAGTCTTTCTATTATGCCACTAAGTACATCAAGCAGATCAAAAACAAACCAGGTGCGGTGATTTGGGACGATGAAAGGGATAAAGACAAAAGAGAAGAGGAGCTTCTCCAAATGAATGGAAAAAGGTGCTTCATAAAGAGTAAGTGACTTATGATTTTTCAAATTTACACAAAGTAAATATTCATGTTGAACTTCGATATAATGTATATTTTGATCTCATATTTACTATATGTCGGTTTTATTTCATCAATGAATGTAGACATTGAAGCAATCAATAAATTCGTTCTTTATAATTCTGAAGTGACGCAACCGTGGGTCGCATTGTACGAACAAAAGAGGATGAAATGGGATAGTGGTAGGAAAGAATTCATGCGATTGAATGGTAGAAGTGTGCCTTATCCTGATCATTTAAAAGAAAATATGCCAATTATATGTCCCAATAGTTGGGTTGCTGACCAAGTCAGAGAGAAATAAGGTGCAACCGGTCATTACCCGTGTGCTGAAGAGGATGTGCTAAACGTAGGGATTGGGTGCACCCACTTGGTAATAATCCACTTATGTAAATTTTAAACTTAATAATGCACCTTTGAAATGTAACATCTATATTTCATATTTTAACAGTTGGATTATTATAAGACACATGACACTATGATTTTTTAACATTTTTTATAGGTGAATTTTTTCCCATCTATGTGGGCATATGGACACCATTTTTGCATAGAAAATTCTCATGATGGACACATGACACAAGATTGTGGAGTGGAAAAGGATGAGAAAATTAAGACGTAACTACAGCAGGGAACAACTCCCCACACTGCCACAATAAGGTTTCTTGAGTCTACATCTATAGCTTATTAAAGTAGATATAATAGCATTTCTATATTCTGATCTTACCTTAGTTATATTCCTAGATATTATATAATAGGTTGACCAAGATAGAGCTAGCCAACGTGACCGAAACCTAGCATGAGACACATTAGGTTACGTCAGAAAGATACAAGAGATCATTGAAGTGGATTTCTCTTCTTTCCAATGTGTTATTTTTAGGTGAAAGTGGTGGGACACCTTTAATTGGAATAATGTAAAGGAAGATCACGATAGTAGGCTAATATTTATTAACTCTAGAAAGATGTGGGATGCAGCTAAGGAGCCCTATGTTTTCCCCAAAAACTGCAACCAGGTGTTTTTTTACCCAAATGTGTTGGATAGGGATTGGTGGTTCGTATTGAGACATGAATCTAGATCAAAACATATTTTTGAGAACAATAATGTTATCATGCCAAGTGAGCTTGAATATAACGAGGGTGATCATGAGAACCGAGAGTTATATGGTACATGTGTTATTTCATCATTTATACTTTTCAAGATGGGTTTTTATAAAGAAGAGGAATTAACCTTATAATTAAGACTCTTTTTTTAGAAACATTATAATATGTATTTTGAATTAATTGGTTTGGATTGTGTTAATGTTAAAATCATTTCACTTGCTAATTTGCAATTATGTTGATCTCGAAAACAATAGCGAACTGTATCAAGTTCTTTCTTTTTATGTCAATTCCTAAAATAATACAACTAATTGATTTCTTTAAATGTGTGTGAATGATATCTCCAAAATGTATACTATAATTTTTTGTATGTAAGGTCATAATAAAATAATGATAATTCTAAACATGAATTTATTTGCATTATTTTCTAAACTTTATTATGTTACAAAAAATCATATTATTCTAGATTTATTATTTTACAATTATTTATATTCATACAAATTTACAATTTTACAATTATGGTAATTTAACAATATTTATGGTATACATTTTACTTACAGTAATTACGGTTCAAAATTGACAATTAATTTACAAATTTACAATTTTACAATTTTTAATAAAATTGAATGATGACAATACATACAATTACAATTACAATTTTACAATTTCACAATACAATTACAATTTTACAAATATTTTACATACAATTATAATTACAATTTTACAATTTTACATACAATCACAATTACAAATACAATTTTACAATTTTACATACAATCATAATTACAATCATTTCATAATACAATTACTGTTGCAATTACAATTTTACAAATATTTTACATATAATTAAAATAATTACAATTTTATAATTTCACATACAATTACAATTACAATTTTACAATTTTACATACAATTACAATTACAATAACGATGCATATAATTACAATTACATATTTAGAATTTTATAAATTTACAAATTTTACAATTTTAATAAAATTGAATCATGACAATACATACAATTACAATTACAATTTTACAATTTTACATACAATTAAAATTAAAATTTCAATTACAATCATGACATAATATTTAATAAATATTATGATTTAATATTAAAAATAAACATCACTATCATAATAACCATCATACAAAAATCATATTCGACTAAAATACACATTCAAATTCGCTAACATCATCTAATCATCGTGATCATGATCATCTAACAAAACACAAGCATTATATAACATCATCAGAACACAAACATCAAATATACATCTCATGTCAAATAAATACTATCACATACACATCTATCTGCAAGCACATTAAATGAACATATCTAACATGACCTAACAATATACACATCATGATGAACACCAACATGTAAATTAAGTACATCAACGTGAGAAAATATACAATTGTAATATAGCTGCATATAAATGTCAACTATTTGGTAGTACTACATCAATACTAGTACTAGTCGAGGCCTACTTAGTCAATGGTGCAGCCTCATGCTCAGATAGATGATCACATGCCTGCTACGGAGTTTCTTGTTGATCAGTCAATCGTGCAGTCTACTCAAGAACTGTCCGTTGATGACTCATCGATGGTGCAACCTTCTCCGTGGATGGTGTGGCCTGCTCAGATGAACCTACCTCCTCAAATGGACCTGCTTGCTCAGGATGAAGTGCCTACTCAGGATCAAGTGCCTGCTCAAGACTAGGTGTCTGCTGAGATGGTGTAGACTGCTCAGAATATGCCTGCTGATTAGGACTGAATGTTGGATGCTCATGATCTTCAGCGCGAGGTGAAGGAGGAGGAGGTGGAGTACTGGAATGATGATCACTCCCCTCATGATCATGATCATCATATGAAATACTCTGTAGTGCATCTCCATGACACCTACCCCTCCTATCCCGTGTCAGTGCTCTGGAAGCTCCAACGATCTGACGCATGAGGGTCATCATATCGTGGGACATGCCACTCCAGAGCTGTGTGAGCCTATGATCAACCTAGATCTCTCTGATTGTATCTTGGCAGACTCCCTCATCAACTAGGAGTCGACAAAGTTGGTCACCCAACTCCATCCTGAATCGGGTGTCCGGAATATGCCTCACCCCCACTGGTATCTACACCCGATCAGGATTGAGTCTATCACCCTGATCCTCCGCCTCTAACATCTCCTCATCAATATCTACACCTGGATCATTCGGCGGGGGTGGAATCATGTCCCCAATGAATGTCCCAATATCTACAAAATATATAGTACACAAAATTAATTAGACATTTTCATTAAACAATTTAATAAAACAAGTTAAAGAATGTGTTAGAATAAATTTTATAATTCTAATTAATTAAATAAGACAATAAAATGAAACTATATTAATCTAAAGAAAACACTAATATTACCTCTCACATCTAATGGCTCATCCTATGTGAAGAGGATGTTGGTACACCCTCGCCAATCCAAAGTGGCGTACAGACATGGCACTAGAACAAACGATTGATCATCAACACTCGCTAGAAACTCCATTGCATTAGGAGATATCATGGCGGGAAAGTCAGACTGGCCCCTCTTGGGCATCATTTGGCCCCTCATCTGCATCTGTACATGCATCATCGGCATATGAGGCTGCCAAACAAAAGTAGGCCTCATCTCTAAAAACCTCTCAAAAAATAAACAAAATAACTCTAAAGAAAAAGGGAAGGTCAACCTCCCACATGCCTGAAAACGACATCTATCTGATGTTGTACAACACTTTCACAAAAAAATCACAGACCATCTCACAAGTCGTGGCACCTGGAATAACGAATCAACATAAAATAAAAGCGGGCAACTAATGCATTGACCTCACTGGTTTAGTGTGCAATGGTCATCAACGGTAGTAAGAGGCACCTCATCTCCTCTTTACCAAACGAAGCAGTATGTAACTGACCACCGGACACCTGAAAATATGCAGGAGAAACTATATCGTCCCTAATGTATCTCTGGGAGTACGCCAATTGACTCCCTATTGCATAGTCAACGGGGACATCTAGGAACTAGAGAAAATATTGCCCTCTCCTAGATATGCCAATGATACAATATATGTCCTCCTCAGTGGGCGCGAACCACTAGCCAGGACCGACTTGGAAAGCCTGTCGGTGGGCATCCCACCTAAATAACAGTTGTCCCAATAACCCATTATGGCCCTTTAGGGATGTAGCCTCCTCATAGAACTTGAGGAGGCCTACCTCCCTTAGGAGCAACTGGGTGGTTGTCGTAATAGGGTGAGGGTACAAAAGTCTCTCCCTCTCTCATACCTCCCACAGTTGAATCATGTTATATCGGTCCTTCATATGTTCTTGTTGTTCCCTTTGTTCTCTATGTTGACGTCGTTGAATGATTCACATATTAAATGCATTTTTTTATTAAATGAGAAATGTATTTAAATATATAAATAAATAAATATATATATATATATATATATATATATATATATATATATATATATATGTATGTATGTATGTATGTATGTATGTATGTATGTATGTATGTATGTATGTATGTATGTATGTATGTATGTATTTATTTATTTATTCATTTTGAAAAAAAAGCAGTCGGTGCGCCCCAAAAAACAGTCACGCACCAGTACTAGTGTGTGATTTTTTATCGCGCACGGTGCTCGGTGTGCATGGAAAATGTTCGTGCACGCCAAAGATGGGAATAATTTTTTGCGGTGTGTTGACGAAACTATCTCCCCCGGGGCAGATATTTTGGTCAATGCACCACCCAACAACAATACATGGTCAATGGTGTGGCCCTGTAAATGACTGCACCATTGACCATGTACTGTTGTTGGGTGGGCGGTGTGCTGACCTAACTATCCACCCTGGGGTGGATAGTTTAGTCAATGCACCGCCCAACAGCAGTACAAGGCCCAACGGTGTGGTCCTGTAAACGACCGCACTATGACTATGTAATGTTTTCAAGCGGGCAGTGCGTTGACCTAACTATGCACCCCAGGGTTGATAGTTTTCTAATTTAAAAAATAATATGGCGGTGTGGTCATTTAAACGACCGCACCGATGACTATGTAATAATGTCGAAAGGGCGGTGCACTGACCTAACTATCCACCCTAGAGTGGTTATTTTGGTCAACACCCCGCCCTCCCGACACTATTACATAGTCAACAGTGCAGTCGTTTAAATGAACGCATCGCCATGTTATTTTTTAAATCAGATATGGTGCATGTTTTTTTAGTTCCGCATTGGAACCCAGTGCAGTTTCTATTAACACCATTCACAGTGCACCCTGTCAATTTACAGGCAGCACTGCAAACGGTGCGAGCCAAATGGCTCAAATGCACCACGTAAAAAATAAAAATATAAAAAAATAAATTAAATTAATTAAATTAAAATTAAAAAATAAAAAATAAATAATAATAATAATTTAAAAATGGTTAAATTTAAGTTATTTTCAAAATCTAATCTGCTAACACATTTAGTTATTGAGAAACAAGTAAAATACATGTACATCTATGCATCAAGGAGCCATATTTGCCAAGGAATTGAAGAAACCAAAATTTCCCACCATTTTCGAAAATTCGAACTCCACAAGGTGGGAAATGGACGGCAGAAATGCATGCAATGGGAGCACCGATGACAGGGTGCCTCACACAAGAAAAACTCGCACCTGTGCTTGAGAGGTCTGGAGCACTGAAGAAGTAAAAATGACGTTTTTACTGCAGGTAATTTTTTTTATTTAACCCTGTTTTGGTGCACAGGTTTTTGAGATGCACTGGACGGTATTATCAATGGTGCACCACACGTCATTACAGTGTGTTGGATTACAAAGACACATCGATCTTGTTTATACATAGAGCACCGGTGCACTATAGTACTTAGACGTGCTCGGTCGGGTTTGTACGGAGAGCACGGTGTCTCGGTGTGCCAATTTTTATTACGCACTGGTGCATTTTGCGTAAAACGCACAAGTGCAGTTTATGATGAGAAACGCATCCAAAAAAAACATCCACAAAATACTCCACCCATCAACCTCCTTTAGACACCTCTACTACAAACAGATATCTAGGCTATTTTTATAAAGGGTTCCTAAAAAATATCCACTAGAGGGTATTTTCCTTGTAGTGGAAATAGCAGATGTACAATAGTACCATATGTATAACATGTACACAGTACCACCTATACATAGCGATGCCTGCACAATTTGTACACAACATCACATGTACACGACACCACCTTCACAACATGTACACAACACCACATGTACACCACACCACCTGCACAACATGTACAACTAAACAATGTGTACATAGTACCACATGTACACAACACCATTTGCACAACATGTACACAACACCGCATGCACGCAAAACCACATGTACCACATGTACATTGCACCACATGCATGCAACACCACAAGTAAAATCATGCAAACTACACCATATATACACAACAACGCATGTACAACCTATACATTACACCATATGTACACAACACCACATATACAACAAGTACATTGCACCAAATGTACATAGCACCGCATATACAACATGTACACCACATCAGATGTACATATCACTACATTTACAACAAGTAAAATAAACCATCTATACATAGCACTGCATATACGACATGTACTTAGCACCATCGGTACCCAGCACTGCATATGCAATCATGCACACAACACTATATATGAAACATGCACACCACATCATATGTACACAATACTACATATGCTACATGTACACAGCACCAATATGCCACATCATACGACCACACTATCCCTACTAATAAACCTTGATTCTAGTGTCTTCCCACTATCCATGTTTGTCCCAACATGTTGTAGATCACACTACTTTCATTTCGCTGATGTATCCCTCAACATTATCTGTCATAGCTTAAACATAAGCATATGCACATAATATCAAATCATATCCACATGATATTGACCTCATAGATCTGTCAGGGCTAGTAGGATTTATGCAACCAGAAACCTCTTCATGTTATTCACCTACATAAGAAATCATTCCTCCACAAGAATGATTCTTGATGACCCTATCAGACAACGACATACATAGATACATATAGACATAAAAACACTAGCATAAAACAATCATAATCCCTGACGAAGCTACTAGATAATGACATGCATACATACATGTATACATATATAGACATCAACATAATCATGATCACAACATAATTACTATATATCATAAGGCCTAGGTTAATAGAACTCCCTTTATTCGTGCAACGCATGCACAACATTGAGAACAATAGTTCCCAACATAGCCAAGCATATGATGACTCAAATCCATTCCTGTTAACTTTCTCATGATTATCCTGCCACTGTCCATTTACCCCAATGGACCCAACCAATCTATCTAGTTGTCATATTCTTACATTTTTTTTCCTTTTACTCATGCATCGATCTTCATCTAAGTCCCTCTTGTGGACAAGAGAAATCTCCCTAGATTTCCAACAAAACCTAGTAACAAGCAGGCAATCAAACTACTCTTTCTATGAGTTTATATTTTCTTGAATCATAAATCTATAAAAGAGATTAAATGATATCCATACCTTATTTCAACATGATTCTTAATGAAGATCCTCGTTATGCCTCAATGTAGCTCTTCAATGATTAAAACATACCTACACACATATAAATCAAATGGATCAAAGGCATATGCGGCATAGATGATTCAATAACTAAAACTGATGATCAAGGATATTAGTAACTAGAATAATTTCAATGGATAAAATAGAAATAACATAAACCATTCATCATATCCGTAAAAAATTGTAGTGAGAAAAAGATATCAATTGTATTAATTCAAAAATATAGAAGAGTCTCCCAACCTTTGCCTTGATAAGGTGAATCTCCTCCCGTAAGTCTACAATCCTTTCCTTGGATAATAATTTCTCAAGCCTAATTTAACCAGCATAAGTCTACCTTTAGCAACCTCTGTCAACCCTCTAGCTTGTAGTTGATTTATAGGCCAAGAGGAGGAAGTTTCAGATCCATATAAAAAGGATGAGATCTGCTTAAGGTGGGATTAGGATTCCTTGAAGAATGGGAGTTAGCTCCATGATGGGAGGGGTTATGCTCGAATAGGCATGACCTCAAAGCTTTCAGTTGGGATATGTTCTCCCAACAAGGCTTCTAGAATTAAATTTTCATCTTTACTTTTTGTTGAGTCATGTGCGCAGTATATAATGGAAGACAGAGCGCAGTTTTGCGCGGGTACCAATGGTAGGAATTGTGCATGTGCATAAATTGGCTAGGAAAGCATGCAAGTCACTAAAAAGAAGTTTTTTGGCCTTATAACCCATAATTATTGCTTTCTCCAAAGTGATTAAGTTGTTGAGTTTCAAGGGAGTGCTTTGGAACACATGAATTGGATAGAAAAAGATCCATTCTAATGGTTAGTTTTCATGGTGAAAAAATGGCGTGTAACAGATTGTCCCCTAAAGTGAAAAGTTTGAAAATATTCTTAAGTATTGAAGTGCTTTATCATTCCAAATATTATATCGAATACCATGGTTGGAGACCTGCAACAATCAATCAAGGATTACAATGTAATATAATCATCACTAAGGTAGGAATTCCCATACTCAGAGTAAACATAACTCAATGAACTAGTGTGGAAATACATTATGAATCATGTCAACCATAGACACGGTATGGACGCAACTATCAAATATTATTCCATCTGTAAAATCATGAATACATAACTCCTCGAAGACTTGATGGATGAAATTAGATCTAGGATCTTCATCTCCATCACTATCGATCCACAGTACGAATCTAACCATGTTGAATACATGCCTTGAAGTTGAACATGGTAGAAACCACTTGATTGTTGGTCAATAATGTGAATCGTTAACAAGTGTGAGAGAAACCACCATTAATTTCAATGGTCCTCAAGGTACTCCCCGTACAATCTATGGAGTGTGAAAAATATGTTCTGAAGTCGAACACTCATAGAATTGTTTTATTGAAGGTTAATGATGAGAACCTGTCGTCGAATGTGAGAAACTTACCATTGAGGCATGCAGGCCTAAAGGTAATGAAGAGAGTTTCTAGATAAACTTCCTATGAAATGAGATGTAGTTGATAGGAAGTGATCTGTCGTAGGAGGGCCTACGACATGAAACTCATGTCAAGTTTTGAAGAATTGTTTTACAAGGAATGCCTTAGGGATGGTCGACATGATTGAAGGCTACAAATTTCAAGGTAATTTGAACTAAGGTTGAACATCTCTTAAGCATATTGGTGAAATGACACTTAGACTTTGCAACATTTTACTCAATGATAATACCCAAAACTAGCTGAAGACTTTCAATGAGGTTTGATTAACTATGATACAAATGGATTCCCCAACCTAGAAACATATGTGATGGAGTGTCATGCTCAAAAGCGACATACTGCCATAAATGAAATACAAAAATGAAAGCTTTTTCCCAATTTCCCCCTAGCATTACTGTCAATTACTTCTTTATTTTTGTCGAGCTTGAGTAGGATAACCTTTACTTGTATTGTAATATCATCCTTTAGATGAGTCCTCCGAAGTATTTTTAACGAACCCTAAGAAGGAGTGGCTTTGTCTCATTATGATTGATGATTCCTACACTGTTTAAATTTTACGAGTCCAGTGAAGGGGTGACTCAATGTCGTTTTCATGTTTAAAGAGTTTGAAAAGAGACAAAAGGAAAACACATATTGTACTTTCAATGTAAAAAATTTAACGAGCCTAGAGAAAGTGAATCTCGGTTCTTTTCAGTTTTAAGGAGTCAGGATAAAAACATAAGCAAACTCCATAATGTTATTTTTCGTAAATTTAGTCCCTCGAGCCTGAAAAAGGTTAAAATTATACAGGAGATAACTCTACTAACCATTACTAGTCAATGTATACCTTTTTTGCAGCTACTCTAGTTCAGTATGGAAAAGGGGTAAACTTATATTGAAAATATGATTGTTCATTTACTTTTACAACTTCAAATATTAAAGTACTCGACGATATTTTCATGTTTAGAGAGTCTGAAAAGGGCTTAAAAGAGGACTCCAGGGTTTCTCTTAGAAGTGATAAAAGTTCTCTTAACATCAAAACGATCCATTTTTATGTTATAACTTGTTTTCTACACATTAAACCCAAAAAATTATCACATCTACTCAAAAACCATGACAAAAATCCTAGAATTTTGAATTTAAAAAGTTAGGCATAAAAAATAATATTTTAATAACCTAAAAACTTATAAAAGTTCAAAAAGTAAAATCATTTTTATTATTTGAGTTTTTAACCAATTTAGAGCAAAAGAGAGGTTTTTTTACTACAATCTTTAGGAGCTGATTATGAGAAAAATGGTGGACAAAATGGAGCACTGTATTCTCCAGGTAAGAGAACTCTTCATTATATTCATTTCCATTGGATTAATTTTTCATTTTAGGCATGTATTTGGTTTTTTGGGGGTAATTTTCTTTTTAAATTGTGCCCTCGGATGTGTGTGGTTTCCCTTCATTGGGACCGTGCACATCGATTATTTTTTACACACAGAAATATGAGTTGTGCGGTTTTTCTCCTAAAAACAATGCAAATGTGCTCTATTTGTAAAAGGCGGTCGGGTTTTCTCAGAAATGGGAAATACAGCCCCAAAATTTGCAAAATCACTCACATTGCTTTTCTAACTTTCCTCAATTTCTATTTTTAGGTTTTTTTATCATTCATAATGGAGTGGAGAGAGAGAGAGAGCATGAAAACAAAGACGTTGAAGCTTTAAATGATCCAACATCATTGCAGGCCCTAAGATATTATGGACTATATAAATATTAGATAATTCCAAGGATGAAAGCTCAGATAGATCTCATGACTTGGATGGAGAGAGCATGGGATGTCCAAGATTAGTGTTTCATGATATGAAATTAGTGTCTCACCGTAGATGTTGATGATATATATTATTGACTGGACTCTCTCACAGAGGAACATATATATCCTTGTATGGCCACAGACTAGGTGGAGAAACCATTGCTACTTATTTGAGGTGCTATTGTATTGATGAGGCTCAGCTCAAGGATGGTAGGACTAACATCAAAATCATTGAGTGGCTCCCCTTGAGAATCATTTCCTTTACATTTACTAGATTATGTGGAAATGCAGCGCTTCACTTGGGGACAAAGGCTCAGATGTCAATTGTCGTAGAGTGCTCTCAATCCACCATTTTCAACTGGTGTGAAGGGGTAGTTTCCAACATGAAAAGGAGTTTCAAATTCATGATATTTCATGAGTCTTGGATCAATAGTTGTCTCCTGGAGATCATACAAGTAGTCAGTTCCAAAAATTTCCAAATGAAAAGAAGAATATGAGGCAATTGCGAAAGTAACAAAGGACATTGTGTGGCCAAGGAAAATACTTGAAGATTTGAAAAAATGAAAGTGGGTTTTCTCCTCTTCTAGTCATAAATAATTCTGCAATCAAGTTTTCCAAGAATCCTAAATTCCATGATCTAACTAAGCACATCAACATAAAGTACCAACCAATTTAATATTATGTAGAGGCCAAGGCTATTCATTTGAGACATTGTTCCACATATGATAAAATTGTTGACACCTCCACGAAATCACTTACAAGGGAGAAGTTTGAAAAGTTGAGAATGACTCTTAGACTCACAAACACCCTCTCAGACTAAAGGAGAAATTTTTGACAAATAATCCTTTAGGATTTTGTGTAATTTTAAATATAATTTTAAATAATTAGGAATAAAAAATGTCATGATATGGAAGATGAAGGAGAAGATACATCTTCCTAATGTATTAATGAATTATTAATGCTAATGGAAGTCATCAATCTTGTGGAGTTATTTTCTTAGTCTAACAATTATCTAGTTTATTCATAGATCATTTTTAATATAACCTATAATCAGTTCGATTAAAAAAAAGGATTACATACGTGGAGTGTAGTGGCCCTATATCCAAATGTAGCAAACACTACAACATAAAGGTAAAATGAAAAATAATAAGAGAAAATAAGTAAGAAACAATGCATACACATTCACACAAAGAGGTGGATTGCACCAATGAATCTGACTAATGAAGAAATACATATTCATGAAACACTAACATGTTGATTTGTATTGACAAAATAATAAAGATATAAAAGAGAATGAAGAAATGCTTATTTATATCCGAAGAAATGCAAAATCCCTAATAAAATTTTGACTAAATAAGCTTGTTATATAATCATAAGCTTATAAGTAAAATGAGATTTTAGAAAATCCAACATTGTTATATAATCATAATTTTAAAAGCAAAATGATTAAGGTTTACAAAGTCTAATACATATACATATATATATATACCCTCACCTTCAGAAACATTTTTTCCCTAAAAGAATTAATGACATGCAGTTTACAAACAAATCACTTAAAAAAATAAAAATCTTAAAATGTTATAATTTAAATGCCATGTAGTTTATAACAAAGCTACTTGAAAATGCAGAACAAGATTTAAACCCAAGACCATTTATTATGAAAATATTCAATTCAACCTGAGTGATTCATGGCAAGGAAACCAAATATGGTTTCTTGTATATAAGAGTTTTTTATTCTCTTGTTGCTTCCTCCTTTCCCAACACCTTCCACTTGGAAGGCTTTAAAGTTATTCTTTCAAAACATATGGACAACAGTATTAACTTACTTTCCTCATTTACCACTAGTATTAACTTAGTTTCCTCATTTATTTACTAGTGGAATGTCCATCTCTGTAACCATTCCATCACCAACCTTTTTATTTAAATTTGAAACATGAAATATGTCATAAATTTTCCCTTATTAGCGATGCCCAATGCATACACCACCTCCTCAACCTTAACACACACCTTGTATGACCCACAAAATTGAGGTGGGAGTTTTTGCTTGTTGTACTTTTGTAAAGTGGTATCCTTGTAAGATTGAAAAATACTATATCATCCAATAATTTAAATTAATACTTTGAATTATTATTTGACTATAGTGTCGATTTCTTTGTTATTCCATGTTTCTTTTCTCTCATGAATAAGCTATTCTTGAAGATATAATGGATGGTCCAGATCTCAGTATAGTGTCAATCATCACATAAACTCTAACCACTTAAGTAACTCATTTATTTAATAAGACAACCTCATTCTTAAAAGAATCATTTTTATAAAATAATTGTAATATATAACCACTTAATATATATATTTTTTACTTATTCTTTATATATTTCAAAGTATTCTTCAAAACACTTGTTAATTACTATTAAAAAAAAATCATTTATTTAAAAATAATATATATTAAATATATTAAAGAGTAAAATCACTAATTTTCAAAATTCATTGAAGAATAAATGAGCAACCCCTAGATTTTGACCAATAAAAATGAAATACATATACTGAGAATTTCATTGAAGAATAAATGAACAACCCCTCGCTTTTGACAAAGAACAATGAAATGTATATACCTATGTCTTTTTGACAAATGTTAAGCACATGGGAAGAACTCACTCTCCATAGTGAAGTATAAAGTGTCTTATATTGAAGAATAAATCAACCACCCCTAAAGGACAATGGAATACATACCTTTTGACAAAATTTAAGCATAAAGTGCCTTTGGAAAAGAAATATATACGGTTTCGATGAAACCTCATGGAATTCAAACTATCTAGATTGATGGTTTTGATTAGCACGTGGTGTTTTGAAGAACATTCTAGATTATAATTTAAATTGAACAACTTAATTTCCATATATAAATTCGAATGGACTGGTCAAATTCAAAACCATTCATTAACATGAATTATATTAATAATTTTAGATTTTAGATTTATAATGAGTGTATTGTTTTAATAATTTTGAATTATATCTAATAAAAAACATATTAATTATGGTTAAGATTTATGAATGTGAATGAATATTATTAATTTAATCATATTTTATATAATAATAATAATAATAATAAAATTAAAATGAAATATTACTAATTGATTTTTTTAATAGCAAAAATATTCAAATAATGAGAATTCACCTATAAAATATGCCATGAAACTTCACAATAAAAAAGTTACATATCTATTAGGCATGTTCAAACGTGTTTTTTTAGTTTGCAATGCTCTTGCAGGGTGAGCCCTTATATATGCCATTTAAGTTATGATAATATTTCAAAATATGTATGATAATACAAATAATCAATTTCCTTTGGTGTTAGTGAAAAATAAAGTGTGTCTTTGTTATATTCAATGTTTGTGACTAAATAGCTATTAATACATTAAGTTACATGTCATTTAAGTTATGATAATATTTCAAAATATGTATGATAGTACAAAGAATCAATTGCCTGAGTAAGATCTAATGTTTGTGATTAAATATCAATTAATATATTAAGTTGCATAAAATATAATTAGTGCCTTAAAATGGTGTAAACAAAATTTTGGAAGAGCGCTCAAAACAATAAAGATTTAAGTAAGAATTTTGTTAAACCATGCATAACTATAGTTAATTAGTCAATCATGGTTAACTATCATCGTTATTTGTATAAATATGGTGATAGAATTGCAATTGTTTAAGAAATTTTAATCTAAATCAAGAGACACAATTCTAATCTATTAATACACATAATTTAATTCACAATTTAGAATAACAATCGCAGACATGCAATAAGAAATAACACACATGCACAATATTTTTTCTAGGGGAAACCAACTGGGAAAAACCCCTCAAGCCTCTTTGCATTAACCAGATGAATAGAGATGTATTACAATTTCTAGCTCTGTCTGAGCTCAACTTACAAGTATCTCTCTTCTCAATGAGAAGATCTGACCCAAACTTAGTCAATTTTTTCCTCTGCTTAAGCCCCTATTTCCTTTGCACAGATCCTAGAGAATTAGCCCCTATTTTTTAAAAATTTTAATCCAATTGATTGCGCAATTCCCATGGTTTGATCACGTGACTGCATGAAACACCTATACACTAAAACTAGCTTACAACTGCTTGTTACACTGTCTTGGAATCTCCACCACATTTGGGAAATTGAATTCTGTGCATGCACTAGTTATTTTAGGCTAATTGATCAATTAACTAGATGATCATTGAGTTAGACTGTTGTCCCACTGCACAACTGACCTTCCACTATTTCCTCCAATTGTTAGAACTAGTTTAACTGAACTCAACTTGATATAACTGAATTGGATTACTAAATTTTGCAATCACACATGCTTAAACGAACTCCAAGCCCTCTAACTTGAATTTATTGAGATAACTGAGTGACAAGAGACCTTCCACGCAATTTAACTGCCTCCAAGTTGTCTGCTGATGTGGAAATTTGAATTTTCTTAATTTGACTAAGGCAAAGTTAGATTGAGAATTTCTTGCTACACTTCTCAACACTCCCTCTTAGCAAGAAAGGGATTATCAACCACCCCTATCCTGCACCTATGGAATTCAAACTTCCCTCTTGATAAATACTTTTTCAAGATGCCGACATCTTGTTCCTTTGTCGAAATGTATTATAGAAACATTGTCATCCTTTGCACAAAGTCTCGTAAATGATGATACTGAATATCTATATGCTTGGATCGATTTCAAAATATTGGATTCTCATAGAGCTTAATGCAACTATAATTATCGCAATAGCTCACAGTTGGATCCGTCATTTAACCAAATAGTACCACAAATATCTTTCTCATCCATATCACCTCACATGTTTCTTGACTTGCAGTCATGTATTCTTCATATGTCAAGATGAGCGCCACAGATATTTACTTCCTATTGTACCAGGAAACCATTGCATACCTAACACTGAAAATTCCATCGAATTCACTCTTCCATTTGTATGGACTCCCTACCAAATCTACATCTGTGAAGCCACGCAACTTCATTCCTTATGTACGTTTGTACCATAATCCATACTAGGTAGTTCCTTTGAGGTACTATAAAACATGCTTAAATACCTTCCAATAAAATTTGGTCGGCCTAACCATACCTTGGCTCAGTTGGTTGACTACATAGCACATGCTTGGTCATTTGTTCACAAGATACATTAGTGAACCCACTAATTGTTGGTAAATAGTAGCATCCACTTCTTCAGTTGAAGTGGCATCCTCCTTCCTCCAGTTGGTCACTAATGGTGTCTCCATGGGCTTACAACTCTCCATGTGAAATCTTTGCAATATCACATTGGCATACTTTCCTTGAGACACAAATAAGTCCCCATCGCCATTCCAAAATTCCAACTCGAGGAAGTAGTGCATGAGACCCATGTCCTTCATCTCAAATTCCATTACAAGGTCCTCCTTGCAAGAGTTGATCAGTTTCTCATCACTCGTTAATATTAAATCATCAACATATAAAGCAATGATAATGAATTTACCTTCTACCAAGTTATGATACATGTTTGCATCCGCTTCACTTTTGGTGAAGCCCAATCCTATGAGATAATTTTCGATCCTGGTGTACCAGGCACAGGGTTTCTATTTGAGAACATACAACGCTCGCTTGAGTCTACACACATGAGTCTCCCAATCAAATGTCTCAAAATTGTCTAGTTATTCGATGTACACCTCTTACTCAATAACACCATTGAGGAATGTTTTTTTTACATCCATCTAGTGGATCTTCCACCCCATATGTGCAGCTAGTGTAGGAATTTATATAATGGATGAGTACCTTGCTACAAGATCAAATGTTTCCTCATAGTAAATTCCTTCAACTCGAGAGAATCCTTTGGCCAAAATATGGCCTTATAATTATCTATGCTTCCATATGTTTCATGCTTAACCTTAAAGATCCATCTCGAACCCACAACTAATTTATTCTCTATTCCTGGGACCACTTCCCAAACATTTTTCTTCATGATGCCTTCGTATTATTCCACCATTGTATCAACCCAAACAGGTTTCTCAACTGATTCCTTGAAATATGATGGCTTGCTCTCTATAATCTTAGTCATTAGAGACATGTAGCAGTGTACCTCTCAAGTGACCTCCTTTGCCTACACAAATTTTAAGGAGCTCTCATATTCTCCCTCGCATCCTACATAAGTCTATAAGCTTCCCTGGTTATTTTTCTACCTTCTCTAGATGGTTCTGGTTGAGTACATTTCTCTACTCTCTTCTCTATTTTGGGCTGCTCCACATATTCCTGAGGCTCCTCCTTTGTAGCTAAGAGCTCATCTTCTAGTGTGATATGAAGCTCCCTCCGAAGAGAGAACCGCATCGCTTTATCTTCATCAAATGTTACATCCCTTCGCACAATTTTCATTCTGAGGGAGGTGAGTACACATGGTAATTGTGTGGAGTTTCTATGTAGCCCACAAAAACTCCCAATTATGTTGACGACTCAAGCTTCTTCGTCGAATCTTTGGATACATGCCAGTAAACAGAGGCTCCAAAATCCTGAAGTGAGACACATCTGACTTTCTCCCTGAGAAAGCCTCCTCTGGTGTAATCATACCAAGAAGTCAATGAGGACTCTAGTTTTTCAAGTAGACTCTTGTGTTATATTCTTCTACCCATAAATGTAGTGGTAGGCCTTGGTCATGTAGCATAGCTCTTGCAACTCCCACAATGCTTTGATTCTTCCTCTCATCTACCCCATTATGTTGTAGGTTGTCGAGTGTTGTCAACTCTCTTCGAATTATTCATTTCGCATGTAACTCCTTGAATTCATTCAAAACATACTCACCCCCATTGTCTCTCCTAAGATATTTGACCTTCTTTCTGGTCTCTTTCTAAACTAATGCCTTGAGTTCTACAAACTTTGAGAATGTCTCATCCTTCTTCCACATGAAGAAGATCCAACACTTCCTTGAGAAATCATCAATAAAAATAACAAAATATGTGTGTCTATAAGTGGAGAATTTTGAGAAAGGTCCAAAGACATCAGAGTGGACCCTTTCTAAGAATAATTGTGCTTTGTTTTCTCAATCGTGGAATGTGTATTTCACATACTTCCCCAACGTACAACCTTTGTAGACATTTTGCGCCTTTCGGGAGGCCAGTGATTATTTACTGCATAATTTCCAAGGCACCATGGTGCAAATGGCTCAATATTTTGTGTCATAGCTCATTGAAATCGTGACTCTGCACTTTCTCTTCCTTACTGCTTAATGTGGCACAATCCTCGACATTAGGTTTATACAAGTTCTTCACATGAACCTTGATCCACTTCACCTATCCAATAATTGTGTGTCTCGGGAAGGATTTACCTTTACTGAAGATCACATCATAACCATGGCCTTCCAAAACTTCCATAGAGATGAGATTATTCTTTGGGAGTGGAATAAACGTGACATATTTTAAGTGAAGAGGAGATCCTAACTCCCTCTTAAATGTTATTGTACCAATCCCAATAGCACTGTACCTTTCGTCGTCCCCAAGCTCAATATGCATCTGGATATATTTCTCCTCCATTCCATTGAAAAAATATCTACACCCTGTCATCTAGAACGAGGCACCTAAGTCTAAGTACCACACACTCTTGATCACATTGTTGGTCATGCATGTGATAAGGGTGAAGTCTAGTTCAAACTATGGAGCCAATGCCTCACTTGCTACTCCCCCTGAGTTATTCTTGCTGGAATTTTTGTGTGGATACTTTGTAACATAGTGCCTAAATTCATGACATTGAAGCATTTTATTTTGGAAAAGTCTTTCTTCTTGCCCCCTTGGCTGGATTCTTGTTTGGTTTGATTTTTCTTCCCTTTTCCATTCTTTCACTTTCCAAGCAATGCAAAAATTTATTCATACTCTCCCTTGGATGAAGTTTCATCTTTGGCATTCCACTTGTTCTCTTATTGTACCAAATCGGACCACAAGTTTTCCCAATTTTGTAATTTCTCTCTCCCATTCACTGAGTCCTGGTAGCTATGCAAGCTTTTGGGAAGGCCTAAAGAGTTAGGTTCAGCAGTTTATCTTCTGCAAATTTCACACCAACCTCTCCAATCTCAACATGAACTTCGGTAAATCTGCTAAGATAATGCGGAATAGTATCATTCTTCTTCATCTTGATGTTTCAAAATTTGTCTTTGAGGGTCAGTTTTCTATGATCACTGTTATTCTAGAACATCTTTTCCAGTTCTTTCCACATTACAAAGGAGTTTCTTTCCTATGGATATTTGAGACAATATGGTCTCTCACTCCCCCTAATATTATTCTCCTCGCCTTTACACATATTTCTTCCATTGAGTTAGGTTTTGGGCATCAGAAGATAATGTTTTTTGAATGTCTATCTTGGCATATTCCAACAATCCATTGTCAGCAAGCACCACTTCCATGCAAAAAAAATCAAGTTTCCTTCCAATTCATACTCTAATCTCAGCCCATTGAAGGTCATTTTGCCAACTTTGAAGAAACCCCCTACACTGAACGTGCAAATTCGAACCTCCTAAGAAACAACTTTGAAATTATTTTTTTAATGTGAATCCTACTCTGCTACCATGTAGAAATATGGTGATAGAATCACAATTTCTTAAGAAATTTTAATCTAAATCAAGAGACACAATTCTACTCTACTGGTCTACAAAATTCAATTCACAATTTGGAACAACAATCTCATACATGCAATAAGAAATAACACACATACACAATATTTTTTCTAGGGGAACCAAACTGGGAAAAAAACCTCAAGTCGCTTTACATTAATCAGATGAATAGAGATGTATTACAATTGCTAGCTCGTTCTGAGCTCAATCTACAAGTGAATAACCTATCTCTCTACTTAGTGATAAATTATGACCTAGACTTAGTCAATTTCTGCCTCTAATTGAGCCCTTATTTCCTTACACAAATCCTAGAGAATTAGCCCTTATTTTTTAGGAATTTTCCTCCAGTTGAATGCGCAATTACCAAAGTTTGATCATTTGACTGTATGCAACACTTGTACGCTCAAACTAGTTTACAACAGCTTGTTACACTGCCTTAAAATCTCTACCACAGCTGGGAACTCAAATTCTCTGCATTCATTAGTTATTTTAGGTTGATTGATCAGTTAACTAGATGATCACTGAGTTAGATTGTTGTCCCATTGAAAAACTGACATTCCACTAGTTCCTCCAACTGTTATAACTAGTTTAACTAAACTCAACTGGATATAACTGAATTGGATTACTAAAATTTAGTAATCACACATGCTTAACTGAACTCCAAGCCCTCAAAATCAAATTTACTGAGCGAACTGAGTGACAAGAATCATGTCACACAAGTTAACTACCTCCAAGTTGTCCGCTAATGTGGAAATTCAAATTTTCTCGTCAAATTGAGACTTTCTTGTTTCACTTCTCAACATTGATACTTCCTTTGTATACTTATAAAGAAGTATTGATTCAAGTGAAGGGTTAAGATAACCTATTGCTTCTAATCAAGAAATTGACCAACCCTCTTCTATTTGAAATGCATGTTTGCATGTCTTTTAGTAAAGAGGTGATTATGATCATTGGGATTTAGATTTATGCTTGTAGAAGGAAGAATCTCCCTTGAATACTCTTTGTTATATCTTTGTTAAAAATATGTCTAATTATTGATTTTTACCATTAACCATCAATATGAATTTAAGTCTCTCTTTTATTTAGGCCGATAGGCCTTCTATTTGAATCAACTCACTTTTGTACATCATCAATACTATTTTTTTCTTTTTTACACCTGGCACAACAAGCTCACTTCCGTACTTCATCAAAACTCTTGTTTTTCTCTGACACCTGGTGCATTCGTTTTAGTATTGAACTCCTCTATATTGGTTCAAGGTTTGTTAAACCACGCACAATAAGGAGAATTACCAAAAGATTCAACAACCCTCATAATTTTTACGCTTACCCTCCTTTCTGAGCTTCAGATTACGATGGTTGAGGGTTTTTGCAAAATGATGCACAAAATGAACAACAAATTCTTGTTTCCCAAACCTACTTCCTTCTCAAGTCCAGCTTCATCAACAACCCTCAGTTATGTATTTAAAATTGCATATTTTTTATATTTTCCTCTAAAATGTATACATGGTTCATTAACAATTTTGCGGTAGGCGTTCTTGCTCTATGAAACATAAATAAGTCAAGGATATATCTCTTTTCATTTCTTTAACTTTGGATTTTTTTTATTTTATGCATTTGTACTATATGAATCCTTTAATTTTCCGGTTGGTAGTTTAGACTCTCTAAAACTTGAAAATTGATGTCTCATCCGCTCCAAACAACCATCACGGTCTGCTGGCCCTCGGTGAATCTCTTGTTTGAAAGTTTGCTGCTATAAATTGTCTATATTCTAGAAGATTCCTGCGGAGAACAGTGTCACTGTTATATTTATTCATTATATATAATATATTTTTAGGATATTCATTTCTCTTCAGCAACCATTTAACCACGGTACAATAAAGTGTTATAACAAAGTATTCCTTGCCCAACTTGATGCCGAGCATGGATCTCGATTAATGAAATATATGTGTATTTATTTGTGACCATCATCAAAATTTACTTAGAAAATATTTTCCTTTATTTTATTTTAATATTATTTTGATATCTCTATTTGAAATGTTTTATATTATATGAGATTAATTAAATTTTAAATTCAACTATAATTTTTTAACATACTTCAACACATTTTACATTCATATTTCAAAATTAGGTGAAGCCCGTCTTAAATTAAAATATCAGTGATATGATATTGTTTGTGATGATCTTGAATCCTCCATTTTTGGCATCCATTCAAATCTTTATTTAAATGATTTATGAAGCAGTTACTTTTGTACCAAATGTGATGCAATGGCTATAAATATAAATCCTTGCTCGACCTCCAATTATTTTCCGATGACAGTAGGCTGCCCCTGCTCAACTTTCAACACGTTTCTCGCTAGAGCATTCTCTTTTATCTCCAAACACTTTAGAAGCCTTCGACGGAAGGGAATATCGCCCTCTTGGTGTTCTCGCCAGCTTACCTACAACGTTGGAAGGGAAAAGGGTTAATGTCGAGGTCAAATTCATTGACACCCATCTCAATTATAATATTCTCCTCAATCACAGTTGGACTCATGCCATGCTATGCATCCCATCCACTCTCTTTCATGTTCTTCTGTTTTCACGTGAAGGAAAGATCATCATTGTCGATCAATTATCCTTTTTTTCTTCCACCTCCTCTGAGATCATCGTTCCATACGTAGACCGTATTCCTATACCTTATGAAAGTGTGGGGTTGAGACTTTTCAAAGACCCCGCCCTTATGGGTCTCTTTTCTCTTCCTCCGCCCAATACTGCTCAGGTCAATATGATCTCCACGTCTTCTGATCCATGGATCATCCCTTCACCTAACCAGGTTGATTCATTTGGTGACGTAATGTTGTTAAGCCGAGTAGAAATTGATTATTGTGAAGTTATCTCTGCTTCAGCTCCTCCTCCCTCCAATCATACTCCTTTGAGTGTGTATCTCGACACGTATTCTCAATCCCCTTGGCTTCGCGCTTCGGATTCTCCAAATCCCTTGAATGAGACGTTTCCAACTGATGAAGCCATTGTGTAAACCATGTCTTTAGAGGATCCTTCCTGGGACGATAGCCATCATCGTTCCTCCCTTATGCCTAGCCTTGGGGCCATGTATACTTGTCTTGAGAAATTTTCTTCCCAAGCTCCTTCCCATCCGCTTCAAATGCCCATCTTGACACATGAATTTTTTGTGGAAGGTAACATGCGGAATATTACACAAACAATGCCTATTGATATCTTCATTAAACCTGGGGTTGTCAAGAACATCCATATTGGGGTGACCTATTCTCCTGATCAGATCGAGGTTTATAGTAGTCTCTTCAGAGATTTTCGAGACGATTTCACTTGGTACTATGAAGAAATGCCTGGCATCGATCAGAGTATAGTCATGAGCGAGATCCCTACTTATCCTTATGTGAATCCTGTTCGGCAGCATCTTTGTCTTATGAACCCTAGAAAGGCAGTCGCCATAAAGGGAGAAGTCAAAAAACTTCTCAAAGCTGGCTTCATTTATCTGATCCCCTTGATATATTGGGTCTCTAACATCGTCCCTATGGATAAAAAGTAGGGTACTATTCAAGTCTATGTGGATTACCGTGACATCAATCGCGCTTGTCCTAAGGATAATGATCCCACTCCTTTCATCGACTAGATCATTGACAAATGTGCTGGGAGTGAGATATTTTCCCTTATGGATGAGTTCTCTAGTTACAACCAGATCAATATTCTATCGGCTGATCAATATAATACCACCTTCATCTGTCCATGGGGCACCTTCGCATACAAGAAGCTCCCCTTTAGCCTTAAGAATGTTGATGCCACATTCCAACGAGCAATGTCATACGCTTTTCATGATATTAAGCACATTTTTCAACCTTACCTGGATGACCTTCAGGCTCATTCCGCTAAGTGTAAGGACCACCCAAATCACCTCCGTCAAATCTTTCTTTGCTGTAGACGCTACAACATTTGGCTTAATCCGCATAAATATGTCTTCTATGTTGATTTTGGAAGATTCCTAATGTTTTTCATCTCTAAATACTGAATTTGTCTTGACCCTCTTAAGGTCGAAGCTATTTTCAATCTCCCCTCCCCTTCCTCTTTACATCAGTTTCAGAGGTTGCAAGGAAAAGCTAATTTCCTGTGTCGTTTTATACCGAACTCTGCTGAAGTAGCCAAAGGATTCACGCAATTTCTTAAGCAAGGCGTCCCATTCCTCTGGGATAAGATTGCAAAAAAATCTTTCGATGCACTTAAGACTTTGCTTGTCAATGCTCCTATTTTGCATCCCCCTAATTATCATCATGGCTATTCACTCTATTTGGTTGTCGCTTATAACACTATTGCCATGGTTCTGGTACAAGATGACGACAATGGTGATGAGCATGTAATTTATTATTTGAGCCAAAATATTCTCGATACTAAAACACATTATGCTCATGTCGAGAAATGGGCGTTGGCAGTTGTCCAAGCCGTCCAACGTTTTCGCCATTATATTTTACTACACACAATAACCGTGATTTCTAATTGCAACCCCATGACCTATATTGTAACTCGACAATTGCTAGGGGGGGAATACTCAAAGTGGATAGTTATCCTCCAAGAGTTCGATTTGGATTTCACTACTGCCAAATCGAAAAAATCATTGGTTTTTTGTCGATTTGATCTGCTCTTTACCTTCTGCCTCTACTCCCTCTGGTTCTGAGGAATGCATTCCAGCTAACACTCTTTTTCTAATTAGCACCCTTGATCCATGGTACAGTGATATCATTGTTTATCTCCAGACTTCCACCTTCCAGTCTGAGTTGAAAAAAGATGCTCGTCGATGTATCCTTCATCATTCACAACCCTATCACATAGTCGAAGATACTTTATACCGCATTGGAGCTGATTTCGTTCTCCACCGTTATTTGACCCTTAAGGAAGCTGAAAAAAGTCCTCAATGACTGTCATTCTAGCATATGTGGTGGTCACATGTCTGGGTATGATACTACTCAAAAAATCGTTCATTCTGGATATTTCTGGCCTACCATTTTCAAAGACTGTATTCTCGCTTTCTGTAAATGTCACGAGTGCCAAATCTACCAGCGCAAGATGTGCGCACCACCCGCTCAGTGGGGTATCGATTTTATGACGTGTAACCCTCACTTGGTTGGGGGGCATGGTTGTATTATCATAGTCGTCGACTACTTCACTAAATGGGCCGAAGCAATTCCTACACTCACAGCTGACAGTAAGACATCTGCACAATTTCTTTTCAATCATGTGATTACCAGGTTTGGTGTCCCTCAAGCCATTGTCACCGATCATAGCTCCCATTGTCAGCATTATATGATGGCTAAGTTGACTACCAAGCTGGGTCTGCATCACGACAGCTCAACTTCATACTACCCTCAAGCCAATGGACAGGTTGAAGCCGTGAACAAGGTTTTAGTCACCATGCTTCAGCATATGCTTGGGATGCACAAGTCCAATTGGAATCTCATGTTGTTTTCAGCTCTCTGGGCTTACCGAACCTCGGTGAAGGATGCAACTAGATTCACCCCATTCCATCTTTTTTATGGTCTAGAAGCTACCCTTCTGATTGAATGCGAAACTCCTTCTCTCAAGATAGTTGTTGAATTACTGCCTAATACCTCGCCGGAAGAAGAACGTCTTCTATATTTAGAGAGGCTAGATGAAACTCGTCGCTTCACTGCTCTAGTCATAGAAACACAGAAAAAGTGGGTCAAAGCCCACTTTGATCAAACGGTTTCCCCTCGTACCTTCGTAGAAGGAGCCTTAGTCCTCTTGTATGACCAAGCTAGGAGCAAGTAAATTCGAACCCATGTGGCATGGGCTCTACATCTTTAAGTGTGTTTTTCAGAACGGGGATTATGAGCTTATTGAATATGAAGGCTATTCCTTGGATCAACCCATAAATGGGTTGTATCTCAAAAAATACTATGCATGAGTTTCTCGTGCATGTCCTTTTGTACATAAGTGTGTTTTCCATTTTTGTACATTTTTTGGCTTGGTGTGCTTTGCAAGCATTTTTTCCTACTTATTATGTCTTTTCTTACTGTGCAGATGTCTGTCACTCCTTCTGTCAGTTTCGTAGACGGTGACTCCTGCAGTACCAGGAACCTGTCCTCCGCAGCTTGGGTGATTTATGATCCTGACAGTGAGTTAGTAGACCTTCAAGGTATTTGTCTAGGATGAACAACAAACAATTTTACTGAATACAGCGCAGTCATCGAAATCTTAACTGAAGCTATTGATCTCGACATTTGTGAATTAATTACAAACCTAGACTCTTAGCTTGTTGTTCTCCAGCTCAATGGGAATTATTCTGTTAGAAACCATCAAATTTTAAGTATGTATTTGCGTGTTCCTTCGTTAGAAAGAAATTTTGATTCTATCACATATCAACATATTCCTAGAAGAATGAATACGTTAACTAATGTAGTAGCCAATATTGTATTAGATATACATTTGCAAAAATTTGTAAAAAAACATTTATCATTACATAGTAAGTTTTAGACAGGAAAATAAGCATATATATATATATATATATATATATATATATATATATATCGATTGTCTACATCCACGTGCATCATAGTTCAAAAAATATATGTGTTTTGGTTACATCCCGAAACATCATGTCTCTCAAAAATATGCAGAAATGAAACCTAGGCGTCTAATCAGCATGGTGCTCATGATAACACATTACTGCATGTACGAACCACCTCAGTAATCGGTGGATGTGGTTATACACCCCTGCAGTGTGCCTCTGATAAGCACGAGGAACGTCTTCGAATCTCACATAATTTGGGATCCCACTTGTGAGTCCCTCCAAGTTGCGCGCGATCTCTTATTCCTCACTTCCCTCACCATGAGGGGTTGCTTCGAAATCGTGTGGGACCCTATATGCTATGGGGGATATCCCTACAGGTCTCTCTGGGCCAACATCTGCAACGCATGGATAAAAATCAGAACATATAATTAAAAAAAAAAATCATAATACTCATAAAAATAAAAATAAAATGATTTTTTACCCAAAGCCTCATCCCAGTCACCTCCTTCCAGGAGTGGAAGGTCCGGATCACCCATGAAATCGATACCAGTGTATGTCTAGTCCTCTACCACGATGAGTTGTCGGCATAACCAATCGAATAATTATGACTTCCATGACATGTGTTGACCACCTCCTGACTGAGGCATCAACTCTGCCCAATGGACCATCTGTGGCTCTTGTACTAGTGGCGTAGGTATTATCACCTCCTGGTGCTGGAATATAGGCAACCGTTCCAAGATGAAAAATATCAAGATGGATCCATATCCAAATTGTTTCAACTTGCCATTCTTGCATTTGGTTAATTGACGTTTTAGGCTGGTTGTTACTGCATCCGCCCAATTGTAGATGGTTGGAGCCATGCAATCCACGACAAGTTGAAGCTGTGTTTTTTTAGCTTCGTGAGGAGCCTGAGATCCAGCGGCTCGAGTTATACTATGTAGCACTACCCTTAGTGTCAAGTCAGGCACTATCTAAATATCTACTTTGCCACTTTTTGATCCTTTCTTCTCTCATGGACAGACTATGTTTATCAGCATGCCCATGCTCTCACCAAGGGGTTGGGTACCTATCAGGATCAGTTTCTCTCCCCTCCGTGACAATCCAGTGATGAAATAAATGTCAGATACTTCTATCTCCAGCTCTTGGTCATGAATCAAAAATCTTTCTCGACCAATGTCCCACACACTAACCAGGTATTGCAATAATTCTAGTTGAGCTCTTAAACATGGTGTTAGGAATAATTTCAAGAGCCCACAGTTTCTCAGGGCATCTATACATGCATTTTTTCCCATATATTGTTCATCCTCTTCCCCGTTCTCTTGTTATTTCCACTCTATGACCATTTTGGATACTAATTTCCCTGCAAAAACTACAATTGAGGCTCTTATTAGCCATAAGGTTGAAATTTGGATCATTCAAATCGAACATTTTGGAGAAAATTTTGGACATTTTTGGCTGCAGCGATTAGCGCTGCTGTTTTGCAAACAGTGGTGCTGATTGGTGCCTCCCCTTTTAAATTTTATGGTTTTGGGCACGAATCCGTGCCCGGAACCCGCGCTGACCGCCATGACTAATCCGTTACAAAAATTCCCCCAAAATGCATCAAAACATAAAAACAAAGAATGAAAAATGGCTCAAAATGTAGAAAAATATCAGAGCTCATACCTGGAGAAAACAGATTCGCAAATGACCTCATGGATTTCCTGTTTTTAGCTTCACAAGTTCACAGTAAAAATGGTAAAATGCTCACAAGAAGGTGAAAAAGTGAAAATTAAATTCTTTTTACTATTTGTATCATTTTATAACCTTTTCTAAACCCTAATAAGGTTTTTGGACATATTTTTAGATTATTTTATTGTTTTATCTTGAAAAATGGGTTTTACGTTTGTTTCTTGTGTAGCAACAGGTCCTAAACGACGATGACGATGAAACAATGAGTTGTGTTTTTTTACTTTTTCGGACTCGGTAAAAACCCGAAAAAGTAACCCCCTGGAGTCATCTTTCAACTCTTTTCTGACTCTCAAAAATTGAAAGGATTGTCACGACTCTTGTCATTTTGAACTCTTTAAAGGCTTTGAAACATCATCTGCCCAGTATATGTTTACCCCTTTCTCGGGTTGGGATTTATTATTTACGAAAAAGGTATACCTTAGTCGAACATGGCTAAGAGGTTCTCTCAGATATCGTTTTCTACATTTTCAGATCTATGAGACTATCTACGAAAAGGGACCTGCTAGAGTTTTATTTTTTGCTTCTTTTGAAACTCTCTAAACATGAAAATACGTCGAGTTCTTCCTTTGTTAGACTCGTTAAAACTAAATGACATCAAAAAAAATCACCATGACATTACTGAGTTCCTCCTTCCTAGGGCTCGTATAATGTACTAGGATGGATTTGTCCGAAGGATAAACTTACATGGCAAGCATATGTTATCCCCTCCAAGCTTGTTTCCAAAAATAATTGGGGTACTCGCCAGAAATGGTGGGGGAAAATGGAACCAGTTCTCAGTCGTGTTGGTAGTATGTCTCTCTTGAACATGACACTTGTCTACAATTCGTGTCGGGTTGGGGACATCCCACATTTGTCATTTTTCCTCCATGGGTTTGGGTTATCTGTTGTTGACCTCTCATCTTCTCTTTGCCTCGTCATCATGACCTCAGATCCCTTGACATCAAATACTGCCAAATTTCGGAGTCGTGTCGCCAATATGTTCAAGAGAGGTTCCTTCTGCAGTTTTCAACCCCTGATCCTCTGTTCAGTCCTGATTCACTATCATCTTTTCCTCTGCCTCGTGTCGATGATGTGGGAAAAATTATGTCCTTCCTTCGACCAGTCACTTCTTGTTGACTTCACCTCATTATCTAGGAATCTGATCTAGAGACTCCCATCTGGTATCTTAGAGCTTGCGTGCCTCAAGGAAATTTCTTCGCATTTGACGATAGGTTCTCATCATTGGCCTTCGATCGAGTGATTTCGTGGATGTTCGACTCCAGCTCATTGTTTGCATTCCATGGATTGTACTATTTGTACCTTGAGAACCATTGTCATTATTGGTGGTCTCTCTCATGTTTGTTAAAAGCTTTCATCATTGATTAGTAATCAGCTGATTTTCTTACATGTTCGACTTTAGCTCATTCATTCACATGCTTGAATTTGTACTTGTTCGAGTCAAGACAGAACGCAAGACCCTAGTTTTTGTCTGATATAATCCAGGCTGCGGAACGATTTTGTTAATCATGACTATATGTATGACTCTTATGATTGGATGGCTACGACCATACCTGATTCTATTTGATGATCCTTTTCACTAGATGGTTGTCTCCATACCTTGGATCTTGTTATATACTCTCTATTATGGATGGTTACACCCATACCACATATTCATGTATAAGAGATATTAGTTGTACTTTCTCTTGCAAGTCTTTCGACGACGGCACTTTGGTTTGGGCATGTTCTCATAAAGAATTTCACCCCTCCCTCTCTCTAAGACTTCATGCTTTAAGGGGAATCTGTTACACAATATTTTGTCACCGTCCTTGCAATCCCCATCCTACACATTAGAGGACCATTTCATTGACCCCTGTGTATTGTCATACATTGTCATAAATGCCATTGCATCCCTTGACATGTCAAGAATATAATATTTTTTGATCATTTCTCAAGCAGGCCTTCACAAACCTATGATTTTGGGTCGGCGCTGGTAGGCAGTTATGGCCTCGTGCCCATGAAAAAATTAACACTGAGCCTCGCGCCTATTGGCCCTCTGTCTCAAAAGGGCACTCGTGTTGAGATGCTTTTGGAAAGTTTTTTAAAATAGAAACGAATCTTATATGCTTTAACAGCTTCGTGAGTGGAGTCATGATGGTTTGTTCGATTGGATCAAGTCAAGTTTCTCCCTTTGGCCTATTAGTTCCTACAAATGTGCAACTCCCAAAAGTGATAGATCGCTCCTCCACCTTATGTGGATCCCAAGCATCCTCCTCCTCTCCTATAAATTCTTCTTCCTCACATTGATTTAGCTAGCTGAACAATCATTAGTTATAGATGGTGTGTTGAAGAAAGCAGAGAAGAATCCATTGTTGAGAGAGAGTTTAGGCCCATTGTCTCATTAAGTCAAATGATGAACGCATGCTTGAGATGTGCCTGACTGAACATGTCGAAGGAAATTTTTGCAACGTCAAGGCATAAGGTTGTAAACTTCTTTTTCATATATCAATAATACATGAATGGTTTTTGGTTCCAAATTTGTTTCCATTAATATTCAAAGTGTTTAGCTCTCCTTGAATAGTTGAATAATTGTAGATGAATGTATATGCTTGTATGTTGTCATCGTTTGTTTGATCTTTGTGCAGGTGCATGAACATTGTCACCAACACAGACTGCAAGGCGTGAAGACAAAGATCGAAGGATCACCGCTGCGTGCCACGAAAAAAGCATTGGATTGAGGTAGGATATTTATTCCAGTCCATATTTCATTTATAAGCTAGGAATTTAGGAATTCAACGTGTTCCCTTGTTGCTAGACCCACCCTAGGGCTAGAGGGATCACCTCTGTTTGAGAGGGGATTTTCCTACTCAACAATGAGTGCATAATAGATTTATGCATCAAAAGTAGTTGCTTCAAGTTTAATCCATTTTTTTGTTACGTTTTTCTTAGCATGTGCAGGAAATTGATTCCAGAAAAAAAATCTAGAAATTGTTATAGTAACAGTCTTATATGTTTCATGTAAAGGTCAGAATTGTTTTGAAATTGTTTTCCATTTCAATTTTCCACAACTTATCATATTGAATAGTCTTATATGTTTATATAAGGGTTTTGAAATTATTTTCCATTTCCATCTTCCATATTGTTGAGGTTGATTTCTAGATTAAGAGTTGAAACTAGCTGTCAAATTATTTTTGTGTTTCCAGCTGCGGTAGTGTGGCATGTTGTTGCGGTTGATTTAGGGATTCACTATCAACCAACTTGAAGTTCAAAGGCCAAAAGGCCTCAAGAAAATGAATCCTCTTGACGGTTGTCTTTCCAAGGCAACTTTTTAATAGAAAATGTTGCTTTATGCAAAAAAAATGAAGAACGGAGATGGAGAGGAAATGAAGAAAAATGGCAAAAAAAAAAAAAAAAAACTTAAGAAGAAAAGCCTACTTGAAGAGTGGAAGAGGAAGTGACAATTGAGTCTGTCCATGCATGAGAAATTGCAATTTTTAAAAATGAGTAACAATACATGAAATCTCAATGCACATCTTATTTTATGTAAGCATTTCCAAAGAAAAATAAAGTTTCCAACAATTTTTGGTTTTTTTTTAATTTAGGTTCTTGCAGTAAAAATATTTGTCTTTGTGTTAATATCTATCTGAATGAGTTTGGATGTGTAATAACTTCAATTTAATGTCATTTATTTCTATATAAATTACATCAGACAATACTTTTTCATGCAATTACCTACAACCGTATATTATCTTAACACCCAAAGCGTTGGATTCCCTTTCCAACATTCTATTGTTGGTTAATTCGATGCAATATTGAATCACGACTTTATCTTCAATTAGTAATATGGCTAGGGTTTGGTGAATGCACAACCAACCTCATTATTTGACTAGGCATTCTATTTTTTAATTCATTAATTGTTGAGAGTTAACGAGCCCTCAAATTGTTGGTGTATTTATGTGGAAACTTTAGACCATGCCCATTAGCAACAATCGTCCACAATGGGATTTAACTCATTGTTTTATTGCTTGGTTCAATGCCATCACACTTCCAATGTTTCATCAATTTGTGGTATGCTCATTATGGTATATTTCTTTGAGTAATAGTTTTAAATCATACTACAACACTAAAAACTTTTAGTTGGTTCTCTGACTAGCACATGCATCATTTCAACGATCTCATACCTATAAATTAGTTGGAATATTATACTTATGATTAATATATATTATTGTGGGATTTGATGCTATGGGAAAAGCTTGTGCTATGTTTACTAAGCTAATAACCAACACACTATTCTGCACTTTTGGCATTAAATGGAAACTTATTAGTATGGGTGCTCATGAATGGTCATTTATATTTAAATCTATGGGAGTGAATTAGCAAATTACCATTTGTTATGTGAGCTGTCACAACGAATTTTGGGAGATGCAAATTGGTAAATCTATGGGAGTGAATTAGAAAATCACCATTGGTTATGTGAGTTGTCACAACGGATTTTGGAAGATGAAAATTGGTAAACAAAGGCTTGTTTATCTTAATGTCTTTGTATAGTTTACAATTATGGTTTTGTATTCTTTATGGTTTGCCTCTCAAATAAGAGTTAACGAGTCCTTAGCCCCAAGGGATAGCTCAACTGGTCTGAGCCAAACGTGGGTCCTCTCCGTAATCAGGGAGGTCATGGGTTCGATTCTGAATTTGAGTCCCTTGGGGTCAGGCGCCGTAATCAGCGCCGACGGTTTATCGCGCGTACCATCCAGATATTCTGGGGAAGTGCGCCCGGGTTCTCCACAAGTTTATTCCTCGGAAAAAAAGAGTTAACGAGTCCTTCTGGTTTATCTCTCAATTAAGAGTTAATGAATAATTGTGATAAACCTTGAACTAAGAATTAATTTAATTAATTTTTAAAATTTAAATATGTAATATGCGATATTTTGACAATCAAATAGGATATTTTCACGGGCTTGGGCTTGAGAGTGAACAAATTGATTTTTTTTGCATGTAAATATATTCTTAAAAGTTTTTGGAAAGATTAAGATATTAGGTTTTGGGCAAGATTATGATATTACAATTTTCAAATTTATTTTATTTTTAAATTACATTTTATTTTAAAAATAAAAATAATAATAAATTTAATGTTACAATTTAAAAATTATAATAAAATTAGTGTAACCTTAATAAAATTAAGGTAAATATATAAATTAGATATTATTGATATATAATAAACACCAAAACACTCTATATATCTTATATATCTCAATTTGTTAAAAATTAAAAAATCATAAATTAACTAAATTTTAATTTTATTTAAAATAATAATGATAATTAATATTGATAAAAATAATTATAATAAAATTAAAGCATATATTTCTTTAAAAAAATATGTAACAAGATTCCAAAAAAAAATGTAACAATATTGGTAACTTGGAGATCCGCTCTTACTTTATCATGAAAATTCTTAATACCATGGTTTATTTATACCATATGAGATCCCCTCCAACAATTTTTAATACCATGGTTTATTTACTCCTAAAACTAGGCAAAGGTAATCTTTACATGTTGTTTCCTCTTAGTAAAAAATGCCCATTCTAGAAAATCAATATTTCGTAAATGTTTTAAATCTTTCATTGATAAAATAAGTAGTAAATTATATCTCAATCAACTTTCATCATCTCAATATTTCAAATATTATTTTAATTGTGTGTTACCAACTTAACACAAACATGCTAAACAACCTAAATCTAATACAACGATTATTACTTCAAGTCAAAATACAACTTTTCCAATTCAGCAATCCTATGGATCTCTCTTTGCACCTTTTGGAGCAATTGCTAGTTTATATTGTTAATGAAAATGAGGAAAATGGTCAACCATGAAAAGTTATCATTAATTATAGTTGAACATAGTCAACTATATCTAATCTGGGTTAACTATATCTAACCATGGTCAACTAATTAACCAGCCAATGATAGTTAACCATAACTAACTAGTAAAAAAAAATCCAATTCAAAGAGAATATTGATTTCTCATCCTCAAGAGAAATCTAAAAATAAGGAAAGGTAAATGCAAAGTCTATGTGAACATTTCAATTCAAGCTACCATAAAAGACATTATGGACCCCTATATTTTAAGTATCCTCCTCTTAACAACTATGAAATTTGACTAGTATTAAATGCCATTTAATTATTTTGTTAAATATAGAGGAATGTTTTCCTCAACAAGAAGAGGATGAAGAGCCTATAATTATGGATGTGCGTTATATTAATTTAAGAGTTTTAATAAGAATATATGCATTCAACCTTCATATTTCTCTCTTTTCTGTATTCATGACAAATTATGCCACTCCAAGTTAATGAAAATTTTAGGGACTAAATTTTGCCATCTAAAGTATTCAACAATTCCATTTTTTCCATAAATAATTCACCTAAATTCTATAAGATAAAATTATTTTTTTAGTCACCAATATATATATATATATATAATTACAAAAATATCATTAAACATTTTATAATTAGCATTTTAATGCAGTTAAGTTTTTTAATTTACAAAAAATAAAATAATAATACATATTTATTTTTTAAATGCTAATTATAAAAGGCTTATATATATATATATATATATATATATATTTAAATGCTAATTATAAAAGGCTTAATGATATTTTTGTAATTATATATAATTACAAAAATATCATCAAGCCTTTTATAATTAGCATTTAAAAAATAAATATGTATTATTATTTTATTTTTTGTAAATGTCTTCAGAGAAAAAAGTATAGAGCTATTATATCTAGTTATATATGAGAAATTCACATTGCTTCTTGAGAAAACAATTAAAAACAAGAGAATTCACCCACTATTCTTTTCATATACACCCAAAAAACAAAACCAAACATTCTAAATAGACATTGCAAAATATGGATAGAGTCATAGATACTAGCGAATATAATAGCCATAAGGAGTCAGAAAAAGAAATGGGAGCAAGATCCCTTGCACTCGAACTAGGAGGTGTAGCAATATCAAAGTCATAATGAAGATGCCCTTCTACATGGGTCTACCTTGCATCGAACCTATCCATGGAAACACGTTGGTTCCTTAACATCCTTTTAATTTCCTCCAGTGAATCAAACACATTGTACATCTTCCACATGTTTTTCCTTCAATACAATGCCAAGCAGAGTATTCATCTGCCCATGTATTGAAACTAAGTTGAGGTATTATTTTTTTCGTCCCCTAGTGTAACTAGGGTTAGAAACCCAACAAGATACCTCCTCTAATATCTCAAACTCATAGTAGTATTGGTTCTCAACACCTGCATTGGTCTCCAATTCTCTAATTTCCCATCAGGTCTCAAGAAGCACCACATTAAAATATGTCACAGCCGAGTCCTAGGAAAATAGCCAAGCCCCACATTGCCCCTATGAACTGCAACCATCGTCACCTTGCCTACATCGCATGCATTTCTTGGGAAGCATACAAGCAAGGGGGTCCAACTTTGATTGTCACACAAGTGCCAGTGACCAACAAAATGAAAAAGTGCCCTCCTATTAAAAAAACACCTACAGGACACACACTAATAGTATAACCAGTACCAACCCCACACAATTGATTCCTAATTAAATCAAGAGATGAACCACTGCTACAAGACGCCTAAGGGAAAAAATCTCCTCCACCCTTAAAACCCACTAAAACCTGAGAATTCAAACAGAGCCATGGACAAAACCATAAACCATACATTCCACAGTTAAATCTTTCTAAATTGAACCAAGAGGTCAGAGCTACATAAAATAACTTAGACAAACCAAGTATGAGATCATGCACCCTTCGAGAATATAACAATACTATAACCTCAAGTTGAAGAATTCTAGACCAAATACCAAGATTCATCAAATCAACCCCATACCCTAGAGCGCTAGAATTGGTTGACCAACTTACTAAACTAGAACATGCATTACAAAAAGAGTAACAAGCATAAAAGGAAATACTTGGTAGGACAAAACATGAGCGGTTGAACCTGAGTTTCCAAAAGAGATCAATGGTCAACTACCTCTACCAGTTGTCAATCGTAGCTGCAAATTAGCTTCAACACAAGAGAATTTATCCTCTCTCGTCCACCTAACCAACTTTAGATGAAGTTATAACCTCTCAGTGCAAGATCCAAGCACAAATACCAACGGATATTTCATAGTACAGGAACCATGCACAAGCACCAATGACAAGGAGGTCATCTCCTCAATCTCACTCCTACCCCAACCAACCATGTAGACCATTGAGAATAAGGCTCTCACCATCACCCTCCAGATTAATATAACCAACTATGTTGTTACATGCAGATGCATGCTAGGAATGAGTCATGTCCCCTTCTCTTTAATACACATCATATTGTCAAGGTAGCGGGATCGCCTCAAATTGCCTCCCTTCGATGTTCATACACAACCCAACAGAGACAATATACATTATTAATATTTCTTATATAATTTTAATAAATAAAACAATTTAAAAAAGTATATATTTATTTATTATTTAAACTTAAAACTTTTATATTTATACACTTTATTTACTAATATTAAATCAATTTTAACTTTATACTTATGTAATTAAATTTATATATTTAAAACTAAGTTTTATAACCGAATATTATAGTTACATATAATATCATGCAAAATTGAGAATCTCCATTAGTGGAGAAATGAAAGTGTCCATGTCTTGTATGTTGTTATCCTACATTAAGATCATACCTTACATGATGATGTTATATATAAGTTGAATTTTGAACTCCCGTCTACATATGTGTGAGGTTATTAGTGATTGTTTGGTTGCACATTGTTATTCGATCTAACTCAATCTTCTTTATTTGTGCAAAAGTTGAGGTGAGGATTTTTTATTTATTTATTTTTTTGGTTATTTTAATAATTATTATTTAAATTTATGAGATGTAAATGAGTTGGTTTATGTGGGGTTTAGTCTTTGTTAAGTCATAAATTCAAATCTCATTGGAAAGGACTGAGAAGTGGACGCAGCTATGAGAGAATTAAATTTTTCAAAGAGTGTCTAAACTCAAGTGAACCTCGTACAATTTTAGTAATAAGCATTCCATCGTGAGTAAATCAATCTTCTTTCAACCAATAAGCAAGTTAATAAACATTGCATCACAAGTAAATTGATCTTCTTTCAATCAATTAGCAAGTTAACCTTAATTTAAACTCAACCTAACTATAATATATATATAATTTAATTAAATTAATAATTTTATATTTATTCACATTAATGGTTATGCTTTTAAAATTTTAAAATATAATTAATTTAGTGTAATTGTTATGATATTTTAAATTAATTTACACCTAAAATTATTAGTTGTTTTATAATTAAATGTATTTGCTAATTTTTTTATAATTAAATGTTTTATTATTATAATATAAATAAATAATATTAATCCAAAAAAACAAGTAAGAAAATAATGGAGGCACATGTACTCTTGGGTGAGTTACACTCAAGAATTTAAGTATTGGAGGGAGACATCTTCAAGAAACACTAAAAATTTGTTGATGTGTCTAAATATAATGGTACATATATAGGCGAGGGTGGCAAGGGTGGGAACCCATTTGTATATATAGAGGCAAAAACCCCTATAAAGTCTTAACTAAACATTTAATTTATTAAATAAGTTATTACGTTCTTATTATTCTAAATTTGTCTTTTTATAAATACAACACTAGCACAAAATCACGAGCTTATAAATAAATGGCTAATGTACATAAAGCCTAATACTCAACATGGATGTTGTGCTTAAACACAACATGTTGTCCTTCTTAGAAAAAGTTTTTTCCTCGTAGGTATAAACAATATGCACTTTATAGTGAACTCCCTTGAAAATTAGACAATTTAAATGGTGAGCATTTTTATAGATCAAATGACATGCACTTTATAATAAAGTCACTAAGAATTAGAAAGATTGTATCTCAAGATTAATTATTATAAAAATATTGTAAAAAATTTAATAACGGGATTCAATTTGATCTTGTAATGTACTAAAACAAGATATTAAACCTTTCTATAATTTACAAAAACAAAACATGATCACAAAATCACATAATAAGTAAGAGAAAGAGACAATCAATCGCACAACACAAGATGTATCTGGGGAAAGCATAATGCCTAAAATCTTGCTATCTGTATATTGTATAAAGTCAAAATCATGAAAAAATACAATGTTTTCTCTCTTAGAGAAATTCCTGCACTATGCCAACTGTCTCACTATAATCTAGGAAACTCAGCCAATTACTTAGCCATTTCTCAGCCTCTGCTCAGTTTGCCTTGATCACGCATTCCTAGAGGAATTGTCGCCTTATTAAATAGGAAATTCCTTCTAATTGATTGTGCAATGCTTCATTGGCCTCCACATGACTCTATAACTGACATGTAAAATTTTCTAATTATACAACTGATAGTTATCATGCCTTTAACCTCAGTCTCAACTGGGCCTTCCTTAGAACTGAAATGCAACAACTATTTTTAGTGAATTATCAGTTAACTGATTGATCACTACTTGTGAATTAAATCAGATTTAATTCACTTGACCTCTCACTAGCTCATCACTAAGTTAGAACTACTTAAATTGATTTAACTCAATTTCTTGAGTTAACTAATTACAACTCACAAATAACTGTAATTGGACCCCCTTAAATCATGGGAGAACTCTACATGACTACTTTCTAACCCTCAACTTGAATTTCCTAAGTTAACTAAGTTATTCTGACTTAGTTAACTAATACAAGTTTTCATGAGATGAAATTACAATTTCTCTTTCAATTTAATTAAGGGGAAATTAAATCAGAAGCCCCCTTGGGGTGCCATTTCAACAGTCCATCTCAACAAGAAATGGATTATCTACTACCCCGGTCCTGCCTCTATGGAATTTGAATTTGATTCTTTCCAGCACCTTCATCAAGATTTATGCATCTTGCTCCTATGTGGGAATGTACTCTAATGACATAATCCACCTTTGAACACAATCTCTGAGATGTTGATGCTAGATATCAATATGCTTGGACTTGTCAAGGAATACTCGATTAACTGAGAGTTTGATGTAACTCTGTTTATCACAATGTATCACTATCGGATCCATCTATTGACCAAACAAACCAACAAGTATCTTCCTCGTCCAGATAGCCTCACATGTTGCCTAATTGTTCTCCATGTACTTCGCCTCTGCTAAACTATGTGCAACTGATTTCTATTTCATGTTGTACCAAGAAATTGTTGTTGATCCTATGCTGAAGATGCCTCCTGATGTGCTCTTCTAGTCAGATGGAATCCTTGCCCAATCTTCATTGATGAAGCCTTGAAGCTTCACTCCCTCTATCTTTTTGTACCATAACCCATACTTTGTATTTCCTCTGATATATCTCGACACGTGCTTCCCAACCTTCCAAAAGAGCTTGTTTGGGTTAACCATAGCTTTCCTCAACTGATAAACTGCTTAGCATATGTCGAGTTTTTTGTTCACCAAATACATGAGTGAACCCACAAGATGCTTGTAAACAGTAGCATCCACTACTTCGCCCGAAGTATCATCCTCCTTCCTCCAGCTTCCCGCAAGAGGAGTCTCAATGGGTTTGATTCCCTCCATGTGGAACTTCCTCATAATCTCCTTAGCAGACTTTCCCTGAGATACAAATAGGTCCCCATCTCTTTTCCATATTTCCAATCCAAGGAAATAGTGCAAGAGCCCCATGTCCTTCATCTCAAATTCTCTTGCAATATCATATTTGAAAGACTTTATGAGCTACTCATCACCTTTCAATATCAGATCATTGACATAAAGTAAAATAATCAAAATCTTACCATCAACCACAATATGATATAGGTTCGCATCCACTTTGCTCTTGGTGAAATCCAACCCAATGAAATAGTTGTCAACCATGGTGTACCAAGCACGAGGTGTTTGCTTCAGCCCATACAGTGCTCTCTTGAGTCTGCACACATGTGACTCCCTGTATAAGGTCTCAAAAAATTTCGGTTGATTCAATGTACACTTATTCCTCAATAAATCCATTGAGAAAGGTTGTATTTACATTCATATGATGTATCTTCCATCCCGTCTGCACTGAGAGTGCAAGGATGGATCTAATACATGAGTTCCTTGCGACTAGTGAAAAATTATCATCATAGTCAATCCCCTCCACCTGAGAGAACCCTCTGCCCATAAATCTAGCTGTGTTCTTCTCCACATTCCCATCTGCTACCTACTTCACCTTGTAGACCCATCTGGATCCTACAACTAGCTTCCCCACTGGTCTTGGGACAACTTCCCATGCACTTTTTCTGATGATGGAGTCATACTCCTCAACCCTAGCATCAAACCGCACTGGTTGTTGCTCTGCTTCCTTGTAAGAGGATGGTTCTATCTCAATACCTTCACTCATAAGAGCCATGTATCCAGTGTATTGCTCTAGGGACCTTCTCTTCTCGCGTTGTGATGTGGGTTCTCCCACATTATCTCTCACATCCAACAATAATATGTCAGCCTCTCTGGTGCGCTTCCTTCCATATTTGGTAGATGGATCTGCATGAGTGGTTTCTACCACTCTCTATTCCTTTGCTTGTGGTTGCTCCACATCCTAAGGTTCATACTTTGGAGCCAATAGCTCCTCAACTACATGCAACTCAAGCTCCCTCTCAAGGGACAATTGCATGGCTTTGTCTTCATCAAATTTCACATCTCTTCTAACCATTGTCATCCTGTGCGTTGGAAAGTACACCTGATAGTTGTGAGGTGTATCAGTGTACCCCAAAAATATTCCCAACTCAGCTATTGGATCTAGCTTCTTCCTGTCATCTTTGGTCACATGGATATAAACAGATGAACCAAAAATTTTAAAATACAACACATCCAATCTCTTACTTGAAAAAGCTTCCTCTGGTGTACTCATCCCAAGTATCCGATGAGGACTTCTGTTCTACACAAATACTATTGTATTGCGTGCTTCCACCCACAGATGCAACGATAGACACTGATCATGCAACATAGCTCATGTTTCTCCCACAATAGTTATGTTCTTTCTTTCTGCAACCCCATTTTTTTGTGGGTTATGAGGTGCAATCAATCTTCGAATTCCTTCTGAGGTACAAAATTTCTTGAGTTCTTTAGAGATGTATTCTCCACCATTGTTTCTCCTTAGAGCCTTCACCTTCTTCCCTGTATCTTTCTCGACAAGTGCCTTGAACTCACAAAACTTGGAGAACGTTTGATCTTTTTTCTGCATGAATAAAATCCAACACTTTCTTGAAAAATCATCAACAAAAATCACATAATACTTGTCCATTGTCGTGGAGGCTGTTGAGAATGGTCCACACACATCTAAGTGAACTCTCTAAAGGATCGCCTTAGCTCAGCTTTCCTTATCGTGAATGGTGGATTTGGTATACTTCTCTGCGTAAGTGCACCCTTTGGAAGTCCTATAGAAATCTGATGCATGATCCTCAAAGTGCTATGGTGTAGGTGGCCCAACTTCTTGTGCCATAACTCATTGATGTCTCGGATTTCCACAGTATTTGCTTTACTGCTCAATGATGTACAATCCTCTACATCCAGTTTATAGATATTCTTTACTCGAACCCAAATATTTATCACCTGTCTCGTGGATTTGTGATGAAGGAACACCTTTTCTTCACTGAAGATCACATCATAGCCATGATCTTCCAACATAGCAATAGAAACCAAATACTTCTTTAAATTAGGAACACACATGGAATATTTTAATGTGAGTGGATTACCTGAATCCCTATGAAAGGTAACTGTACCTACACTGGTAGTGTTATACCTCTCATCGTCACCCATCTGAATGTGCATATGGAGATCCTTCTCCTTCAAGCTACTGAAGAATTTTTTGTTGTCGATGATAGGGAATGAAGCTCCACTATCCATGTACCACACATAATCCATCACCAATGACACCATGAATGTGATGAGGGTGAATTCCAACTCGAATTTTGAAGCCAATGCTTCACCTACTTCTCCTCCTTAGGCCTTCTTGTTGTTCTTCTTTTGTGGACAATTTGTGGCATAATGTCCATGATCATGAAAATTGAAACAGTTTACCTTTGAAAAGTCTTGCTTCTTTCCTTTTGTTATCATCCATAACCCTTCAGTTTGTTAAACATGTCAAGTTTATAAGTAGATTGCTTAGGGGTCTAATAAAAAATCATGAAATGATAATTTTTATGATATGGTGTGAGTTTTTAGGTTACCTTAAGTTGTTAGGGGATGTGTTTAAGTCATGCCAAAAGGACAAATCCGAATTTGATACTCAAATCAATCAAATTTGTCAAATCTGGCCACCTATTGGAGTTTTCCTGAGTCTGCAGTGCATTTAGTGCAAATTTAACAGATTTCACTGCGAAATCACCTAATTATTCTGTAGTGAATCTGACACCAATTAAACTAAATTTGCTATGGATTCTTGTTTTCCTGCAACAGTCTCTGCAAATTGATGAGTTGTCAAATTTAAAGTGGTTTGAGGTCATGTTGGTCAAGCTAGGGTCATCATTAAAGGATTTGAGCACGTTTTATCATTCAATTACCATCCTTTTACGAATTTCACCTCATTCTCTTTCCTTATTTAGCTTTCATCCATCCTTGTAACATGTTATTTAAAAGAGGCAGCTTGTTGTCATCGAGTCTTGACTGTGCAGGTGTGAGTTTATAAAAGAGGCTAGCACTGCAAACAAAGAAGATGGCTACTCAGAGGAAGACAAATAAAGGAGGCCCACCATTCAAATATGATCATATAAATCCAAAATTAATCATGGAAGATCCCAATTTCATGGAGGCTTTCACAAAAGCAGGGTGCATGAAGTTTTTTCAAAGACTGCAGGGTCATCATATATAGGTTTCACAGGATTTTGCACTGAATTTCAAGGGAACTTCTACAAATGTGGGTATCCTCCATTTTCCAGTTTCACTTGATAGCATTTCTCAAGCAACAGGAATCCCGAGGACAGGAGAAGAGTGGTTTAAAGCCACGAAGTTCAATTTACAAATTTGTGATGATTTTAAGAAATCTGAGCATGTAGGGATAAATATGACTGTAGGGATTCCTAGAACTTTTCTCAAAGAAAAATTTTCTAAACTATTGATGGTGATACAGAAGTACTTTACCTGCGAGGGTAGGTTTCATACAATCTACCTATATCATTTCAAGTTGCTGCTTCATTTTACAAGTAAAAAACTAATGGATATCCCTTTCTATCTTTTTAGAAGTCTTGGAAAAATGTCAGATAAGGTGCAGGGTAGGCCTGAAAGAAGTGAAACTTCCATTTTTCACCATGGATTAATCAAATTGCTAGTGCTGGAATAATTGAATAAACTGAACAGGGATTGGGCAACCTTTTTGTTTAAGAGTGGCTATGAAATAGATACTTCAACTCCAATGAAAACTACTAAATCCAAGATTGTTACTCCTAGAAAAGAGATGGATACCATTGCAGAGAGAAAATGTGATCATAAAGAAGGTTTGCAACCTTCAGCTGAACCCATGGAGATAGAGACTGAATTCATTCAAGAGGCATCTCCTCAGCCAGCATCTAGCAAGCATGTTATAGATTCTGCTACAATCAGCAAGTCCAAACTTGTTGCAAAAAGGCCTAAGAGAAGCACAAAGGAATCTACTGGAGGTAAAGGTATGCTTGAAGATATTTTATAGGTAATAGACTTTGCAAAGACTCCTGTAGTGAAACTGGTAGAGGTAAAAGGATCCAAAACTAAAAATAAGGGTCTCAATGCCAAGAAGTTAGATTTCTCAAATAAAGATTAATGTTTTATGTTTAAGCACAGAAAGCCTCTCACTAGATCACTGAAATTTGAGGTTGTTAAAGATGACAACAAGCAGCAGAAGAAAGATAGAGGAAAAAATCCATTGGTGGAAGAAACCTTAGATTTTTCTCCTATTGAGATAGCCATTACTAAGGGGAAAAAAGGTAAATCCAAAAGGAAGGTTCAGAAGGATTCTGAGGTAGATTTACTGAAAGAACAACTCAAAGACGAAGAAGAAATTGTCAAACAGAGGAGACGTAAAGAAAAGGTCACAGAGAAAACTGAAGGAAAGCTTCTTAAAGAACAACTAAGGGAGGCTATAGAAGAGCTGATTGAAATGAAGATGGAGCTAGAGAAATACAAACAAGATAGATAGTTGATAGATGAGGTGGAAAAGAAAGTAACTAATCAAGTTACATTTTTTGAAGAAACCCTTGCAAATTCCATGAAATTGTTGAAAAGCACCTAGCCTTTGCGCAACATGATGAAACACACAAGGTAAATGAAATTATGGTTTCAGGCAGAAAGGAAGAATCTTAAGAGACAAGTCAAAGAATTGAATGAACAAATGGAAATGGTGAAGTTTGAATTAGAGAAGAAGGGTTTGAAAATAAAGGTTGTAGAGGAACCTATTGAAGTTACTTATGAAGAACCTGCTACTAAATGAAGGGGTAACAATGAAAAAAAAATATTTTTGTCTTATTTCATCATATCTCACCTTCAAGTACACTCATGAACTTTTTCTAGGCCAAAAATCGAAATTTTGTGAAGTCTTGGGCAATTAGGCAATTCCGCAGCGTGTCCCAGGCTTGAAGCCCAGTTTTTGCTGCGGAATTGCTGAAGATGTATTTTTAGTTCAAAACCACTAATTTTGGCTTGGTTAAGGAGCTTTAAGGCCTATATTTAAACTTTTTTGATCACTCAATTCCATCCACTGGTTAGAAGAAGAAGATGTATATTGTTAGAACTAAAAATGTTAATGGTGTAATCGCCAAGGTGAAAGTCCCAACATCAAATTATTTTTAAGTGAATAGGTGTCATAGTGTTTTAGAGTCCTAAAATAAGTTAAAATATCTATTTTGTCTTATGTTAGTTTTGAAGGTTAGTCGTTGTTTGGTTAATAAAGTTGCAGTCATCTAATCTGGAATAATAGCTACATTTGTTGCAATTTTAGTGTCAAAACAGTAATGCAGTAAAGGGCAGCTATTTCTTAGAAATAAAGGTCATATATTCCACAAAGTGAAAAGCACAAATATTTCACTGAGATTTTCGTTATCTCAATAAAGAAGCTACAGGTAAACAGATACCACTCATCCAGCAAGCAGTTTCAGTTTTCAAAGCAGTAAAATCAAGGCTTCTTGGATAGTATTGCAACCAAAACTCTTTAAAAGCAAAGCATTTCCTAGAGAAAACAGATTAACCAGTAGAGTGGGAGATCCGAATAAGAGCGAGCAGTGAAGACCGTTAGATCTAGGCGTAGATCAACGATGGAGGTTAAATCACAAACAGAGCGATTTTGCACATCGCACTTCGCCAGTTTTAACATTTAACTCTTGTTTCTCATAATAAAACTTGTCATGTGTGATTTGCAGTATTGTTTGGGCCCCACCTTCCATCTCATTGCACATCGTACTTTTCCATTTTTAACATTTAACTCCTGCATTTGATAATAAAACTTCTGATGCGTGATCTGCAATCAGCCCCACTTCATTGCCACGTCATCACCCCATCTCAAATCGCATTTTCTCCCGTTTAAACACTCTGACCCCATTTTGTGATTGCGATATATGTCTAATAGGTTTTCTCCCCTCCGCTTATCATTCATTCCACTCCATGTCTCCCCTAAAAATTAAAAAATTTTCAAAGGGTTTCTTTGTAATTTCTCATAAAATGAACCTCCGCCATTCTATCCAAATTTTTTTGGGTTTTCCCCCATTACAAAGGGTTTTCCACCAAAAAAGGAGAGGAGAAATGGAATGACAGAGTTTCTCTGAAACATTTTTTCTACCACTACTCTCAACACCAGCACATTTCTACAACACACCAGGCAGCATTCAAGGAAAAACCACATGCCATTTTCAGTGTTGTTTACACTTTTTATGGAGTTGGTTGCACCAGAACAGAAGAGGAGTCTTCCCATAAACTTCCACATCATACAAACCACTTCGAATTGTTAGCCTTGATGCTGTTATTTTCATTATGTCATAGCACTTTGTATTAAAGTTTTAGGATAAGCCTCATCTCTTGCACGAGATCATAATAACTTTTGGGAACAAGTTTACTACTTTTGTAGAGATGACAATTTATTATTTTTGTATATATGGGATAAACTGCTATGTAAAAGGGGTTGGTTGATGGTTTTAGAATTTGACTCGTATGATCTGTAATATTTTTGTGAATGAAATGGAATGATGCTATTGAGGACTTATTACCAATTTGTTGTGTGTATTGTCTACTTTACTTGTGTTTCCATATCTCCTTTCTTTCAGTTGCAGCTTGCAAACCATTATGCTATTATGTGTTCCTATCAGTCTCTTAAGCATGTTATGTGTTTTATCAGTTTTTGTTAGTCTCACACAGTGAGCATTCCTGGTGAAATAAATGTTTTAACAGTGGAAGAGCATCACTCATGATAGTTACTCTTCATGATATTTCAGTGAGAATCTTGTCAGACTAGAAATAGCTCTCTCAATGGAATATTGTCAAACTACTACTTTTGTGAATTTCTACTAAATGCAGTAAATTTATGTTTTACAGAAATATTGTTTCCTCTCTCATCTTACAATTTCCTCTCCTCATATGCTACAAATTTTCACTGTACTACCACATCAAGTTACAATACCCTCATTAGTAGAACTGTGGATTTGACTAAAATCTCTTTTCAGTGAATCATAGTTTATACCACCTACCAATCTCATAAAACAAAACATTAAATTTATTTATAATTTAGGATGTGTCTAGTTAGGCGCTTGCTGCAGTCCAAGTGTTGATTCCAGCGCCAACATCTTTTGGTGCATCTGTCGGGAGATGAAGGCCTTGAAATGAAGTATTATCCCGAGTCTCTTGGTTTAAATTGCTGACAATCAATTCTGGATGGTGAACAAGAATTGGTGACTTGAAGAAGACTGCAAATTATTTCACCTGGTGAATCCACAAAGAGGAAGAGGGGTTTCAACACCTCCTTCTACAAGGAGGAATCAGAGATCACTTACTGTGACTCCAGTTGCTAACCAAAAGAAGATCATTAAAGATGCAAAAGTAATACAGAGATCAGATCTAGTTTTTTATGGTGAACAAAGACTAGACACTAAAGAAGATTGTGATATTTCACCTGGTGACTCCATGACAAAGACTCCATTTTTTTCAGATATAACACTCATATGGAAGCGATCCTCGCTAAAAGACATGCTTTCTACAATTTTTTAAAGATAAATGGTTTTCCTAATCCTTTTCCAGATAGAAGTGAATGGGAATTTTCTCTTCCAAGTTTTAGTGGACATGATTGGGAAGTACCATTTGAGTTTTTATGGGATTTTCATGACTGGAATCATAGGCTGCATTTTGTTCATGAAGACATAAATATTAAGTTGTTTAGATATTCTTTGGAGGGTGCAGCCCTTGATTGGTGTAGAAATCTTCCTAAAAATAGCATCACTTGTTTGAAAGAATTTCATGATGCTTTTAATTCCTTTTATAAAGATAGGTATCTGGTCGAATATTTCACTTCGGAATGTTGCTATCAGTTTGATAAGAAAGTTGAAAGTGATGATGAACATCATAAATGCAGAGAAAACATGGTTATACAGGAAGGTATTCAGCAACCCTTTTGTTCTCATCATTTTCTTCAATCTCCTATCATTCAAGAATAGGGTAAACAACAGATTATTGAGCAGCATGATGAGATATTAGGTGAACATAGTGAAAACTTCATAAATCAACCTTTGTTCTAATGATGAAGAGTAGGTTTTTTTGTCACCTTGTTTTAAAGTTTACAGTGATGATCCAATATATGACAGTTATGAATCTGAATCCGAGGAAGAAGATGATGCTTAGCTCATACAAATTGCCGAGGAATTATCACCTTTCTTGAGAATTGATGATAAGAAAAATAGTTATGATCCTATGTTTGAAATGTATAAATTTGAGTTGCATGGATACAGTGCCGAAGAAGAAATTTGTGGAAAAAATGAAGAACAAGCTCTTCATCAAAGCATTTTTCTATCAAAGGAAAGTATGTGTCAGCGTATCCTTGAACTCAAAATTGTTTTGAGTAAGTATCCTTGTCGATTTGCTGATCCTATTGATGATTATATGGAGTTTAGTTTTCTGAAAGTATCCCTTGTTATTAGTCTTAGATTACTTCTCATCCATAGCAACAAGTATGAGTCACATTTAGATATTATGCTTCATACTTTTCAGCCTTTCAGCAGTGGATGTGAAGACATGTCAGGAAATCAGTTGTTGAAAAAATTCTTTTGGAAGTTTGTATACACTTGATCAAGTGAATTTCAGCTAATTAGAAGTAGGGATGTACGTAAATAAGCTCGCCACTCGAGCATTTGTTTCAATTTTAGGTTGCATTTTGATTTGGTTTTTAGTTATGTTGAATTAAGTTGAAGAAGATCGAAATCTAGCTTATGACTCCATTACCCAATGGCTAGGCATGCTGGTCTTTTTTGAGTTAATAAGCAGAATTGTTTGTTGGAGAAATAAGGATTGAACAAGGAACTGGAACTACAGTCCTTGAAGCCTCATGGGGAGGACTTCATCCCAAATAGGAGCCACTATTAGCACTGAAAATGTTAATGGTGTAATCGCCATTATGTCACTATTTTCAATTTTTTTATTGTGTCCTATTCCATGTCCAAAGTTTGAGTCATTTTAGATAAAGTTAAAAAGAGTCCCAACATCCAAGTATTTTTAAGTGAATAGGTGTCATAGTGGTTTAGAGTCCTAAAATAAGTTAAAACCTCTATTTTGTCTTATGTTAGTGTTGAAGGTTAGTCATTGTTTGGGTAATAAAGTTGCAGTCATCTGATCTGGAATAATAGCTACCTTTATTGCAATTTCATTGTCAAAACAATAATGTAGTAAAGAGCAGCTATTTCTCATAAATAAAATTCATATATTCCACACAGTGAAAAACGCAGCTATTTCACTGATATTTTCTTTATCTTAATAAAGAAGCTACAGGTAAACAAAGACCACTCCTCCAGCAAGCAGTTTAAGTTTTCAAAGCAGGAAAATCAAGGCTTTGTGGACAATATTGCAACCAGAGTTCTTTAAAAGCAAAGCGCTACCTGAAGAAAACAGATTGACCAGTAGAGTGGGAGATCCGGAGAAGAGCGAGCAGTGAAGACCATTAAATCTAGGCGCAGATCAATGATGGAGGTTAAATCGCAAACAGAGCGATTTCGCACATCGCACTTCGCCAGTTTTACCATTTAACTCTTGTTTCTCATAATAAAACTTGCGATGTGTGATTGGTGGTATTTTCTAGGCCCCACCTTCCGTCTCATCGCACATCGCTCTTCGCCATTTTTAACATTTAACTCCTGCATTTAATAATAAAACTTCTGATGCGTGATCTACGATCAGCCCCACTTCATTGACACGTCATCACCCCATCACAAATCGTGTTTTCTCGTGTTTGTGTCTTAAGTTTAAACGCTCCAACCCCAATTTGCGATTGCGATATATGTCTAAAAGCTTTTCTCCCCTCCTCTTATCATTCATCCCACTCCATGTATCCCCTATCAATTAAACCTTTTTCAAAGGGCTTCTTTGTAATTTCTCATAAAATAAACCTCTGCCATTCTATCCAAGAAGTTTCGGGTTTCCTGCCATTACAAAGGGCTTTCCACCAAAAAGGAGAGGAGCAACAGAACATCGACAGAGTTTCTCTGAAACAGTTTTTCTATCACTACTCTAAGAACCAACACATTTCTACAAGGCACCAGGCAGCATTCAAGGAACATCCACACGCCATTTTCATTGTTGTTTACACTTTTTATGGAGTTGGTTGCACCAGAACAAAAGAGGAGTCTTCCCATAAACTGCCACATCCTACAAACCACCTTGAATTGTTAGCCTTGATGCTGTTATTTTCATTATGTCATAGAACTTTGTAGTAAAGTTTTAGGATAAGCCTCATCTCTTGCACGAGATCGTAATAAATTTTGGGAACATGTTTACTCCTTTTGTGGAGATGACAATTTATTATTTTTGTATATGTGGGATAAACTGCTATTTAAAAGGGGTTGGTTGATGGTTTTATAATTTGGCTCATATGATCTGCGATATTTTTGTGAATGAAATGGAATGATACTACTGAGGACTTATTACCAACTTTTTGTGTGTATTGTCTACTTTACTTGTGTTTCCATATCTCCTTTCTTTCAGTTACAGTTTGCAAACCATTATGCGATTATGTGTTCCTACCAGTCTCTTAAGCACATTATGTGTTTTATCAGTTTTTTTTAGTCTCACACAGTGATAATTCCTGGTGAAATAATGTTATAACAATGGAAGAGCATCACTCATGATAGTAATTCTTCATGATATTTCAGTGAAAATCTTTTCAAACTAGAAATAGCTTTCTCTCAATGGATTATTGTCAAACTGCTACTTTTGTGAATTTCTACTAAATGCAGTAGATTTCTGTTTTACAGACCTACTATTTCCTCTCTCATCTTACAGTTTCCTCTCCTCATAGACTACAAATTTTCACTCTGCTACCACATCAAGTTACAATACCCTCATTAGTAGAACTGTGGATTTGACTGAAATCTCTTTTTAGTGAATCAGAGTTTATACCACCTACCAATCTCATAAAACAAATAATTATATTGCTTTATAGTTTAGGATGTGTCTATTCAGGCACTTTATGTAGTCCAAGTGTTGATTCCAGCGCCAACATATAGCACAGGTGGCCTAAATTTCTTCGCTGCAAAAGTGCCTAAAAAGCTCTGTTTTTGTAGCAAAGCAATTTTTTGGAAATGTCCAAGGGGTAAGGAAATTTTCCAAGGTTTTTTCACCATAGGAAATGTCAAAGAATATCGGAGCAGAGGCTTGTTGAATGGAAACACTTTTCATAAGGATGGTGTGGAGATGCCAACTCATCATGTTGCCACATCATCAACATGACAGCTCCTCAAAAATAGGAAAAACAGTTTCATGAAGACAGTGAGGGTATTTATGTTTTAATTGTGGTTAGTGTTTTTGAAGCACATGATTCCTTTCGATGTAGTTGGGTTATCGTTTAGATAAAGATGTAATAAATAGGTTGTTGAGTTATGTTACAACTCTAACTCCTAAGTTAGTAGGTGTTAGTTTCTAATCCCAAATATCTAGTTTATGGTTAGACTAGGTGGCAACAAAAGAACTTAATGATATAGCCATTTGGCAGATTCGATGTAAAGATGGGATGCCTATAAATAGGAATTATTTTGATGAATGAAGGGTTGGAGAATATTGTACTACACTGCTACTTTGTAAAGGCTTTCAGTTTCAGTAATATACAGTGGATTTTTTTGTCTTCTTCACCTGAGATTCGAATCAGGTTTTCAATGAGTTATATGTCTTGTATCTTTCATGTTTAATATCTATAGTTAGTTTATATATAATTACTCAGAACTCATGGAACCATGCTCTGACTTCCTTTAGATGTTAAACTTTTGTTTCTTCCTGTGTTGTGTATGTGTACCATCTTTTCATTAAAAATTTCATTTGCCTTAGTTTCCACAAGAAGGATCATTTTCATTGAATTTCCTGAAGTTGACTCCATTAGCCCAATGGTAGCAAGTCCTTTACATTTTCAACCTGTAATCAATCACAATCAAGTTATAATAATAGAGTTAGCCATCTAGTAGAGTTTTCATTGAAAATCATAAGTTACCTTGAGAGAGCCTTCTCAGACTGAAGAGGCTAATCTTCAGTTAAAAGTTGGTTGAAATAGTTACTCTAAGTTTTTTGGTGGAGCAGCCCATCAGTACCAATTTAGAGATAACAACTTCCTTTCCAGTCTCAAATTTGGAATGAAATGCCTTTCCTTTTCCTTTCTTTGCCTTGGCAGCCAAGGGATAGTTCTCCTTATCATCATTCTTTGATGAGGATCCATCTCTGGTGCTTTGTCGAATTTCTTCTTGTGCTAGATCGGACCATAGTCACTCCCTATCCAGCAGCTTCTCCCTCCCATTAATAGAGTCCTAGTAGTTATGCCAGCTCTTGGGAAGGCCTAGAATAACTAGGCTCAACAAATCATCTAAGGCAACCGTGATCCCAACGCTTCCAAGTGCATCTCGACACGGAGTGAACTTTGTCAAGTATTTTTGGATCATGTCACCCTTCTCTATTTTGATCTTCCTGAGCTTGTATTACAACACCAACTTCCTGTGGTCACTACTATTCTGAAACAAATCTGTCAAGGCTTTCCACATCGCATATGGAGTTGCCTTCCTGTGGAGGCTCGAGACAATATGGCCCCGAACACCCTCTAACAATATCCTTCTCACCTTTTCTACATTCTTCTTCCATGCATCAAGAAGTTGAGCATCTGATGTTGCGAGCTGCGGGACATCAGTATCTATGAAAGCCTTCAGCCCGTTTTCCTCGAGCACTGCCTCCATTCTGTCCTTTGAAGCAATATAATTCGAATTTACCTCAAGTGCATATTCAAGTCTCAAGCCATTGAAAGGCATTGTGATTTGTTACTGGATCCTGAAGAATAAATCTGCAAATTCAAACCTGATCAAAACAAACTTTGTTCTTCTATTCTTATTTTGATTCCTGGAACTTTGATACCATGTAGAAAATCTAACAATGAGATTCAATCCATTCTTGTGATGTACTAAAACAAGATACTAATTCCTTCTACAATTTGTGGAAACAAAACACGATCGCACAATCACATAACAAGTAAGAGAAAGAGAAATCAATCGCACAAAAAAAGATGTATCTAGGGAAATCACACTGCCTAAAACCTCGATATCTGTATATTGTATAAATTCAATATCATGAAACAATACAATGCTTTCTCTCTCAGAGAAATTCTTGCACTCTGCCAATTGTTTCACTCTGATCTAGGAAAATTCAGCCAATTATCAACCTATGCTGAGTCTGCCTTGCTCACGTATTCTTGGAGGAATTTTCGCCCTATTAAATAGGAAATTCCTTCTAATTGATTGCGCAATGCTTCCTTGGCCTCCACGTGACTCTATAACTGACCTTTACAATTTTCTAATTATACAACTGATAGTTATCATCCCTTTAACCTCAGTCTCAACTAATCCTTCCTTAGAACTGACATGCAACAACTATTTATAGCGAATTATCAGTTAACTGATTGAACACTACATGTGAATTAAATTAGATTTAATTCACTTGACCTCTCACTAGCTCATCACTCAGTTAGAACTATTTAAACCGATTTTAACTCAATTTCTTGAGTTAACTAATTACAAGTCACAAATAACTGTAATTGAACCCTCTTAAATCATGGGAGAACTCTACATGGCTACTCTATGACCCTCAACTCAAATTTCTGAAGCTAACTCAGTCATTCTCACTTATTTAACTAATACAAGCAGTCATGAGATGAAATTACAATTTCTCTTCCAAATTAATTAAGGGAAAATTAAATCAGAAGTCCCCTTGGGGTGTCATTTCAAAAAATATTGTATCAACCAAGTGATCTAAAAGATAATTATATCTTAAGTAAGAAAAGAGAAAGATGTGGTTTTAAATGATCTCTATTTGAGAAGCAGGGTTCATCATAAGGCACCCAAATTTGGTTATATGTTTAGAAATGCTCATGACTTCCATGTTTCTACCTATTTGTCCAACCCCTTCCACTTGTACTTGTAAATTGCATCTTGACATCAACAAAGGTTTTGGCCATGTTCCTCCAAAATACATATTGTTTACCTTCCCCACATGTTAGTGGAATCCCTATTTGTGTAACTACCACATCACCAATCTTATTATTTAAGCATGAAACATGGAATATTGAATTAAGTTTCCCTTATCAATGATGTCCAATGTATATGCTACTTTCTTATCCTTCACATGCGATTAGTTGACCCATATTAGAATCAAGGTTGGAGCTTCTTCTTATTGTGCTTCCACATAATGGTTTGCTTCTAAGGTTGCAATCAAACAAATACAATATCACCCAATACTCTAAATCGTTGTTCAAACTAGCGTTGAATTGTTTGCTAGTACAACAAGGTGGAAACTTGTCCATGATAGTGAGTGTCACATTCAACCATAAATCGCTCAACATTAACCCTTCTTTTTTGCTAGTAAAAACTAAAGGACACATTGTTATACATTTTTTGGAAACACATAGAGTCAACCAAGGGAGAGGCATGTCCATGAAGAAGACCCTATTCAATTAGGGGAGATATTAACGTAGCCATATAAATTAAATGGCTAGTAAATGTCGATATAAATCAATCCGTAGTAGGCATCAAAACATTTACCTCATGGTACATCTCATATTACCATGATTTAAATAAAATCATAAAAATTAACTAAATTATAACTTTATTTAAGTTATTGTTATTATTATTAATTACGAAAATAATTAACATATGAGTTAAACATATATACATTTTAAAAACATAGTAAAACAACAATAAGTAGTAAGGATGCTTGTGGACATGGCAGTTTTTTTAACTAAATTTAAAATAAAAAATGGGTATAACTACCTTTGAGATAAATCTCAACCCTATTTAAAAGAAAAAATGGGTATAAACTACATTTGAGATCAATATCAACCCTATATCATGAATACTACTAAAATCATACTAACTCTAAAAGGATGGAATGAATATATCAACTCTAATGGCATGACAAAGCTTCTAAAGAAAGAACAATGGGGCATAATTGCACAATTATGCTCACTAGAGGTTCAAACATCGAAATCATATATTTCTCCCGATCTCCAAAAAGCCTTGGACAATCATTCCAAGGTATTTGAGACTCCCAAAGTCCTCCCACCTATTCGTGATCGTTATCATGCTATTCATTTGATTCCAGGAAGTGTTCCTCCAAACATCGAGCCTTACAGATATCCATATGCCCAAAAGAGTGAAATTGAGCGTATGGTTACAAAAATGCTAAAGGACCGTATAATTCAACCTAGTCAAAGTTATTTTTCGGCTCCAGTAGTATTGATGCACAAGAAGCATGGATCTTGGGTCATGTGTCCAGATTACAGGGAGCTCAACAAGCTCACTATTAAATATAAATTTCCCATTCTTGTCATTGATGAAGTTTTGGAACACACTTTTTTAATGTATCTTGAATTTTTATCAATGTGGGAGATCTCAAAAGTATCCATAATGCAACTCAATTTTGAACACTCAATTAATGCATTATCTCAATGGAAAAATGAAGTTTCAGCCTCAACAAAAATCAGATTCAGATAAACAAGCTGCTAAACATAAGGCCAAGGTAAATGAGGTTCCTCCACCTCAAAATTATGCTCCAATTGTCAAAATTACAGTAGAAAATAAGGAATTAAGGAAGGTTTGAAAAGGTTTCTACAAGAAAGACTTCCTAATGGCTAATAGATATTAGATGAAACTCATGATGAGAACAAAAGAAATGTTAATCATGATTTCATAGAATCTAACATTATATTGAAGAGCCACCATATTCCAAATATCGATATGAGGAAGTTTGATGGCTGCAAGGATTTGGTAACATGGATACTATAGATGGAGCAATATTTTGATCTCCATAATGTGTAACACACACAAAAGGTACACGTTGCAACTTTATATTTAGAACCCAATCAAATTGTATGGTATTGATGTATTTGTTCTCATAAACCACTTGTCACTTGGTCAATTTTTACGGAGGAAATGATAGCACATTATGAGGACACAAGAGAGAAACAACTTCTTTAGCCAATTGATAAATCTCAAACAAAAGGGTTCAATGGCGGAGCACATTGAGGGCTTCCAAAAATTGAATATAAGGGTAAAGGATATTCCAGAGGAGCATAGGATTTATGCCTTCATAGGGAATTTAAAGGATAACATCCAACATGAGGTTTTCCTTTGGGAACCTGATTCATTGGAGAAGGCATTCAGGTTGTAAAGAAAAATTGAAAGAAAAATTATGGCAACAAGGAAGCCTATCACTCACAACTATAAACATGGGAGTGTTTCTGCTCCTAACCTTCCACAACCTACAAGGTTGACACCACATCAATTGGAAGAAAAAATAGAAAAAGAGATTTGGTACAGTTGTGATAGAAAATGCACTAAAGGTCATAAGTGTGCTGAGAAGAAATTATTTTACATAAAGGAGGAAGAAAAGGAACAAGAAACTTTAAAAGAAGAGGATATACACCAGGAACCAATTGTAGGGAAAGAAGAAATTAATTTGAACATATATTGTAATGCATTGGTAGGAACTACCACTCCTCAAACTCTCGAGGTAGAAGGACATATTAAGAAGAAAAAGGTAACAGTGTTGATTGATTCGGGTAGTACCCATAATTTTATTCATTGTAAGATAGACAAGGAATTGAATTTCTTCCTATACCCAACACCAAAGTGTCAAGTGATGGTTTCACATGGATGAACTATAAATTTCTCTGGAAAGTTCCATAATATCAAGCTAACCATGGTGGAATATGTATTGAATATTCCAATGCTCTCCATTCCAATGGGTGGTGTTGATGTTGTACTAGGAGTCCAATGGTTACAATATTTGGGTACGGTAACTTTTCATTTTCAAGAACTTTTCTTGATATTTTTTTGGGAAGGAAATCAAGTTGAATTAAGGGGTATCGTAGGGAAACTAGGAAAGATAATCAACTCTAATGGCATGACAAATCTTCTAAAGAAATCTTCTTGAGGATCAAATTTTCTGATCTTCTTGTCTTCCCTCTTTAAGTAGCATTTTCTTTTGAAGATTCTGAGGTGCTTGATATTTTTTGATCTCCCCTTCCATAATTCATATTGGGTCTTGTCATTTTTTCTTATAAGCATTCTTCTATTTATAATGTGCACAATTATCTCCACTACTTGAACCCATAAGAATCGCCCAATTTGGAATAATTAAATATGGTCCTAGCCATTTATTCTACCATTTTGTTTTTTCTTTCAAAAAATCCATTCTATTATGGTGCCATGGCTGCCGAGAATTGTATTTTTATCCTTTTTCCTTCATATAAGTGTTGGAGTTATTTGGATGTGAATTCTCCTCTATTATTGGATCTTAAACACTTGATTCTTAGATCAGTTTTGTTTGAACCATCTCTTTGTAGATACTGAAACATTCAAATGCTTTTGAATTTTTCTTCAGAAAACATATTGTTGTCATTCTGGTGTAATTGTCAATAAAAAACATGAAGTATTATTCACCTTCTAGTCCTTTGGTTCACATGGGACCCCATAGATCAGTATGTACCAATTTTAATGATTTTGAAGTGGAATGTTCCTTAGTTTTGAATTCAGCCCTTGCATGTTTTCCATACTTGCAGTGCTTGCACATGGTACTTGTTGTTTTGGAATTTCTGGCATTTCTGTAACTTCCTTTTTACTGATTTTGACAAGGTTATCAAAGTTTATGTGTCCCATCCTTCTATGTCAAAGCCAACTTTCATCGTCTATAGTAAAAAAAATCTTTCTTTTTTTTCCAATCTCATCTAAGGTATATATATCATTAGGAGTTATTGTTGTTGTCGCCACTAACCTCCCTTATTTATCTTCTTATTTCACATTCCTTGAGTTAAACAAAATATTTTTTCCTTGATTATGCATTTGAATCACACTCAACAGGTTATGGTTCATATTTTCAATGAGAAAATGTCTTCTGTTATGGCATTCTTGCTTTCGAGATTAATTGTACCCTTTCTTATAACCTTGGTTGAACCATCATTTCCAAATGAGATTGTTCCATCTTTTCTTCCCGCAGAGATAAAATTTGTTTTTATCCCTATCATATGTGTTGAGAAGCCATTATCGACATACCATACACTTTTCTTGCTTTGAGATTTTAGAGCGGTTGCACAATGTTCATCCTTCCTCTTCCACACTCTCGAAGGTTCTTTTGGAGGAAGATTTGATTCACACTTTGACTCCCTTTGGAGGAGTGTTCAACTTGTAATATTTTGCAACATGTCCAAAATTGTTGCATATATAGCACTCTACTTCATTGCTTAGGGATCCAAATCAGTTATAATTTTGGTTGTACCTTTTCTGATATTTTCTAGGATAATAATTACAAGAGAAGCTTCCATTGTTGCTTCTATTCCTAGCTTAAGCTTTACAATCCACAGATGTGTGCCCAAAATTATTGCAAGAATAACACACACAAAGGAATATCATTTGATATATGAGAGTGGAGGATCTTCTACGTGATCATAGTTTTCTAGAGACCTTCCTCTTAAGATTTCTTTATTCTAGGTTGTTGATTTCACATCTTCTCATCTTTAACCTTCTTTTTTTCAAGAATGCTTTCCTCTTTCTTGATAGGGTTCTTGACAATATCTACATAACTATTTTGTTTAGTTTATTTTTATGTTGTCACAAATCTTGAACCTACAAATATGGGCTCGTATCCTAATCATGTCTTGTCATTGCATGATCTTTGACTGCTGATAATTTCATCAAAAACTTTGGTGTTGTTCATGAAGTTTTCTTAGATATTCCTTTTTTGTGACTTATTTCATAGAGAAACTATTTCTTCTTCCAAATCCTCCTTTGTCTTAGTACTTTCTTCCAACTCCCTTTTGAGTAATTCGTCAATTTTCTTGGCCTCTTCTAATTATACTTTAATATTGATAATAATCTTATCTAACTCTTCAGGCCTTTTTTTCAGATTTTTTGCATGTTCATTTAGTTAAGTTAACTCAGCTTCCAATGCCTTGACATTCCTTCTTTCTACTTTTAGGTCCTTTAAGGCACTGAAAAGTTCTCTTTCAAGATCCACCTCGTCTTCTTCTTCATCCTCTTCAGGAGATTCCTTTTGGTTATCCCATTCCATGAATAACATTCTTTCTGTGTCATTTTCACTATCACTATCGCTTTCTTCATCTGATGAAGAGCTATATTCTTTTGAATAGAAAATTTTCTTGAAGACTTTCTTTTACCATGTTTCTTGTATTTTCTTTAATTCGTATTTACTTCCCTAAGATATTCTTCTTCATCATCATTGCCTGTAACAACCCATGGTTGATTTCTTATGTAAATAAAAATAAAATCAAGTTCATGGGACACATATTCCAACCTGAATGTTGGGAAAAACATTGTGATGGGTACCACTGGTGATTAATTAATGGCTATGGAAATTGGAAAAGGCGTTGACAAAGGCAAAGTGCCATTAATTGGATTTTATTTATGAAATAATGGAAAATAGGAGAAAAGGGAGATGAAGGGTCACATAATTTCATTGGAAGGAAATTAAAGGAAAATGAAGGAAATATAGGCCTCAATGATAAAAAGGCTTTTGAGGATTAGTTCACAAATTTTTGTTAGTGTGTGAAAACTTTTGTTAGTTTAACTTGGAGCTCTCTTTTACTCTCTCACTCTCTCATACTCTTGCACACTTAGAGTTTTATTGGATCACTCTCGGAGCATTTTGGCATAATTTAGATTTGGAGAAAGAAGGCAAATGAAAGTAGGAAAGCGCAAGGGAACAAGTGGATCAACAACTACAACTAGATTGCTTTGCAGGTAACAAGTTTCATGTGTGATTTCCTTGCTAATTTATGGATGCATGGTATATGCATGTGACTATTTAGTTATGTTCTATCATTGGCATGGGGGATTACCTGGATTGATAGTGGTTTTAGTATTTCCTTTTCGTTTCCTTGATAGCCATGGTGTTGTGGGTTTTCCAACTTGATTGCTTTCTGGTTGGTGCTCATAATTCCTTATGATTGTGGGTTGGAACCAACACTCTAAAAGCCTCAAAAAAACTTGGGTTGAGTTAATAGTCCTGGATTCTAGGTTGGAAAAATGATATGGAGCCTTTGGTGGGTTGAGTTACTAGTCTTAAAGACGGGTTGGATAGATTCTCTAGAGCCCTAGAAGGTTGTGGGTTGAATTTCTAATTCCTAGAGCCCTTGACAACTTGGGTGGAGACTGATCTAGTTGGTGTTAGTAATGTCCGGACGTGAGGTGGAATCACTAGTTGAGGGTTGAGGTGGTTTAGCCTCTAGAATCCCCAGTTTGGTTTATTCCATGATATCCCACATTCACGCTTGGAATGGAGGATGTGGGTGATTGGCTGAAAGAGAGATTTGGTTCAACCCAATCTATGATCTGGTGGTACATGGAAGTCCCCGAATTCTTTATATTTTTCATACGATCATAAGAGCTCTTTTCCTATTGTATTCTACGAGTACTTATACTTTTTATTATGTGGCTTTTATGGTTGTTCTATCATAGTTATTATTCTAGTTAAATTTTGGTTATAATCATGGTTCCATAACAAGTTATAGTTATGGCTCTTGATATGTTTTGTTTAGTTGATGAATGGTTGATGAATGCATGAGAAAAAAAATGGTATTGCAGTGATTATGAGAGGGAATTAGACCTTCTTGGTTATTCTCATATAAGTTTCAAACCCCTATGCTCATATATGCATTCATGACCTGTAGATTATATGTTCACAATATGTTTGACGAAATGACTATCATGGTTAGGCTTGGTTATGTCAAGTCCTTGATCAATTTTATTATGAATAGCATTGTCTTGATGTTATTTATCATTTTGGAAAGTCTGATTGAGTTACAAGCAGTGGTATGGAGGCTACCTTGAAGTGGTTGCTAAGAATCTCAGATCACAACCTCTGAACTAGATAATTTAGGCTACAGCCACATGGATGCAGAGTTGTGCATACGGTTGGAGGATTACAACCACATGGAGTCCTTGTTGTGGGTGCGGTTGTGGGACCAAGGCTGAGGAGAAGGGGTCCAACTCATGGTTTGGGCACATGGGGTGGTTTTTCAGACTCTAAGTTTCTTTTAGTCCCCATGGGATGTTGTGGATTGTAAGTTTGTCATTAGTAGTCAACCCCACTTCCTTAATTTGATCGGGTAGGTCAGCTCATGTCATAGTAACTCTTCGTCTCATGTTTACCCCCGCAGGTCAGTGAAACTAGGTGAATGTGGGAGGGGTGGTTATAGATTAGTATCAGAGCTCCCAATTTCAACACTTAGACTGGATGGGAGGAATGTGTTTGTCATGCATGTGTTTTAGTTGTCTATGTGTTTTTTATGCATGCATTGTGATAGTCATTATTGCAGTGGTGTCATCATGTAGAGGTTGATGATGTTGATGTTGAGGTGATTGATATATGGATTTCATTATATATACATATGTTATGCTAATCCAAATTGATCTTTTAGGTGAGATAACCTCCCTTGAACTTCATTGAGGTATGTTGATTATGTTTATGTTTGGTTTATCTAGCATGGTATGTTTGAATGAAGTAGAGGATCAAAGATGACAATAAAAATGGTGGACTACAATTCACATGATTCTCCCTACATATTGGACAAGTAGCATGGTGATGAGTACTCCCTTGACATAGTAGACACATTAAGGAGTTTGAAAGCAGAGATCAGAATTTGTAAGGCAAATAATGAAAAAATAATTTATTCATGGGAAAGACTCGCCAGAGCATAAGAAAAGAAAGTATAGGTTAATGAACTCGTCATTTAGAGTCTATCATATTTGCAGAGACAAGGACCTCTTAGGATCAGTCATGGATAGGAGGAAAGGACCAATGGGGCATATGGCAGCAGGTCTCAATCGGGATACAGGTTTGAGAGGAATGATATAGTCAGAGATGGTAGGTTCTTGGATACACTTGACATGAGGGGTAATGACCATGGGTTCTATTATATTTATGGTTTAGAGAGACAACCTCGTCATCATCGTCACCGTCTGTATAGGAGGAGTGAGAAGAAGTACTTTCCAGAGGAGTTAAAGAAAGCAAATCCTCCTACATTTGATGGAGAAATGAGGAAGTCACATGATGCAAAAGTTTGGTTTCTTGGGATGAATAAGTTCTTCATATTGCATGATTACTCAGAGAATATGAAAGTCAAGATAGATACTTTTAGTCTTAAGGGAAAATAAAACATTTGGTGGGAAGATGTGAAGAATGTCAAAAGCATTCGGGAAGAGGAGTTGACTCGGAGTGAGTTCGAGAGACTTTTAAGGAAGAAGTATATATCTGAAAGATACTATGATGACATGGAAAAGGATTTTTATGAGCTTAAGGTTGGATTTATGACCGATGAGGAGTATACTAGAAAATTCTTGGAGTTGTTGAGATATGTGCCTTATATTAAGGAGGAGAAAGAAAATATTCAAATATTCATCAGTAGGTTGCCAGTATCATTCAAATAAAACATTGAGTTTGATAAGCCTATATCGTTAGAGGAAGTCATCAGAAATTTGAAGTATTGTTATGAGAAATTGAAGCGCAAGATCGAGTCTAAGCAGGATTGGAAAGTTAATGAGAAGAATAAAGGAAAGTGGGTTAAGAAGAGAGGAAAACCTCAAGATACAAATGACAAGGAGAATGCAACATTGCATAAGAAGTTCAATGCAGCTAACAACAGACAGGGATTTAATTCTGAGTAGGACAAGGGTGATGGCATGAAGCATTTATAGTTTTGGACTTGTGGCAAGGTTCATCGCAGGAGAGATTTTCTAGAACATTAAGGTGGAAGACTGCAAATTTACAATGCTAAGGAGGCACAAATAGTCGGGGATGTTGGATAGAGTATTCCTCAAATTTATGCAGCATTAGATAATATGAAGGTTTATCATTAGTAATTTATTATGGAGATGTAAGGTAAGATTTGTGATCAAGTTGTTTCTATTTTTATTGACCCTAGATCTAACTATAATTATATCAGTCCTGATCTGGTGGATAAGTGTCATTTGAATAAAGAAGTGCATGCAGATTCCTGGTTAGCACAATTGGCTATAGTTACTAAGAATAGAGTTCATCATTGGGTAATATCTTATGCATTTGAGTTGAAAAATATGTCTACATAAACACATCTAAATGTGCCTATGTTGGGATCATACATTATGCTATTGGGTATGGATTGGTTGTACATTCACGAGACTAAGGTGGATTTTTATGATAAGGCTATTGAGTGCTTGGATGACGATGGAGAAAAGAGAATATTTCAGGGTAAGAAGAAGCCTACATCAATGAGAATGGTTATAGAAATGAAAGAAAATCACAGTAGCAGGAAAGGATGTGTATTGTTGGCAATACATATTTCTAGTGTAAAGGTAAGGATGTTGAGGATGTTGACGTCTTGAAGAGGTATCCGGTTTTGCAGCAGTTTCACGATGCATTTCCAGTAGAGATCTCAAATTTAACACCTTATATGGAAGTGAATTTTTCTTTTGAGTTGATGCTGGGAGCAACACCAACATCGAAGGCACCTTACAGGATGAGCACTCTGGAATTAGTGGAATTGAAGTTGCAGTTGAAGGAAATTATTGAAAAGGGATACATTAAGCCCAGTGTGTCTCCTTGAGGTGCACCAGTATTGTTTGTTAAGAATAAGTATGGTACTCTCAGGTTGTGTATTGATTATATGCAATTGAACAAGGTGAAGATCAAGAACAAGTACTCTTTATTGTCGTTTGATGACTCATTTGACCAGTTGAAGGGAGCAGCAGTGTTCTCGAAGATTTATTTGAGATCGTGATATCATTAGGTACAAATCAAAGAAGAGGACATCGGCAAGACTGCTTTCTAGACCAGGTATGGGAATTATGAGTTTGTTGTCGTTCATTTTGGTTTGACTAATGCTCCATATACTTTCATGTGTTTGATTAATAATGTGTTGTGTCCTTATCTAGACAAGTTTGTGATAGTATTCATTAATGATATATTGATATATTCTAAGAATGAGGAAGAGCATGCAGAACATATGGAAACATTGTTAAGACTGTTGAGAGAGCATCAATTGTATGCCAAAATTAGTAAGTGCAGTTTCTTTCAGACATAAGTTCATTACTTGGGGCATGTGGTTTCCAAGGAAGGTATAGTAGTGGAATTGGAAAATATTAGAACTATCATGGAATGAGAAAATTCTAGGAATGTGGATGAGGTCATATCTTTTATGGGATTAGAAGGTTACTACAAAGGGTTCATCAAGAAAGTCTCGTGGATTGCCTATTCTATTACATCTTTTTGGAAGAAAGGGAAGGGATTTGGATGGACATAGGAATGTGTAGCTAGTTTTGAGCAGTTGAAGTAGTTGCTTATGAATGCTCTAGTTATAAAGATTGCAAATCCAGGTAAAGAGTGTGTGGTATGTACATATGCTTTCAAGGGAGGACTTGGTGGAGTCCTGATGCAGGAAGGAAAGGTGGTATGCAACAATTCAAGGAAATTGAATGAGCATGAGAAGAACTATGTGATTCATGATCTTGAGTTGGTAGTGATCATTCAAGCATTAAATATGTGGATACATTGTCTTCTTAGCAGGAGGTTCATCTTGATGAGTGATCACAGTGGGCTACGGTAATTTTTTGACCAACCTAATTTGAATGCCAACCAAGCTAGGTGGTTGACCACACTTAGTGAGTTTGACTTCAAGATCAAGTACATTAAGGGTAAAGAGAACAAAGTTGCAGATGATCTTAGCAGAAGAGTGTAGCTAAATCATGTAGAAGTTATGAGTTCATATGGGACATATTTATAGGATCAGATCTTGCAGGAAGGACAACAGGATGACAGGTACTAGGTGCTTAAGAATAGGTTACAACAACAGGGTACATGTGATCAGGAAGTGGATTATCATCTCACAACAAATGGTTTGGTCAAATTTAGGGACAAGATCTATGTGCTAGAAAACAATGAGCTCAAGAAGCTTATCTTGAGGGAATTTCATCTTAAGACGTATTTGGGTCACCTGGGATATCAAAACTGACATTGACAAAACTTAAGAAGTTATACCATTGGGTGAACTTGAAGAAAGAGGTGGCTGAATTTGTTGCTAGATGTTTGGATTTCTAATAGATAAAAGAAGTTTGTAAGCATCAAGGTGGTTTATTACAGCCAATTCTGATTCCAGATTGGAAATGGGAGGTCATTTCCATGGACTTAATTATAGGTTTTTCGAGGACATCTAGACAACATGATTCTATTATGGTTGTGGTTAAAAGGTTGACTAAGGTAGCTCACTTCATTCTAGTGAACTCTACAAATTCAGCTAGTGAGGTAGCTTAGGTCTTCATCAAGGAGATAGTGATATAGATGGTATACCTAGGAATATTGTGTCAGACATAGATGCCAAGTTCACTTCCAGGTTTTGGAAAGAGGTGTTTGCGGGTTTGGGGACAGATTTTGCCTTCAATATAGACAAAGAGGGTCAACAGGATTCTGGAGAACATGTTGAGAATGTATGTCATGCACTAACAAAGGAGGTGGGAGGAGTATCTTCCACTAGTTGAGTTTGCTTACAACAATGGGTATCAAGAGTCACTGAGGATGACTCTATTTTAGGCGCTTTATGGGTGGAGTTGTAATACTTCTATCAGTTAGAATGATCCAGTGAATAGGGTATTAATTGGATTGAATATGTTGAAAGATATGGAACAAGAAATTCAGGTTATCAAGAAGAATCTAAAGGCAACACAAGACATGGAGAAGAGTTATGTGGATAAACACAAGGTATTTAAGGAGTTTCAAGTTGGGGAACATGTATACTTGCGCATTAAGCCTAAGAATAGTTCCTTAAAGATTGGATCATGTGCTAAGATGGCACCTCAGTATTGCAAGGCTTTCAAGATCCTTGAGAGGATTGGACTAGTGGCCTATAGACTTGCACTACCTCTAATAGTGAAAGTCTGTGATGTTTTCCATATGTCATTTCTTAAGAAGTATGTGAAATATGTTTATCATGTGATTTATTGGTCTACATTGTAGGTGGAACTAGAAGGAGAATTACAGCTAGAACCTCTGAGCATTTTGCAACGAAATATGATCATGCTCTAGAATCAATAAATTAAGCAAGTTAAAGTGCAGCAGTGGAAGAACTTTGGGCTCGATGAAGCTACATGGGAGATGGTTGATCAGATGTGGGCTATATATCCTTCTCTATTTGCTATTTGAGTGGATGCATTTTTATATATGTTTTGGTGTTGTGCTTTGGTTGTGTTTTTTTATGCATATGTATGTAAATACCGCATTGAGCTATGTTATAAAGCTCCAATAAGAGGTATGGTGTTCATAATATGTTGGTTATGTCTTCAGTAGTATGATATGATGTAAATGATGCAACTATTTTTGTTATAAATCTCCATGAGAAGCATGTGTTTTGCTGATTTATAAGTGTCATTGAACATTGAGGATGGTGTTCCCCCAAGGGGGAGGGGTTTGTAACAACCCCTGGTTGATTTCCAATGTAAATAAAAATGAAACCAAGGTCATGGGACACGTATTCCAAGTTGAATGTTGGTAAAAACATAGCGATGGGTATCACTGGTGATTAATTAATGGATATGGAAATTGGAAAAGGCAAAGTGGCATTAATTGGATTTTATTTATGAAATAATGGAAAATAGGAGAAAAGGGAGATGAAGGGTCACAAAAATGCATGAGAGGGGAATTGAAGGAAAAATGAAGGAAAATGAAGAAAATAGAGGCCTTCATGATAAAAAGACTTCTAAGGTGATCAATTCATAGTTTTTTGTTAGTGTGTGAAACCAAGTTTTGTCACTTTAGCTTGGAGTTCTCTTCTATTCTCTCACTCTCTCATACTCTTGTACACTTAGAGTTTTCTTGGAGCACTCTTGGAGCATTTTGGCATACTTTGGATTTGGAGAAAGAAGGCAAAGGAAATCAAGAAATCACAATCAAGAAAGTGGATCGACAACTACAATTGGATTTCTTTGCAGGTAACAGGTTCCATGTGTTATTTCCTTGTTGATTTATGGATGCATGGTATATGTATGTGACTATTTGGTTTTTTTTTTTAATTGGCATGAAGGATTTCCTATATTGAAAATGGTTTTAGCCTTTACTTTCCATTTCCAAGATAACCATGGTGTAGTGGGTTTTTCCACTTAATTGTTTTCTAGTTGGTTCTCATAATTCCTTATGGTTGTGGCTTGGAACAAACACTTTGGAAGCCCTGGAACAACTTGGTTTGTGTTATTGGTCATGGAGTCTAGGTTGGAAAACCGCTCTAGATCCCTTAGTGGGTTGAGTTACTAGTCTTGGAGTTGGGTTTCAGAGGGTAAGGTGGTTTTGCCTCTAGAAGCCCTGGTTTGGTTTGGTTTTGTTTATTCCATAAGATCCCACATTCACTCTTGGAATATGGTACTAGGGTGATTGGCTGAAAGAGATATTTGGTTCAACCCATTCTATGGTCGGGTGGTATGTGAAATTCCCTAACTTGGTTGGCTTTTGCATATGCTAATAAGAGCTCTTTTCCTATTGTATTATATGAGTGCTTGTACTAGTTATTATGGCGCTTTGATGGATGTTCTATCATGGTTATTATTCTGGTTAAATGTTGGTTATAAGCATGATTCCATAACGGGTTCTAGTAATGACACTTGATATGTTTTTTTTAGTTGGTGAATGGTTAATGAATGCATGAGCTAACAATTGTTATTGCAACTATTATGAGAGGGAATTAAACCTTCTTGGTGATTCTCAGATAAATTTCAGGCCCCTATGTCCATATATGCATTCATGACTTGTAGATTACATGTTCACAATATGTTTGACGAAATGAATGTTATGGTTAGGTCTGTTTAGGTCAATTCCTTGATCAAGTTTAGTATGAATACCCTTGTCTTTATGATATTTATCATTCTGAAAATTCTCACTGAGTTTTGGGCAGTGATCTAGAGGCTAGCTTGAAATGGTGGCTCAGAATTTGGGATCGCAACCTCTAAACTAGATAATTTGGGTTGCAACTGCATGGGTGTAGTGTTTTGCATGCGGTTGGAGGCTTACAACCACATGGAGGCCTTTTTGTGGGTGTGGTTGTGGGACCAGGGTTGAGAATAATGGGTCTAGCTTAGGCTTTGGGCACCTAGGGTGGTTGTTCAACCTTTGAGTGACATGTAATCCCTGTGGGATGTTGTGAGTTGTCAGTTTGTCGTTAGTAGTTGGCCACACTTCCTTAATTGGATCTAGGAGGTTGGGTCATGTCATAGTAACTCTTCATCTCATGTCTACCCTTGCAGGCCAATGAAACAGGGTAAATGTGGGAGGGGTGTTTACATTGTCTGAGTTTTTTGCAGAAGGAAACTTTGATGCAAAATGACCAATTTCACCATAATTAAAACAATTTAAGAGAAACTTACCTTTGTACTTTCTTATTCCTCTTTTTAACTTTCTCACAAAGTTGGCTATTTCTTCATCTAAAATTTTTCTACAACTAAAACTAGGGCTTGGCTTTGATTGTTTCTTGTTTTTCTCTATATTCTTGGATGTTGTAAAAGCTGCTTCTCTCTTGGACTGATTCTCTTGCTTTGTTCTTAGTTCATAGGCTGTGACTATTCCATGTAGCTCGTCCATGCTAATATTTTATAAGTTGTATCTTTATTCTAGTATGGAAACTTTAGTCAAATATCATTGGAAGTGATCTAAGTATCTTCAAACAATTACCTTGTTTTCTATTGGTTCTCCCAATCCTTGCATGGTATTTACTACTTCATTAACCCAGAGAAAATAACCTGCAATATTTTCACCTTCATTCAATCTTAGTTACTCAAATTGTCCTTTGAAATTCTGAAGCTTGGCATCCTTGACCTTTTTGTCCCCTTCATATATATTTTGGAGCTTATCCCAAACTTCTTTTGCAGATGTACAATGCATTACTTCAGCATACACGAACTCTGTTAGCATTTTTGGCTTTAACATTACTACCCTAAAGCTTCTTACCTTCATCATCTATTGGAGGAGATGAGGGTTCTTTGTATCTAGTCATTACAGAGTTCCATACTTCATTTCCCTATGCTTCACATATGCTTTCATCCTTCAACTCCAAAACACATATTTGTGTCCATTAAATGGTGGAACTTCATTCTTTATGCAATCCATGATCTCCCTTCCGATGGTTAGATTGCTTATGAAGGAACCTAATCTGATACCAATTGTTGGAAATACTAAGAGGGGGTGAACCAAAATTTCACTTACAATTAGTTAATTATTAATTTTAGAGCATTAACATCAAATCAAAAACATAAATCATCAACACATCACAAGAGAAATACACAATAATTTTTTTAGGTGGAAACCCTTCTAGGAGAAAAACCACAAAACACTTTTCTAATAATTTAATGAGTACAATATTTCTCATCTCCAATTGAAGGTGAAGCTCCAACTTCCTAGTACTCTAGAAAAACATTCAATTTATCAGGAATCTCCAACTTCTGAAAGGATGCTCCTACACCATGGCTTTACCAACTCCAACTGGAAGGACACTCCAACGCCCTAGTTTTATGAACATCAACTGAAAGGATTCTCTAACACCCTACAATATCCAACTTTCCCTAGCACCACCTTGTCACCATGAAGTATTTTCAAGCTCCAACATGAAGAAGACTTCACTCTCTTGCCTTACACCACCCAATTATCCTTAAAATATAAAAATAGTGAAACAATATGTGGGCTCCCATACCAGGGGCAATGACCCACTTAAAAAGATATTCAATGGAACCCTTTATACTAATGTGTGATTCAAATATGTAATAGAGAATCAAACTTCTTAAAAAACTTCAGAACTACTTCTAAAAGGTATAACAATGTAACTGAATAAAAACAAATTTCACCTCAATTATTAATCTAAACAATCCACGCACCTCAAGTCTTCTGATGCAAAGTCTGCCACCGTTATACCTTAATATTCCCTTTAAATTTGTTAATTTCAAGTGAGTCACTAACTCCTAAGGATATGCTAGAAGGTGAATTCCTCTGCCACTTATCTGACCTTTGTTAGTTTACTTTTTCTGCCCTTATCTTGTTTTCAATATTGTGCCTTTGATTCCAACACACAAATTTTACACTACTGTAGATGAAGCCTCTTAATGACTAATACATTAAGACTTTTATATTTTCAATGAGGCTTGAAACTGATCAATGTTCATAGATCTATTGTGGCCCAAACATTATAATAAAATTGACCTTAAAGGATCTTCGAAATCAACTTGAATTGATCTATAATATAACATTGAAGGTTTGCTACACAAATGCCTTAGAGAAATAGAGAAAAAATAGTTATGAGATTTACCTCCAAGGAGACTTACTTCAATTGGTCCAACACTGAAGATAACCCAAAGAAACCCTTACTAATACGGATAAACCTTTAATGCTAAAAAATGTGATACTTAAGGTTGAGCCTCCAATGGTGCTTTTCACGTTGACAGAAATAGGTCACAACAAGAGACAAAGTTTCAACAGATCCAATGAATGATCTCAAGGTATTCCCACGAAACAACCTTCAAAAGTAAGAAAAAGTATGCCTCATATTCCACCCAAATTCATCTGAACATAACTTAAAGTATGCCTTCTTAATTCAGTGAAAATATTCTTTAGATAGACTTCGATAAGGTCTGCTAGTTTTATCACAAGAAGCTTCAATAATAACATCCCACATATATGCTACAGTTCGTCTGTAAGGAACCTTAAGGGAAATATCTCAAAATGAGCCCTAAATGGGCCCTGAAACCCTTGTTGTAGTGACTGAACCTTCTGAAATAACACTGCAATAATAACCTCAAAATAACCATAGAATGGCCCTTAGTTCCAAGTCTCAAAAAGGTCACGATACTTAAGAAAAGTCAATGTATGGTGCCAAAGAATATCAAAACGAAGCCTCAAAATATGCCCATACGAGATCCGATTTGACCTCATTCATAGTGACAAAAAATTCATGCTTGAATAACCTTTAGATGTGCTTTGTGACAAGCCTTGGCATAATTCGCAACAAACCTCAGGAATAATATAGATTAGCATAAGCCCGTGGGGCTTGGCCTAGTGGTCAACTAACGTTCTGTTAAGGCATCCGCGCTGTTAAGTAGGTCACGAGTTAAATCCCCAACCTCGGTCGATAACCCAAGAAGCGTTCGTGCGGGCCTGGCATTCTCCCCTAGGGGTATTTTTGTGGTGGATTAGTCGCACGGGTGTAAGAAATTGCACCAGCTTAAAGAGTGTGGTCTACTCTTTAAACTATTGGTAACAGGCAGAAAGTGGGGGAGCTCAAAAGCATAACATTTAATGAAAAACAATATGCTAAAGTATGCCCTAGTTAAACTAAAACTAAAACACAAATATATGGAAGCTATAAAGAGAGTTAAAAACGATAATAATGCAAACGATGGCTTGATGGCCTCTTCTTATTAAACATTTGAAATGGAGAAGAAATTTTACCCACTTTCCAAAAGGCCCCTAGGCAATGGCTCTAGGTCCCGACGCAAGGATGTTGCCTTCCAAGCTCTGCCTCTCATGCAGTCTCCCTCTCTCTCTCTGTTGTGGTGGACTAAGATGTTGGGTGGCCAATGATCGAGTCCTCTTTAGCTCCAGCTCTGGGTCACACATTGTTGGTGTTGCTTGGCCAACTTTGGCCAGCATAACAATGTGATCACCATTTCTTCATCTCTTGGTGGGTTTATATAGGTGAGTTTCAAATCCTCCTTCCCTCCCTTGGTATATGATGGATAGTGACCCAAGGGAGAGGTATGATTCCATTGTGTGCTCACATAGTGTCTAAGGAGGCGTGGGTGGCTGTCCTTGGGCGGCTTTCACATAAGGAGCAGCTGTCCTTTGCTTGGTGTGGTCCCGGAAAGCGACTTTTTTCCATTTCCAGGAATGCGCGCTTATCGGGCAAAAAGGTGCGCAGAGGGCGCTCTTCTCGAAGGATAAAGCACACAATTCAACATTTATGACTAGTTCAAATCTGATTTTCTCAAAACCTTAGAGATTTTAAATACTTCTTGATTCCATAATGTGTTCCTGCCCTGTAAATCCTTAGGCTTGACATTAACTGATGTCGTCTTCTGTTGTATGATTTTCCAGTGTTAACAGTTGCCCCCTAATGTGTGAGGTCTAGGAAGAACAGTATAGCCGAAATACATTATAGTTTCTTTTTTGTATCGTACGCAGAGAGAGAGAGAGAGAGGCTTGCATGAATTTTGGAATTGACGACACCTTACACTGTTTTCGAGATAACCATGGCCTAAGGGACACCTTGCAAGCAGACAGAATATACAACATATTTACAAAATTTCAACGAGGCGAGCATGTCCCATGCTCGTGATGCTATGGCTAGTTAAACAAAATTGACAGATACATGTGCTGTCTGTGCCACTACTGTGGTAGTGATGCTAGTGGTTGTTGACGACGACTGCTGACGCTCTCAGGGGCATTTTTTCTTTGACGATAGGTGGAAAGTGGTACCCATATGCGTAATCTTGGTATGGCATATCACTGCACAATGTACGCATATGTACTAGTTGGGACCTTCCTGTGTAAGCATTGTTATTAGAGACGCTTATGGAGGCACGGGTATTCAACGGATCTGATAAAAGTGCAACGGTTGTAAGGTACGATACCATCGTAACATGAAAGCTTTTGTTGTAGTCGAATTTCAGGAGGATCGATGACATCTGTGGAAAATGATGTCTCCCACAGTGCCACCCGAGGATACCCCTTTACATGGGGAGGGATAATCCAAGGTACCACTTCCTTTTTGGAAAAGAGGTGTCAAGGTCGACAAAAAGGAAGCCTTTAACCGAACCAAGGGTCGCCGACTTGAGGGGTCGAGGACCTAGATGTGACGGGTTTAACATAGGCATGTTGGTGAGAGGTGACTGAAAATGGATGATGGGGATTCAATGGCCCGAGGTCGAAGTATACTTTAGCAGCTTAGCGACAGTCATAGTTATTTCTGAAGGGAAAATCCCTGGAGTCGGTAGGACTTCCAGGGCGAGTGTGGACCAGCTTCGAATGTCGTGATGGTGCGTGCATGGGAGTGAAATACTCCGACCAAGGGAATGAGGGACTGCTGCCATGGGAGAAAAGGTGAAATATGAGGGTGAAGGGCATCGTTTATGGTCTTTGTACACTTACCAAAAGAATAAAATAATGGGGTTCGGTTTGTACAAAACACAGATATGGGTACCCCAAAACATGAAAAGGGGGTCACTCACTATAGGTGTGAGGACGGTGTTTTGCTGGGGGTAGGGGTCCCACTAGTTGGTCTCATGTGTGGGGTTGATGAAGCGGAAAATGTCGCAGATGGGATTATGCTGATGGAGGTATGGTGGGCCAAAAGCTTTCAATCTGCTTCTACAACCTAGTCGTCCGGGAAGGGGGTTTTAAGTTTTGAATGGAAAACTTGACCTTATGCATGATAGATGGATGGGCATGAGGTACTTCCTGGACTGAAATGGTATGGTCATGGCGTCACTTGTACTGTGATATATGGTTTACTTTGGGTGACGAGCGCCATGGAGGGGAGGCTCTACTGACCAACACGGACGTTTATCATATGCAGGGTGAGGTGGTGATAAACGTGGTCGGGTATGGGGACCTTATGGTTTATTTCTGATGGAGAAATGATGTCAGGATATGAAAATTTTTATGGGACTCTATCATGCTGAGGGTAGGATGATACCTGCTCCAGAACTCTCAGTGGACGGTGTTGTGAATAGTTTGCGGGTTCTTCCTACAAAAAACAACTACCTCAAGTGAAAGCATCTTCTTTTCATCAAATATTATTGAAAAACATGAATTTTAGAAAGGAATATGGGAGGGTGCATACCTGTCGGCGCTGAAAATTTATTTTTCCTAGAAGGCGAATGTGTGGCATTGCCTTCGTTTGTCATGGCGTACTGATGATGGTGCAACTTATGGTTTGCGGAATGGACCTTCTGATCTCCTGCTATGGACTTCTGAAGTTCTGGAAAAGGGTGATAAATATGGGGTTATGGCCCTAATCCTATTCATTTGTACTTGCCGAGTTTTGGGAGATTAGAGGTGATTGCAGAGCCTTTCTTTCCATTGCGGTTAGCCTGTGTACCAGGGATTAGCGACATTATACCGAGGTAACTTTCATGACGTCATGCATTTCAATTTTTTAGTTTGACAGTGCCGAGGTCGTACAAATTGGGTTTGTACGGCCTCAAAGGGACTTTTTTCCCTAGATTTTGTGGGTGATATAGGCAAAGCAGTGCCCTCCTTGCGCGCATTTCTAAGGGACAGGCGTGCGAGGGCACATTTTTCCCTCTTTTTTGCGCACAAGGGCGCACCTGTGAAGAAAACAAGCGCGCAAAGGGCAGGGTGACAGAAAAACTTGAGTTTTTTGTCTGTTTTGATATTTCTTTTTGTACTGATGGGTGCCTGTGTTGCTTGGTAGGTTGGTGTGGAGAGAGCAAGATTGGCCTGAGATCCGAACCACTCTAGTTGCTGATGTTGGGGCACGCCGTCAGTTGGCCGCATGGGGCCTTCTGAATTTTGCTGAGAACGAGTTCCTTCGGTCTTAGGACCGACTGTTATGTTATATTATACATCATTGGTGCAGGAGGCGCAATATGTTCATATTAAGGGGGACAAACCTAATTATCCGTCCGGAGACAGATATATACTTCGTGATGGGTTACTGCCGCAGGGTGAGGCTCTGAGGTATCCACTCTCCACTGGGAGAGTGAACCTAGACAGATTCCAGCGACGGCATTACGGTGGTGCGCCTCTGATTGAGGGGTGCATCAATATTGCATCAGTGATAGATTTGGCCGAGCGGTGTGCTCTGGCTATTATTGTGCGACTAGCAGGGTCGTTTACTCCACATCGGGCATTAGGCCCGTAGGTGGGAGTTTTATGCCACTCGAGGGGCGGGCATTTTTTCGATTTTGCCCGCTTTTGTTTTGATGGTATGGTGTCGCAACTGAACAGGGTCCAACGTGGTTCCAAATCATTTACGTACGCTAGCATCCTGTGCATCATCATGTATGAGAGGGTGGTGCTGCTGAGGCCCATTGTGGCAATGCCTATTGGGGGGCCGCGGGAGCCACGCATGAGGAGGTGGGCTTCGGTGATGCCGCACGATGGCAGTGGCATGGTGGGTCGTTATTGGAACGACATGACAGAGGCTTGGTTTGAGGCCAACCCACAAATGTTCTTGCCATTCCCGTATGTGGGGATGGACTTTCAGGGTGATCTAGATATTGGTCTCCCTTTTGGTTATGTTTGGGGTCCAGCAGGTATATGCTATATTTTTCTGCATTTGTTCGAGTTTTTATGTACTTGTGTGTCTTGTTATTGACACTGACATTCTTTTGGTTACTCCTACAGATGTTGGCAAGGTAGGTCGCCCAGTGGCCCGAATGGTGGTTCATGATCCTCTGCTACGACCTCGTGGTGGCCAGGGGGGAGGTGGCGCAGGTGGACCAGGTGGTGGTGCCGGTGGACCTGGCAGGGATGGTGTTGGCCCTTCTGGTGAGGGTAGCAGCTCAGCTGCAGCTGAGGTTGCGGCTGAGCGAGCTCGTGCAGATGCGGCTGAGGCGCGCATTGTAGCACTTACGGCTTAGGTGGCCGTTCTAGAGGAATTTCGGGGTCGAGTGGACCGCTTTACCCAGGGGATGCCTGTACGAAATCACACCAGCTTAAAGAGTGTGATCTACTATTTAAACTATTAGTAACAAGTAGAAAGTGGGGGAGCTCAAAAGCATAACATTTAATGAAAAATAACATGCTAAAGTATGCTCTGGTTAAACTAAAACTAAAACACAAATATACGGAAGCTATAAAGAAGTTAAAAACGATAATAATGCAAACGATGGCTCGATGGCCTCTTCTTATTAATCGTTTGAAATGGAGAATAAATTTTACCCACTTGCCAAAGGGCCCCTAGGAAATGGCTCTAGGTACCGATGTAAGGATGTTGCCTTCCAAGCTCTGCCTCTGATGCAGTCTCCCTCTCTCTCTCTGCTGTGGTGGACTAAGATGTTGGGTGGCCAACAATCGAGTCCTCTTTAGCTCCAGCTCCGGGTCACACACTGCTGGTGTTGCTTGGGCAACTTTGGCCAGCATAACAATGTGATCACCATTTCTTCATCTCTTGGTGGGTTTATATAGGTGAGTTTCAAATCCTCCTTCCCTCCCTTGGTACATGATGGATAGTGACCCAAGGGAGAGGTATGATTCTATTGTGTGCTCAAATATTCTTTTGTGTGCTCACATAGTGTCTAAGGAGGCGCTGGTGGCTGTCCTTAGGCAACCTTCACATAAGGAGTAACTGTCCTTTGCTTGGTCTGGTCCAGGAAAGCGACTTTTTTCCATTTCCAGGAATGCGAGCTTATCGGGCAAAAAGGCGCGTAGAGGGCACTCCTCTTGAAGGATAAAGCGCGCAATTCAGCATTTATGACTAGTTCAAATCTGATTTTCTCAAAACTTTAGAGATTTTAAATACTTCTTGATTCCATAATGTGTTCCTGCCCTGTAAATCCTTAGGCTTGACATTAACTGATGCCGTCTTCTACTGTACAATTTTCCAATGTTAACAGGTATAGTGGTAGCCGGGGGGATTCGACCCTGTGTTACGAGAGTACGATAACTCTGTCATTGTCGATTCCTCTAGAGACAAAATAAATAAATATGAATTAGCATAAAAAATCGCCTACGTCCATTAAGAAATAATCCCATTAATAAATTTTAGTAGCCTCAGGATACATGCCACAAATATGCTCCAAAAACGATAGAAATGGTATCCCAAATAGGTCTGAGTAGGCCTCAAAACATATACACTAGACCAACGAAGAACCAAAGATCAAAGATAAAATTCAGATGCCAAAATAATCTCTAGAACTTGACCTGTATCTTCAATTGGGCATGACTAAGCAAGGCCACAGATTGTAGACAATTTCAAAAATGATCCTTTAAATTCGTGGTTGGAGGGAAACACGCCCTTAATTTATATTGGACGAGGAGGCTTCTAGAGGGGCACAAGCCGACCTATCCAAGAAGGGAAGCCAACCTCAAATTTGAATCTCAAATTTAAATTTTGGAGCTGAAAATGAATTATTTTAGGAGGCCGACTTGATTTCTAAATTTAAATAATTAATATGCCCTTGACCATGTATTATTTTGCAAGTGAAATTTAGAAGGACAAACCCATCATTAATTTAGATTAATTTCTGAAATAAACATGCCATAAATAAACCAATCTATAGGCTACTCGCCACATCTTCTTTGGGGCTTCTTAACCACAAAATGGGGTTCAAACTTTAATCGGCTATATCTCCTCAACCATGAGGATTTATGAGGCATGCCACTTATTGTTAGAATCAGCATGACGAGAGCCATCAAATGAATATGATCGTGAGAACACGAACCCTAATATTCCTTGTCATTTTTGTCATTAAAAGAAAGTCTTCTTTTGGATGCTTCTTAGGTTGACATATATGACAACCAATTTTCAACATTTGTGGCTCAAGTAGCCACGAATTAGGGGCATCTAAGTAGTCAAAATCACTCGATGATCACACCTAGCCTGGGCCACACCAACCCTTAGCATGGCTATATTTTTTCCCATGGAGTTTCTAACCGATGACCTTTACACCATAGAGTGCCTTAACAAGGTAGTTGAGATAAGTCCAAAACCTAGATAGGGAAGGTTGTCTCTATTGCACTTGCCTCCAAGTGGAATTTCCCTTTGTAAAAATAACCACACTTATATTTATATGTATGTGGCAATAAGAAAGCAAATCCCTAGTGGAAGAAGAAGATTTGTGGCACAAACATGAAGCTAACACCCTTCATTGAGTTTGTAACATTTTTCTTTGCTACTGTTATTTGTATTTTATTCAAATTAGTTGAGATAAGTCCAAAACCTAGACAGGGAAGATTTTCTTTATTGCACTTACCTCCAAGTGGAATTTCCCTTTGTAAAAACAACGACACTTATATTTTATATGTGTGACAATAAGAATGCAAATCCTTAGGGGAATAAGAAGATTTTGTGGCATCACTGTCAAGGTAGCATTCTTTATTGAGGTTGTAACCTTTTTCTTTATTACTTGTTATTTGAATTTTATCCAAAATAGTTGAGATAAGTCCAAAACCTAGATAGGGAAGGTTTATTTTAATGTTGTCTCTATTACACTTACCTCCAAGTGGAATATCCCTTTGTGAAAAAAGAACCATTTTTATATTTATATATGTGTGACAATAAGAATATGAATCCCCAGTAAAAGAGGAAGATTTTGTGGCATCACCATGAAAGCAATGTTATTCATTGAGGTTGTAAGTTTTTTCTTTATTACTTGTTATTTTTATTTTAATCAAAGTAGTTGAGATAAGTCCAAAACCTAGGTAGGGAAAACTGTCTCTATTGCAGTTACCTTCGAGTGGAATTTCCCTTTATTAAAAAAAAAAAAAAAACATATTTATATTTATATATGTGTGACAATAAAAATACAAAAGAAGAAGATTTTGTGGCATCACCATGAAAGCAAAGTTCTTCATTGAGGTTGTAACCTTTTTCTTTATTGCTTATTATTTGTATTTTATCCAAAGTAGTTGAGATAAGTCCAAAACCTAGGTAGGGAAGGTTGTCTCTATTGCACTTACCTTCGAATGGAATTTCCCTTTGTAAAAAAAACCAATTTTTATATTTATATATGTGTGAAAATAAGAATACGAATCCCTAGTAAAAGAATAAGATTTTGTGGCATCCCCATGAAAGCAAAGTTCTTCATTGAGGTTGTAAATTTTGTCTTTACTACTTGTTATTTGTATTTTATCCAAAGTAGTTTAGATAAGTCCAAAACCTAGGTAGGGAACATTGTCTCTATTGCACTTACCTTCGAATGGAATTTCCCTTTGTAAAAAAAACCCATTTTTATATTTATATATGTGCAACAATAAGAATATGAATCCCTAGTAAAAGAAGAAGATTTTGTGACATCGCCATGAAAGCAAAGTTCTTCATTGAGGTTGTAACATTTTTATTTATTACTTGTTATTTGTATTTTAATCAAAGTAGTTGAGATAAGTGAAAACCTAGGTAGGGAAGGTTGTCTCTATTGCACTTACCTTTGAATGGAATTTCCCTTTGTAAAAAAAACCCATTTTTATATTTATGTATGTGTGACAATAAGAATATGAATCCCTAGTAAAAGAAGAAGATTTTGTGGTATCACCATGAAAGCGAAGTTCTTCATTGAGGTTGTAACTTTTTTCTTTATTACTAGTTATTTGTATTTTAATCAAATAAGTCCAAAACCTAGGTAGGGAAGGTTGTCTCTATTGCACGTACCTTCGAATAGAATTTCCCTTTGTAAAAACCCATTTTTATATGTGTGACAATAAGAATACGAATCCCCTGTAAAAGAAAAAGATTTTGTGGTGATTTTGTGGCATCACCATGAAAATAACGTTTCTTATTTGTATTTTATAAAAATAAATTAAAATGAGTCCAAAACATAGGTAGAAAAAAATGACTCTATTGCACTTGCATCTAAATAGAATCTCCCTTTGTAAAAAGAACCACATATAAATATGTGTGGCAATAACAATGCTGACCAAATCTCTCTTTGTAAAACAAAGAACCACATATATGAATCAGAATGTGTGGCCATACAATACTCACCAAATCTCTCTTTGTAAAAAGAACCACATATATAAATAAATATGTGTGGCAATAACATGCTGATACCTAGTGGAAGAAAGATTTTGTGGCATCACCATGAAATATATGTGGTGAAGAATCAAATTCCACCAAAGAGAAGGGGGCAGGATGTGGTCCTCTCAGAGGACGAGTGGAAGAAGTAAAAAAAAACAAAAGAATGCACATTGTTCATGGAACCACGTGAGGAGATATAAAAATGTGATTCCAAATGTAGATAAGCCTGGGTTCTTATTGCATGCGCAGCCGAACCAAGATTGATAGGCGGGCGGGGAATCAAATCAAATGAAGATAAACAAAATAAGAGGGGAGCTTTTAATATATTGTGCCTTCAATTCAATTCCCTTTTAGGATGATAAGCTAAATTCCTTTTGCATATGGGGAAATAATATTCGGGAAGCGCACCTTTTTCAAAGATCTGGTGCTTGCTTCTTAACCGCTCCCATGACAAGATCTTTCAACCGCCCGATGCGTCGGGGGATTGAGCAAAGCGGGAAGGAAGTGAGAATCAGGGAATCCGCAGCGCAAGGGCGGGAAGGAGAAGGAGAAGGAGAAGGAGAAGGAGAAGGAGAAGCCTAAGAGGTCTAAAACCCTAGGGGTCTCAGAGGACGCGGAGTCAAAAAGGCCGTTACAACTTACGATAAATCCAAAAGCCTTTCCGTTGTGGTCGGCGGCCGGCCCACTAGGCGTCGCCGTCGGAGGAGGAGCAGTAGCAGCAGGTTGAAAGGCGGCAGTGGCAGCGGCAGCGGCAGCGAAGCGGGTCGCCGTCGGTGGGGAGTTTCTCGGCAGGAGAACAGGGGGGGGTGGAGCTGGAGCGGGAAGCAACGTGTGGTCCCGCCGGAGGGGCCGGACACCAATGCGCTGGCGGCCCTACGGCCAGCACCGCCGGCAAAAGTCTCGTTCTCGAGAAGCCGAGCGCGGCTCCATTATAAATGTGAGGGGGAGTTGCAGCCGCTTTCAACCATAACCGTCTCAAATTATTCGCTTTTGCCTTGGAAGTCGCATTGTCTTTCTTCGTTTAGAAGAATCCACGGATGTTCAAAATCTCGGACGCTATTATCGTGTTTTTTACTTCGTTCGCTTGGGGAGGAGGGCTCTTCGGCTTTCCCTACCTGGTAAGCTTCGCTTCTCGTGATTTTCAATGTTATACGTCGTGCATGTTTGTTCCGTTCTTGGTTTCTTCCGCCTCTTGTTTGTTTGGATGCTTTGGAGAACGGCTCGGCGGTTAAAGCATGATCTGAGGTTTGTTGGGATGGCTTTTGCATCGTTATTGGCGCTTTCTTGTTTTTGGCTTATTTGCCCGGAAATTTCTGTTCTTTAAAAGGCATTCTTAAATGTTGATGCATGCAAGGCAATTATGTGAAAAATTCTATCATTTTCACCTTAATTTCTACGCTGAAAGGACCTACCAAAGGCTATTCTTTGGCGCTTTCTTGTTTTGGCTTCCTTAAACGGAGATTTCTCTCAACAGAGTCTATGATTTGTAGCTTTCTTGTTTTCGCTTCTTTAAGCGCAAATTTCTCTTATTTAAGGGATCTTGGATTTTAAAATTCTGACGCGTGCAATTCCTTGGCTAGGCAAATATTTGAATATCTCTAGCATTTTTGCTGTAATTTCTATGCCGAAGAACTTGCTATTCTGTGCATAAGAGATTACGATATAAGAGATTACGTTAAGTTCTACGGCTTTTTTCGTGCTGCATTTATTACAACCACGATTCGATCATTTTTTCCTCGGTCTTGGCCACGCATGGAAATCTACTGAAAAATTAAATTGCGTAATTTCCGAAATGTGCATGAAATTTTCAGTTTATATTTGGCCTCGGAAGGCAGGCATTGTGGAAAGTAAATTATCTTCAGAACTGCGATCCGAAAGACTTTAATACTAAGTACTTCAGAGATTATTTTGCTCAAAACGGTAAAATTAAATTCTATAATACTAAATATAACATCGAATATCATTTTGACGATTTTAATGCGTCAGATTTTTTTTTGACGATATAGTGCGTCAGAATTTTTTTGACGATACAATGCGTCGAAATTGTCAAATTTGACTATTTTAATATTGTTGAATTGTCAAAAAAGAAACTTCGGTAAAGTGTTGCCAGTGCTAATTTTGTTGACTTTTGTCGTGGCGTGTGTTTTGTGGTAAAGTTTGGAGTAACCGAGACGTTCTTGTAGAACGATCCTCTTACCTGTCGTTCTTGACGGAACAGAATTTCGTGAGTAAACGCTTTTCTTTGTCCTTTTATTTCTTTAACTTTCCTTCAAAATCTTTGTGATGTTGCTGGTTGGAGCTTTCTGCGTTTTGGAAATTCTTTTGTTTCCTCCTATTCCGTAATCAACTATTTTTCATACCCACGGAGAGTTTCAATTCTATTGTTTTGTGGACATCGAAGCTCCCTGTCATACGACCGCGGTTCAGGCCGGTACGCATTTGATGTCTATTTAATTGATTAGTTTTTGCGGACCGCTGATTTGCATGTTTAACGCTCCTTTCGTTCAGCCTTTAGGTTTATTTCGTGACATGTGCCCTGTCTTCCACAGCGCCTGGTTATTATTTGTTTCATACATAGTGTCATATGTGTTCAAGGTATAATTCTGGCCTTTTCAGAAAACCATTTCCTGCATTTCTTCCCATTTTCTAATATTTCTTTTCTACGCTCCGCCAATGTTTCAAGTATGCGCGTTCATAGATTTCAGCTTTCTGTATATCAAGTTTTTCTTCCCCCTCCCATTTTCTAATATTTATTTTCTACGCTCCGCCAATGTTTCAAGCATATGCGTTCATAGCTTTCAGCTTTCTGTATATCAAATTTTTCTTCCCCGAAATTCTCTGTAGATGATTCTTGTCTGTCGCTCTGTGGTGAAGATGTATGCTGGGTCAGTGATTTCTGTTACTGCGCATGGACGCGCAACAACTAGCATAATATTTGTAAAATAATGGAAGATTCACCAATTTAAAACTTTGATCCCGTCGACTCTGTACATTAATGCTGCATTATGGAACGCTTATGATAAAGCGCGTGTTCGTTAGGACTTGGATTTTAAGGGTTGCGAAATGGCATGTTTACGGCTGTTCTGCTCTTTTGATATCCACAACTGGGTCACAGCTACAAACGTAGAAAACACCTGTAACAAGTAGTTTGGTTTGGCAAGTAACAATTACCTTTCAACTTAGAAATTATATATATTTTTCAGGCAGGAGGCTTGCTATGCTCAGTGTGGAAGAAGTACTCTTCCCCATTCTCGCAGTATTACAATGGAAGATCAGTCCCACGATTCTTTTGAAAGATCTTAGTCTGAGAAGCTATGCATGAAATGACCCGCTTGCACCTTGCATAGGGGAGTTTAAGCCTGGGTGGAGTATGAAACATACCTGCATTACCAACTAACCAAGATCCGTTGACCCCGTCAGTTTTTATGTCAGCTACAGAAACTGTCTTAACTAGTATAGACCTTTCGACATTTTCATCTGTTGAAAATGAACTGTTCATTTCAATTTTGTTATGCCAGTAATGCTTTGGCACTGATTTAGAATTTTCAGATAAAACGATTGTACAAGGCATAGTTAGTGTAACACACTATTCTAGATTCTTGATAATATTCCAATAATGCAAGTTCGATAATGTCTCTGTTTGCTTTCATTAACTTGGAAGCAAAAACATATGGGATAAGAACTATTAGTTTGGGATGCCTCTTATACGTTAGTAATTGATATGTTAAACACTTAATGGCTTTTTTTTCTAGCCTCTGATTGTTGTATCTGTTTTTGCATCAGCATTAAATTTCCCCAGTTTACTGATTTACATTTTTATAATTTCATTCAAGATAGCTGTTAACTTTTTGCAAATTCCTTGATTATATTTGTGTTGTTATGGATTAGATTTAACTGTCCCACCTTTATTTTGTCTTTGTATATCATGCTCAATAAATTGTCCTTATGTTAAAAATTTAGATCTTTCACACTCTCATAGCCCTAGGTGCTTGTAGATAGTCTGACTTTTCCCCTTTCGACCTTTACATTGGAGAAAGGGTTTCCTTGCGGAGATCTTCATGGTATCTATCTTTAAAATTTATGTTGTTGAATCTTCCTCTCATTATAATTCAATTGTGTGAGCTGTTCTAGATTTTTATGTAGAGTTTGCAATAGTAGTCTTTGTTTAGTATCATACTTTGTAATCTTTGATGATAGCAATTACTATTGCCTTTTCTAATATGCTTTTGATTTTTGTTTCAGGTAATTTAAGTATGGTCTATTCTGCATATTTTTAATTAACAACAGCAGGGATAAGAAGACATTCTAGAGGTATACTTTTGTACATTACAGAGGTGTATAATTATTTATGCTGGAGAAATTAGTTTCCAAGTAGCTTGCTGGAAAATCTAGCAATTCTACAAGATCTGCACCGGAAGTTTTGGGTTGTCTGTGGCCAATAGAGTTCAAGGGTCGTTCCCTTGTGGCATGGCATTTGGTTCTAAGCGCAGTGTGGTGCTGGCAGATTCTCTATCCTTGGCAAAACCGGGGTTAAGCTTATCTTCTTTGTCCCCTGTTCTTCCAAGTACACCTGCAGTCTCATTTTCAGCATCAACATTGTCACATTCTCCAAGTTCAACATCAGTTTATTTGACAAAAATATTTCCAAACAATATTGAGAATGACAACTGGGTTGATGCTATGAAAGCTTCAGAACGTTTATTGGCTAGTCGATTTAACCATGCTGAACTTGATCTGGACATGGCAGATGCAGCTTATGGTTCATGGACGGTAAAATTAGTGATTTAATTATCAGTTCATAAAGAGTTTTACATATTTGAAGGATTTATGGCATTGAATTTTGCAGATTTTCCTGTTACAAAATTTATGGCCGCATTTTTAAATTTAGAAACCTTGTGCTATAATGTAGGTGGATCATCCTTCAGCTTTGAGAATGTTTGAGCAGATGATGGGTGCAGCAAAAGGAAAGCGTATTGTAGTCTTTCTAGATTATGATGGGACACTTTCTCCTATTGTAGAGGATCCTGAGCAGGCATATATGTCTGATACGGTAGCTATTACTAGCTTAATCAATATCTTTTAAATAGGTTTTATCCCAGACAATGACAGTTCTCTTCTTTTCCTGTATATAATTTCCCAAAATGCAATTCTTGCTTTTTCCAGATGCGTTCCACAGTGCGGGAAGTTGCAAAATATTTTCCAACTGCAATAATTAGTGGGCGGTGCAGAGATAAGGTACATGTTTATTTAACATGAGTACATTAGTCAATGAAGTTGCCTGCTGCATGGTTTTTTTTGTATGCATTTTTCAAGTTTCGGAATAAAATTCAATTTTTTTTTCAAATTGTGGCCCTATGGATTGAACTGAAGTTAGGCTTTCCAATCTGATATCGTTTTTGTAATGACAGCAGATTTTCATGGTTTCAACTAAGAAGTTCAGGGTAGGTGACTAAATTGATTGTGTATTTCTAAATTTTTTCTGTTAGGTATATGATTTTGTGCAACTAGCAGAAATATATTATGCTGGAAGCCATGGGATGGATATTATGGCACCTGGAAGAGCTTTCAATGCCTCAAAGAATGTTTCTAAAAAAACTAGAGATAAGGTTAGTATATGGCAGGATGGATTCTTGCTAATCGAAATATCAGAAACAATAGTTGCTTTGACCTTGATCTTTATGAAGTTTAGGAAATGCACTAGGGAAGAGAGTGCCTTTTTTTTCTTGTAAAATTTTTTCTGTTGTATTATTGTTTATTGTTGCATTGGATTTATACTGCAGGGTAATGAAGTTGTTCTCTTCCAGCCTGCCAAGGAGTTTTTGCCCATGATAGATGAGGTATAAATTATAATCATGCCTACTGGTACTTGACTGCCCAAGTTTTCTTGAGAAGTATTAATGACCTGGTCAAAGTCATTTTACTTTCGAGTACTAGAAATTTCAAGTCATTTTACTTTCGAGTACTAGAAATTTCAAATTGTTACTTCCCATATGTAACCTGCCTTCTTTTATTGTGGATCCATTTTACATTTAGTGAGGGAACTATTCATCTTTTGACATTTAAGGATATGTTATGCAGGTATATAAGTTATTGAAAGAGAAACTAAAGAGAATACAGGGTGCATTGGTGGAAAATAACAAATTTTGTGCTTCAGTGCATTTCCGCTGTGTAGAGGAGAAGGTAACTTTGTGCTTTATTTATAATCATTTATGATGTCTAATATTTAATGTCCATTATACATTATTTTTGTTTAGAAACTAATTTTATTGCCACTGCAATCTTTAAATCCTCCACTTAGTTATTTATGTTTTGTAATACTTTAGAGCTCAATGATTAAGCTGTTACTTCTAACTTTTTGAGCATTGCCTTTCTGACTTCATCCTTTTCAAGTTGTTAACTATTAAAACTGTTGTAACTAAACAATAATTTTCTGATTTACATGAGTGAGTGACATTAAGGTCCAACTACGTAGGTTCATTTTATAAGAGACCTTAAGTCATATTCTGAAGCATTGACCCACAATATCTCCTCTTTCTCCTTCGGCTTCAATTGCAGTATCCTGCGATGTAATATTTTTTTTAATTGCTTAATCTGTGGTGAAACCTCAATGCATGGTTTTGTTGTTAACTATTAAAACTGTTGTAACTAAACAATAATTTTCTGATTTACATGAGTGAGTGACATTAAGGTCCAACTACGTAGGTTCATTTTATAAGAGACCTTAAGTCATATTCTGAAGCATTGACCCACAATATCTCCTCTTTCTCCTTCGGCTTCAATAGCAGTGTCCTGCGATGTAATATTTTTTTTAATTGCTTAATCTGTGGTGAAACCTCAATGCATGGTTTTGTTATTTATGATCGTAAACTGTTTTGTTTGAAACAGGACTTGAGTTTACTCGCAGAAAAAGTAAAAAGTGTGCTCAAGGACTATCCTCTTTTACATCTAACCCTCGGGAAAAAGGTTTGTAAATGCATTTTTTTCATAAATTTTCTTTCTACTGGAAATTTTGAAGCCCAATAATATGCAAAGTTTGTCCTGAGAAATAAAATAAGAAATCTTGCAAATTATGTTACGCAGGTTTTAGAGATTCGTCCATCAATTGAATGGCACAAGGGAAACGCCCTTGAATTTTTACTAGACTCATTAGGTAAGCATTTTCATTTCAAACCTGAAAAATATTGAAAGGCATTTCCCGTGCTTGTCATTGGTTGCATTCGCTAAATTAAGGAGTTCCTCTGGTTGCCAATAAATTCCTTGCAGGGTTATCAAATTCGAATGATGTTATGCCGTTGTATATTGGAGATGACCGGACGGATGAAGACGCTTTCCAGGTGAGTGCAATTAAAAGATTCTAAACCCATTTTACAGTTGACTTAGGCAGTCTTATGTAAAATAAGTGCAGTTTAGGTTTTATTTGTACTCCTAATAATGGGGACATTAGCAGTTCTGAAGAGCCTGTAATTGAAATGTCAGGTTCTCAAAGCCAGGGGACAAGGGTATTCCATTCTCGTCTCTTCTGTTCCCAAAGAAACTCTTGCGTCTTATTCCCTACGAGACCCATCAGAGGTATGCATTTTATTGAAGAAATCAGTGTATTGTTTCCATTTTGCTCTGTTTAGAGAATTCATTTCAATTTACAAACTAATCGGTACACTTGGTGAACTCTGTACAGGTTATGGCTTTCTTGCATCAACTGGTTGAATGGAAGAAGAACACTTCCAAGAGTCGACCAAATGTATAATAACAGGGTTCCTGACGTTCTCATATTTAATCACGCAAGGTTCTGGAATGGATAGTTGTATAAAGAGCCAATATTGGCAATTGGGTGGGTTAAAATATATTTATACATCTGTTGTTGAGATTTACAGGGGATGAGAAATAGCCCACAGAAAAGATATTTGAGAAATACTCTGCGCCAAAGGAATGGAGCAATTCTCCAATTACATAGGCGTAGTTAACGTGATTTATATCGCCGATTGGTATTCTGAATGTAATAAAATGCACAAGCTGCATCAGCGCTTTATGTAATAGAGAACATGTCAGAAACCTGCAATTTTTTTTCCAATTTCAATATTCCAGTACCTTCCTGTTAAAACTACGGTGGGAAGTGAATCGAATCTAAAGCGTTCACGCTCCCTTCCATAGATCAAAATAATATGGATGGGTTATTGAACCCCAAAATATGTAAAATATAGAAAAACATCAACATAATATAAAATTTTAACCATTCATGCTTGCTCAAGCTTACTGAGTTTACAGTTATGAGCCTGGTTTTGGGGAATTTTGAAAAGATGTTTATACTCGTGCCCATTGTTTTTGCATAAGTGATGTCATGGTTAACGCTAGAAGTGATGTCCATGATTAAAACCGAAAGCACAATTAATAAAAAATGCGTGTATTCTTATGAGTGGAATCTAACAAAATGTAATCTTGGTGCATCTATCTTTTCCTACCACTTACTGGTTAAGTATTGGTCGGTATCTTCAAACTTTCTATTGTTCTTTATTAGTCGACATTCAATTACTTGTGAATCATTTCCCTATATTCACACGTTTCCAAAGGTGTCATATTTTTAGGCAGTTTCGTAAGTTACATTTTGAAAAGACTTCGTAGTGATGGAATCTAATGTTTCTTTATTTTATTTTATTTCTTAAAAACTTTCAATTTTGTGCGAGTTATGGAATCTTTTTGCGATTTCTTTTCTATATTTTATATTTTATTTTCATCTTAAAAACTTTGAATTTGGGGTTAGTTATGGAATATTTTTTGTGATTCCTTTTCTCTATTTTTTTATTTTATTTGTTGTGTTAGTTATGAAATCTTGTGATTTCTTTCTAGGTGGGTTTTGTTTATTGGTGGAGAAGCCGATGGGAAATATATATTTGAAAAAATAATTGATTAATATATATTAAAATAAAATGGAAGCGTGGTGTGAAGTTTCTATTATGTACTTGTGTTTCTAGTATGGTCTGAAGTTTCTTGTGTTTTTATTATTTATTTTTGTTAATTTTTAAAGTTTTGATTTTATTAAAGAAAAAAAATTTCAACCAAGTAATATCATGAATGTGTCTTTAATATTATTTTTATAAAGATCAAATTTATGGAATGATATTGATTCATAGTGGCAAACTAATGATTTAGTGCAATTATGTATGGTTAATATTTATGTAATTTTAATGATTTTATAAATTAGGCTAAACCATTCTTAAAAAGTTTTAAAATATTTTGGTCAACCCTATTAGCTATAATGTATTTTTAAGAGGAACAATAGTGATGAATTGGACTTAAAGAGGACCTTATAAATAATAAAACAAGTTTGAAGCCACTTTTAAATAAGAATTTGGGAGCATCCTAACATTTTAAGCAATAATAATATGCAAGGCATGTATTTTGAAAAATTCCAGAATAGACCTCTCACTTAAAAAGCCCAAATCCAATTGTGTTTAGGCATCATAGACCTGGTAACCACACATTTGAGATTTCCATATCCAACCACAAAGTAGATTTGTTTTCTAATCGAACTATTAAATAGATCTTAAAGGTGAAAAGTCAAGCAGTGTTTTATATCAAATACCAATGGCCCATGGATTTGCCTTAAGCTTTAGGCTTCAATGTTCAAGATTTAGTCTTAAGTGTGTACAATGCAGCATTGCATGAGCTCACTAATAAAGCATTTTATGCTTATCTTGAAGTCTCATCTAATATCTTAGTATTGTGTGTATAGTGCAATACTTAGCTAGGAGTCTCAATTAGCAAGATCACTTGCCTTTTTTTTTCTACCATCTTTTATATATATATATAAAAGTCATGCATCAAATACATGGTACAAATTTCATGGTCAATATTTGATAGTTAAATGTGAAAAATATAGGTGTAAAATTTGTGGTCGGTTTGTAAAATTAAGTAGTTGCCATCACTGATATACAAATTTAATGGTTAATATTTGACAACCAAATAAGAATATTATAAAAAGAAACTTTATGTAAAAGGATGAAAGTAAATTTTGTGTGAAAGGGAGAATTATTAATAATAAAATAAAAATCTTTTTCTTTTTTAATGTTTAATTTTAACAATTAATTAATGTAGGTGGAATATTTAATGATTTGTATATTTAATATTAATTATATTGATAGATATCTATTTTGAAATGGACTTTTTAGATTTTTAATTTAATTATAAATAATTAATAAGTAAATGGCAAGGATTTAACATGTATAGAATATTCATGGAATATTTTTAGTTATTACTTTTCTATTTGGTAACAAATGTTATAAAATTGAATTAAATTATTTAAAATAGTTTGACTATCAAATGGGTTATGGTTTTGTAGGCATGTAATATTGAGATGCCATAGTTTTGGTCCATGGTATTGTAATAAAGCCCATGACATTGATAAGTCATGGTATTGTGATAAGCCATAGTTTTGATCCATGGTATTCTAACAAAGCACATGACATTGATAAGTCATGGTATTTGTGGTAAAGCTCATAATATAGAATATTGTTACTTTTATTTATATATTAATTTAAGATGATGCTTATCATAGATTACAATCTTGTTACATTTAATTTATATATTAATTTTTAATAATAATAATAATAAAGTATTTATAATTTAGTCATTTTTTATGAATTTTTAAACTTTGCAGTGATGTATCATGAGATGTATCATGAGGTAAGTCTCTTGATGCTTCTCATGGATTGATGTTGGGTGTACCAAGTATATTGCAATGAGTGGTAGGAATTTTTTCACATAACAACTCATAATTCAACTCACAACAAAGAGAGTTTACTAACTTGTCTAACAACAACAATATACTTTTAGTAGTAGATTCATTTTTTTAACAATACAATCAGGTTATAGGTACATTGATCAAGTAGATGTCATATATCCATGACACATGATCCGAATGAATACATACTTTTTGATGCACCTTAATTATTATTATTTTTAAGCAAAATGGGTACTTTTATATTATAAAGCCTAGATTACATGGCTAGAAACATTTACACCAAAAATTACAAAACCTGACTTTGTGATTTTTGCAGCTTCCATTTTCCAATAGATTCGGAGAAGGGCCTTGTTGCCTTTATGGGCTCTTTGAACTAAAATTCGACACTGAAGCCTTCCATATTATATCCGAAAAAATTGACCCAACAACAAAAATTTAAGCAAACTTAGAGGTCTTGACTTCATTCTTATCTTCCCCGAAGACTGCTTTTCCTTTTCCCATTCCTTCATCATTTGCACCTTTGCTAGAAGGCTCTTGTGGCTCCTTGGAACAAAGAACTGATTTCCTAGACAAAAGATCATAAAGCTTAACAAATAGACCATCGATGGGAGCTCCGTGTTGCAAGACATCCATTCTGTCTCCAATTTGATTAATTTCCTTTCCACTCTCACCTCTAATCTTTCAAACATTGCCTCCATCAGGGTTGCCTTCACCTCTCTATTGCTCTCCAATATTTCAAACATGTGTGACAAAATATCAACTCGACCCATAGGTAGTTTGAAGAGAAACTATGCCACTTTTTTCCACCTCACGATATCGGCTTCTAAAGGTTGGGCTCCTTTCGACACCATTGAACTAAAATTTAACAACATACAAATGTGGGAATAACACTTGGGGAAATGAAGAATGGGTACCCAAAGGCTTAGAGAGACTATCATACATAGAGCCCCACCTTCCAGACTCCCACCATCGCGCTCCTCTACCTCCATTAAATGTGAATCTCCCCTAATCTCCATGACATTCTCAGACTTGTCCTTCTCGAGGGACCAAACCGACATTCCTTGTAGAGAATTTATGAAGGCTTGTGGGAGGAGTAATGAACGACCCTGCTTCATTAATACATCACCACAGGAACCCACATCACCAAAGCCAAATGTCGTCCAATTGCCTATAATCTTGGTCGTTTCGCACTTGGAAAAGAGAGTTGATCGCCTAGTCATACCGCATACCCTGTTGAAATCTCCAAGTGGGCTCTCATTAAACCTTAATGCCACCCGATCGAGCATGCGAGATTTTAATACCTAGGATCGAGGATCCAGGTTGTTTCCAACCGTGGTGACACTTTGATCTATGGTTAAAAACATTTGATTATGGCATGGGGGTAAGACCTTGTCAATTTCATTTAATTCAATTTCATCGATTCCCAGCTCCACTCCATAATCAGCCAAACCATTGGCATCTCCATTTAATTTCCTTGGGACATGGAAGAGGGAGATTTCTTCAATTTTTTTCTATTGGAGAGAATAATTTCACCACTGGAGGAAATGTAGAACCCTATGATGAATGAGACTTGGATAACATTCTAATTACTATCATAGAATCCCCAAGTATTTTGAGCTTCCTTATGCCCTTATTCTTGGCAAGATCTAATCGTCTCCATAGTGCTAGGAATTCAGCCTTATTGTTTGTGGTTGTGACTAAACCCCATGCATATCTAATCTCTTCATGTTTGTTGGGGAAATATATCACGCCTCCTTCTCTTGCCACTCCTTTGATGCACCTTTATTATTAATAATAATATAAATGGGATTTCCATGATCAAGACAAGGTTAAGGGATCAACCCACTTCTTCATGTCTAAGATGACTAATATGGGCAATACTAATTATGATAACATTATTTTATGTTAAATGATCACAACAACTACCACTACTATAAATATTGAGCAGAGATAGTTCAGAAAAAAAATGAGCCACAAATAGAGGCTCTAAATCTTACTGACTTCCAACATGGAATACAATTTGGAAATGAGCCACCAATAGAGCCTCTACATCTCATTGACTTCGAACTTGGAATACAATTTGGAAATGAGCCACCGATCGAGCATTTACATCTCACTGACTACCAAGTTGGAATACAATTTGGAAATGAGCCAGCAATAGAGCCTCTATATCTCACTAACTTCCAACATGGAATATAATTTGTTGGAGCTAGAGTTATCACAAGAGATAGGAATGCTTATGTGATGAGGGAAAAAAGGATGATTGGATATCAATCCAATGTTGCTTATGTTATAAGGCCCCCTTCAGTAAGAAAATTAGAAGGTGAGAAGAAAATGATTGGATAATGCATATAAATGCGAGGATAGTGATTCTTCCCCATATACAGAAACTAATGGCAATACAAGAAGACATAAGCATCTCCAAGGAACAAAGCCATACAACTAGATTCATCGGATAAAGGACCATCATTGATGAATGCATTAAAGTTAAATAGATAAGAAAAATAGTTAAAATATATCAAGTTTGTGTTCAAAAGTTATGAAATTCAATAACACAGATTATTCTCATTGTCTTCAATAAAAAACACATTAATATCACCTTTATCACCATACCACATCACTACCATATATTTTCAAAAGAAGAAAACTTCACAAGGAGATGAAATGGAATGAATATTTTGTTTGTGTACTGCTAGAAGTGAAACTCATGTTCAAGATGAACATGGAGGCCAAGGTGGAAAACATGGTGTTCAACATCATGCACAAGAGATTCACCAATATGATGCATAGTGACAGTTACAAGAGTCACTTAACAAAGATTCGTTTCCAATATTGATAGACCACAATGTAGCACAAAAATGAAGCCTGGATAAACAAACAATGGAACAATCAAGGACTTCATTTCCACATATAGCAACAAGTTTAAGAAAATCAAGCCATTCACATGATCTAATATCATTCCCAAATTGGGAGGAGAGCTGAGATGATTTCAATTTAAAGTGGGAAGAAATAACATGGAAGCCCATAGTAATTAAAAACCTTTATGAATGCATTTTTATTAAAATTTTGGATATCTTCAATATGGGATAAAACCCAAAATGGTAAAGTTATATGGTCAAATCCCCTCAAGGTAGCTCACTTGGCAAGCTCATGTTATGTAAATTTGTTTGAGTGATGAGGTCCTTTGTTCAAATCCCCCCATGTGTCAAACTTGTGTGTCGTTCAAAGGGCCGGAGTGGTTACACCTAGAGGTTATGTTAGCTTTATGTGGGCACTAGGATAAATGCACACACACACACACACACAAGATCTAGTAACAATGTCAAATTAACTTTAACCTATCTAATTAATTGAAAAACACTTATGTGTCTAACCAAAAACAATTTATATTGTATCTCACTCACAACAAACCTGCAATGTTATTCATGCAGATCTCTTGCTTGAGAGAATCTCTCCCTTAATATCTTGTGCCCCTGCACATCTCTATGCTTTTCTTATCCCTCTCACCCCTCTCAACCTTCTTAGCCTTGTTCGCTAGTCTCAATCCTCATGTATGCGGCTTGGCTCTCTCAGCCCTCTCGACACTACTCAACCCTATCGTCCCTCTCGACCCTTTTTTCCATGTTGGCTCTCTCAAACCTACTTGGCCTTGCTCAACCCTCTCAACCCTTCTGGCCCTACTCATCCCTCTCAACACTATCGGCCCTATTCGACAGACTTGGCCCTCTTGGCCCTTCTTGGTCCTTTTGGTCTTACTCAACCCTTTCAGCCCTACTTGGACCTCTCGGCCTTGCTCAACCTTGTTGGCCCTCTCAGGCCTTCTGGACTTGTCAAACTTGCTTGGTGCTCTCAGCTCTAATCGACCCTATAGGCCCTCTTAACCTTGCTTAACCCCCTCATCTCTCTTACCAAGCCACAATATGAAAAGAATGAATCACTCACCCTTGTACTTATACTTCTCCAAAGGGTGTGATACCATGGGTCATAAAAATTACCATGGGGCTATAGGTGCAAAGCCCCATCACTTAGGGCACTTTCTCCACATGTGAGAATACTCTCGATGCTACCCCAAACATCAACACTCCCTCTTGGCGCAATGGATGTATTTTCACAACACCACTTGGAAGTGACTTTGCCTTCAAACCTAAAACAAATTTCCACCCTTGACATGCTACCATAGTTGCTCCATATAACACAAAATTTATTCTCATTGTATGATAGGGATCTCTCTTTGAAGACATCATGTGCTTAGAAGCCTCTCGTTCCTATGCATCCTGCATTGCCATCTTGTACCATGACTTATTGAACCTGAAGGTTATTTTCCTCTAAGTTGCTGACTCCCTCTAAGCTTACTAAGCCCCTATGAAGACCGAATCCATCCTAAGCCTACTCGCTCCCTTTGAAACTTGACTTCCTCTGACTCCAAATAATAAGCCTTATTGACCTTGAAGGTCTCTGCTTGAACTTCACTCTAAGTTTCTCACTTAGATCTCCAGTGGCTATCTCAGATATATGACCATCTCGGTCATGCCTTATCGACCTTTCTCCTATGAAAAGAACACAAAAAAGTATCTTCTTGAACTACAAGCTCTAACATTCCATCTTAGCGAGGAAGGTACTTTTGGAAGAACCACTTGGAACTGGCCTACCCTCTAGTTCTTACGCAACATCCCAAGCCTCATTCTCCATCTTGTAGTTCTCGGTGCTAGGTCTCTCTATCACTGTTTCCAAATCCTTGACTAGTATGATATCCCTCTCTCCCTTTGAGGAGTGACCTCTTCCAATCTAGCTGGAAAGCCTTCATACATTTTGTATGGTCTCAACTAGTAGCCTTCTTAGCTACTACCAAATTTGTCGACTTATGATTTTCGTAGTAGATCCACTACCTAGTGAATCATTTTTTCCCACTACATCTCGCAGTTATTTGATCAAGCCCATTGCAACATTATGCATGTGACATGATCCTCATGTGAATGATATGCTTCATGACTCACTAGACCTGTTGATACTATCCTTCACAACCCATACAACCAGTCTACCATATTTTGCTAACTCTCTTGGCATGGGTCTTGAAAAAATTGAAGTTATCTACAATAGTTCCTACAGTTCCCTGTCAGAGTTGTCACCTGTGAAAATCTTAGATATAACCTCCCTTCTCAAATATCATGCTCTAATACCATGTTAGGTTTATGTGGGCACTAGACTCAATGCACACACATACACCAAATCTTGTAACAATCTCAAATAACTTTAACCCAACTAATTAACTAAAACACATTGCATGTTTAACCAAAAATATGTTATGCACAACATAACTTATAAAAACAACAATTAGATCATGCAAAATACACATATTACACACAAGTTTTTCCCAGCCAATAGTTCTTCATTAAATTATTCTCAGAACCTACCTCAACTCCCTTAATATGATAATGGCCCTCAAGGAAATAACATATACAACAATAACCCTAGATCTAATCCAATGGATCAAGCCCTATATTTGTCCTCGATCTGGTTGATCTATATCTCCTTTGTTTCTCTATGCCCTTTCCTTGGACTTGGCACAAATAAGTATCTCACTCACAACTAATCTACAATATTACTCATGCAAATCTTCTTTGCTACTTTGTACTATTTTCTTAGACCCGACACAATTGAGTAACTCACTCACAACAAACTTGCAATATTACTCATGTAGATTTCTTGCTTGAGAGAATCTCTCTCTTCATTTATTTTGTTGCTGCACATATCTATGTTATACTTGGCCCTCTTGACATTCTTAGCCCTGCTCGACCCTACTCGATAGTCTCAACCCTGCTATACCTGCTTTTCCTTCTCAACCCTTCTCAGCCCTATCGATCTTACTTGTCCCTCTCATTCCTACTCAACCCTGTTGGCCCTTCTAGCCCTATTGGTCATGCTTGGACCTCTAGGCCTTATTCAACTCTCTCACCCCTCTTAAATCTTCCAACCCTAATCGACCCTCTTAGCCCTGCATACAATATCAACCCTCCTGGACCTGCTTGGCCCTCTTCGCCCTACTCATCCCTGTCGTCCCTCTCAGTCCTTCTAGCCCTATCATCCATGCTCAGCCCTCTCAGCTCTGCTACACCCTCTAGGCCCTCTTGGCCTTACTCAACTCTCTCAAATCTCTTTCCAAGCCATAAGAAAACAAGAATGAATCACTCACACTTGTACTTATACTTCTCCAAAGGGTGTAATACCATGGTTCATCAAAATACCATGGGTAATACCATGGGTCTATAGGTGCAAAGCCCCATCAATTAGCCCACTTGCTCCACATATGAGAATACTCCCGATGCTGCCCAAAACATCAACAAAATTATAGTGGCAGTAGTCACTCATGTGTTGTCCTAGGGGGCGAGGAAATTGCACATAGAGGTTATAATGGTAATGGTCAGAATCGACCTCATGTCACGCAAGTATGAGCCCAACCTAGTTGCTAATTCATCTAGCATATTGAAAAGAAGAATAAAAGAAAAAGGTTCTATGATCTAGGTTGTCTAAGGAATGATACTAAATATTGACTATAGTAAACCTCACAAGTGCATAAAAGAAATAATGTAGAGGAAAAAATAATAAGAAAAGAAATTAATTATTTTTATTAAATAATAAGGATGTCATAAGACAACATCATGACAAATTTCATGGCTTTTACAATGGTGAAGGCCCATATTTATATTATGTGCAATGATTTTTTAGCTAGATTCATGTACTTTCGTTATATTTCAATACCATGGGTTAAAAAAAATGAGTGAATACCATAAATCACTATGGTAAAAACTAAAGAATGGTTTTATATGGTAAAATCTAATTGTACTATTGTATTTTTTTATTTTTTTCTTCCACCTTCCAATACCATGGGTGGATGCCATGGGATTTTAAACCACAAATAATAGAAAAACATTATTATCTGTCGTGATTCACTGACACCCACCTAGATCAATCCTCCCCCATTAGGAAGCAATGGTCTCTATTCATCAAGGCTCCTCATCATATGGGGAGATTTCTATTGAATCTGACTCCTAGTGATCCACTTTCCTTAGTGAAGAAGCTACCTAGTTTTGACAACTCGATAGAGTTGTGTATTTTGTTGGTCTAAATCCTTCATATTGGTGTCCATGATTCAATATATTTTAGCCTAAAAATTGTATGGAACTTGATGCTAGTCATGTCGTTTTTTGTACTTGGCATTAGCTTTTTCATGACATCATAAAGCTATTATTGGCGGTGTTTGATGCATTCAAAAATTTTGGTTGCTTGATCTGTTTCCTCTTAAGCATAGGAGGACTTTGTTGGTGAAGATGTAATTGGAAGAGTGACATCCATATATATTTCCAGCTATATCCCCAAACATGTCTGAAAATCACTATGGCTAATATATCTATTTAGAGTTTTGTTATAGCCATGCCAACATATGGAATACTATCTTCCCATGTATGTAGATGTTTGATCTAGAAGTGTAGAGGCACCATTGTAGGTGAGGTAAATATGTATCTAGACCCTTATACAAGCTTTTCCACCTGCTTATGTTTGATAGAGAGAGATTGTGTTGAAGCTATGGTGGTCATGAAATTTTGTTCTCCTTCTAGTCGAACCATGAAGAGGAAAAACTTGCAAGTATGAAATACTACTTTTTGGCATTTTTTTTTCCAAGATTAATGAATTTATTGTAGTTGGAACTACCTCTAGTATCTTTTAGAGTTGATCCCCAAAATTAATTAATGACAACATGGGGTTAAGACTCATAAATGACAATAAATTTCCATAGTATAAGGTTTTCCTAAAATAACATCACAAACTTCGAGTGGGTAAACATCACAAAGAACCTCATCTTTGAAGAGCTTGATGTCGTAGGACAAATGACATTGTTGGCTAACACAAATATCTTGTCCATGGCTCAACCAACTAAGGGTGTATGATTTTGGGTGTGGAATTTTCATCAAATTCAATCTCCTAATGACCTCAATTGAAATTAGGTTCTTCTGGCTCCCATTATCAACAATGAAATGCAGTGTGGTACCCTTCGCCCACCTCTGTGAGTGTAAGAGGTGTTCCCCCTCCTCAGGCTCCTATGACTATTTTGGTTGTTTCTTCAAAAATTCAATGGTAGCATTAGGTTCTACATAAATGATCTAATTTCCTTCATCTTGTTTTGAATTAGAATCTAAGCCAGAGTCTATTTTTTTCTCTTTAAGCTCAACCAAAACTAATTGTTTCAAGCAACATTCACCAATGTTGTGCCTGGGGATAATGTGGAACTCTCACCACTTTCTAGTTTCCTTCTTCAACTTCTTGTTGCTCTTATTTCACAACATCTTCGAATGGGTATCTTGAGATTGTATATCCTCACTTTGTCCCTTGTTCTGTTAGGAACTCCTTTTCTAGGCTTTTGTTTTAATGGATTTGCATACCTAAAATCCCGCTTATTATTTTGCTTCAATTTTTGCTCTATTTTGACAACACATTGATAAAATACTCCTAGTGACGATATTTCCAAGGAATCCATCTCCTCTTGGATGTACCTATGTATAACACTACAATGCTTCAAAACTGGGTGCCACTCAGTCTTTGATAACAAACCTTTAGCACAAGGTATGTAAAATATTGGTGTACTATGACACTATCATGGTATTTCTCTTATTGTAGAGATGTCCATCTCATGTATTGGTCATCATAGTTCCCTACAAGGTGGAATTCATCCTTGAGGGCATCAACAAAAGTGACCTAAGTGGGCTTGCATTGAATACCCCAGACTCATCTTTGTTATGTCTTTCCTAGTATCCTTCCCACCAATATTTAACACGGGGAAGGGGTTTCAGGAGTGAAAAGGCGATCTTATATTATTGAAGAAATTTTGGACAACACAATATCCCTCTAAAAAAATTATTCATTTATCCAAATCATCCACATCTATTTGGCCTTCAAATAAAGGAATATAAAAGTTAACTTATACCTTAAAGGTTGTTGTACCTCCAAAATTATTGCTTGTTGAATGTGCCTTAATCATTATTGGTAGTTGTCAAAGTATATGAGTGAAATTTTTCATCATCTCATTACTATATTGTGTTGAGCCTCAATTTTGTCATAATTTTGTTGATGAAACCATCCATTTTCGCATCATTCCATTCACCCATTGTCATCATTTTTAACCATATTTCTTCATAAACGAACCAAATTCCTGCATACATGCTTACATGTTTTATTATTATTATTTCTATTATTTTTAATGAATTAAAGAGAATTATGCATGGTTTTACTAATGATAGTTTGACAATTCAAGTTTCTACAATTTCCACAGCTGTCTCCATCGTTGAGGTAGTAGCATCACTCTAGAATGAAATCCAACACATGTGAATTGTTTCTAGAAGCTCCAATATGGATTGTTGTTGGTAAAATTCCACCCAGCTCACACATGTGGACCTATAGGCAAAGATCAAGGGAAAATCACAACAGTTTTGAACATTCAACTTCAAACGCGTTTTCTGAGCAAATTAAAGTGAATATCACAAAAAAAACATGGGTTTTTTTCAACACGGGCCCAATTAAATTTCCAACGAGTAGTTTTCCCAAATTCATTACGATTTGGGAGATATTTTGGGTTATTTGGAGCCCTATTTTGCAGTTGCGTGAGCAAACATTGCGCTCATGTGTCAATAAATGCCCAGACAAGAAAACAGAGGTTGGAATGGACTGTGCTTCATCAAATTAGTGGAAAATAGGTGTCCATTCAGTTCTGATCTTTAGCCATATTAATCTCCATGAAGTTACATTGCAACCCCTATATAAACACTCCATTGAAACGAAGAGGGAAGGTTAATTTTCTGAAGCATATTGTGAAGTTTTAAAACTCAGTTTTCATTCCTTTTTAATGAAGAAGTACCTTGAAGATTTGATGCATAGCTGACTGTTCGTATGAAACTTTGAGACCACCTGTTTGTGGAGGGCCCCTGCAAACAATGAAGGTTTTGCATTTTATGTTTTTAATTAAGTTTTCATGTTTTCATTTTATCATTTGTCATAGTTGTTTTCAGAATTCCAATTTATCATTTGTTGTAGTTGTTTCCAAAATTCCATTTTTCTATTTGATGTAGATGCTGTCATAAGTCTTCTTTTATCATTTCAAGTAGATTCATCAATCTTTCATTTGGAATTGTCAAATTGCAGAAGATTCATAGTTTTACTTCTAGAGCACCAGTGATTTATTTTAGAGTAGTTTGACAAGTTCATGAGTGGTTTATTTCAAGAGCATGAGTGATTTATTTTCGAAACAATAGTGATTGAGTGATTTCCTTTCAACATATGAGTGCATTCTTTTCTGTTCATGAGTGATTTATTTTCAAGAGCTATAGTGATTTCTTTACAAGTTTCATTGCCATAACATTTCATTTCAAAAACATAAAAATATATAAATTCCCTTTTCTAGAATTTGATTTTATCTTCATGCACAAGAATTTTAGAGAATAAGAAATTTTAGAGATTAACAAATAAATTAGTCAAGATTTCTTCATAAGATAGAGAAAAGTTTGTTTCAGTTTTTACAGAGTAGAAAGCATGTTGATTTTTAGAACTTAATTGTAATTTAAATTTATCAATTTCATTAGGAACATAAGAATAAAAACATCCTTAGAAGTAATCTATACAAATCCAATCATCACACTAATACACTAAATGAATAAAAGAGGCTTCTAGCATATATTGTGCACTTGCACTTCACAATTTTACCAACTTCGGTCAATAATTTATGTAATCAATTTAAGACAATTAAATTGACCAAACATATTGCATGAGTGATTTCTCAAGCAACAAATTGATATGATATTCTACTCTGTAATTTCTCTTTTCTTCCGTCACTGGGATTTTGCTAGGGCTAGCGAGAGTGGTTGTCCTCATGTGAAACTAGCTTGAGATTCAACTCTCTATACCCTGACCTTGTCAGGGACGTGCTAGGAAATGAAAAGGAGCGAATTGCTCTGATATTACCGATCCAGGATTTTTGAGGAATGAGACTAAATATTGAAAATAGAAAATGTCACAAATGGATAAAGAAATATTGTAGAGGAAAAAATAATATCAAAATAGCTTAATTATTTTTATTAAATTATAAAGATGTCATAAGACTACATGATGACAAATTTCATGGCTTTTACAATGGTGAAGTCTTGTATTTATATTATTTACGACGCCTTTTCACCTAGAGTCACACACTTTCGTTATATTTCAAATACCATGGGTTATTAAAAAAACCATGGATGAATACGATAAATTACTATGGTAAAAAATATTAAGGAATGACTGTATAGGGTAAAATCTAATTGTATAATGATATTTTTATTTTGTTTTCTTTCAACTTTCAAATAACATGGGTGGATACCATGGTTTACCAAAACCACAGGCTTATAAACAACCAACAATAGAAAAAAAATATTGACCGTGGTGATTTACCAACATCCACTTGGATCATTCCATGGTCAAAGTTTCCATAAATTAAATAAAACTATAAATTCAAACAAAATTCCTATTAAATTCAATAAGAATTTAGAAAAAAATGGATGAATTCTTCCACTTAAATGGTTGAATTTATCCTCTTTTCTACTTCACACACACACATACATTTATATATTTAGGGTAAATATTTTATTTCCTTCTAAACTGGAATATACATAAAAAAGTAGAGTAGCCTAGGTCACTCTGTCGCTAGGAAGACCAAACCATCACCAAAGTTGCACTCTACGCATAGAGGAATTATATATAAAAATCACCATAGAAACTAAAAGAGTGAGATGTATCTTGTGAACCAAGCCAATTAGGCCCACACAACTTACTTTAAGATTAAAATACAAAACAAACACATGAATGACGTGTATTAAGAAGATGGATCATAATCAGTGGTGACAACCTGAATTGGACCTTCGTTGTTGCATGGGTTACTTCCAATCGAAGGAGTAATGCCCAAATGCTACTCAATGTGATCCAAACACTAGTCCAATTCCATCATATGTCGATGGAGATGTTCCAAAGAGTGAAATATCTCTGCTCTATGCTCAAATCAATCAATCAAAATGAAGCCATGAGAGACTTTAGGTTCTAGTATAAGTCGATGGTATACATGTATTGGTTGAAGTAGCATTAGGTGTGGCCCGCGCTCAATACCCAATTAGCCAACTTAACAAGAATATCAGTAGCTGAGAGTTGTTTCCATTCCGAGGATCCTTCATGTTCGAAGCAGACGAGTTCTTCCCAAATGGGGTTAAGAGCGATCTCCTGGAATCTAGTAGTTGTTTCTTCCAAGTGTTGGTGGGTATGGCAATGGCCATGATAGGCTCACTCTCAATACTATGTTACCCCTCAACAAACATGAGCTGATTTTCAGGGCATGGGGAGAGCATCCACTAGAGGACACAACTTAAAGGTTAGAGGCACACGAGTGAAAGAAAGTGGTTGAAAAATAGAGGCCACATAAGGGGGGGACGAGAGAAGATGGAAATATACCAAGTATAACCACAAAGTCAAGAAATCAAGAGCGAGCATAAGACTATAGTGAGAGTGAGTTTAAGAGCAAGAGGAGAAGCTACGGGTGACCAACATGGTACACCTGTGGATGTGCAAGAGCACTAGGGGAAATCCAGGGAAAGCATATAGGACCATGACATAAAATAAATTACAGAGGAAGCATCTAGTCGTAGGAGTTCCCAAAAGAGAACAAGAAATTGAAACATATTATAAAGGAAACGATACCATGGAGAGGTATCAAATTAGAGATGAAGTTGACATACCACCAAATATTTTTGACACCTAGAATGATTCACCATGGTCTTGCACAGAGGATTCACTTTAGATATTACTGCATGCATGCCAATTTGAAATGGAAAGGAAAATAAAAACTCCACCTCAGTGTGCTATGGAGCCAAATGTGTTGCGTTATTGAATCGTTGTCTAAGGAAAAAGGAATTACCAAATGAGAGATGGAAGGAGGGGATGCAGAGCGAGGGGACTCGGCCTGGCCATAGCTCAGAGGAGTGGGTCGGACAAAGCACACAAAACAAAATCCGAAGGCACTAAGAGGGGATGAAAGGTATAACGATATAGAACACCGATCGTCCAAGAAGGAACATAAGATTGAAATAAATTTGGGAGGGAGGTCCGTAGTGGACATCATAGTAGAACAATAATAATGCACATAAGAAAGGTCATGGAATGCCTAAAAATTCAAATCATAATCAATGTTGGTGGCATGGATCATTAGGTTTGTAATGGCCATTGAAGCACTCATTTGGGGATACTCGAGCATGCTAGAGAATGTGACATGTTTATGGGGGTGAGTCACCACATTCCTAACCACATGGCTCGGTGGGGTAATGGAAACCTACCACCCCTCCCTTTTGCAATCTCGCCAGCCAATCTGGAGGGATGAGCCTTGATGAATAATTTTCCAACACTTGTCTTTGATAGGAGAATCTTGAAGGAGGTTCCAGATGGAAGAAAGAGTTGCATGAGAGTCTGAACATCTATAGTTAGATAGAAAATATACTACCTTATTTCCATACCATCGAATGTGAGATGGAATGATGACTAAAATTTGATACTTAAGGGATGATTCCATGAAAATTGGTTCCTCCAGGTGCCAACTTTCTGAGAATTTATGAATATGAATTCCATTTTGAAGCTTCTTGATCATGTTGATAATAAGTTAAGAATCACCCTCCACAATGTTTTTGGAGTAACCTTGAGCCTATGCGATTTCCAAACTGGTGATTAATCTAGTGAGCTCCACTGCATTATTTTCGTTGATACCCAAGGATCCTGAATATATGCCGAGAGTTTGGGAATTATGGTCACAAACAATAGTTCCAAAGCTAGTTGGTCTTAGATCCCATTTGAGGAGCCATCGAAATTAAGCTTGAGGAAAATAGGGGGAGGTGGGCCCCAAGTAGATAGGATGGAAGACAGGGTAGGGGGAGCGATGGGAGTTGGGCGGATAAGGGAAGATGGGGAAATATTCCAATGGAGGAGGAGTTGGACTTCTTGACCATGGGATTTCTAGTCAATAGAAGACCATGGAGAGGAAATAATAGATTCTTTAATGCTGGAAATAATTGAGCTCCAAATTGAGTTAGTGAATAGGGTGGTACCTTTAAAAATTATCTTGTTCCATACTTTCTAGGTATTCCAGAGAAAAAAATTGGGGAAGAGAATCTAAATGCAGTTGAGTATCAGATTGGAAAATATATACTTACACAAATTAGCAATAGTGTTAAGAACAATGAGGGGATATATATATGAGCGAGAAAGTTAATATTCAAGGCGAGTCCAAAGTGATGTAATGAGGGTGCAACTATTGAAAAGATGCTACAAACTTTCAGAATGAAAACAACATAGTGGACATTGGGAAGGGAATTTATAATTGTGATTAAGAATATTATCCCATGTTAATATTTTGTTTTGATACAAAATCCAAAGAAAAAAGGACATTTTCGGCCATTTAGGTTATTTCCAAATTCTGGTCCAAACATATTCTTTTGGCAGATCGCGATGGTCTATGGCCAGGTGGTAAGCCTCTTAGATGGTGAAAGTACCCTTTTCAAAGTATCCCCATCAATTTTTGTTAGGCTTAGCTGAAATGGTGATGAGCCTATGCTAAATATTTCTCCATAAATGTTGCCATTAGTCAGCTAATGGCTTAGGATTCCAAGAAGATGGCAGGAACCATTGGCACCATTTATGAATGGGCTCTGTTTCATTCCAATAGTCGAACAATTTTGTTAGGTCCTAAGAGGTCATGTGTTGCTTCATGTGAGAAATTTGTTGATTTTCACTCAATTTTGGGAATTAATATCATGAATATTCTCATAAAAGTGTCATGCATCCATCCTTGATTTCCCAGAAGTAGTGTTTTCGAATTAACTACAAACCTTTCTTAGTTAGAGACCATATGGATGAGTCTAGAATCGTGGAGTTAGGATGGACCAGGAGCTGTGAAGGAATATGTTGGGCATATTTCCAATCCCATATGCTTTTCCATATATGAGGGATGTCTTGAACTCATTTTCACTAGATTTTGGAACCTAGGACCATTGGCATGCTGTTGGGGTCCCTTAAACCGAGTCCACCCTTGAGTTTGTGTTTTCATAGCTTATCCCAAGACACTAGTGATCACTTGCATTCCATAGTTTAGCTGTCGTAAGGAAATTTAAATTTGTTTCTCCATATCTCCTGCAATATTGATGCAAGTGCCATAAGTGCAGAATAAACGTAGATATGAAGGGATTGGAGAAAAAAATTTAGAAGGAAAAATATGCCAACAATTTTTAAAGAGAAAGGAGAGGAGGTCCTCCAAAGTGCTCCATTTCAAGGAAATTTCAACCAAAGGGGCTCATAAGTACTTTGAGGGAATTTTTCTTATCTAGACGCCTGAAATATTGGCAATGTGGCATTGAAAAAGGGGGGTGTTGAAGAAAAATACTTGGGACTTGGATTTGTTTACATCCATGCCAGAGGTAAGGGAGAATTCTTCAAGGATTCAAATGAACTCGCGAGCTTCTAAGATATATGGGGTTCTCATTCCCATGGTGTCATCAACTAATTACTGGTGGGTAAGGGGAAGGTCCTCACTAAATAGACAAATTCCATGAAGTGAATGCATGGAGGTTGCAGCCTTGAGATATCTCCCCAACCCTTCCATAGCTAAGATGAAAAGGAATGGTGAGAGTGGGTCTCCCTGGCGGATGCTGCGAGAATAATTGAAGGGGGCGAAAGGGTAGCCATTAACAAGGATGGAAAAGGAGGCAGAGGACATAAGGTTTCCAATCCACTCAACCCATTCTGTAGAGATTCCAAAGGCCTACAAAACTAAAAGGAGATATTTCCAATTAAGCTTATCAAAATCCTTTGAGAGGTACAACTTAAGGATAATGCCAGGTTTATGGGAGATCTTCAGGGAATGGACACTCATGAGAAACCATGATACCATCAAGGATCTACTAACCTTCAAATATACCTATTTTTTCTAAATAAATAAGCATTGGAAGGAGGGGCTTGAGGCGATTGGCTATAATATTAATAATAATTTTGTATACAACATTACAAAGAAAAATGGGTATGAAACCATAAGTCTCATCCACATTTTTCTTATTTGGGACCAATGTTAGGAAGGTGGAATTTAAGGCTTTGAGAATGGAATGATATCTTCGAGATTCTTCAACTTCCTACTAGAATTATTTCTCTATAGTGGCCCAACATGTCTAGAATAATTCTATTGTGAATTTGTATAGGCCTAGAGCCTTGTCGTTGGACATCTCCTTGACTATCCTCCCCACTTCCTTGAGGGTGATCATGTGAAGAAGGGATTTATTTTTCTCAGATGTGATCAAACCTGGAATATGCTCAATGATGTGTTAGATCACCCTTTACCTGTTGTGAGAGGGTTCAATTAGGATGGCTTGATAGAAGTAGGTTAGGTCTTAAGTGATCTCTTGGTAGTTCATCAATTTTTCTCCTGCAAAGTTCTTAATAGTGTTGGGTGCATGTTATATTCTTTCCATGAATAACTCCATGTGTTGTGCGTTGCGTCGAGCATAGCGAGGGGGGGGAGGTAGCCCCCCCTGTCGGGAGGTTTGCAGGGTGGTGGTAGGCCCCTACACGGGGTCTGGGGCAACGCCCCTGGATTTTTTTTTTTTATGCTGACCCAATAATAGTTTGGCAGAACCAGGGATGCGGGGAAGATCCAAATATGGTGGGCGAACCTACCCATGGTTTTATGCATGGGTTTTGGACATGGTTTCAGGCTAGTTTTCTGCCCATGTTATTTTGTAGATCCGGTCAAGGGAACTAAAATTATGTTCTAATACAAGGTTAATGGATTGGGGTTTATGAATCATTCAACATGTATATATATGTATTATAACATTGAAAGGAATATAATGAAAATAAATTTGGCAGTCCTAGTTTTGGGATCCAGGGGAAAATCTCGGTGTATATTTGTTTTATGTTCTCACCATTATTTATTTTTCTGTTTTAAGAAGTTGTTTGTAGGTAATTTATGTACAGGGTTAAAAGCTACATTTTGTATCATAGTTGTTTTGACTTCAAGGGGACGCCTTTGATACAAAGGCGTTTTTCTTGGGCCTATGGTTGACCCTGTTCAGTGGGAGATTTGCGGGATCGATTCTTGTGGTGAAATAAAATGGTGAACAATGGAAAGATAAAGATCGATAAATTTAATGGAAAAAGTTTTTAGTTGTGGAAGCTCAAGTTGGGGGATCTGTTGGTGGATAAATATTAGTGGATCGTAGTAGACTCGGGTACTAAACCAATGACAATTTCAGCGGAAGACTGGGCGAAGTTGGATCGAAAGGAAAATATAAAATATAGTTGTGTATCTCAAATTCAGTATCAGGGGAAGCTACGACAAAGGATTTTTCAGTCAAGTTAGAGACTTTGTACCAATCTAAGTCTTTGGTGAACAAAATGTTCCTACGGAAAAATTTGTATAAGTTGAGGATGAAGGATGGAGACTTGGTGACAGGGCATATGGACGCATTTAATACCGTGGTAAGGAAATTTTTATCTGTTGATATAAAAAATTCAAACAAAGATTAGTGCATTAGTTTTCTGTGTTATCTACCATATTCGTGGGATAGTCTGGTTGTTGCTATAGATAGCAATACAGCTACCTTGATGTCAGAGGAGATGAGATAGAAAAATATAGAGAGCTAGAATGGATATGCATTGTATGTAATAGGACAGTCTTCGAACAGAAACAAAAATAAATCCTTGAGTGGGAGATATAAATCTATAGGGAGATTAAATCTCCAGGAAAACTTGTAAAGGTGCACTGGAAATGCGAAAGGGAAGGGCACTATAAAAAGGACTGTAGATCTAAATCTTGTGAGAAAGGAAAGGGATCTAATGAGGCTACTCCTATAGAGGTGAAAGCCACCTCAAATGAACATTGAAGGTGGGAATGTGTACTTGGATTATTATTCAAATACACATGTAGATAATGAGGCATGGTTGATTGACTAAGGTGAATCCTTTCACTTCACTCCCCATAGGGAGTGGTTCTAAGAGTATGAGAAATATGATGGTGGTGATGTCTTCTTAGGGAATGATAGGAAGGCTAGAATCATCAGACGTGGAAAAATCAAGCTGAAGTTGCAAGGTGGAAGGATTAGAACACTTCCCGGTGTTCTAAATATTCACGCATTGACCAAAAATATGATTTCTATAAGCAAGATGGATGTTGCAGGTGTAAAAACAATGTTTGAGAAAGATACCTACAAGATGGTTCGGGAAGCACTAGTATTGATGTGGGGAGTTCGGATTGGAACTCTGTACAAGCTTCTAGGTAGATATTGGGTTGATTTACTGGGTAAACTAACACAAATATTTACTTATCAATCAGGGTTTGTAAACTTTGAAGAATGTCCAAAGTACATGGATTTCAAATGTAGTCAATTTTAGAAGACAAAATGTAGAAATTGAAAGGAATGAATATTACAAATATATTCTAGATTCTAAGATTTATGGAAATGCATATTAAAAATATAAAATATAAATAAGTAATTTTTGATTCAATATGTAATAAGTGAGGGAAGAGGCTCCTAACTTAGGAGATCTTGATTGTCCTTCCCCACATTAATACCTTCATGAAGAGAAACCAAATAACTGGTTGACAATAGTTTATGATGCATAAAAATTAGGAGAAGAGGCTCCTAACTGAGGAGGTCTAGGTTGTCCTTCTTTACAATTCTATTCCATCATTGTTACCATTGCATTAAAACTAGAAATTCAAGAAATAAATCAAGCAAAGAAAAGAAGATGAATTTTAGTTGTTCTTCTTGATCAGATAGAAGGAGACTCTAAACTTAAAATCTTGTTTGTCCCTTCATATGCAGATTAGAATTAAAACAAGAATCATCAACAAACATAATAAATATTTACACATCTAAATGATTGAATAAATCTGAAGCAAAACTAGTTCGTGAAAATTATGCTAGTTTAACCAAAAAGTGTACTTAGCTTGGTGTGAGGGCCCTCCACCCTTGCCTTGCACACTTGAAGAAATTCTCAACTACAGAAAATTCAACCAATCATCCACAGCATGAACACAAAATAGAAGGTAGAACTGGTTCCTCAAATTATCTCAAAACATTCAGAAGTCTCAATATAAAATTATACAAATTCTCCATGCTGAATGGATTATAAGCTTGGTTTAAATAGAAAAATGACAAAAAAATAAGCTATAATATCTCTAACAGCCTTATCCATCCTAAGCCCATCCATCTAGGTTGAAATCATCCATTCAGTTTCAAAAGATCTGGAAAATCCCAAAAAATACTAATTCTGCCCTTTTTCTCGGGGATTTATGAAAAATAGGTCATGTTTAACCAACGTTGATCGGGCTTGTTTTAGCTCAGTTTGACCGAACCAATAGATTATTTTCCATCCGTTGTTCCCAATATTTCCAAATCTATGCTCAGCTCACGCCCAGGTGCAATGTCCCAAATGGGAGAAACATGAATATAGAACATTTATAACATTTCAATCTAGGCAATAACCAAAATGTAAGCATAAAACTATAAAATGATGGAAATGTCAGAATATAACATCAAGACATTAAAAAATTAGTATAAATAACTGAGCCATATCATTATGTGTCTACATAAAATGTAAGTACACATTGCTCCAAAAGGAATGCACTCAAGCCACAAGATGGTTGAAATACACTACTGAAACCTACCACTGGAAAGTATAAACTACTACTACTAGGAAGAATATCTATGTGCGATAGTTTTCTGGAGTGCTTAGAATGATCCAGTATTTTACCCATGGATTCTACTCAAAAACCCCAGAAAAACCCAGAAATGGTTTGGCCAGATTTTGAGTTTTGAATTTCGACCCTTTTTGGGTTGCACACTACAACCTTGCTGTCTGAGTTACGCACTCCCTGGAGAAAAATGATGATATGGGGCTGAAATAATAATATATCTACTGCAATATCACCCACCTAGCTCACTAACTGAAGGGTTGTTCCCTTCTCCCGATTCCCAAGCTCAAAACTTGAGATCTAACTCCTCCACTGAATATGCAGCTACTGCATGAACAACTGCAGGGAAATACTACGTTGTCTAGGAGGGGTGATGATGTAGCCTACTAATATATAATACAATGCTGAACCTAGGCTGCTGAAGTGATCCCCGGAGTGAAGGATTAATTCCTTACAGGATTCCAAGATGAGTTTCTTGGAACTTCCTCTTCTCCTCAAACCCTCACTGCAGAATTATGCAATTCTTGCAGGAAATGTTGCTGCATAAGAGAATAGATGGATGGCCTGATGCTAGATATGAAAATGAAACTCCCAGAATACTGCAATGGATCCACAATGTGAAGGGCTGATCCCTCCACAGGTTTCTCAACTGAAGTACTGAGAACAACCCTCCAAATCTCAAACCCAAGTTCAGGAATGCGTTATTCCTGTAGCTGGAAGTGCAGATGGGAGTGGATGAATGTGGCACTGATTTTCGGATGATGAATACTACCCAAGAAAACCTTCCCAGAGTAGGCACTCTAAGTCCCCCGTGGGTAAGGGTGGGATTCCTGCTCGGGAACACCCGTTGCTAAACAACACAACAGACTTAGTTAAATAGCTAAAGCATGAAAATAAATGTCTTACGCCACTCAACAATAAAAATCCAGAATCCCATTCCTTTGCTGCCCTCATCTTACTTTTATGGTTGTGAGCCTCCCCTAGCCTTGGCCTACCTCATAACTACATTGCATATGTGGCCACTAGCCTCCATGAAGACTGTGCTGTCCTCCATGATCTCCATCACTGCTACAATTACTCTCCACTTCCTCCATCATGTGTGCATTTAATGCACCACTTCATCATCTCTGCAATTGCTTTTCCACTGTCTCCATCATCTTGCATTTATTCCTCCACTATCTCTATCATCTTCCTCATTAATTCTCTATGACCTCCACTCTTTATTCATTATTATGCTGCTCCACTACTCCATAATGCTACTCCACTAATCACTTAACCCACACTCACACTATAGAAGTGGATTTTATTCATCGACTGGGTTTATGGGTCCCTCCACCCTTTTATTTACTTAACTAAATAAGAAAAGAAAGAACTCTAGTATTCCAATTAGCTGATGGAAAATTTGGAATATTACAATCCCCCCCGCCAAAATGTTGCTTGTCCTCAAGCAACTGCAAAAGTGGATGCTGCAGAAATCCATCTCCCTCCCAAGTGGCATCCTAATATGGAAGGTTTCCTCATCTGCTCCAATGTGTTATGAATGCCCATCTCCATAGCTGCCTCTCTAGAATGTCTAGAATGGCCTCCAGCTGTGTAGCTAGATGCCTCTCCTCATCAATGAGTCCCCAAGTGGCAACCATCTGTTGTCCAAGAGCCTCTTCTCTGCATGAGATATGTGAAGTGTAGTGGTTCCTTCCCCAAGTGGAAAGTCCCAACTCATAAAATATCTCTCCAACCCATGATACATGGAGTAGGTTGTGTTTCTCCATGCTCCATCCTTGGCCTTGGTGGCCTTGCTTTCTCTAAGCATCATCTCAACACCGTGAAAAGTAGGAAATAAAGACATATGGATTAACATGTGAAATGTCGAACCATACTCTCCCAATAGCAACCATCGCAAAAATGCCTCTTGCTACCACACCACCTCATCATCATACCAACTATGGTGGCCATACTCTCCTAGCAGAAGAAAATGTAAAAAGGCTTCCTGTTTCCATCCCACATCATCATTATGCAAGGTATGGGAGAATGTCAATCCATATTCTCCTAAGAGTAACCAACGTAACTATGACTCTTGATTCCACCCCACACTATCATAATGAAAAGCATGAAGCAATGATATACTGATTGACATGTAGAATGTCACACCAGATTCTCCTAATAAAAACCAACATAGTCGGTCTTTCTGCTGCCACATCATATGAGTATCATGAAAAGTCCCAAACAATAACATACCCATTGACATGTGATATGTCATGTGATGGCCAAAATCTCTCAAAAGTAACCAGCGCAACCATGTCTCCTGCTACTGCATCACAATAGTACTATGCAAGGCATGGAACATACAAATGTGAAATGTCGGGTGGTAACCATACTCACCCAAGAGCAGCCAACACAACCATGCATCTTGCTGCCCTGTGTCATAGATTTTCAAGTAGCTTTCCAACCACTTGCTCATCATCTCCATCCATCCATTCAATTGTGGGTGATGACTCATATCATGTACCAGCTCGGTATCCACCCAATGGAGAAGCTCTCGCCAAAAAATGCTCATACAATAACTGCCCCCATCATTATCTATGGCCTTGGGAAGACAATGAAGCATGAAGAAATCCCGAAAAGATAATCGAGTCATGGGTGAAGAGATGTACTGTGTGAAAATGTCAAAGCAATGTGCATACCTTGACAACGGATCAATATCGACAATACCATCCTCCACAATCTGATGAAAATATTTGCACTCCATGATATGTCGAAGTGCACCCTCCTTGAGGTCTCTCCATGAGATCCTCTCTCCAATGGCCCAGTAGAACCTATGAGGTTCTGAATATCCTGCATGCAGAAACTTCTCTTTGAGCTATGAGGTGCTCATCAAGAAGGCTCTGTCCTAATAATGGAAGATGTTATCCATTACATGATGTCTACCATCTACCATATGCCCATCCAATGCTTCATCAGTGAATCGGTCACTAGAATTCTCAAATAATAACTGGGCTCTCAAATCATCACTGCTCCTCAGTGATAGTGCTGCTGATCTCCATGATAGTGCATCTGCTGTCACATGACCCTCTCCATACACAATGCTGAACTCATAGTCCTGCATTGTATTGATCCACCATTTTGGCCTACTTTCCAGCTGCTCCTCCTCCTAAGAAATATGCCAAAGACTATGGTGGTTGGTCTTCACCCGAAATATATTGCCAATAAAAAACTGTCAGAATTTGACCAATGCATGCATAATGGCCAATATCTCTTTGTCGTAAATAGAATACGACATTTCATGTGACAGTAACTTTCGGTTCTCTAAATATATGGAATAGATTCCCTGCATTAGGACTATGCTAATCCCATCCTTAGAAACTCCACACTCCAACATAAAGTGTTACGTGCAGCTCAACAATGTCAAAATGGGATAGCCATACATCTTCTCCTTGAACCAATCAAGGGTCCTCTGTGCAGTGATAGTTTGTTGCTCCAAATAAGCAATGTGCTCTAACCCTTGGTCATGAAATTTCCCTGATGGCATGACCCCACAAATATCAATCTGATGTGTTGAAATAATATGGGGTGGAAATGTTTGCATACCTTGGATCAGCTGATGCTTGGGAACATCTTTCAAAGCTACAAGAGTTCCTCCAACCGGTGCAATTGCTTCTCCAACTGTTGGTGATGGTGATGGCTGCTCCTCTACTGCTGCACCAATGCTGGTATCTGCTTCCTCTTCATCATGCACCTCCTAAATCATGACTGGGACTCTCAATTTCGAATGCTCAAGACCATCTTGTAAAGATGCAAGTTCTCCTCCCACCGATGCAAGTACCTCTACTGCAGCTGTTGGTGGTGGTAGTTTCTCTTCTCTCGAAGTATCAGTGTTTACATCTTCCTTTTTCTCCTCATATACTCTCTCATCAATGTGAGAAAATGTCTCAATGGAAAGTGCCTCCGGTTTTATTCTATCAAAAATATTTACCAATCTTTGAGTGAAATTTTCTTATGCAGTCACTCTTGCATGTTTCAATCTGCCTAACCACCAGGCATTTGCTTCACCCTCAAGGTGTAGCGCTACAATCTGAATAGCTTCCTTTTCCACTACTGGGTGTAGCTGGAAGAATGCATCTAACTTCTCCATCCAATATTTCACCGTGCTTTTGGATGACCCATTGAATGTAGGGAGAAAGAATATATTTTGCATATGCCCTCTTCTTCTATTGTTGTTGCGGGGTCTCCGGTTCTCTTTAATCTGGAAAAACTGCTAGAAAGTAAGATTCTCTTTGAATGCTCTAGATTGAGATTTGTACTCTGCAAGATAATCACTCAGAGTCTCATGCTCCAAATATCCTCCATCTCCATGCCATTCATTTCCTTCTGCAAGGAAAGTGGGCATAGTAGGGCGCTGTGGAAATTTTTGCATCGTTGGTTTCTTATACTATTGATAGGAAGTGCTTGGACCTTCTCCATTCTGAAACCCTCTTGAGGTTTCATTTTTCCTTTCCCTTCTCATTTATTTGAGCTCCATGGTGAGATACTGCATAGATATGAAGAGAAGTGTGGAAAAACACAATCCTTCCACCATTGAAGACTTCTTATTTTTCTGCTTCTTCTTCTTATTCTTTTGATGTCATGAAATTCCCACAATTTGAGCCAAAGATCGTGCTATGATACCACTATAATATCCCAAAATGGGAGAAACAGGAATATAGAACATTTATAACATTTCAATCTAGGAAAATAACCATAATGTAAGCACAAAACTATAAAATGTTGGAAATTCCGGAATATAACATCAGGACATTAAAAAATTAGCATAAACAATTGATCCATATCATTATGTGTCAAAAGAAAATGTAAGTACACAGTGCTCCAAAAGGAATGCAGTCAAGCCACAAGATGGATGAAATACACTACTGAAACCTAACACTGGAAAGTATGAACTATTGCCGCTAGGAATAATATCTATGTGTGATAGGCTACTAGAGTTCTCAGAATGATCTGGGATTTTAACAACGGATTCTACTCGAAATACCGAGGAAAACCCAAAAATGGTTTGGCCAGATTTTGAGTTTGGAATTTCGACCCTTTTTGGGTTGCACATTGCAACCCTGCTGTCTAAGTTATGCACTCCCTAGAGACAAATGCCGATATGGGGATGAAATAATAATCTATCTTCTACAATAGCACCCACTTAGCTCACTAATTGAAGGGATTGTCCCTTCTCCCGATTCCCAAGCTCAAAACTTGATATCTTACTCCTCCACCGAATATACATATCCTGCATGCACAACTGCTGAGAAATACTGCGATGTCTAGGAGGGTTGATGATGTAGCCTTCTGATAGATAATACAATTCTGATCCCAGGCTGCTGAAGTGATCCCTAGAGTGAAGGATTAATCCCTCACAGGATTCCAAGTTGAGTTTCTTGGAACTTCCTCTTCTCCTCAAATCCTCACTGCAGAATTATGCAATTCTTGCAGGAAATGTTGCTGCATAAGAGAATAGATGGATGGCCTGATGCCAGATATGAAAATGAAACTTCCAGAATACTGCAATGGATCCACAATGTGAAGGGCTGATCCCTCCACAGGTTTCTCAACTGAAGTACTGAGAACAACCCTCCAACTCTCAAACCCAAGTTCAGGAATGCGTTATTCTTGTAGCTGGAAGTGCAGATGGGAGTGGATGAATGTGGCACTGATTTCCGGATGATGAATACTACCCAAGAAAACCTTCCCAGAGTAGGAACTCTAAGTCCCTCGCGGGTAAGGGTGGCATTCCTGCTCGGGAACACCCAATGCTAAATAACACAACAAACTTAGATAAACAACTGAAACGTGCAAAGAAATGTCTTACGACGCTCAACAATAAAAATACAGGCTCCCCTTCCTTTGCTACCCTCATCTTCCTTTTATGGTTGTGAGCCTCCCCTAGCCTTGGCCCACCTCATAACTACGCTGCACATGTGGCCACTAGCCTCCATAAAGACTGCACTATCCTCCATGATCTCCATCACTGCTGCAATTACTCTCCACTTCCTCCATCATGTGTGCATTTAATGCACCACTTCCTCCATCATCTCTGAAATTGCTTCTCCACTATCTCCATCATCTTGCATTTATTCCTCCACTATCTCCATCATATTCCTCATTAATTCTCTATGAACTCACTACAAGGAAAAGACCCTCTAGTGGATGTTTTTGAGGAACCTCTTATAAAAATACCCCAAACATCCATTTCTAGCGGAGGTTCCTAAAGGAGGTTGACAGGCAGAGGTTTTTGTGGATGTATTTCGTCTGGTGCTCTTATCACCGTAAAATGCACCAGTGCGTTCAACACGAGAAAGCACTAGTGTGGTTAAAACATTGGCACACTAGACACCGTGTGCTTCGTACACACCCACTCGGTGCGTTGTATTTCTATAGCACATCGGTACTTTACATAACTTCTGCACTGGTGCCTCATAAAAATCACGTGAAAATCGAAACTGCCCGGGTCTCCCTTAAATGCACCGGGTCGCCCTGAAATCCCTGCGCACCGGCACAGGGTTAAATAAATAAAAAATTACTGCCAAAAAACTGCATAAAACATAGGCACTCCGGACACCGTGCGCTCCTAACACACCTGACCAGTGCATCATATTACTGTAGAGCACCGGTGCCTTACAGCTCTTCCACATCGGTGCTTCAGAAAACATGTGCGAAAACAGAAACCGCCTGGTGTGGAATAAATCAAATGCACTGTGGTGCCCATAAACCCCGCGCACCAGAAGTGGGTTGAATAAAAAAAAATTACGGCCAAACAACCGCACAAAACATTGGCACACCGGAAACCATGCGCTCCATACACACCTACCCGGTGCCTCATATTAAGGGACCGCACCGCTGCGTGAAAAATCGTCAGCAGCAGTGCCTCATAAAAAGCACATGAAATTAGATACCGCCTAGGGCGAAATGATGGAAACACACCAGGGAGCCCATAAACCCTGTGCAGCGGAACGAGGTTAAACAAAAAAAAATATTACGGCCAAAAAGCCACACTGAAAATTGGCTCACCGGACACCGTTCCCGGTGCGTTACAACTATGCCACACCGGTGTGTCATAAAAACGCGCGAAAATAGAAACTTCCCGGGGCGGCATAGCGCAAATGCACCGGTACGCCAATAAAAACCTCGCGCACAATGGTTAAATAAAAAAAAATTACAGCCAAAAAACTGCATTTTTCACTTTTTTCAGTGTTATAGAGCTCTCAAGCACCAGTGCAAGTTATCCTTGTTTGAGCCGCCTTGACATCGGTGCTCCCATTGCACTGATTGCATGCACTGCTGTTGTGCATTGCGTACCAATCTCCAGCTTGAATTTTGTAAAACGGTGGACAAATTTTCTTTTGCAAATTCTACAGCCAATATGCCTCCTCGACGGGTAAATGTACAGGTATTTTTTTTTTCCATAATTAAGCCTTTTGGTGGATTAGAATTTCAAAAAACCTTAAAATGAACCATTAAAAAAAAAAAATTGTCGCGCGATGCGCTCGAGCTGTTCAGCTCGCACCGGTCTGCGGTGCTGCCTGTAAATTTATAGGCCGCACCACAACCGGTGCTAAAGATATCCACACTGGTTTTGGGGCGGTACCAATAGGCGTACTGTGTTATTTAAAAAAAAAATAAAAAGTGCGGTGCGGTCGTTTACCAGGCCGCACCGTTGAGAATGTTGGATCGCGACAACTCGGTGCGTTGACGGAATTATCTGCCCTGGGGCACGTAATGTTGTCAGCACACTGCATATCGAAATTTGACATTATCAATCGTTCGGCTTGGTAAATCGGTGCTAAGGGTATCTGCACCAGTTCTGGGGTAGTACCAAAGGCGCACCGTGTTATTATTATTATTTTTTTAAAAAGAGCGGCGCGGTTGGTTACCTGGCCGCACCGTTGAGCTAGTTGAATAGTGGTGATGCAGTGTGTTGACCAAAATAACTGCCCTGGGATGGCTATTTTTGTCAACGCATGACTTACTGTATTTGGCTTGCATCAACGGTGTGGCCTTTTAAAATACCACACCGACGACTATGTACGGTGGCAGGAGGGCGGTGCGTTGACTTAGCTATACACCCCAGGGCATATAGTGTAGTCAGCACACCACCCTCCTGACACCGCACGTAGTCAACGGTGCACTAAAAACATTTTTTGGAGCACCGTCCTCGGTGCGCTAAATATCATTAGGTGCACCGTTCCTAGTGCGTTCTATTGAAAGATGCACCGGGACCGGTGCGTGACTGTGTTTTTGGCGCACCTACTTTGTTTTATTTATTTTTCAAAAAATATTTATATACATATATTTCTAAATACATGTCTCGTTTAATAAAAAATTGTGTTTAATATGTCAATCATTCAGAGACGTGAAAGGAGAGAAGAGGGGCAACAACAACAACAATAGACGGAACAGTATAACATGGTTCGCTTGTGAGAAGCACGAGAGAGGGAGAGAGATGCGTACCCTCGCCCTATTACAGCAGCGACGCAGGGGCTCCTAAGGCAGGTAGGCCTCCTTAAGTTTTATGAGGAGGCTACTTCCCTAAAGTCCCATAGTTTGTTTTTAAGACATCTTATCCGAAGGTGGAATGCCCAACAACAGGCTTTCCGGGTTGGTGTCAACCAGTGGTACAACCCCACTAAGGAGGATATATATTTTATTACAGGGCTATCGAGGAGAGGGGTGGATTTTCCCTTGTTCCCCGAGGTTCCAATTGGCTTTGTAGCAGGGAGTCAGTTAGTTTACTCCCAGAGATACATTGGAGCAAATTTAGTATCTCCTGTAGATTTTCAGGTCGTTGGAGGGAAGTTACGTATTGGTGCATTTGGTCATGAGGAGGTCCAGTGTCTCTCACTTATCATTTCGACCATTTCGCACAACACTAGTGACGGGAAACGCATTAGTTGCTCGCTTTTATATTATGTTGTTTCTTTAGTACAACAATCATGACTTGTCAGGTGGTCTGCCATTTTTTTGTGGTAGTTTTGTACAACATTAGATAGATGTCGTCCTCATGCACAAGGGAGGGTCAACTTCCCTTTTTCTTCAGAGTTTTTATTTTTATTTTTTGAGAGGTTTCCAGAGACGAGGCCTAGTTTTCTTCGGCAGCCTCGTAGGCCGATTACTGAGGCACGTATGCACATGTGGGGGCAGATGATGCCCAAGAGGGAGGAGACTATATTTCCAACGAGGATATCAGATGATGCACTGGAGTTGCTAGCCAGTGTTGATGAGCATCCCTTCATTATGGTCCCCTGTCTTTATGCGGGGTTGGATTGGCGAGGGTGTACCAGCATCCTCTTCACAGCTGATGAGCCGCGAGATGATAGAGGTAATATTACTGTTTTATTTAAATTTATTCTAACTTGTTCTTTAACTTGTTTTTATTAAATTGTGTAATGAAATTGTCTAATTATTGTTGTGTACTTGTATATATTTTGCAGACATTGGCTCTTTTGATGGCGAGGAGATGCCACCACCACCACATGATCCAGGTGTGGATCCTGATGACGATGAGGGCATTCCAGATGCTAAGGATCATCAGGAGGCCAGTGCAGAGAGACCTGCTCTTGCTGGTGCGTTGGTGCGCAGTCAACTTAATGATGCTAGATACATGATGGAGTTGGGCGACCAACTCATTGCATTGAATGTTGAGGCGGGCATCAGACCTGCTCATTACAGAGACATAGAGGCCGATGATAGGCTATTACAAATGTGGAGAGGCATGTCGTGTGACATGTACAGCCTGATGCGGCATGTTGTAGGAGTTACGACAGCTTTTACGTGACTAACGAGGACTGTTGCACGTTACGATCGAGCCGCAACACGTGATGGATAGTCTGGGGGCGAAGCGTACCATCATCTCATGATTTTTCACCTCGTGCTGCGCGAGATGCGCATGAGCCTCCACTAGGATTTAGCAACAGTCATCATGGAGATGAGACTGGACCATCAGCCATGTCCAGTCAGCAGCCTGCAACACCCATCAATACTCATGATCATGAGCAGGCACCATTGAATCATGAGAAGGCCTCCACTAGTACTGATATTGATGTTGTACTACCACCAGCTGATCCATGACATTTATATTGCAGTTGTATATTTTTAACATTATTCAGTTATATATATATATGGTCCATGTATTTTATGTTCATCTTGCAGTTGTACTTAATTTACACGTTGGTGATCATCATGATGTGTATGTTGTTAGGTCATGTTAGATATGTTCATTTAATGTGCAACTTGCAGATATATGTGTATGTGATAGCATGAGTTATTTGACATGAGATGTATATTTGATGTTTGTGTTGTGATGATGTTAATATATAATGTTAATTGTGTTTTTTTAGATGATCATGATCATGATGATGTTAGCGATTTTGAATGTGTTTTTTAGTCAAATATGATGTTTGTACGATGGTTATCATGAACGTGATGTTTATTAATTAATTTAATACTAAATGATCATGATATTGTAAAATTGTAATATTTGTAATTCTAATTGTATTTAAAATTCTAAAATTGTAATTGTAATGGTATATATGTAAATTTGTAAAATTGTAATTGTAACTGTAATTTTTTAATTTGTAAAATTGTAATTGTATATATGTAAAATTCTAAAATTGTAATTGTAACTGTAATTGTATGTGAAATTGTAAAATTGTAATTGTAATTATAATTGTAATTGTATGTAAAATATTTGTAAAATTTTAATTGTATTAATGTGAAATGAATTTATTAAAATTTGTAAATTTATAAATTTGTAAATTTTAAATAATTGTAAAATAATAAATCTAGAATAATATGATTTATTGTAACATAATAAATTTTAGAAAATAATGCAAATAAATTCCTTTACTTTAGAATTATCATTATTTTATTATGATCTTAGATACAAAAAAAAAAGAATTAATTTATACAGTACGTCATTGTTTTTGAGATCGACATAATTGCAAATTATCAAGTGAATTATTGATTTTAACATTAACAAAATGCAAATTACCAATTAACTCAAAATACATATTATATTAATATTTCGAAAAACCCATCTTAAAAAGTTTAAATATTGATGAAATAACACGTGTACCATATCACTCTCGGTTCTCATGATCACCCTCATTATCTTCTAGCTCGCATGGCATGATAACACTATTGTTCTCAAAAATATGTTTTGATCTAGGGTCATGTGTCAATACAAACCACCAATCCCTATCCAACACATCTGGGTAGAAAAACACCTGGTTGCAGTGTTTAGGGAAAACATAGGGCTCCTTAGCTTCATCCCACATCTTTCTAGAGTTGATACATATCGGCCTACTATCGCGATCTTCCTTTACATTATTCCGATCAAAGGTGTCCCACCACTTGCACCTAAAAATAACACATTGGAAAGAAGAAAAATCCACTTCAATGATCTCTTGTATCTTTCCGATGTAACCTAACGTCCCTCGTACTAGGTTTTGATCACAGTGGCTAGATCGACTAGATTGATCGAACTCGACTTCCACTCCACAGTCTTGTGTGATGTTTCCAGCATCGACATTTTCTATGCGAAAATGGTGTCCATATGCCCACATAGATGGGAACAAATGCACCTATTATAAAAAATTTAAAAAAATCGTAGTGTCATGTGTCTTATAAATAATAATCCAACAATTAAAATATGAAATGTAGATGTCTTAATATAAGTTTCAAATTTACATATAAATTAAAAAGATTATTACCGAGTTGCTGCACCCAATCCCTACGTTTAGCGCATCCTCTTCAACACGCAGGTAACGACCGGGAGCACCGTATTTCTCTCTGACTTGGTTAGCAGCCCAACTATTGGGGCATATTTTTGGCATATTTTCTTTTAAATGATTGGGATAAGGCACACTTCTACCATTCAACTGTATGAATTCTTTCTTGTCACTATCCCATTTCATCTTGTTTTGTTCATACAATGTGACCCATGGTTGTATTGATCTAGGTGGATATCGGTGGCCTCCCACCTATTCCATTTGGACCCGTAGCATTAATTCTTTCAGTTTTTCAGCTTCAACACAACTTACTATTTTTAGCAGGTTTTCGGGTCCTACACACCCAGAGCCGTTTTGGGGACTTAATGATCCAGGTGGATATTGGTGGCTACCCATCGAGTCCATTTGAACCCCTACCATCAGTTCTTTCAGTTTGTAAGTTTCAACACAACTTACTATTTTTAGCAGTTTTTTGGGTCCTGAACTTCCGAAGCTGTTTTGAGGCCCTAAATGTCATTTTTTTTGGGAAAACGGGGAGCAACATGGGTCGTAAATATTTCTAACGAGCTATTGAGCACGTCAAACGAATATCGGATGCCAAAGTTACGTCCCCGGGAAGTTGAAACACCAACTTACCCAAACGGGGTCCACAATTTTGGCGTTTCATCTCCTAGGGTTAGGTTTTTGGACATTTCAGGTTTTACATTGTTTCTCAACAATAAATAGGCCTTCGAGCCTCATTGTAAGATAGTTCAGGGGCTGGAAACCATCACATCTCTTCTCAGGGATATGCTACCAGTGCCCTAGCTCGTCCATTTCCATTATTTCTACAAGCATGTTTCAATCAGTTGTTTTATAACACAGTTCATAGGCCTGTAGCTGCCACATCTCTTCTCAGAGATAAGCCTACCAGCGTCCTAGCTGTTTATTTCCATTCTGTCTGTAAACAACTTTCAGTTATGTAACAAAGTTCAGAGGCCTGTAACTGCCACATCTCTTCTCAGAGATACACTACTAGCGCCCTAGCTAGTTTATTTCAGTCATTTGATTTTAATAAAATGAAGCATTATTTCCGCTACATCTATGGCTATATGTGTATTCTGATGTGTTCTTGCATAAATCTGGATCATGTGTTGCTTCAGAATTGTAAAGAAGAATTTATTGATTGCTTCAATTTCTGCATTCGCTGATGAAATCAAACCAACATTATATAATACTTAGAGATCAAAATATACATTATATCAAAGTTCAACATGAATATTAGTTAATTTTTGTAAATTTGAAAAATTATAAGCCGCTTACTCTTTATCAACCACTTTTTTCCACCTGTTTGGAGTATCTCTCCTTCTCTTTTGTCTTCATCCATTTCATCATCCCAAATCACCGCACCAGGTCTGTTGTTTATCTTCTTGATGCACTCACTGGCATAAATAGAAAGACTCATATGATATGTACCCCTCTACCATAGACCCCTTGGGTTTTTCCCTTTGTTGAACAAAACCTTTCAATTTCTTCATGTACCTCTCTAAGAAGAACATCCAATGACAAGAAACAACCCCAACTAATTCAACCTCATCTACTAGGTGGATTAGAAGATGAACGTGTAGGTCCATGAAACTCGTCGGAAGTTCCTTCTCAAACATATAAACAATCTCAACTATCTCTTGACGCCACCGTGGAATGCTAGCCACATGAATCTCCTTTGACATGATCCAATGTACAAATGCATATAATTTAGATATGGCACGTCCTAGGTCTTGAGGGAATTCATGTTTCACAAACCCACGCACGAACAAAGGATAATGACACTGCAAAGTTATAAACACGTGCAATAATATAAAAAATTAGTTATGTTTTATGATCCTTGCATGGGATAAAATTTATTAATATAACAAATAATAAATCATGCTTTTGACATTATATGTACTCTTAGAAGATTCAAATGGTCATGCGATTTCAACCCTGAAAAATGGTCATCCACGGTGAAGCAACGCCGTAGTGAAGACCCGTATGAAGTTGGCACCCTCACATCCATTATAACTTCCTTTGCCAAAGATATATCATATTTTTTAAAAATCCATGGGACATCACCTTCTTTGAAAAACCATGAATTAGTGTACTGATTATATTTCAAATTTATATAAGGGAGTACTTTATGGTAACTTACCTCAAAAATTTTGATAAAAATGCATTCAACAAGCCAAACTTTGCTTTCAAGTTGTACAGTAACATCATTGTCCCCAACTGGGTAGACTTTGACTGACCGCGAGGTCCAAAGAGAGAGGTGGTGGAAGCAAATTTAAGGCTTTCGAAAAAGGTGTCAGCGATATGAGCATCATCCCCTAGTTGATCATCATTTTGGAATGAATCTAACAAAATTGTCTCCATGGCAGTCGTATCCCTTAAGTAATCATCCATACCAACCTCTATTTGATTGCCTCCATTGCCAGCTTGTGAAGAACTACTATTGCTGTAGTCATTCCTAATTGGTGAATCTGGATGTAGCGGGAATTGAATCGATGGTTGATTCAACCATTCTTGGTATCGTTCCTCTCCGATTTTTTCTCTTAATTCAGTCTTCTCTCGAATTGACATTGTCGTGGGGTGCAACGGAAGATGGTAGGTAGGTCGTTCATCATCACTAGAATCCTAATAATTTTTTTTTTGAACATGATTAGTACAAAATATATGATATCAATTAATAACCACGTTGACAATATTTCATGATTATAAATTGGTTTGACGTTGAAATAATTACATATTAATCAATATATATACCAAACAATTATAATTATAATTACCATCATTGTCTCGGGATTGTGGCTAGAAGATGCAATATTGTTGCAATTGGCAGGGTGAAGCGGTTGTCCATTTTCATCTACCAAATGCGCCTTGCGGTATGCAGCTCCTGATAAGAACTTTTGATGTTTCAGAGCAGTTTGAATATTTTTTGCATCTGAACTCGATGTTGAATCTGCATGAACCTGAAAATTTGTATACATTATAAATTTAATTAAGTTGTGCATGATTGACTGCATGGATAAAAAACATAAATTCAATTAGATGGTAAAAATATAAAACAAATCTAAAGTAAATATTACGTCTCCAGATGGATAGGGAGAACTCCGCGATGGAATTTGAGAAATATTATGGAACGAGCTGGATTTTAAAGAATTGTCCATTCCATATAATATATGATATTTTCTCCCTACATTTGAGCAAAACAAAAATAAAATTTGGTGCACAAACCTAAATGTAATTTCGGTGCGTAATGTACATATAACCGCACCGGTGCATTTTTGGTATTGTGCACTGGTGCCATTTTATAACCCGACGCACTGGTGCGGTTCGATTAAGGGACGCACCGATAAACGAATAACCACAAATAAAAAAAGCGCAACCCTATTTTCTTTAAGTGAAAAAAAAGTGGTAAATTGAAAAATGGGCGGAAAAATATTTTTGAAAATCTACTTTCATAAAACATTTCTTTAAATACTAAACATTTTTCATTATTTCACTATTTTTGCAAAAACTTTCAGCCATAGATTTGCAGGATACATACCTGGAGAAAACAGAGCACGAAAGCACTATGGAGCAGGTAAATACGTTCGAACGGAAGTATTCAAACAATCAGAATTCACCTTTGGTGATCCAAACCTTGTACCATATAATTTCAATCAATGTGAGTAAAGTTTATTGTTTTTTTTACTTTTTTTCTGCAGTAAAATAAAAAATCAAAGTTTATTGTTTTTTTTAACCTTTGATGCAGTTTTTTAATCTTTTATGCAGTTTTTAGAAACAAAAAAAAAATCCATTTTTAGAAACAAAAACCCTAGATTCTTTTTGTTTCTGCCATTTCTTCTCCTTCTTTCTGTAATTGTAGAATTAGGGATTTTCAATTTAGATTTATAGGGTTTGTATAGTCATAAGACATCCAACACACAGGACGAATTGCAGAGTCGGATCCCAACCCATGTTGGCCCTTGCGTCAATCTAAAAAAAAAATAGATTTTTTTCGTCGGTGTGCCCTGCGTAACATAGTGCACCGGTGCGCTCTGTTATACCAGCGCACCACGATAGTACAGTGATAAAAAATAAAAAAACAAAATATGTTTTTATCAGTGTGCCATATGTAACATATGGCACCGGTGCACTATTTGATTATGGTGCACCGCAAATGTGTTGTTTCGCAAAAAAAAACCATTTTAGAAGCAAACCCCACATTCTTTTTGTTTCTGCCCTTTCTTCTCCCTTCTTCTTGTGATTTCAAAATTAGGGCTTTTCAATTTATATTTATAGGGTTTTAATTGCTAAATATAAGCCTAAGACATCCAACCTAAGGGACGACTTGCATAGTCAGATCCCAATCCATGTCGGCCCTTGCATAAATTAATTTTTTTTTTTTTTTAATCTTTCGGTGTGCCCTGTGTACCTTAGCGCACTGGTGCACTCTATTATCTTAGTGCACTGCGAAAGTACTGTGATAAAAAATTAGAAAAAAAAATATATATATATTTTTAGTGAGCCATTTGTAAAATATGCAGTCGGTGTGCTATTTCATTATGGCACACCGTGAACGTTCTGTTTCGAAAAAAAGAAAAAAAGAAAAAAAAACTTTCAAAAAATACAAACCTTACATTCTTTTTGTTTCTGCCCTTTCTTCTCCCTCTTTCTGTGATTTTAGAATTATGACTTTTCAATTTAGATTTATAGGGTTTGTATTGCTAAATATAGACCTAAGACATCCAACCGACGCGACGATTAGCATAGTTGGATCCCAATCCATGTCGGCCCTTACGCAAATTAAAAAAAAAACAGAATTTTTTTTTTTTAATCGGTGTGCCTGGCGTAACATAGCGCACTGGTGCTCTGTATTGTACAAGCAAACCGCATAAGTAATGTGATAGAAAATTAATAAACAATTTTTTTTTATCGGTGCGCCATATGTAAAATTTGACACCGGTTTATGCTACAAAAAGTAGCACTGGATGATTTTTATTAATTTATCATGGTTAACCGGTGCGGTGATTGACATGTAATGCACCAGTGCTCCTTGTTGACATAGAGCACCGTACGGTCTATTATACCATTTGTGCGTGCGTTTGGAAGACACCCATGCACCGATGTCGGTGCGTACGCCATGAATGGCGCACCGGTTTCTTGAGATTTTTATTTTTACTTGAAAAGTTGACAATTTATTTATAAATATATTAATGAATGATATGGTACATGTTTGAGATTGATAAAGAAATGACTGACAAGAGGTCAAGTAAAAAAAATACTGATAACACTTCAAGAAAAGAAAAAAAGGCAAGTTCTTTGTAAATTCTTTATAAAAAATATTATTTTTGAACTATATGTAAATTTAACTAATATGTATTGTTTATTGTGTATCATGTAGAGCGAAAAATTTACAAAGATCGATAAGATTATTTCTGATCTAGGATCAGAAGAGCGTAAAAGCTTGATGGAAAAATTGCAAAAGGATGAATCGTGTGAATGAAAAAATACTATCGATCCAATATGAGTTTCTTTTTTTAGTTTACATTAATAATATAATTAAAATTATTTGATAACATGTGTAAAACAATCTATTAATTCACATCTGTTTAATGTTCTGCAGGGACCAACAACTCAGAAAAGGAATGTTGTTCTAAGAAAAGAAAAAAAATAGGAAATGCAAATGAAAATGAATTTCACCTTAGCTCATTTGGAGTGGTGTTGGAGGTTAACGAAAGGGAGAAAAAATTTTACAAAAGTTTGAGGGATCTAGTGGAATGAATGTATAGACATTCTTTCCACTTATAATACAAAAACCAATCCAATGATTCCAAGAACCAAATTTTATCTAAACTACAGGAAGAGTTTCCAGAGAATTGGTCAATGAGACATGTCAGAATTTTAATGGCAAAAACGTACAACAACAAAAAAGAAGGAATGAAAAAGTAATATTCCTTTAGATGTTTGTCTAGAATTGTTTATAAATATCACTTTTGTTATACTTACTTTTCATATATAAATATAAAAATTAAATAGTTTATTGTCATGTTACATTTTCAGGAAGATTATGAAAATCTCAAAAGATGAACAAGCTGATATCAGAAAAATGCCAGTAGGAATGTCCATAAAGGTGTACAAGAAGATGGTCAAAGAAATGGACAAAATTGCATCGTGGGAGGAGTCATCTCAACAACAACGTGCTTCAAATGCAATATGTAATCATTGAATTTTTCGATCATCAGGTAAAATAAATAAACAATTTAGCATTAAATATTAATTTTCAAGTATTTTCCTGCGAAAAAGAAAAGAAAATGGAACCCATTCAGCACATAAAATAGGACGACAAGGAAGAAAAGGATTGATATCTAATTTTTTGAGTAATTGTTATTTCCTTATAACAACATAACTAGATTTCATTTTTGTATTTTTTAAGTTGTTTTACAACAATCATGATTGAATGTCTTCAAACAGGTGCTAACATACAAAGAAGAACCATCAGAGGAATTGATTGAAATTGGGTTAAATATGGGTTGTGAGTATATGTTGGCATATCATAACTTAATTGTGGAATTTGTAAGCATCTATCGATCTTGTTTTACTTAGCTCCATCTATAATTAATAGAAAAAATAAATCTTTTATATTAAATATATGATTTGTTATGGGATATAAAACTTGCAGGAAACAAAGTATGGCACTGCGCCAACAGATCAAATATTGAAAGATGGCATGTTACATGGTTTTGAAAGAATGTGTATAGTTTACGAGTCAATTGTTGCATTGGTACGTCATCTATTTTTTATTTACATTGATGTATATTATTTAATATTGCAATTTTCATTATTCTCACCAATGTATATACACTCAATATAGTTTATTTTTATGTTTGTAGATGGAATGTGTAGAAGAAGAAAATAATCAACACCGTGAACAAAACATTTCTGAAAATAACCCAAGTCATGGAAGTAGCTCTAGCAGTGGTAGCAGTTCAATCAAAGAATGATGATCACTATGTTTGGATATAAAAGCAAGGTGTTGTATTTTTTGAAAAATGTTTGTGAAATCAGACATTTTCTTTAATGTAATGGACATAATGTCCCAATTGAAAGATAAAGGGATACCAATAAATGCCCCATTTTGTATGACAAAGAATGTCTTATTCATATATATATATAATAAAAAACGTTTTAATTTATTCTATTGCGTTCTCTATTGTCGCTATTGCGTTCTCCATTGTTGTTCTCAAATGCACTAATAAAAATTTAATTCATATGAATATTGTTATAAGATATATATGTGTCGACTTTTGATGAATAATGAATTTAAAAAAACCACAATAATTATGATATGATATAACAAATTAATCCAAACATCACATTCAAATGCATTAATACAAATTTAATTAATATGAATATTGTTATAAGATGTGTCTACTTTTGATGAAGAATGAATTTAAAACAATCATAATAATTGTACTGTCACAGGTCGATGTTTCTAAAAAATACAAAATGAAAACTGGTGCGTGTATTCTTAAACCAATGCGTTTGTATTCTTAAGTGCATCGGTGCATTTTTACGACCTATGTGCACTGCACAAATACCAAAACCAGTTAAAAATATCTAGGCATTTGTGCGGTACGGCATGCCGGTGCATTTATGTCTATATACGCATCGGTGCCATTTTACGACCTATGGGCCCCGCATGAATACCGATACCAATTATAAATCTCGGTGCATTTGTGTGATACTATGCACTGGGGCATTTTTGTGCTTATACGCACCGGTGCATTTGTACGACCTATAGGCAATGTACAAATACCGATACCAATTATAAATCTTGGTGCATTTGTGTGATACTATGCACCGAGGCATTTATGTGTCTATACGCATCGGTGGATTTGTACGACATGTGGGCACCGCATGAATACCGATACCAATTATAAATCTCGGTGCATTTGTGTGATACTACGCACCGGTGCATTTCTATAAGTCTACGCACCGGCACATTGATACGACCTCTGGGCACTGCTCAAATCCCAAGACTAATTAGAACGGCCCTGTGCGTTGTATCACCAACACTACGCCCGGTGCTGTTTTTTACCTTAACGGCCCGGTGCATTCTCCTTTGACCGCCCCGGGGATTCGGCTACAGGTATGCACCGGTGCGTTAAATCCTGATTAGTGCAGCAATGAAAAAAACATCCGTAATTACCTCCGGCCACCCATTTGTTTTTAGTTGTGTTGAATTTCCATTAAAAGCTCTGCCAAAACCTCCGTAACCATAAACGGATGTTGTAGCAAATGTTTTTTTGACAATTTTGGCCAATTTTATAACACTAAAACCTCCTTTATAACCTCCGCTAGAGGGTCTTTTCCTTGTAGTGCCTTCACTCTTTCTTCATTATTATTCTGCTCCACTTTTCCATAATGCTACTCACTACTCACTTAACCCACATTCACACTATAGAAGTGGATTTTATTCATCTACTGGGTTTATGGGTCCCTCCACCCTTTTAATTACTTAAATAAACAAGAAAAGTAAGAAATCTAATATTCCAATTAGCTGATGGAAAATTTGGAATATTACACTAGGTGTCCTGCACGTATGACTTCCCTGAAGCTATTATGGGAATTTTCAGTTCTGTCCAAAAATACTCTTTAAACCCAATTTTTACAAAAATATCTAAAATTAGAAAACATAATTTATTTACTTGAATATGCATAACAAGGTCAAAATATTTGTAGCAAATACTATGCATAGATGTTTTTGAAGAGGGGTGAAAAAATATGGCTGCTCCCGCTTACTCCCAGGTTTCTGGTTCCACCATTAGTTTGCAAAGGGGTTTTCTAGAACGCCTCCATGTGGCTGGTTCGGGTTGCGACGACTGGGGTTCTACGAGGGCCGTTTAGGATTTTGTTTTTTGCAGATGACCGGAGTAGTGCCTCTACCTCCCTTACCCTCGATTCTGCACCTGTCCGACAGAGTTTTCCGTGGGATTTGCGAATAGATTTAGGTTTTTTTATGTGGGAGATGGGCACAAGAAATGCATGTTTTATGCCTTGCTGAATTTTGAGTAGGAAATTTGGCTGCTGGGAACCAAGGATTTTGGCTTCATCCCCATTGTTGGAGACTATTGTTCAGAGATTTTTCACTCTTTTTCTTCTAGTCTTCCGGCTCGGTGCTTTCCTTGGATGAAGGCCTTAAGCTACTCGAATTGGGAAGTGGGAAAATCACTAAGTTGGGGGAGGAATGGGAGGGTCAGCCTGAATAGTCTCCCGCGGGTAATACTCTTCCATATTTCCAGTTTATCCTTTCCATGCTCTATTATAAATGCTTGTATTTGGAAGCATTTTGTTGAGATTTTTTTTGTGGATGAGCTGTCATTTTGGGTTGTGGGTTTCCCTCTGTTGTCTCTGCGGCTCAGAAAAACCCTGTGGAACTTTCCCATCTCATTTTCTGTTCCGTCACTCAGTGGTCACAATTCTGGGTGCTGTTATGTTTCCTGCAACCTGGGACCATGGCCTCAAGCTTCATATGTCAGTGGGAGTCTTTCTATTATGGAGCCACAGTTCCAGATCTTCTTAAAAACCATTTTATGGAAGACTAAGATTTTATGGGTCTAGGATTCGGATCTGGTTTCAAAACTTAAACTAAAGTCCCAATATGCAATAGGAATTTAAGCCCCAATGCAGAGTCTAATCTGTTCTGGTAAAGTGTTGCAGGGATAAGTGTCATTAAAAGCCTACAACATACATAGGAACTCTACCATTAACATGAACTTAAGGCTTTTGGGTGGCGCCCCAGGAGTTAGCACACTAGCTAGATCCTCGTCGACTATTAAGGGAAAACCCTCTTTCAAAGATGCATTAGGAGGAAAATATGCCGCACAGGTCAAACAAGTGCCAAACCTGTTTGTTCCAGGCCCATACATTGTAGAAAAGAAGGAAAAAAATCCAGAATTGGCCATGGAAATACAAGAAGTAAATGGTCTCTTGAACTCATTGCTATCAAATGCCATTATTTGCTGCTTCAATGGATACTGGCCTAAATCTGAAGAATTAAATGCATGGATTTACCAAAACTGGACGAAAGACTGTGATATATATATATATATATATATATATATATATATATATATATATGCACAAAGGGATTTTTTGTGGTTCAGTTTGACAATAAAAAAGACTATGGTCATGTTATAAATGAGGGACCATGGTTCTGGGGTAGGGCTGGCCTCTTCATATCCCCATGGTTCCCTGGTTTTGATGCAAACACAATGGTGGTCACAAAAATTCTAGTGTGGGTAAGGTTGTAGAAATTATATAACTTATGTGTTATATGTCCAAGATTCTCCTGATCTCACACTATTTTAACTTCATGCAAAATACAAAATCTATTCCACCATTGATCATTTGCGGAAATTAAATCAAGATTGCAATGCACACATGAAACAATAAAATTCACACACATTAACATAGTTGTTTAACGGGAAAGCCTGAAGCTGAAAAACCCCAACTATATGTATATAATATATGTCATAGAGATCATGTAACAATCCTCATACAAAGCTGATCATATCAAGCTCTCAGTAGAATACAATCGCTACACACTAATCAAGCCCGATCTTGCAAATCCATGCACCGATCTTTGCCACCTGCTAGCCTGCCTCTACTGCACAATACCTGTTGAAGAATGGCTCTGAATGAGTTCGAATTACTCTAGCCTTGCTCACGCAATCCTCATTGGCATCTCCACTGAGTGTTGGATGCAATCAATGCATCACTATAGTCACACTTTCCCTTTCACCTATCTCGCCACTGGTCTCCACTGAAACTGCCATGCACTGTAGTTAACTGATGTATTCTTCAGTTGATTAATGAGTTATTATTTGTGAATTAATTAACTAATTAATTAATTCCACTCTCACTAGTGTATCAATAAGCTAGACTAGATACAACTAGCTCAACTGAGTCTAACTGAGTTAAACTAAATACAACTCCACCAACTACTTCTCCAACTCCACCAAACTCTGCCACTTGAGTTCTAACTGAGTCCTCCATGCAATAGCTCCAGTAAACCCTCAGGAATAGCGTAATTCCCTTTTGTCAGTGCTTGTGCATCTAACGGCACTTAACTAAAGTGCTCGAAGAGAATAAGATAATGTTTAGGTCAAATATTATTAAGAGCTAATATATTCGACATATCTAATATTGGGCGGAAATCTAAAAATAGACTCTGCCCAATATGTCTAAAAATAGAATTCCATCTATTTTTCCAACTTGACCAACCATCTACAAATAGCATCCTGCAACTCATAGAATATGATCAACATGTCTAAAAATAGACTCGGCGCCAAAAATAGCCAGCGTGCCCACTTAGTGAAGGCGACTCTTTTCACTAAGCTCATCATCTTGTTGAATCTCAACACTCCCTCTAAACAATATAGGGATTATCTGCCACCCCGATCCTGTATCTATGGTATTCGAATTTTCTCCTGGTGAACGCCTTCGTCAGAATATCTGCATCTTGATCCACCGTAGGAATGTCGTAATTTGATCTTCGCATACACACACATACATCTCTGATATGATGGTATTGGATGTCAATATGTTTAGATCTATCATGAAATACTGGATTAACCGAGAGTTTAATGCAACTCTGATTATCACAATATATCGCAGTAGGATCTAAGTGAGAACCGAACAAACCAACCAAGATCTTCCTCATCCATATAGCCTCGCATGAAGCCAAAATTGCTGCCATGTACTCGGCCTCTGCTGAACTGAGTGCCATGGATCTTTGTTTCCTGCTGTACCAAGAAACTATTGTAGATCCGATACTAAAAATCCCTCCAGGATTTGTGCTATTTAAATAAGATTTGGACTTCCTCCCAATCTTCTCATCCGTGAAGCCATGCAGCTTCACCTCATCCAACTGTCTGTACCACAATCCATACTCAGATGTGCCCTTGAGATACCTCGGGACATGCTTGCCTACCTTCCAAAAGATCCATACTCATGACACCATCGGCAACGAAAAGGGATGTTCATAACGCCTGCTTTATATGTTGGTCGTAGTGACTAAATACATGAAGCCGTTCAACCAAATGTCGATGTGATGGCATCCACTACCTTTGCCGATGTAGCATCCTCTTTCCTCCAACCACCAGGAAGAGGAGTGTCGATAGGCTTGCAGCCTTGCATGTGAAACTTCTCCAGTATCTCCCAGGTGTACTTGCCTTGAGACACAAACAGTTCACCTTTCCGCTGCCAAATTTCCAATCCCAGGAAATAATGAAGGAGGCCCAAGTCCTTCATCTCGAACTCCTTTTCAAGATATGCCTTGCATGAGTGTATCAAAAGTTCATCACCCGTTAGTATTAAATCATATACATAAAGCACAATGATCAAAAGCTTACCCTCCACCACAATCTGGTATAGGTTTAGATCCGTCTCACTCTTGGCGAAACCAAGTCTGGTGAAATAATTGTCTATCCCTGTGTACCAAGCACGAGGTGCTTGTTTCAGTCCATACTATGCTCTTTTGAGCCTGCACACATGCGACTCACTGCTGAAGATTTCAAATCCTTCAGGCTGCTTAATGTACACCTCCTCCTCAATGATTCTGTTGAGGAGCGCAATCTTCACATCCATCTGATGAATGTGCTGACCCATCTGCGCTGAGAGAGCAAGGATGGTCCGTATGGAAGAATACCATGCGATAGGTGCAAAGGTTTCTTCATAGTCGATCCCCTCGATCTGTGAGAAGCTTCGGGCGACAAATATTGCCTTATACTTCTCGACGCTCCCATCAGCAGCTTGCTTCAATTTGTAGATCCATCTCGAACCTACCACTGATTTCCCTTCCGGCCTTGGGACAATCTCCCATGCACTGTTTCTGACAATTGAATCATACTCTTCCACCATGGCATCTACCCATGTGGGATCCTCCACAGCTTCCTCGAAAGAGGATGGCTCCATCACATTACACTTGCTCATCAGAGCCATGTATCCAGTAAATCGGTCAGGTGACTATCTCTGTCTGCGCTGTGATGTAGGAGCTCCTACATTTTGCACTACATCAAGATTCAGTCGCTCAGCTTCTGTAGTGCGCTTACGCCCTCTGATGTTTGGCGCTGCATGAGTGGTTTCTTCCACACCATGAACCTCCTCTTGTGGCTAATCCACATCTTGAGGCTCATCTTTAGGAACAAGTAGCTCCTCCTCTGCATGCAAGTGTAGCTCCCTCTCAAGCGACAACTTCATGGCTCTCTCCTCATGAATTTTGATATCTCGTTGCACGACAGTCATTCGACTATTTGGAAAATACACACGATAGTTGTGGGGTGTTTCTGTGTATCCCACAAATATCCCAACCTTTTCTATCAGCTCCAGCTTATTCCTGGCATCCTTCATCACATGAATGTAAACAGGTGAGCCAAAAATCTTCAAATGAGAAATATCAGGCTTCTTACCAGAAAACGCCTCTTCAGGTGTACTCATGCCAAGTACTCTATGAGGACAATGGTTTTGCACATAAACTACAGTGTTGCATGCCTCAATCCACAAGTGTATGGGAAGGCACTGATCATGCAACATCGTCCGTGCAGCACCCACGATCGTTCTGTTATTTCTCTCCGTGACCCCATTCTGCTGTGGGTTATGAGGCGCTATGAGTTCTCTTCGAATTCCTTCTTTGCTACAAAAGTCTTTGAATTCGCCAGAGATGTATTCACCACCATTATCGCTCCTTAGAGCTTTCACCTGCTTCCCCGACTCTTTCTTAACCAGTGCCTTGAACTCACAAAAATTTGAGTATGTATCGCTCTTCTTCTGCATGAAGAAGATCCAGCACTTACGAGAAACGTCATCAACAAATATCACATAATACCTGTTCTTTGATGTTGAAGCAACCGAGAAAGGTCCACACACGTCTGTGTGAATTCTCTCAAGGATCATTGAAGCACGAATATCCTTCTCATGAAAAGTGGTCTTCACAAATTTTCCCAAAGTACATCCCTTGCACTGATCTGACTGCGCAAGTGTAACTTTGGGAAGGCCGGTAGAAATCTGCTGCAAAATTTCCAAAGTGCCATGGTGAAGATGGCCCAATCTCCTATGCCACAATTCGCCTTCATCTCGGCTCACCACTCCTTATGCTTTTCCTGCCATTTCAATGTAGCCATCTACCTGCAATTGATAAATATTCTTAACTCGAATCCCTATCCTCCTAGTTTGACCAGTTGTTTTATGGCGCAGGAAAGCTTTTCCCTCGCTAAAAATAACATCATAACCATTGTCTTCCAACGTCGCCACAGAGATCAGATTCTTCTTCAATCCTGGAAAATACATGACATCCTTCAAGATGAAAGGTTTACCAGACTCCCTCTCAAAGGAAATGGTCTCGATACCAGTTGCACTGTATCTACCATCATCGCCCATCTCGATGTGCACTCCAAAATCCTTTTCATCCAGATCACTAAACAAATATTTGTCTCCGGTCATATGGAAAGACGCATCACTGTCAAGAAACCACACCGATCCCATCACACTTGAAACCAAGCATGTGATCAAAGAAAAATCTAGCTCAAACTGCGAGGCTAAGGCCTCTCCATCTGCAGATCCAGCAGCCTACTTATTCTTCTTCTTCTGTGGGCAATTAGTGGCGAAATGCCCGTGCTGGTGACAGTGAAAACACTTCACCTTGGACAAATCTTGCTTCTTTCCTTTAGCTTCAGATTTGGAAGATTTCTTCCCTTTTCCTTTCCGAGCTTTGGCAGCCAAAGTGAAATTTTCTTCATCTTCATTCTTCAATGAAGATCCATCCCTGGTACCCCACCTTATCTCCTCCTGCACAAGATTCGACCAAAGTCACTCCCATCCTGGCAGTTTCTCCCATCCATTGACAGAGTCTTTGTAGCTATGCCAACTCTTCGGAAGCCCAAGGAGAGCCAAGCTCACCAAGTATTCTTCATCAAAAGTAAACCCCACACTTCCCAGCTCATCCTTGCAGTGGAAAAACTTCGTGAGGTATTTTGATATACTGTCGCCTTTCTCCACTTTTATTTTTCTAAGCTTGTCTTTAAGCGCCAACTTCCTCTGGTCACTTCTGCTTTGGAACAAGTTTGTCAAAGCCTTCCACATTAAGAATGGAGTGGATTTACCATGAAGGTTGGACACAATGTTGTCCTTCACACCTTCCAATAGAATCCTTCGACACTTTTCTACCTTCTTTTTCCATGCATCAAGTGCGGCTACATCGCTAGATCCCAGCTTAGGAACATCGCTATCGATGAAATCCTTCATCCCATTATCATCCAACACTTCCTCCATCCTGTCCTTCCATGCTATGTAATTAGAGCTCCCATCAAGGGCATACTCCAATCGCAATCCGTTGAAATACATTTCAATGAATGCTCAACAAACACCAGAAAACAACGCAGAAAGAAAAGTCGAATTCCACCGGCACAAAACTCCGCCTTCCAATAATTGGAGTCTCCTCCAATCAAATACGCTCATGATACCATAAGTAAATTATATAACTTATGTGTTATATGTCCAAGATTCTCCTGATCTCATACTATTTTAACTTCATGCAAAATCTGATCCTATTCCACCATTGATCATTTGCGAAATTAAATCAAGATTGCAATACACATGAAACAATAAAAATTCACACACATTAACACGATTTTTAACGGAAGCACGAGCTGAAAACCCCAACTATCTGTATATAATATATGTCATAGAGATCATGTAACAGTCCTCATACAAAGCTGATCATATCAAGCTCTCAGTACAGTACAATTGCTACACACTAATCAAGCCCGATCTTGAAAATCCATGCACTGATCTTTGCCACCTGCTAACCTGACTCTACTGCGCAATCCTTACTGAAGAATGGCTTTGAATGAGTTTGAATTACTCTAGCCTTTCTCACACAATCCTAATTGGCATCTCCACTGAGTGTTGGATGCAATCAATGCATCACTATAGTCACAACTAATAGTCACACTTTCCATTTCACCTATCTCTCCACTGGTCTCCATTAAAACTTCCATGCATTGTAGTTAACTGATGTATTCTTCAGTCGATTAATGAGTTATTATTTGTGAATTAATTAACTAATTAATTCACTCCACTCTCACTAGTGTATCAATCAGTTAGACTAGATACAACTAGCTCAACTGAGTCTAACTGAGTTAAACTAAATACAACTCCACCAAATCCACCAAACTCTGCCACTTGAGTTCTAACTGAGTCCTCCATGCAATAGCTCTAGTAAACCCTCGGGAATAGCATAATTCCTTCTGTCAGCTGCTGTGCCATATTTGTGCACTTAACTAAAGTGCTCCAAGAGAATAAGCTAATGTTTAGAGTCCAAATATTATTAAGAGCTAATAATATTCGACATATATATTTTTAGACTGGAAATCTAAAAATAGACTCCGCCCAATATGTCTAAAAATATAATTCCATCTATTTTTCTAACTTGACCAACCATCCACAAATAGCATCCTGCAACTCATAGAATATGACCAACATATCCAAAAATAGACTTTGTGCCAAAAATAGCCTGCGGGCCCACTTAGTGAAGGCGACTCTTTTCACTAAGCTCATCATCTTGTTGAATCTCAACAAAGGTTACATAACCTTCCACTCCCCTTCTGGCACCACAAGGTGTTAGAAGAAATTGGGAACTCTTTAGGATTTTTTCTGAAGTTGGACCAAGAAAGAATGGACAAAGGAATTTTCACTTTTTCCCGTTTGTGTGTGGAGATGGACTAAAGAAAGGGCTTGCTGGATGGTATCCTTCTATCACACAAAGATCTGAAGTGGACAAAAGCTTTATAATTTTAAAATATAGCTTTCAAATGCAGGGTGTGCCACCAAACATGACACTTGCAAAACACATGCTCATAATCCAAGAAAAGAACAAACAGGAAACCACAAAATAAAAAAGGATGGAAGTTTGCAGACCCCCTTTCCTCAGAGGATGATGGTGAAGAAATGGAAGAATAAATTCAAAATCCAAAAGTAGGAAAACAACATAGTAATCAAGAAAAGAGAGAAAAAGGTGTGGAAGAACATAATTTATCTGTTGAGGAACCAAACACTATTTCTGTTTTTTCGACCCCTGATACTCTCATGGAGGGGAAGAATGATACATTTGTGGGTACAAAGTGCTCACATATTTCTGAAAGCTACAACTCAGATAAGGAAGCCCCAAATGAAAATTGTAATAATGTGATGGCAGTTATTCCTTCCACTTCTAATCTTGTGGGCTGGCAAAAAGTCCAAAAGAAAAAGGGCAAAACATAGAAGCCGAATGCTTCTGACAAAGTGTAATTTTAGTTTTGTTATCTTTTTCTTGGTAGCTCTGCTACTTGGCATGGGTCACACTGTTGGGTCTCTTGGGGACTTTCCTGAATGCTATGAGCATCTACTCTTGTAACTTTTCATTGTTTATAATAGAAATTTACTACATTTTTCTTTGGAAAAAAAGAAGGTCAAAATAAGGCATATATGGATGATATAAGGTGGAATATGATGGAAATTAGGTGTATTTTTAATAAGAAAAATTGACCAAAATTGAGGGCCAACATCTCCCCCTTGTTGATCTTCAAGCATGTCCTCATTCTTGCTTTCTCCTCTTTGACCTTTTGAGTGCTGATGTGGCCATTGTCCCTGATCCTGTAGTCTCTTGTTGTGTAGCCCGAAGAAGACTATCAATACCCTCATACCTTCCTTCCTTGTATATGGTGGCCTTTACCTTCTGTCTCTCATATTTGTATTGCCATGTTTTCTTCTCTTCGAGCCATCTATAAGCTTGTTTAGACATGAGAGTGTTATTTGTTTCAAGATTACCAAGATTTTTGGTCAATTTCTCATTTTCTTTGATTAGATTTTTATTGTTTTATTTTTACATCTTATTTTATTTCTTCAAGTTATTTTCCAAAATCTTGTTGACCTCCAACTCTCTTGCCAACTCTTTTATCTTCTTGAGGTGTTCTTCTTGATGCAACTCTCTTTCCTCTCCTACAGTCTCCTTAACAAATGAATGTGATGAAGTGACTCCTACCCATGCATGCTCAAAGTAGGAATATTTCTCTAAAGGGTCTTCTTGGGAATCTCTCTCCATTCTTTGCAATATCTCATTAATTTGTTTTGATTTTGTTGAAGGTTCAACAATTTCTACCTCTGGGTCTTTTTCTTTTTCACTTGGCTCTTCATGTGTTTTCTTCCTAGGCTTCCTAGGAATAGATAGGAAGAATATTTCTTTCTCAATAATGACAGTATCTTGTTTCTTCTTGGATCTAGTCCTAGGATACATCAGATAATTCATAATACTCCTAGTCACATGCATTTGCTCAAATTTTTCCTTTGTAGTTTTCCCCTCAAGATTATGCTGAACCAAAAATTCTTTCCAAATAAATCCTTTGCTTATGAGCCCTTGATGATAAATGTGTGCTTTTGCTTCAGTTTTATTTTTAACGCCCTCTGTCATTTTGATCAACCTCTTTGAGAAGAAATAGGGTAGATTAATCTTGGATTCTCCTTTCATGTGTTGAAGTAACCTAATGTTGTAAAGATACACTACACTGAACCGGTTGTGACATGTAAAATATATTTGGACAAGCAATACTAATTCTGACCATGGTTCACTTAACCTATCCCTTTGGATTCCTTTTGCTCTATCAAATATCCTTTTCTCTGTTTTTCTAAGAATAATGTCCAAACTTTCTCTTTGAAATGTAAAACTTTGTGGTATTCTTCTCCTGTTAAGGGAAGATCTAGAGCTTGGGAAAGAAATTCTAGGTTTAGTGGTATAGAGAGGTATCCCGCTATTGTTTGTCCTTGTTCATAATGATGTGTGAATTCTTGTGTAATATTGTCATTATGCCCATTAAATTTATGAAGAAACCCTATCAACCATGAGTTATACAATATCTCTATGGTTTCTTTCTCCTAGTTCTCTATCTTGAATTCCTTTGGGTCAATTTTTTTTTCCATGTGCTCTGTATACCAATTAATGTACCCTTGGACAGTTAACATCTTAATCATAAACAAAAAAACATTTATTTATATACCTTTGTCCTTTTATTCATGTAATTTTCATGCATGGATAATTATCATGGAAAATAGGCTTACCTGATATTTGTAGCTCTTTGAAAAAAAATGAAATTATTCCCTTGCTTGAGTCTTCTTCAATCTCCTCTATTCTGCTACAAAAAGGAGTCCACTCCTCTTCAAAACTGATAAAAGAAATTTGCTCACTGTGTAAAAGACCATAAAAACACCTTAACAATGTTTTACTTCTCCATAAACTCGTGCTTCAATCTCTTTTTTTCCCAATTTTTTCACGAAAATCCCTTCTCTGTTTAAAAAAATTCTCACTGTGTATGAAAATAGGGAAAATTTACTCACTGTGTGTATGAAAAATAGGACTTTGCATTTTTCATATGTAACAATTTCACAACTATGCATGAAGGAATTCATGATTCGAGCTCGAATACGTGATCTAGAAGAAAACTTGTAAATGTCTCTGAGTAATAACTTGTGTTCCTGTGTTAAACAATATCATTTTAATTAGAAATCCTCTTCAACATCTTCGAAGATTCATTCATTAAACAGGTGGCAAGGTGTGTCTAGTGGTGGAAAGGTTTTCAAATCCATAATTGAATCTAACTCATAAAATTACACATCTTATCCATCATCTCGAGTTTAACAACCCTTGGATTTTGTTCATCTGCTGATAGAAATCCGGGAGTGATTCTTACCTCTTCTCTTGCTGAATTTTTTTAGTTTGTTGGGAAGCACGATCAACTTGGCGCAAAGGAGATCTCGACCTTCAATCTCCTCGTTAAAACTGATGTATTACTTCCTATTTCTCCACAAACTTCTTAATCTCCTTTCCTAATTCTTATGCAACTTCTTCTCTTTTTAGGGCTTCTCTGATTTATGCAAACCTCTCTTTAGTTTTTGCATTTTTCCTACTTGTTTCCTCCTCCCACGAGGGTGTTGTATGAGTTCATGTGAGTGCACAATGTTACTCTCACCTTTTGAGCTTAGTTCTTGCTGTTATGGTGGAAGAGAGACTTACAAAGAGCTTGGTTTCTGCTATGATCACGAAGGATAGCATTACACAGAGTTTTTTTGTGTTTGTTTGAATGTGTTTTGACCGTTTTACTGCTCCCAGCTCATACTCTAGCTTGCGTACCCATGGCTGCCTATGTGTCACAGTTTTGACTGTGTTCTTCTGCTTCATGTACATTCTTCCTTCCATGGTTTATATGCCTATCTTATCACCGTAATTTTTTTCATTACCCACGTTCTTTTATGTTCATCCTTCAACATGGCTTCATTCATTTCTTTGCATGCCCACTATTGTTTGTATTTGCAATCATACATTTGTCTTTTCATTCCTTTTCACATGTTGGCATATTGTATGTTGCATTTCATTTATTTTACCTTTCGACTCTTATGTTTTTCATTTTATATGCTCATCATTAATTTGTTTTTGAAATGACCATATAATAGGTAATTTCAAGATACATTTTTTCTTATAATGACACTAACTCTTTGTGGTTTTGTAGGCAAGAAAAAATTCCTTATGGGAAAAAATTCAAAGCATCAATTTTTGATAAAAAATGCTTATGTTTATGTTGGAGGATAATGTAGGGGTATATGGGGTTAACGTAGGACTATGATGAAATTTTTAATGTAGAATGTAGGGTAGGGTAATGGATATAATAGAATTATGATGAGGGTAGGATACTGAATGTAATATGATTATGACGAGGGTAGGATGAGGTTAATGTAATTTTTTTTAATGTGGAATATAATTAGGATAAATGTAATATGATATAGGATATAGGTAGGATAAATGTAGGATGTAGGATGATAAATGTAATAGGATGCATATCCAAGTTAAAATAGTTTAACAATTCTATAAAATTTTTCAAAATCAAAGGTTTTAAGAACATTTTTTTTTACACTTACAATACTTCTCCTTTTGCATAATAGCTCAATGTCAATGCTCGTTGATGGTGACCTTTGCTAGTTCGTCCATACTTGACTCTTTTTAATGATGAGATTTCTTCAAAGATGAATTCTGATGGAATGTAGATGCTTGTATCTGCTTATTTGAACCTCTTGGTGTAGATTATGTTGTTTCATGTTCTTTTTGCATTTGATATTCGTTTAGGCCCCTTCTAATGAATATTGATGTTGTTCAGGTCCCTTCTGCAATGATATTTGAATGATGTTTCAGGTCCCTTCTGTAATGATATTTTGAATGATGTTTCAGGTCCCTTCTGCAATGATATTTTGAACGATGTTTCAGATCCCTTCTGCAATGATATTTTGAATGATGTTTTAGGTCCCCTTTGCAATACAACTGCTTAAACTATTTGCATAGTTTTATTATGAATCTTCGCCCTTGCTTATTTTAAGACTTGTCCTCAAGTCTCGAAATTCTGGAGGATTATTTTTGCAAAATCAAGCTGAAGAAAAAGTAGAACAAAATAGAGAATTCATATTGGCCAAAAAATTGGATTTCCAATATGAATTTGAGTTTGTATTGTGCCAGTTTCTTGGATTTTCACAACCAAACTCCTTTATTATTATTATTTTTACTATTATTCTGGAAGTAAGGAAGGCATATCACTATGTTGTTCCATTATTTCCATATTATTTTTTGTTGAGACTCTTTTCAGAAAGTCCTCTTTATTGATAGGCTTATTATAGACCTTAAGCCTATGTCCATTGACTAAAAATGAAATTGTTGCTTCATCAATTGTTTTTATTTTAACTGCTCCATTGTAAAAAAATTCTTCTATCTCATATGGTCCAAGCCAATGAGTTGTAAACTTAGCTTTGAAATCTTTGAAGTTGGAGTAAAAAAGTAATGCCTAGTCTCCTTTATGAAAAAAATTATTTTTAATAAATCTGTAATGCCATTTGATTCTCTGTTGTTTCACTAGTGATGTATGATCTACTGCTTGCTGTCTGATTTCATCTAGTTCATTTGATTGCATGACTCTCTGTTGCGCTGCTTTTGATAGGTAAAATCCCAATTTCGCTACAAGTTTATATGTATGAATTTGAAATTCAATGGGTAACATAAATTCATTACCATATACCAACTGATATGAACTGAATCCAGTTGTATTCTTCCATGTAATTATGTATGTCCATAGTGCATCTCTTAATTTTTATGACCAATCCTTTCTTTTCATTTGCACTGTTTTTGTCATGATATTTTCCATGAATTTATTAGTGGATTCTACTTCTACATTTTCTTGGGGATGGTATGGAGTAGACTTTCTATGTTTGATTTTATACTTTTCCATAAGATCCCAGACAATTTTGGGGGTGAACTGTGGTCTGTAAAAATCTGTCTCGGAAATCCTAATCTGACAAATATTTCCTCAAAGAAGAATGAAATCAATGTTTCTTCTGTTGCTCTTTCCACTACCTTTACTTCTATCCACTTTGTAACATAATCTGTGCACACTAGAATTTTCTTCTTTCCATTTGAAGGTGGGTTAATTGGTTCCACAAAGTCGAGAGCCCATTGATCAAATGTCTCTATGAGTACTTGTGGTTTTAATGGTATTTCATCTGATATTATAACTCTTTCAGTTCTTTGGCAGCTGTCACATATTTTAACATAAGATTTTGAGTCCCTGAAGATTGCTAGCCAATAGTAGCCAAGTTTGAGCACTTTGTATGCTGTCTGCTTGTCTGCAAAATGGTCACCACATGGCTTGTCATGACATGATTTCAAAATATCTATAATTTCATCTTCTCTAACACATTTTCTTATTAATAGATCAGAACTAGTATAAAAGAGGTCACCATTCACCCAGCTATATCTAGCACTTTGTCTAATTATTTTTCTTTTCTGCTTGTTGGTGAAATTGGATGGTAATATTCCAGATGATAAATAGTTGGCTACATCTGAAAACCTGGGGTTTTAGCTATTATAGAAAATAAATGTTCATCTGGAAAATTGTTTGAAACAGGAATTGGATCACCAGGTGAATGAAGTCTTGACAGTAAAATTTGCTACTTGATTATCTTTACCTGGTCAATCTAGAACAATGATATTAAATTCTTGCATTAATAACGACCATCTAGTAATTATTCCATTTGTAATTTCTTTGTCCATTAGTTATTTAATGGATGAATGGTCTATATGAATGAACACTTGATAGCCTATTATATAATGCCTAAACTTATTAACTGCATGCACAACAACTAACATTTCTTTTTCTATGACTGTATAGTTCAATTTTGTCAGAGTTAATTTTTTGCTTATGAAGTATATGGCATAATTAAACTGATTTTATTTTTTTCCAAGTGATGCTCCTATAGTTGTATCAGATGCATCAATATATATGTGGAATGGAAATGACCAGTTTGGTCCCAAAAGAATGGGTGCTACTGACAATTTTTCTTTCAATATTTCAAATGCATTTTGACAATTTGTTGTCCATTGAAACTCAATGTCTTTTGCAAGTAACTTGAATAGGGGTAGAGCTATTTTACTAAAATTTTCATTGAATCTTCTGTAATATCTTGCATATCCCAAGAAACTTCTTACTTCTTTATGTGTTGTTGGTGGCATTAAGTTCACAATGACTTGTAATTTTGCTGGGTCCACCTTGATTCCTGAAGAAGAAATGTGGTGTCCCAACACTATCCGTTCAGTTAATATCATATAGAATTTTTCATTGCTAAGGGATAGGTTTGTCTCTATGCATATCTTTAAATTTTTTTCAAGATTATTCAAATAATCATCAAATGTTACTCCATATATAGTGAAATCATCCATGTAGACCTCTACACACTCATGAATTAGATCAGAAAATATTGCAAGGACTTCTCTTTGAAAAGTAGCGGGTGCATTATATAACCCAAAGGGAAAAACATTATATGCATATGTTCCCCATGGACAAGAAAACATGGTTTTATACTAGCCCTCCAATGCTATCTTAATCTGATTGCATTGACTAAATCCATCAAGAAAAGAAAATAATTTCTTTCCAGATAATGAATCTAGTACTTGGTCAATAAATGGTAACAAGAAATGATCTTTCAATGTGGCTTTATTCAGTTACCTATAGTCTACACATATTCTCCATTTTCCATTTTTCTTTGGCACCACAACTAAGGGGGAGACCCATTGACTATCTGAAATAGGATAGATGAATCCTACTTGTAACATTTTTTGCAGTTTCTCTTTCACTATTTATTTCATCATAAGATTCATTCTTCTTTGTGGTTGTCTCACTGGTTTGATATGATCATCAGTATAGATATGGTGAATACATGTCTTTGGATGAATTCCTTGCATGTCTGTATAATCCCAAGCAAAAGCTTTTGAATATTTCTGTAATAACGCAATTACTTGTTGTTATTGTGATGATTGTAAATTATTACCAATATTTAAACTCTTTTCAAGATTGATTTCAATTATTTTTCTTTATGAATTGGTAATTGAGTTAACGGGAAAAATAATTTCAAATGCATTTTGCAATGATTGAATAGTCCAATTTTCCTGAAAACATTGATTTAAAAGATGATTTGCAACTTCATATTGTGTTATTCTTAGCTGCTCCGAAATATCAGGTTTTGAGATGAAAAGGTCTATTATATCCTCATTTTCTTCCTCTTATCTAAAATTAAATACTTGATTAATACTTAGAACAGATTGAGTTTCTTGTTGTTTTTGTTCATAAAGCCATGATAATAAATAAGGAGATTGTGCTGGAGGATAGAGTGTAACATGTTTCCTTTCATCCCCATGTGCTATGATCATACTTCCTGATCTGCATCCAATGAAGGCATCTATTGTGGCTAACCATGGTCTGCCTAGAATTAAAGGATGACCTCCTAGATTTTTTTTAGGTTGCAATATTAGAAAGTCTACATGATATTCCCATGAATCCAAAGAAACAATGATGTCTTCTAATATTCCCTCTGGTACAACTTTAGATCTATTTGCTAGCTCCAAAATTGTAGTAGTAGGTCGAATATTGGGTAATTTTAAATATTTCATAGTTTCTGTTGTCATGACATTTATAGCTGCTCCCAAATCTATTAAAGTGTTTGGAACTGAAAATAATTGATTGAAATGGTAACCATAGGTATCCCAAGATCAATATATTTTTCAATTGTTGTTTTTGGAGACATGAGACTAGCTAATTTGCCAATGACCTAGATCGTGGGTGGATCTCTTTTCTTTCTGCTATTTTTCTTAATACATAATTCCTTTATTGCTTTTTCATAAATTGGAATATCTTTGATAGATTGCAAAAAAGTAATTTTGACATAAGAAGTTTTTAATTCATCCAAAATATCGAATTCAGGAAGAGAAATTGGAATTTTCTACTGTACTAACCTCTCTGGATAAGGTGTTGTTTTAGTCATAATATCTTTTCCTTTTTGAATTTGATTTCCTGGATGAGATTTTTCATATTGTTCTCCTTGTTCAGTTTGTTCTTCTTTAATTGGTGGAGAATCTTTGTGTAATACTTTCCCAGACCTTAAGTGGACATCTTGTGATCAGGTGCTCAGTATTTAGCTAAAAAATCAAAGTTTTCAGAACTACTCTAAACTAGGACAACAATGTAGAGCTCGTCACCAAGATTCCAATGCAACTCATTTCATCAAAATCCGAGTTCGTATGAGTAAGTTATGGCCTGTTTTCCATTTTCTCAAATAACTAAAAAAATTGCAGAATTGTGACAGGTTGCTGACATGGTAGTCCATTCAGAAAAAAGAAATCTTCTGGGAATATTCTTCAGGATTCTTCCAATGAGGCTGTGACAAGTGGCACTTTCTAATTCGTCAGTTTGGTTTATGTGGGTGAAATTCTCCTAAGGTGGAATTGTATTTTTTATTTATTTATTTTAATTATGATTTTAATATATATATATATATATATATATATATATATATATATATATATATATGTATATGTATATGTATATATATATGTATATGTATATGTATATGTATATGTATATGTATATGTATATGTATATGTATATGTATATGTATATGTATATGTATATGTATATGTATATATATATATATATAATATAATATATTATATGTTTTTAACATATTATATATATATTATGAAAATTGGCTGAATGATTGGGCACTCTCGGACTGATCGCTCTCGATCTATGGTCAAGCGCTTCTCCGATCTCCAAAACTCACGCTTACCAACTCTGTTTAGTGGTCGCAACCCCTGCCATCGTAGGACTTGCATGAGCTCACCCCGGGATCCCTCTATGGAGCAGGATGGAGGCCCGCTGGCTCCATCCTACAGAGATCTCACTGCAGGAAGCTCTTCCAAAGGAAAAGTATCCTTTTTCACCCGCCTTACCTCCAAATCTACTTTTGCTCACCCAAACCCTGATCTTTCTTCTGAAGCTTATCTTCAAATCCATGGAAAGGATGCAATGGAAACTTCAGAAATAACCACACTGAATAACTAGACTCCTCTCCCATTGGATATTGTTGGAGAGGAAGAGAAAAAAGAGACAACCTTCAAAGAAGGAACAAAGAAACTGAACGCATGCAATCCAAAAGCTAAGAAAACTCTGGAAATAATCATCCAAGACCCTGATGTGGCAATGTACAGAGAGTATTTGCAGGAGCATGATATCATCTGCAATTTATGGGCATATGGCCTATGGAACGATCCTTAAAGGGATGGATCCATGCCAAATGGAACCCAAAAGGAGAGATTGATCTACAACTCAGTTCCAAGGGCTTCTTCACTATAGTCTTCTCCCTCCTGGAAGATTGTGACAGAATATTTGAACGAGGTCCATACTTCTTCAACTCGGTAGGTCTGTATATGAGATTATGGAAGGAAAATTTCACCCTAGACAAATAATACTTTACTAGGGTTCCAGTTTGGATTCGGCTGTATTATTTTCCAATAGATTACTGGGCACCATTTGTTCTGAAGGCCATAGGATATGAGCTAGGAGAGTATATAAAAATGTCAAAGGGCACCAGTAAATGGCACTACATTTCCTATGCCAGGATCTATGCACATATAAATGTCTTAGGGGCTTTAATAGAATCGATAAGATTAAACTACAGGGATGAAATATGGTCTCAAAGCATCGACTATGAGCACATAAATTTCAGATGTAGGAAATTCCATGAGCATGGACATCTCTTTCGAGACTTCCCCAAAAAAAAGCTCCAGCAAAAGAAGATCAAGCAGGAAAAAAGATGACCAAGGATACACCAGGGCAGGAAACAAAAACAAACAGAACAATAGAGCATACACAAATAAAGACCCTCCTACGCTCTCCCAACAAAATAAGATGGAATTTATAAATACAATTCAGGAGGAGACATGCCAACAAAGCATAAGGGAAGAAGCACACAGGCTGCAAGAAAACTCCACAGAAAATAATAGCATGGAAACCTAAGCTCAAGGCAACATCATGCAAGAAAGAAGACAATACCAAGAAGATACCGAAATTGAGCAAATACAGGACGTACCAACCCCAGAGGAAAACAAGATTGAATAAGTACTAATGGGAATGGATCTCCAAAGAATTGCAAAGGAATGGAACAAAAATGGCATAGAGGCCATTCCTCAGGAGAAAAAAAATAAAAAAATGAAGAGGCCTTCCTGATACAGGAAGGAATGCATCAAAACCAAGAGCACCAAAACAAGGAAAAAGGCACAGAAAGCAAAATAATGGTCAACTTAAATGCAGGGAAAAACTTTCCAAAAGGGAAAAAAACAAAAAAATAAGCTAGAAGTCCACCAGCCAACTCCTCCAGGAGTTAGGAGCTCGCCTCATCAATTAAGGAAAGGTAAGAGCAATCACTCTACCCCCCAAAATTTATCAATGATTTGTACATCCTGAAATATTAGAGAACTGAATATTCCTGGTAAGAAAATAATACTTAAATCTAGAATAGCCTCTGATAAACCAGAAATTTTTATTCTCTAAGAAACCAAAAGTGATCTAAACTCAATGGAATCAACAAAAAAATCCTGCTTCAAAAATCAATATAGCCATGTAGCTATCTCGGCCTCGAGCACTGCAGGAGGGCTTTCCACCTTTTGGAAGGACTCCTGATTTCACCTTTCTGAATTTGATGCTTCCAAATTCACCCTCACCAGTGTTCTTCAAATCACTGGAACAATGGAAAATATTTGTGCCACCAATGCTTATGCTCCTCATTCATTTACTAAAATACTTTCTTGGTTAATCAGCTTATAAAATCATCTCATCTCCTTCAACCATCCCCTCAGCATCCTGGCTGGAGACTTAAACATGGTAATCAATCTTGGGGAGAAGAGAGGTGGACTCAGAAAACTGGACAAAGACTCTACAACCTTCCAGGCCCTTATTGATGCTCTCAGACTCATAGACATCCCCACCAAAAATGGCTCTTTTACTTGGAATAACGGAAGAGTGGGGGACAGGAAGATAGCCTCTAAGCTGGATAGATTCCTCCTCTCTGAGGACCTATACCTTAGGTCCTTGGAAACTGAGGCAAGCATCGCCCCCCGAGTGGGCTCCGATCACTGGCCCATATTTCTAAAAATCAAGTTACCAGAAGGACAAAAAAAATAAGCCCTTCAGGTTTGAAGCCTTTTGGATCAATCATATTGAGTTCATGGAAAAAACGAAAGAATGGTGGAACACCCCCCAACCCTCCCAAGGAAAAAAAATATACAACTTTCAACAGAAACTGAAATTCATTAGATCTAAACTCAGACTTTGGAATAAGAACACCTTTGGAGACATCATTGCGGAAAATAAATTTCTAGAACTCAAAATGGAAGCCTTACAATAGAACATCATCAACAATGGGATGAATGAACAAAGAAAACAAGAGGAATTAAAGCTACAAAAAAGCTGGGAATAAAGGGTTGCCCAAGAGGAAACATTATGGGCTGGCTAAAAGAGGGGGGGAAGAACACAACATTCTTCCACCACTCCATGATCTAACATAGGAAACACAATTGAATATTAAGCCTCAAAAATCAGCAAGGCATTATCCTCAGAACCCATAGAGAAATAGAAGATGAGCTCAACTAGTATTTTGGTGATCTCCTCACTAAACCCAACAATGCCAACGGGGAAGAAATATAAAAGATCACCAAAAAAATCCCTACTATCTTAACGAAGGAGCACAAACAAATGATCATAAGGAAATTTTCTCTGCACGAGGTTGAAGAAGCGGTCAATACCATGCCTAGTGGCAAAGTGCTGGGATCGAATGAATTCACCATTGACTTCTTTAAAGCTTGCTGGCCTTTGCTAAAGATGGAGGTTCACAAACTTTTGGAAGAATCCTGAATCCAAAAGTATGTCTTAAAAGCCCTCAATGCCACCTTCTTGACCCTCATCCCCAAATCAGAAAATATCGACTCCCCTGATCAATTACGGCCCATTGCGCTATGTACTTTTATTTACAAGATCATCTCCAAGGTTTTGGCAAATCGCATCAAAAATATTCTGCCCCTTCTTATCTGCCCTCAGCAAACAGGCTATGTGGAAAGCAGACAAATTTTGGACAACATTATCCTCTCACAGGAAGTCATTCGTTCTCTCAAGGAGAAGAAGAAGCCAGGAATGCTAATTTAGCTGGATATGTCCAAGGCTTTTGACAAAATCAGCTGGAACTATATCAGAAAAGTGCTAGAAGCTTTTGGTTTTAACAAAGAATGCATAAAATGGATAATTGCCATGTTTTCAGGACCCTTCTTCTCCATTATTCTTAATGGTTCCTGATGGGCCTCTAAATTATACATAAAATAAGGCCCATATAACCTTTCTTAAGCCCCTCTACCTTCCTTATGCACATGAATATATATATTAAATCTCTCCTTCTGCACTTAATAATGTTTTCTTATGCTTCAATATTCTCTTAGGAAGGTTTAAAGGTAATTTTATTTTGTGCCTAATATTGGTTATTTTTGTAGAATATTGTGAGAATATTTAGCAGATTATGCAGATTTGGAGAAGGAGATGATTTAGGGACTTTCTCCCTACCACTGGAAGATCAAGATTGGAGAATAAAAGGGCACAATATCAGGAAATTAGAGAGAAATATTGGAGAGATTTAAGGGGGTTTTCCACCCTCCTTAAGTCTCAAAGGAAACCAAAGTATCCTAATGAGATCCCCTCTAGCAATTAGAATTCTAGAGGTAGCCAAGAGACTCAAGACCAAGTGCACTCAAGCCATACTTCACTTGGAGTCAAGTGGACTCGTTACCTAATTTTTAGGGAGTTGCTGGTAGCTTCACTTAAGGATAAATAAAGCTATTCAAGAACTAATTAGGATCGATTATTTCATTCCATTCTTCGATTCCATTCTAGTCCATTCAATGCAGTCCATTCCATTCCATTTTCATTCCATTCCATCCCATGCCATTCATTATCCATTCTATTAGGCTTTTGCTGTTTAAGACCTTCGGGATGTAATAAGATTTCATTTTTAATGAAATGAGTAGACAGACTCCACTTTACTGATTTAATATTAGAGAGTTGGGCTTGTGGGTTAGGGCCCAACCCATGTGCCTTAGCTTCTCTGTTTTTTTAATTCTTTCCTTTCTGTCATTTAGCTATTATTTTTTCTACCATTTATTTAGTTTTATTCTTGAAAAGTTAGCTAGTTTCTGATAGTTTCATTACTAAGTTTTTCTTTCAGTGCGATGCTATAGTTTTTCATTTGGTTATGAGAGTAATAGAATAGAGGAAGACCAAAAATATGTGGATCGAGACTCCCTTCTCATCTCTTTCAATAGAACTCAAGGAGGGAAAACCTTTCCACAGACCCAAAAAATGATTTTCGTTCACTGTTTTTATCACACATTTTTTGTTTTCCTGTGCATGAATCCGCAGTTCTTTTTGCAGGAATCAGTATTTAAATTCCAGAGAAGTTCACCCTCGCCTTCCCACTTCATTTTCCATCTCTATGTTACGCTTCCAAACACCTCTGTTACGCTCCATTTCCCTCCTTCTTTTCTCTTCCTATCGGCTGCCACACCTTTTTTTCATAGAAACCATTAAAGTTTTGCTTGAGATATTTTACCTTGGACTTTCCTGATTATCACATCTCGGCCATTGTAGAACCCCTTCCCTTTCCTTTTCCGTTCTTCAACATCTCAGCAATTTTCCCTTTTTCACCTCAGCTTTACCTTTTTAACGCAAAATGCTTGGAATCCACTAGAGTTTGACCTCCACATTTCCTCCTCGAACTTCCCACTACCGTACATTGCAAATTGCACATCAAAATGTTTAATCTCTTCCTTTAACACTTTTCGCTCATTTTTTTTTTTTTTTTTTCCGATTGCGATAACTACCGTACATCGCTTTCACACTTCGCACTCTCCTCCCGACTACACTATCGCTTTTCCGCCAACCTTGCGATATTGCGTAATCACAAATTGCAATTTCTGTTATTTTCTTTTAAGACTTACCGCTTTTTATCTGCTGATTGCGATATTGTTATCGCGCTTCGCCGCCACTCCTACCGCCACGTCACCCATCACAAATCACAATATTTATCCCATCGAAAATTTCATTTCACAATCTTTATCCGCTCCCTGTTAACACTTACTGCTCGTTTTTTCTAATTGCGATATTGCGATATCACATATCGTAGATTGCAACCTTTTATTTTTTCGCAAATTGAATTTCGCTCCTGCTCCCGAACTGGACTCCCGCTTCTCCGCCATCGCACTTTTCAATTCATTCCACTCTGAAGCATTTTTGTGCTATAATTTTTTTTAATAAGGTTTAACCTCCTATTTCCACTTCTAAGCCTTGTTTCATGCATTAAGCCCTCCATTAGCACCTTTAGCCCATTTCTTCCCAAACTGCAAGAAAAATTCTTCAAATTAGAATTAGGTCATGAATAGCTACATAGATAAGAGAATTATAGATAGAGTAGGGTGTGTTTAGCCAATTGGCCAAGTTAAGTGTGGTATAAATTAGTTTCCTTTCTGCAATTTAAATTAGTTTCGTTTCTGCAAATTGAATTAGTTTCATTTCTGTCATTTCCTTTCTACAATTTATTTTAGTTTCATTGAAGTGTAACAGACTTCACTGAGAACCCTTAGAGGTAGCACCATTTTATAGAGCAGAAGAGGATGAAATGAACATAATGCATCTGCTGTGTATATAACACTGTCACCTCCAAGTTTGTATGAACCCTGGGTTGATAAAGTAAAGTAGGGCAGCCCCTGAGAATTCCAACACTCTTGGTGCAATACTAGGGCTCACCAATTTTTGGCGCCATTGCCGAGGAAGTGTCTAGTAGATGCTTTGATTTTGTTTTTAGCATTATTTTCTACTTTCCTTGCTTTTCATGCCATTTCAGAAATATTAAAAAAAATACAAAAAATTCTAATTTTCATGCCTCATATGAGTAGGGATACTCAGATTTTTTTTTTAAATACTTCTCTAATACCAACCACCCCTACTTGACCACGTGGTGCAGTAAGAACCACATCACCATACACTTTTGAAGGTAGAAGAGATGGATAGATATGATGACAATGAAGAATATCTTAATGGGTTTCCCATTCAAGATATGGACATCAGTGTACATATGAAGAACATACCTCCATCTTTCCTTCCCAACTTCCATGGTATGAGGACAGAGGATCCAGAAACATTTCTATTTGAATTTGAGATACTTTATAGGTATTATGGCTACTTAACACACACTCAAAAACTGAGATTGTTTCTTGCAACATTGAAGGATAGAGCTCTTAAATGGTTCATGAGTCTAGGTACTAGTTCAATAATATCATGGAATGATATGTAAAAGATATTTCTAGAAAAATACAAAGATCATGATCTTAAAGAAGAAATTTTTAGAATGAACCAAGAAGAAGATGAGAGCCTTGTGGATCCACTAGAGAGGTTAATGTATAATGTTAATAGGGAAAAATTGCATCATTTAGGATTTGACACACTAAAAACCCTCTTACTTAGAAAAATTAGGGATGAGTGGATTGATATCCTTAATCTCATGAGTAAAGGAGATGTATATCAATTGTTATTTGAAGAAATTTGTGAAAAATGCACATGCGTATCAAGAGGAAGGGAAAGAGTAAGTAAGTCAGCATAAAAATTGGTAAGGCAAGATGAACTTGGAAATTTTCTTGACAAATTTAAAACAAAAATTCTTAGCAATCTAAGTGAACGAGTAGAAATGTTAAGAATGAAAAATGAGCAAAAATAAGATGTTGATATTTTTGTTATCCATGCCGAATCATATGCCACTAAATGTTGTTCATCATTCCCTAGGTTTAAAGAAGTTTACCAAGAAGACAATGGAGAAAAGAAATCACCAAAAAAGCTGCGTTATGTAGCTCCAAGGAGACCCTAGCAGCCTAGTCAACTTGATATGATGCAAGGACCCACTTCATAATTTCAGGCTTATTCACATCCATTTCAAACTAATTGGGACACACTCCCTCCTTGGCAACCTTGGCCATCTCAACCCCAAAACAATCTTGGCAACATGGCTGGCAAGGTCCTTATTGGGAAAATCCTCAACATCCTCAATATTTCCCTCAGTATCTTCCATATCTGACTCCATGATATCCATACCATCCACCTCCACCACATCCATATCATATATCCACGCCCACTCAACTACCTGTACCACCATTTTCAAATCCATACATTGAAGTATCTTAGCTCACTTACAATGCTAAGGTACAACACTACCAAACATATCCTCTTGATATAAATGGTCTGCATCTTAGTTCAAGAAAGATATTGCAAAGAAGATATTTTATTAATGTCATTGAAGGACAACATCAAGAAGAAGAATATCCAAATGAGGAGATCAAAAGATCAAGGGATGAACTTGATGAAGAGCAGAAATCAGAATCAGATGTTGAGAAAGTTCCCTCATGTTTACCAACATTTCCTCCATGTGTTCAAGAGAACAATCAGCAAAAAGAGGAAGATTTGACTTCCATAATAGAAGAGGACATCCAAGGTGATCCAACTCAGCAAGTGAACCAGGGGCATCACAACTATATTGACATATTGTTCCAAACAGTCATTAATTTGCAACAACACACTCTTCTCCAATAGTACTTGATACAATCCCAGTCAAAGAAATTCATCTCTCATATTCAGGTACATGTCAAAGCATGTATTCCAAGTGTGCACATGATTTTATTTTTCATATTGATGTGTACATGGCTCCATTGGAAGTATTCCTATACTTGAAAAAGGTTTTTTTTTTCAAGTAGAGTAGCAAAGTGAAAAAGAAAAAAAACAAGAAAAGATGGAAAGAATAAAATCTCAGGTGAAAACCTCTTTTAGGCGTCTGAGATTGGCCCACTGATTGAAAACATCCATGAGGCAGTCATTGCGTTGGGAAAAAAAAGAGAAAAATAAAATATCCTAGGTTAAAACCTCCTTTGAGGCGCCTAAGAAGACTTACTATTGGAAAGCCTCATTGAGGCAGCTCGTAGGCCTTAAAAATAAAAAAATAAAAAAATTCTCCATGTATCTCTCTCTAATGAATGCAGGTGCTCTCCAACCTTTGCAAGCCAGAAAACAACAAGTTGGCACAAAAAGAAAATTCAATCAACACCCTGGTTAAAGGTAGTCAAACTTGGACTTCCTCCTTCTGTGCTTAGAAGCTTGAAAAGGACCTCAAGAAAATTATGACATGCAGCTTCAGAACCACCGAAGACAGCTTCAAAAACCATATCAGCAACTTCAATATAACCTGCAAAAACAAATCAATGGTGATATTAGACATAAAATAAGGCCCATATAACCTTTCTTAAGCCCATCTACCTTCCTTATGCACATGAATATATATACTAAATCTCTCCTTCTGCACTTAATAATGTTTTCTTATGCTTCAATATTTTCTTAGGAAGGTTTAAAGGTAATTGCATATTTGTGCCTAATATTGGTTATTTTTGTAGAATATTGTGAGAATATTTGGCAGATTATGTAGATTTTGAGAAGGAGATGATTTAGGGACTTTCTCCCTACCACCAGAAGATCAAGATTGGAGAATAAATGAGCACAATATCTGGAAATTAGGGAGAAATCTTGGATAGATTCAAGGGGGATGTCCACCCTCCTTAACTCTCAAAGGCAGCCAAAGGATCCTCATGAGATCCCTGCCAAAAATTCAAATTCCGGAGGCAGCCAATCGACTCAAGGCCAAGTGCACTCAACCATACTTCACTTGGAGTCAAGTGGACTCATTGCCTATTTTTTAGGGAGCTGTTGGTAGCTACCCTTGAAGATAAATGGAGCTAATAAAGAGCTAATTAAGATCAATTCTTCCATTCCATTATTCAATTCCATTCTGGTCCATTCGATGCAGTCCATTCCATTCCATTCCATCCCATGCCATTCATTTTCCATTTTATTAGGATTTTGTTGTTTAAGACCTTCGGGATGTAATAAGATTTCATTTTTAATGCAATGAGTAGATAGACTCCACTATACTGATTTAATTCCAGAGATATGGGTTTGTGGGTTAGGTCCCAACCCATGTGCCTCAGCATCTTTTTTGTTTTCATTCTTTCCTTTCTGTCATTTAAATAGTTTTGTTTCTTCCATTTATTTAGTTTTATTCTTGAAGAGTTCGCTAGTTTATGATACTTTCATTGCTGCTTAGTTTTTCTTTCAGTGTGTTGATGTATTATTTCATTTGCTTATGAGAGTAATAGAATAGAGGAAGACCAAAAAGCTGTGGATCAAGACCCCCTTCTCATATCTTTCAATAGAGCTCGAGGAGGGAGAACCTTCCCAGAGATCCAAAAACTGCTTTCCATTCACTGTTTTTATCATGCATTTTTTCTGTTTTCCCGTGCATGAATCTGTAAGTTTGTTTGTAGGAATCAACATTAAAATTCTGGATAAGTTCGCCCTCACCTTCCCGCTTCATTTTCCATCTCTGTGTTACGCTTCCAAACACCTCTGTTACGCTCCATTTACCTCTTCCTTTTCTCTTCCTATCGGCTGCCGCACCTTTTTTCATAGAAACCATTAAAGTTTCGCATGAGATCTTTTACCTTGGACTTTCCCGATTATCACATCTCGGCCATCGTAGAAACCCTTCCCTTTCCTTTTCTGTTCTTCAACATCTCGACGATTTTCCCTTTTTCACCTCGCCTTTACCTTTTTAATAAAAAATGCTTGGAACCCACTGGAGTTTGACCTCCCCCTTTCCTCCTTGAACTTCCCACTACTGTACATCGCAAATCGCACATCGCAGTGTTTAGTATCTTCCTTTAAAAATTTCCACTCATTTTTTTTGTCAATTGCGTTACAGTTTCCTCCCGACGGAACTATCGTTTTTCCGCAAACTTTGCGATATTGTAATATTGCGAAATCGCAAATCGCAAATCGCAGTTTCTATTGTTTTCTTTTAATTACCGCTTATTATTCGTCGATTGCGATATTGTTATTGCACTCTACCACCGGTCCTACCACCACGTCACTCATCACAAATCGAAATATTTATCCTGTTGCAAATCACATTTAGCGATATTTATCCACTTCATGTTAACACTTACCGCTCATTTTTTGCCAACTGCGATATTGTGATATCACATATCACAGATCACAACCTTTTCCCTTTTTGAAAATTGCATTTTTCTCCCGCTCCTGAACTAGACTATCGCTTCTCTGCCATCGCACTTTTCAATTCATTCCGTTTCGAAGAATTTTTGTGCTATAACAAATTTTTAATAAGGTTTAACCCCCTCTTTCCACTTCTAAGCCTTGTTTCATGTGTTAAGCCCTCCATTAGCACCTTTAGCCCGTTTTACCTGAAAATGTAAGCACACTTCTTCAAATTAGAATTAGGTCATGAATAGCTACAGAGATATGAGCATGATAGATAGTGTGGGGTGTGTTTAGCTGATTGGCCAATTTAAGTGTGGTTTAAATTAGTTTCCTTTCTGCAATTTAAATTAGTTTCATTTCTTCCATTTCCTTTCTGCAAATTGAATTAGTTTCATTTCTGTCATTTCCTTTCTACAATTTATTTTAGTTTCATTGAAGTGTGATAGACTTTATCGAGAACCCCTATAAGTAGCACCCTTTCGTAGGGTGGAAGAGGATGACATAAACATAATTCATCTGTTGTGTATATAACACTGTCACCTCCAAGTTTATACAAACCCCGAGTTGATAAAGTAAAGTAGGGCAGCCCCTGGGAGTTGCAGCACTCTTGGTGCAAATCGAGGGCTCACCAGTTCCCCCTCCTCCATCATCAGTCCATCCCGAGGAATTAGGCAAGGAGACCCCCTCTCCCCTTTCATTTTTGTCATAATGGCAGAAGGTCTCAGTCATTCTATAATGGTCACCTCTCAAATGGCAGAATCTCCGTAGTTAAAATATACCCCTCCACTCACCAAAAATTCATGGATGACACTCTACTCATGCTCTCTCCCACTGTAAAAGAAGCCTTGGCCTTTCAGGATATCCTCTCTGATTTTTCCCAAGCGTTTGGAACTTCCATTAATGTGGCCAAAACCAAACTCTTTTTCTTGAATACCTCATCACCCATTCAACAAAACATTGCAAAAATTCTAGGATTCAAGCTTAGCTCCTTCCCTTTCAAATACCTTGGAGTTCCCCTAACTGACAGACCTATTGCAAAGGAAAATTGGGAATATATAGTAACCAAATTGAAGAAGAATATTTCCAATTAGACTTTTAGATCCCTGAATCTTGCTGGTTGATTAGTCCTTATGAAATCAGTACTCCAAGCTATTCCGCAATACTATTACTCTACCATTTCCGCACCCAAATACATCTCCAATCAACTCAATACCATCCAAAGAGATTTCTTATGGAAAGGCAAAGAAAATAATGGAAGATGGGCCCTTATGGTTTGGGAAAGAATTTGCAGACCCAAAAATGAAGGAGGACTAGGCCTTAGAGACCCAGACATGCTGGGCAAAGTGCTAGGCACCAAAACTTGGTGGCATTGGACCACTAGCCCTCGAACCTCTTGGTTCGTGCTTTGGAATGCAAAGTATGCCCCATATCACCACTAGGAGATTCTCATAAGTCTTAATGGCAACATCAAAGGCTCAACAGTATGGAACCAAGCATGGGGGAACAAAGAAATAGTTCAAAATCATTGCTTTTGGGAAATAGGAAATGGAGGAACAACCTTGTTCTGGGAAGATGAATGGAAGAAAATCCCCAGCCTCAATCAAGACCAATTCAAATAAATCAAAATTTACATGGATAGCCAAAATAAAGGCTAGGAACAAAAAATAAAATACGGGATGGAGAGAATGGCAAGAGGCCTCGGAATGGGTTCAAAAAAATCTACCTCAGGAATGGAAGAATCTAGCTGAAGAGCTAGAAAAAAGACAGATACTACTGGAAGAGGAAAAAGACAAGTTAAGATGGGGCACAAATGTTACTGCCCATTTCAACATAAAAGAGGCCTATGGTTATATCATCCCCTCCAACCCCACCCCCACTGAAAGAAAATGGCACACTCTTTGGAATCGAAAACACTGGCCCAAAATATCTCTCTTTCTGTGGCTAGTGATACACAAAAAATTATGACCTGGGAGAATCTAATCAAGAGAGGCTTCATTGACCCTTCCATCTGTATGCTCTGCAAAAAGGAAGGTGAATCCAAAAATCATTTGTTAAATGAATCCAATTTTTCTTCCAACATCTAGAATTGGACCTTTCTGGTCTTTAATTCCACGGAAAGGGACCCCTCCTTGATTCTCCTCTCCTTGGATCACTGGCGCGCCTCCTTCTCCAATCATCCTCTAATCAATCTGGCTTGGAACCTTCTGCTGGGAATCATCTGTTTGGCCATTTGGAAAGAAAGACATGCAAGAATATTCAAAGATCAGGAAAAAAAGGAGGAAAAACTTATTCATTCCAAAACAGACTCTTCGTGAACATGTTACCATAGCCATTTTCCCTGATCCTACCACCCCCCCCCCACCCGGGAGGATCTTTGCATCTTATCTCTGTTAGAATTATGCCACCATAACACTCCTTTGAATCATAATATTCCCCTGGCTCCTTCTTCTGAACCCAAGTGGATGCCTCCTGAACCCAATTATATCAAATTAAACTATGACGGGGCATCAAAAGATAACCCAGACAAGGCAGGCTTCAGAGGTGTTTTTAGAGATCACTCAGGCCAAATTCTCTGGATATACTATGGCAATCTGGGACACTCCACCAAAAATGTGGCAATTCTTCAGGCCCTGGCTCATGGAATGGCCTTTGCTAGGGAGAAACACTTTTAGCCTCTATTCGTTGAAGGGGACTCCATGGTCGCTTACCAAGACTGTAAAAAGCTCCAACAAGGCAGAAGTGTTATCCAGGTCTCAAACAACTCGAGACTTAATAAAAACCTTCAAAGATTTAAACTTCACATTAGCCTTGCCAAAGGTGTCACCTTCCAGGCTGTTAGACGTAAGGCCAACCAACTAGTAGATTTGTTGGCAAAAGTTGGAGTTAATGGTAAAACACGCCTCCTTTCCAAATCGTGGGATGCCTTCGATTTGCTAGATGTCAGAAAGGGCTGTTCCAACATCATGGAAAATGAAATGCCAGCCGAAGCACAACCTATCCCCACCGAATCATTGCCCCTCCCCCAAGGAAATCATGACCCAAACCTCCCTCAACCTCATTTCTCTCCATCCGTATGAGCGTGCCCATGGCTCAGCCTATGTCAGATGCTCGAATGACCTCTCCAACTTTCGCATTTATTTTCCATAGCCGAAATCTATCCCAGACAAAATTTCTCCCCATCGTATCTCTCGTCTCGCATCTCTCCCTCTCGCCTATATTAGCCATGCCCTCCTAGCCTCTGGCTCATTCCATTTCGAGCTCCTGTACCCCTGTCTCCATATTCCCCAGTTTCCCTCTTCTCTCCTCTCCCCCATGCCTAGCCACCCGGCCTACCTCTACAACATGCATCTCTGGCCATGCACTCACAGATCAACAACGCTCTTATGGTTCCCCTCAGATATTCTGCCCCTCTCCAAGCCCACAGTGGAAGAGTTTGTGGTGCCCGCTGGGCCACTCCCACCCACTCCCTGGTTACACGGGTGGAAAATGCTACAAGGAATGCAACGATGGAATATGCTGCAAAAACCAGCCAAGAAATGAAAGATCAGATCAAGAAAATTGAGGAAAAGGTCAGGTCGGTCCGTAGAAGAACACCAAATGAGACGGTAGATGAGGCTTTCAGGTATATTCCCGACCTTGCCCTCATTACAGCCAGGGAAAACTTAATCAGCCGGGCCATTGAGATCCATTGGAAGACAAAGACCATGCTTGCTATGGTGTTGCAAGAGCAACATGACCACAATAACATCCTGGAGAGGAAAATTAACTCCCTTACTGATATATTCATCATGTACATTAGCGAGGTGCACCACCGTCGGTTTATCGAAAAGAGCTCACCTCACTATGCTCTCCTTAAGCGTCAGACTACGACTCGATAGCTCAACCCTGTGACCAAAGCTGAGGGAGTTGGTCCTTCTACTCCTTGAACTTTCTCTGTGCAGGTTAGCCCTAGTGGCACTGGTCCTTCTTCCAACAGGAAGCAGAAGTATGGTTTTGACGAAAACAACATTCCAGAGTGTCCCATCAGCGTCGATGACCTCCAGATGGAAGACGTAGCCTAACCCTGCCCCTGGCCCTTGCATCCTAGGTTTAATGCTCTCCAGGTTTTGCGGCTGAAATATCAAATATGTTCAGTTTAAATTCAACTGCGAGGCCAAAAGGCCTTTTTTATTTGATAATTACCACTATTTTGGTTACTGATCCACCCCCTCTATATATTTCCTTGTAATTCCTTTCCCAGAGGGAAAACATTGTTGGGTGTGGAGCCTGATTATCTTGTTTATTTTGTATCACAGCGTTGGAACCCTGTACCTTAATGGGGTGGCAACGTTGCCCGTAATTAAATGCTGCCTGGGGGGTCCAGGGGGGGGGGGCAACTGTGACTTTATGGAGCCCCCCCTGGTGGGGGGTTTCGGGGTAGCACCCTCGAAGCTAAAAATAAATGTAACATTGCCTTGTAAAAGTATAGTAATTTCTAGTCAATCTGGGTCATTCATTAGGCAGATGATCTGACGGTAGAAGTTATGTTTAGTTTTGGGTGTTTTGACCTAGAAGGAAACCCCTCGCTTGTATGAGGGTATTGTATTGCGGCTATGTATTGTATGTGTATTCTCAGAGTGAGAAACAGATAGGGAGACTGTGAAAGAGAACAAAGGATTTTACAACGGATCTGCTATAAGGTTGTGTCTCTTAATTTTGCTGGATAATAGAAAGGAAGGACTGGCTGTTCGGGGTGGACGTAGCCCAAACTGGGTGAACCACGTATATCTTTGTCTCTATGGTTTTATGTGTTTTGTGTGCTTGTGTTTTCGTATAATTTATGTGTCACATTGCTCTGTAATATATAATTTTCTAACAAAAATATTGTCTAGAGTGACGAATGTAGCAAGACAATAGTTTGGATATCTGTCTCATATTGATACTGATGTAAATCTCAATTTCTTATGTGAATAAATCTATCTTATTTACAAAAAAAAACATTATATATATTATATTAAATGATATATATATATATATATATATATATATATATATATATATATTATTTATTATAATTAATTTATATTTAAAACCAAAGTTCCAAGAAAATTACAAGTCCGATAATCAAAGTTCAAGGTTTAACGGAATGAAATATTATTGCAAATCTGCATATCCAAAGTTTCAGTGGATTATAATAATGCCAAGTCCGTTAATATACAATGGTTGTTGAAATAATGTATGTGCAAAAGCTTGTGTGTAAAGGGGAGCGGGGTCAGGTTTGAACCCCTGACCTCCGCCCCCATAAACCAATGCTTTCGTCGTCAAGCCATGGTGGCATAAATTGAAAAGCTATGCTGACCGTTCCATATTCAGACCGACAAAGCACGGTGGGCCCAGCCCGCGGCCAACCCCTCCACCATATAACCATATCAATATGAAAAAGCACCGGAGTTAAGACACTAAGCACGATTAGCACATATTAACTGTGCTTATCACTAATTAAACCTCATTTAAGATGAGTTTAATATGGCAGAAATTCCAGAGATGCCCTAATTTCGGCAAAGGTTCCAAATTTAGCAGACTTATCTAGTAGATTTTGACCACTTTTGGAAAATGAATAGTCAAGTTTAGATGATTTTGGCATTCCAGAGATAATGATACAGGTTTCAGAGGCTGAAAACCACTTATAAATGTGATTTTTCTACAGGGAAGTTCAAGGGAGCCAAGGGCCACCAGGGAAGGAGGTTAAGTCTAAACCAACCAGAGTCAATTTTCAATAATTGGACAATCATTTTTAGATGATTTGTATGTTCTAAATACAATAGAAGAGGTTTAAATATCAATTGAATAATGTACACAACACTTTTTCCAAATTTGAGCTAATACAAGAGGCCCAAGCTATGGCATTGGACCAAGGAGATGTAGCCCAGGAGGGGTGAAGTCCTTCATCAAAAACTTGTGTTGATGGCTCTGTTTATGGTTTTCTGTACATTTATATGCTATTTTTTATTTCTTACTTATTTTTTTTATTTGTCATTAATTTCAACATAAAACATAAGACAATTTCCTTTTTTGACACTCACGTGCACCAAGGAAACTAAAACACCATAAGAAAACAAGAAGCAAATAAAATTATAATTTTGAACTAGTAATTAGCATAGAAAAACTAACATATCAGGTTGAAATCATGTGGTATCAAAGCATCAAGTTTCTTAAGATTATTTTCTTTCTTTGCTAGAGTTTGTGCAAAAGAGTTTAACGGTTGAATTTTGTGATGCTTACAAGGTTAAGATTGCAGAGAGGAGAAGGGAAGCTATTGGTAGCTAGTCCTGAGAATAGGACAAGAAGGAAAAGAGCTAAGAAATAATCATCCTCATCCAAAGGACCACTCAAAGCAACACCTAGAGCACCTTAAGTTCCATCTCCATCAGTTGAGATTGAAGAGGTACAAGCTACAGAGGTTGAGCTTGAATCCAAATCCATTATGTTAGGATATGAAGATAATCATGGACATTCTAAAGAAGAGGATGTGAAGAGAGACTTCAAAGAGATGCAATGAATGGTTAAAATCATGTATGAAGCTTTCATGGAAGAAAGAGCTGGAGAAGGTTCAAAGCCTCCACATGGAGAAGGATCTTCAAGCAATAAGAAGGATGAAGAGAAGAGTTCAAAGGGTAGTGGAGGAAAGCCACCTCCATCTCCACCATATTCATCATCCTCATCATCCCCATCTTCATCAGCTTCCACTTCCACCATAAAGACCACTCACACTCACTCAGAATCCACAAGAGGAAAAACTACATTACTCGAATTGGACATAAAGTTTGAATTACCCATGTACAATGGCGAGGTAAATGCAGAGAAGTTGGACAATTCGATTTGTCAATTGGAGGTGTATTGCAGAATTCAAAACCTTCCCGAAGATGACATAAAGATCCAAATGGCTTCATTGAGACTAGAAGGAGCAGCACTAGTTTTTTGGGAAGCAAAGACTCAAGAGGAAATGCGAATCCATGGTAAGATATCTATCACTTAGGTTGAGTTTATTTCTGCCATTAAAGGGCAGTTTTATCCTTTAGATTACATGAAGAAAGCTATTATGAGTTGGAAAATTTTTAGACAGCTCAAGGGTCAAACAATTCAAGAGTATACCCAGGAGTTTAGGAAGAGAGCTTTGTTGTTAAGAGTAAATTTGAATTCCCAAGACACAATATTAAAATATATTGGAGGTTTACATTCCTATTTGAAGCATACTTTTCTTATGTTTAACCCAAGCAATTTAGATGAAGTTTGTGTACAAGCCACACACTTAGAGGTAAGGGGAAAACAAGGCATAGAGGAGAAAGAGGAAAGTGAGGGTAAAGGGAAAGGAAAGTTTTGTGGAAGAGGAAAAATAAATAGTTTTGTAAAAAAAAAGAGAAGGAAAAATTCACATGAAATAACTGTTCAAAGACTGGCCATGACAAACACCATTTTTGGAAACTTCATCCACAATTGAAACCAAATAGACTGAAAGCCAAAGAGAAGGGAAAAATTGTTTCTATAGCTGAACAAGACTTAGGGTCAGATTTAGGATATGAGACAAAAAATACAAACATGGGTTTGAAAGGTAAACATGTTGCAAGCACTAGTACTTCAAATTGTTCAAATGATACTCACGATGAAGATACAAGAATAGAAATTTTCCATATTAGAGTTGTCTCTAAACATACGAAGATTGATACACTTTTTGATAGTGGGTCACAAGTTAACTTGATTTCCAAAGATTTGGTTAAGCAACTAGGCCTTGAAACTATTAGACATACAAGACCATATCCTTTGGGTTGGATATGCAAGAATGAAAACTTGCAGGTTACAAGGAAGTGCTTACTAAGATTCATCATTAGCTCAAACTTTCTTGATGAAGTTGAGCTTGATGTAGTGTAGCTTGAAATCTCAGGTATTGTATTGGGACGTCCTTATCTGTATGATAGAAAAGTTGTATTTCATTGCCATGAAAACAAGTACCACTTATTTAAGGATGGTATTCAGTACATAATTAGAGCACATAAGAAGAAGACATGTTTGTCTCTTATGCATGCAAGTGAAATGAACAGGATAGTGAATGCAAGTCGGAACTTGACATTGTTGATGATCAAACAAAGAGATGTATTGAATCAAACTTTTCATAAGGATGCTTATGCTTGTAATGAGTTGTTTCAGGATGTTAACAGGTTGCCTTTGAAAGAATATGAAAAACATTTGCAGCAGTCAACAGTAGTGTTGAGCAGTGTTGGAAACAAGATGTCAGTGCAAGAGGGTGCAAAGGTCAAAGAGAAAGTGACAAAGCATCTTGGAAAAGAAGGCATGGGTTTCACAAATTCTATTTTATGGTTTCCAAAAGGTACATGGAAATGGCGAAGAAACTTGGTTAAGAGTCGGCACAAGTACAAGGCAAAAGCATCTAAAAATCGCCATAGTGACAATTTGCAAGGTTAGAAAGTTTCTAAGTTTTCTTTGATTGTTGACCAAAGTAGGAAAAAGATAGTTTTTGCAAAAATGGATTATTGTCTCGCAAATTCAGATATATTACAGTATGACGGTGTCAAAGACAGCAAGAGAAGGTCACAAGGCTCGAGGAAAAAGTTTACTTTTTATGAAAAGCTCCAAATGTGAAATTGGGAAAATTTCAGTGGATAAAGACTATAAGGGTGAGGGAATAGTCCCCTCATCCACATATTCAGTAATTAAGAGACCTTGTGGGGTCCAAAAGGCTTCTACTAAGGAGGAATGATTAGGTTCTCAATATTTAGCTCAAAAAACAAAGGTTTCATAATTGATCGAAACTAGGGCGACAACGTAGAGATCGTCACCAGGATTCCAACGCAACTTGTTTCATCAAAATCCGAGTTTGTATGAGTAAGTTATGGCCTATTTTATATTTTCTCAAACAACTAAAAAAATTGTAGAATTGTGATAGGTTACTGACATGGTAGCCCAGTCAGCAAAAAGGAATCTTCTGGGAATATTCTTTAGGTTTCTGCCAATGAGGCTGTGATAAGTGGCACTTTCTAATTCGCTAGTTTGTTATGTGTGGGTGAAATTCTCCTAATGGTTCTAAGGTGGAATTGTATTTTTTTATATTTTAATTGTGATATATATATATATTATATGTTTTTAACATATTATATATATTATATATATGTTTTTTTCGTTATAATTAAATTATATTTTAAAACCAATGTTCCAACCAAATGACAAGTCCGATAATCAAAGTTCAAGGTTTAACTGAACGAAATATTATTTCAAATATGCATATCCAAAGTTACGATGGATTATATTAATTCCAAATCCGTTGATACACCATGGTCGTTGAAATAATGTATGCGCAAAAGCTTGTGTGTAAAGGGAAGCGGGGTCGAGTTTGAACCCCGGAACTCCGCCCCCATAAACCAACGATTTCACCGTCAAGCCACAGTGGGGGCAATTGAAAAGTTATGCCACCAAACTCTATTTGACCATTGCACAGTCAGACCGACAGAGCACAGAGGGGATAGTCCATGGCCAACCCCTTCACCATATAACCATATCAATATGACCAAGTGCCGAAGTTAAGCCACTAAGCATGATTAGCGCATATTAACTGTGCTTATCACTAATTAAACTTTAGTTAAGCTGATTTTAATATGGAGAAAATTCTGGAGGGGCCCTAATTTCGGCGGAGGTTCCAAATTTAGCGGACTTATCTAGCAGATTTCAAATTTTAATGGAGGAAAACTAGGGAAATTTGTTTTTTCCTTAATGGAGGCAGATTTTGACCTTTTTTGGAAAATAAATAGTTAATTTAGATTATTTTGGCATTCCAGAGACAATGGTATAGTTTTTAGAGACTGAAAATGACTTCTACATGTGAATTTTCTACAGGGAAGTTCAAGGGAGCCTAAGGCCACCAAGGAAGGAGGTCATGGATAAACAAGCCAGAGTCAATTTTCAGTAGTTGGATAATCATTTTTAGATGATTTGTATGTTTTGAATACAATAGAACAAGTTTCAAGAGAAATTGAATATTGTACACAACACTTTCCAAATTTGATCTAATACAAGAGGCCCAAGCTATGGAGCTGGACCAAGGAGATGTAGCCCAGTAGGGGTGAACTCCTTCATGAAAAACTTGTGTTGATGGCTCGGTTTATGGTTAAATGTACATGTTTATGCTGTTGTTCAGTTCTTACATATGTTGTTTATTTGTCATTAATTTCAACATAAAACACAAGATAATTTCATGTTTTGACACTCACCTGCACCAAGGAAACTAAAGCACCATAAGCAAACAAGAAGCAAATAAAATTATAATTATGAACTAGTAATTAACACAGAAAAACTAACATATCAGGTTCAGATCAAGTGGTATCAGAGCATCAGGTTGCTTAAGGTTATTTTCTTGCTTTTCTAGAGTTTGTGCAAAAGAGTTTAACTTTTGCGATTTTGTGAAGCTTACAAGGTTAAGATTGTAGAGAGGAGAAGGGAAGCTATCATTAGGGGAATTTTGAGGTCTAAAATGGGCCTCCTAAGGAAATAATAAAATAATAGATAAACCAATTAAATAATATTTATTAATTTTCAATTCAATTTTTGCACCACAATCCATGTAACCATAGTTAAATTCAATGCAAAAGTTGTACCAACATAAAATTAATAAAAAAATTGTATTGTTGTGACTATAAATAAGAATGAGTTTTTCTAGAAAAAGTCATTATCATTGTGATGCAGGGGCATTAGACACTAGCCAGCAATGTAGGAGTTTTGTCCACATGTTGTGGCTAGGAGGGTTTGAAAACATTTGAATTGTTACAGCTAGGTGTCAATACCTCCGCTGGTTGTATTATTTAGATCAGTTAGAGTTGTAGAAGTCGAATAGCTAGTCCATCTGTCATGTTTTTAGTTTTCGAATAATTGTAATTAGGCTCTTGAATTACCATAACGGTCATATGTTGATGTATAAATTTTATTCTCCGGATGGAGAGGAGGAGAGGAGCTTCCTGCAATAAAACTCTGTGTATTGAGAAATTGCTTCCAGTTGAATAAAATTCAAGTCCTGTTGATTTCCAAACTGGCTGTATTTATAATTGTGAATAATTTTTTAACTGTGAGGCAATTGTGTAATGGTAATTCCGTTCTCTGTCCTTGAATTCCCTTAATTTATTCGAATAAACCATGTTAAATCCATGCTACCCACGGGCGAGGTCTGTGCAGAGGAATGGTGGTCGTGAACACTGTTTAATTGGAAGATTTCCCACTTTGTAAAGAAATAGAGTTGTTGCTTCGAACCGTAACCGTGGTTTAGGCGTGAGTTAGAGAACGAGGAGGATCGCGGAACCGACGTGAACTGTAGTTAAACACTGTGCAAAAACCACGAGTGGTTTTGAAAGGTGGATTGCCCATATCGCACCGCTTTTGCGGAGTAGGCGGTATTTCCTGAACGCGAGCGATCCCATAGACCTATAGACGCGTGGCACCGGACGGGAGTACAAAACCGCCTTTCCGTATTCTCATCGCACGTTAACGTTCATACCGGGAGCTCGAGCGATATCGTCGAGTGCCGTCGATTTGGCGCAGAGTCATCGGACGGTGGTCATCTGACCGAGATGCGTGAGGGTTAAACAAGGTACGGCAAGTGCGTTGATTGGGCGATTGAACGCAGACACAGGGCCCAGAGCCAAGGTTTATTACACAGTTAATTATTCAAAATAGAGCGTTGGAATTAATATAAAGTTTCGAAGATTTAAACATTGGTTATAAAGTGCAGAGATAATAGATATATGCCGGGGATATAATATAATGTTAAAATATTGTGGATAGTATTATTTATCAAATTCTACGAATTTGATAATTAATAAAAAGAAATAGACCACGTGGAGAAAAGGGAAGAGCTGACAGAGCCACAACGTCGGTCGACCATCTCTCCTCAGGGCTGACTTCCAGCGTTGTTGCGTCATTTGTGGTATCAGAGCTGTTGTCTGAAGTTGTTTTTGCTGACATGGCAATCCGAGTTGGTAGAGGTGCTGGCAGAAGGAGACCTGTTGCCAACGCTGAGGTGTTGGGGATGTTACAGAGGGTCGAGGCCAGAATGGATGTCATAGAGCGAAGGTAGACCAGAGATCCTGAAGACATCAGCGAACCTGAGATAGAAGAAGCAGAAGAAAATGTTGAGATTCCTCCTGACATGAGGTTCCTTAGAACTATTTTGGGGTCTGCAGTTAAGCCCAGAATTGAAGTGTTGAGTTATGCAGGGGGACTGAATCCAGAGGATCTGGTGGAATGGATAAATGAATTGAACAAGTGCTTCGATTATGAAGAAATAAGTGAAGATAAAAAGGTCAAGTTTGTAGTAGCAAAGCTGAAAGGACATGCTGCACTTTGGTGGGATGGAGTGCAGGCAGAAAGGAGGAGAGTTGGCAAGAAACCTATCAAAAGTTGGACTAGGATGATGGCTAAATTAAAAGGTAAATTCTTGCCTAGTGATTACCAGCTGACATTGTATAAGCAAATGCAGAACCTGAGACAGAGGTTGCTGACAGTAAAGGAATACACAGAGGAATTCTACAGAGTAAGCATAAGGGCTGGCCAATTCCAAGACACACCTGAGAAGACTGCCAGATATGTGAATGGTCTCAAGCTAGAGATCCAAGATGAGATTGGTCTCCTGTCTCCTAGGACAGTGGAAGAGGCCTATCAGATGGCCTTGAAAGCAGAGGAGAAACTCCTGAGGAAACAGTCTGCCAAGAAGAGAGGTAATTTCCGTGGGAATGGAAGTCAGGGTGGTAGAGGAAAGCCTACTACACCCAGAGATGGAGCTAACAGTAGCTCGTTACCCTTGCACGCATCCGCAGGATGATGCAAGGGGCAGAAGGGGTTCTTACGCAGAAAAGGAAGAGGAGGCAAGAGACAGAGTCTTAAGCGCAGGTAGAGAATTGAGTTGTTATAGATGTTAGCAAGGGGGACATAACACTATGAATGTCCGCAGAATGTGGTAGCCGGTCCAAGAAATGCCGTTAAGCGTTTCGCATCGGAGAAGAGTGCGTAACTTGGGGTAACAAATCTTTCCAGAGAGGGGAGAGTCCTTGGTGGTAAATAAGGTCCTGTTGAAGCAAGCCAAAGAGGTCACTGAACCTACACAAAGGAAGACTTTGTTTAGGAGCATATGAAAAGTCCAAGGGAAATGTTGCCAGCTAGTCATTGATAGTGGTAGCACAGACAATCTGGTTTCCACTGAGGTGATAGAGAAGCTGAAGTTGAAGACAAGGGAGCATCCAACTCCCTACAGGGTGTCCTGGCTGCATAAAGGGCACCAGCTGGTTGTAAAAGAGCAGTGTGAGATAGAGCTGCAAATGGGCAAATATAAAGATAAGGTCCTGTGTGATGTAATGCCCATGGATGTGTCATATACTGCTGGGTAGACCTTGGCAGTTTGACAGAGCAGCAGTGCATGATGGCAAGAAGAACACTTACAAGTTCTTCAAAGATGGGGTACATCATACATTGATACCCATGGAAGAAGGAGAGCCATCCAGCAGAGTGATTGATCCAAAGACCTTGTTGCTGAGCAGGAAGGAATATCTGCAGCAGATAGAAGAAGAAGAGGTAAGTTTTTCTTTAGTTTGAAAACCTAAAGTAGTTCTTACTTCTACAAAGATTTCTGATTTGCCAGTAGAAATCCAAGAGATGTTAGATGATTACTGTGACATTGTTGTGGATGATTTACCTGATGAGCTGCCACCTGTGAGAAAGATCAGCCATCAGATAGATTTTATCCCTGGTTCAAATCTACCAAATAAGGCAGCCTACAGAATGACTCCCAAAGAAAATGAGGAAATCAGGAGACAAGTACAAGAATTGGTGGACAAGGGGCTGATTAGAGAAAGTTTGAGTCCATGTGCAGTACCAGCAGTATTGAGCCCAAAGAAAGATGGAGGCTGGAGGATGTGTACTGATTCCAGAGCAATTAATAAGATCACAATCAGGTACAGATTCCCTTTGCCCAGAATTGAAGATTTAATGGACTGTTTGAGTGGTGCTAAATATTTCTCAAAGATAGATTTGAAGAGTGGATACCATCAGATTAGAATAAGAGAGGGTGATGAGTGGAAAACTGCATTTAAAACAAATGAAGGACTGTATGAATGGATGGTAATGCCTTTTGGGTTGTCAAATGCACCTAGTACTTTTATGAGACTTATGAATGAAGTATTGAAGGAATTCATTGGTAAATTTGTGATAGTGTATCTGGATGATATATTAGTTTTCAGCAGAACTAAAGAAGAGCATTTAAGGCATCTTAATCATGTCTTGAAGAAGCTGCACCAAGAGAAACTGCTGATAAATTTGAAGAAGTGCTCATTCACGATGGAATAATTGGTGTATTTGGGTTTTTTGGTTTCTGCAGAAGGATTGAAGATGGACCCAGAAAATATTAAGGCAATTGTTGAGTGGCCTTCACCCAAGAATGTCTTTGAGGTAAGAAGTTTCCATGGACTTGGTAGTTTTTACAGAAAGTTTATAATAAACTTCAGTAAGATCAATGCACCCATAATTGAGACAATAAAGAAGAGAAAAAAACCATTTAAGTGGACTGCTGATGCAGAAATAAATTTTAAAATTTTGAAGCAAAATATAACTGAGAAGCCTATTTTGATTCTGCCTGATTTTACCAAACCATTTCAAGTAAAATGTGATGCCAGTGGGGAAGCCATTGGAGCTATGTTGAGTCAGGATGATAGGCCTATGGCATATTTCAGTGAAAAGCTGAATGACACCAGAAGAAAGTATTCCTCTTATGAGAAGGAATTCTATGCAATTGTTCAGGCACTGAAGAAGTGGAGACATTATTTGATGTCCAGGGAATTTGTATTATATTTTGACAATCATGCTTTGTAGTATATTATACAGTAGCCCAAGTTGAAACATAAGAATGCTAAATGGGTTGAGTATCTCCAAAGTTTTAATTTTGTTTTGAAACATATAAGTGGCCAAACCAATAAAGTAGCTGATGCTTTGAGTAGGAGGCACATGCTTGTTCAAGAAACAAATTTTGAAGTTGTTGGATTTGATTTTCTGAAAGAATTGTACAAAACAGACCCAGATTTTAAGGAAGCATTTGAGGCATGTAATAACCCTATTTTAACAGATAGAAGCCAGTGGCTGGATTATTTCCTGCAAGAGGACTTGTTATTCAGAAGAAGCCAACTGTGTGTACCAAGATGTTCCATGAGAGAAAATTTGATCAAAGAAAAGCATAGTGGTGGACTTGTTGGACACTTTGGTACTGATAAGACTTATGAGCAGCTGAGTCACTTTTATTACTGGCCTAAGATGAGAACAGAAGTGGATAAGTTTGTGAAGAATTGCAAAATCTGCCAGTATTCTAAAGGAAGGAGCCAGAATGCAGGATTGTACACTCCCTTGCCTATTCCATACAGGCCTTGGGACATGGTGAGTATGGATTTTGTTCTAGGATTTCCCAAGACTCAGAGAGGGAATGATGTAGTCTTTGTTGTAGTGGACAGATTCTCCAAAATGACACATTTTATTCCATGTTATAAAACTAGTGATGCCACCCATGTTGCTAACTTGTTCTTCAAAGAAGTTGTTAGATTGCATGGGTTACCCAAGAGTATTGTTTCAGATAGAGATACCAGATTTGTGGGTCATTTTTGGAGGACATTGTGGAAGAAACTTGGTACCAAACCGAGTTTCAGCTCAGCTTATCATCCTTAGACTGATGGACAAACTGAGGCAGTGAATAGGAGTCTGGGAAATTATTGAGAAGTCTGGCAGGAGAGCATCCCAAGCAGTGGGATCATATTTTGCCCCAGGCAGAGTATGCGTATAATGAATCACCAAATAGGAGCACAGGGCAGAGTCCATTTCATATTGTTTATGGAATGCACCCCAAAGGAATATCAGAGTTAAGAAATCTGGGAAAGGCAGAGTTGAGGAGTGCAGATGGTGGAGAATTTGCTTCAGAGATCCAAGCCATACATGAACAAGTGAAACAACAACTACAAGGCAGCAGCATCAGATACAAAATTAGAGTAGACTTGAGCAGAAAAGAAGTTCACTTTGAAGTAGGAGATTTGGTTTTGGCACACTTGAGAAAGGAGAGGTTCCCAAAGAAGCAGTACAAAAAATTGAAGTTCAAAAAGATTGGGCCATGCAAGATACTTAGGAAGTTTTCTGCAAATGCTTATGAGATTGAATTACCTCCTGATGTTGGAATATCTCCCATTCTTAATGTTGCAGATTTGTACAAGTATGAATATGATGGTGAAGAAGAAAGAGCAGCAGATAAGGAACAGATTGAGTGGAGGGAACAACTACCTCCAGCACAGCCATTGCAACCAGAGAAGATATTGGACAAAAGAGTGTTCAGAAGGACAAGAGGACAAGAGTACTTTCAGTACTTGATCAAATGGAAGGATAAGCCAGAGGAAGATGCCACTTGGATGAATGAAGAAATGTTGCAGAAGATAGGCAGATCAGTGGGGGAGCTCATGGACAGGAGCCCATGAAGAAGATTGCCCTCGGGAGTCTGATGCAGGGGCATTAGACACTAGCCAGCAATGTAGGAGTTTTTTCCACATGTTGTGGCTAGGAGGGTTTGAAAACATTTGAATTGTTACAGCTAGGTGTCAATACCTCAGCTGGTTGTATTATTTAGATCAGTTAGAGTTGTAGAAGTCGAATAGCTAGTCCGTCTGTCATGTTTTTAGTTTTCGAATAATTGTAATTAGGCTCTTGAATTACCATAACGGTCCTCACAGAGGAACCGAAAGGACATATGTTGATGTATAAATTGTATTCTCCAGATGGAGAGGAGGAGAGGAGCTTCCCACAATAAAACTCTATGTATTGAGCAATTGCTTCCGGTTGAATAAAATTCAAGTCCTGTTGATTTCCAAACTGCCTGTATTTATAATTGTGAAGAATTGTTTAACTGTGAGGCAATTGTGTAATGGTAATTCCGTTATCTGTCCTTGAATTCCCTTAATTTATTCGAATAAACCCTATTAAATCCATGCTACCCACAGGCGAGGTCTGTGCAGAGGAATGGTGGTCGTGAACGCTGTTTAATTGGAAGATTTCCCACTTTGTAAAGAAATAGAGTTGTTGCTTCGAACCGTAACCGCGGTTTAGGCGTGAGTTAGAGAACGAGGAGGATTTTGCAACCGACGTGAATCGTAGTTAAACACTGTGCAAAAACCGCGAGTGGTTTTGAAAGGTGGATTGCCCATATCGCACTGCTTTTGCGGAGTAGGCGGTATTTCCTGAATGCGAGCGATCCCATAGACCTGTCGACGCGTGGCACCAGACGGGAGTACAAAACCGCCTTTCTGTATTCTCATCGCATGTTAACTTTCATACTAGGAGCTTGAGCGATATTGTCGAGTGCCATCGATCTGGCACAGAGTCATCGGAAGGTGGTCATCTGACGGAGATTCGCGAGGGTTAAACAAGGTACAGCGAGTGCGTTGATTGGGCGATTGAACACAGACGCAGGGCCCAGAGCCAAGGTTTATTACACAGTTAATTATTCAAAATAGAGATTTGGAATTAATATAAAGTTTCAAAGATTTAAACATTGGTTATAAAGCGCAGAGATAATAGATATATGTCGGGGATATAATATAAAGTTCAAATATTGTGGATAGTATTATTTATCAAATTCTACGAATTTGATAATTAATAAAAAGAAATAGACCACGTGGAGCAAAGGGAAGAGCTGATAGAGCCACGACGTCGGTCGACCATCTCTCCTCAGGGCTGACTTCCAACGTTGTTGCGTCACATTGAACAACTAATTCATTTGTCCTTTGTACTTAAATAACTTAAAATAAAATATAAATATAAATTGTTAAATTGTTAATTATATTATATGTTATTAATTAAAATTTATATTATTTAAATTTTATAATAACCTGTAATTAATATAATATATAAAAATAATATAATATAATATAGTATAATAAATGTATAGGGATATGCATTGTTTCCTTCAAGAAATATGAACTGACAATAATATATTTTTATTCAAAAAGTGTGAAATGACATTTATTATGAGTACTTTACTTTGACTTCAAAAGTACTTAGAGCACTACCATGGTTAACCATGATTCTTTTATCCACCATTGAGAATGTGACAAGTAAGTAACTTTAACTCAAGCAATGCCACCTCAACCATTAGGGATGATGTCATCCCATAAAATGTGATTGGTTCTCATAAAGTTAATTTTGATTGTACATTTTCCTTAGGAGGCCCATTTTAGACCTCAAAATTCCCCTAATGTGGTAGCTAGTAATGAGATTAGGACAAGAAGTAATAGAGTTGCGAAAGCACCATCCTCACCCAAAGGACCACTCAAAGCAGCACCTGAAGCACCTCAAGTTCCATCTCCATCAGTTGATATTGAAGAGGCCCAAATTTCACAAGAAGCTGAAGTGATTGAAGAGGTACAAGCTACAGAGGTTGATCTTGAATCCAAAGACATTATGTTAGGATATGAAAAGACTCATAAACATTCTAAAGAAGAGGATGTTAAGAGAGACTTCAAAGAGATGCAAAGAATGGTTAAAATCATGTATGAATCTTTCATGGAAGAAAGAGCCAGAGAAGGTTCAAAGCCTCCACATGGAGAAGGATCTTCAAATAGTAAGAAGGATGAAGAGAAAATTTTCCACCATCTTCATCATCCTCATCATCCCCATCTGCATTATCTTCCACTTCCACTAGAAAGACCACTCACACTCACTCAAAAGCCATAAGAGGAAAAACTCCATTACTCAAATTGGACATAAAGTTTAAATTACCGATGTACAATGGTGAGGTAAATGCAGCAAAGTTGGAAAATTTGATTCTTCAATTGGAGGTGTATTGTAGAATTCAAAACCTTTATGAAGATGACATAAAGATCCAGTTGGGTTCATTGATGCTAGAAGGAGCAACACTGGTTTGATGGGAAGCAAAGACTCAATATGAAATGTGAATCCATGGTAAGATATCCATCTCTTGGGTTGAGTTTATTTCTGCCATTAAAATATAGTTCTATCCTTCAGCTTACATGCAAAAATCTATTATGAGTTGGCAAAATTTTAGACAGATCAAGGGTCAAATAGTTCAAGAGTATACCCAGGAGTTTAGAAAGAGAGCTTTGTTGTTAGGAGTAAATTTGAATTCCCAAGACAAACTCTTAAAATATATTGGAGGTTTACATTCCTATTTGAAGCATACTTTTCTTATGTTTAACCCAAGCAATTTAGACAAATTTTGTGTACAAGCCACACACTTAGAGGCAAGGGGAAAACAAGGCATAGAGGAGAAAGAGGAACATGAGGGCAAAGGGAAAGGAAAGTTTTATGGAAAAGGAAAAATAAATAGTTCTGTAAAAAAAGAGAAGGAAAAAATCACATGCAAGTACTATTCAAATACTGGCCATCATGAACGCCATCGTTGGAAACTTCATCCAGAATTGAATCCAAATAAACTGAAAGCCAAAGATAAGGGAAAAATGGTTGCTATAGCTAAACCAGACTTAGGGTCAGATTCAAGACTTGAGACAAAAATTATAGCCATGGGTTTGAATGTTAAACATGTTGCAAGCACTAGTACTTCAAATTGTTCAAATGATACTGATAATGAAGATACAAGAATAAAACTTTTCCATATTAGAGTTGTCTCTAAACATACCAAGATTGATACAATTTTTAATAATGGGTCACAAGCTAACTTGATTTCTGAAGATTTGGTTAAGAAACTAGGCCTTGAAACTATTATACATCCAATACCATATCCTTTGGATTGGATATGCAAGAATTCAAACTTGCAGGTTACAAGGAAGTGCTTACTAAGATTCTCCATTAACTCAAACTTTCTTGATGAAGTTGAGCTTGATGTGGTGTTGCTTGAAATATCAGGTATTGTATTGGGAAGTCCTTATTTGTATGATGGGAAAGTTGTATTTCATCACCATGAGAACAAGTACCACTTTTTTAATGATGGTATTGAGTACATAATTAGAGCACATAAGAAGAAGACAAGTTTGTCTCTTATGCATGCAAGTGAAATGAAGAGGATAGTGAATGCAAGTCAGAACTTGACATTGTTGATGATCAAACAAAGAGATGTATTTAATCACATTTTTCATAAGGATTATTATGCTTGTAATGAGTTGTTTCCGGATGTTAACAGGTTTCCTTTGAAAGAAGGTGAAAAACATTTGCAGCAATCACCAGTAGTGTTGAGAAGTGTTGGAAACAAGATGTTTGTGCAAGAGGGTGCAAAGGTAAAAGAGAGTGAAAAAGCAACTTGGAAAAGAAGGCATGGGTTCCACAAATTATGGTTTATGGTTTCTAAAAGGTACATGGAAATGGAGAAGAAACTTGGTCAAGAGTCGACGCAAGTACAAGGAAAAAGCAGCTAAAAATCGCCATAGTGATAATGTGCAAGGTGAGAAAGTTTCTAAGTTTTCTTTGATTGTTGACCAAGGTAGGAAAAAGATGGTTTTTGAAAAAATGGACTGTTGTTCTGCAAATTCAAATATATTGTAGTATGACGGTGTCAAAGATAGCAAGAGAAGGTCGCAAGAATCAAGGAAAAAGTTGACTTTTTATTAAAAGCTCCAAATGATGAAATTGGGAAAATTTCGGTGGATAGTGACTAGAAGGGTGAGGGAACAATCCCCTCATCCACATAATCTATAATCAAGAGAGCTTTTGGGGTCCAAAAGGCTTCTAGTGGGGAAGAATGATCAGGTGCTCAGTATTTAGCTCAAAAATCAAAGTTTTCATAATTTCTCTAAACCATGGTGACAATTTAGAGCTCGTCACCAAGATTCCAATGCAACTTGTTTCATGAAAATCCGAGTTCGTATGAGTAAGTTATGGCCTGCTGTATGTTTTCTCAAACAACTAAAAAAATTGAAGAATTGTGACAGGTTGCTGACATGGCAGCCCAATCAGCAAAGTGAGTCTTCTGGGAATATTCTTTAGGTTTCTTCCAATGAATTTGTGACAAGTGGCACTTTATAATTCGCCAGTTTGGTCTATGTCGGTGAAATTCTACTAATGGTTCTAAGGTGGAATTGTACTTTTTAATATTTTAATTATGATATATATATAATATAATATATTATATGTTTTTAACATATTATATATATTATATTACATAATATATATTATATATATGTTTTATTTATTATAATTAAATTATATTTTAAAACCAAAGTTCCAACCAAATGACAAGACCAATAATCAAAGTTCAAGGTTTAACATAATGAAATATTATTGCAAATCCACATATCCAAAGTTTTGGTGGATTATATTAATGCCAAGTCCGTTAATATACCATGCTCGTTGAAATAATGTATGTGCAAAATCTTGTGTGTAAAGGTGAGCGGGGTCGGTTTGAACCCCAGACCTCCGCCCCCATAAACCAATGCTTTCACCATCAAGCCAGGGTGAGGGAAATTGAAAAGCTATGCCGCCAACTTCTATTTGACCGTTGCACAGTCAGATGGGCTGTGCACGGCCAACCCCTCCACCATATAACCATATCAATATGACCAAGCGCTCGAGTTAAGCCACTAAGCGCGATTAGCACATATTAACTGCACTTATCTCTAATTAAACTTTAGTTAAGCTGAGTTTAATATGGAAGAAATTGTAGAGGCACCGTAATTTCGGTGGAAGTTCCAAATTTAGCGGACTTATCTGGCATATTTCCAGTTTTAGTGGAGGAAAACTAGGGAAATTTGTTTTCTCCATAATGGAGGCAGATTTCAACCATTTCGGAAAATGAATAGTCAATTTTATATGATTTTGGAATTCTAGAGACGATGGTACATTTTCAGAGGGTGAAAACGACTTCTAGATGTGATTTTTCTAAAGTGAAATTCAAGGGAGCCCAGGGCCACTAGGAAGGAGGTCAAGTCTAAAGCAGCCAGAGTCAGTTTTCAGTAATTGGACAATCATTTTTAGATGATTTATATGTTTTTAATACAATAGAATAGGTTTCAAGAGAAATTGAATATTTTAAACAATACTTTTTCCAAATTTGAGCTAATACAAGAGGCCCAAGCTATGGAGGTGGACCAAGGAGATGTAGCCCAAGAGGGATGAAATCCTTCATCAAAAACTTGTGTTGATGGCATTGTTTATGGTTTGTTGTATATGTTTATGCTGTTGTTCAATTCTTACTTATGTTGTTTATTTTTCATTAATTTCAACATAAAACACAAGACAATTTCCTGTTTTGACACTCACCTGCACCAAGGAAACTAAATCACCATAAGCAAACAAGAAGAAAATAAAATTATAATTCTGAACTGGTAATTAACACAGGAAAGCTAACATATCAGGTTTAGATCAAGTGGTATCACAACATAAATTTTCTTAAGGTTATTTTCTTGCTTTTCTAGAGTTTGTGCAAAAGAGTTTAACGATTGCACTTTTGTGATGTTTACAAGGTTAAGATTGCAGAGAGGAGAAGGGAAGCTATTTGTAGCTAGTCCTAAGATTAGGAAAAGAAAAAAGAGAACAAAAAAAGCATCATCCTCACCCAAAGGACCACTCAAATCAACACTTGAAGCACTTCAAGTTCCATCTCCATCAGTTTAGATTGAAGAGGTCCAAATTGCACAAGAAGCTGAAGTGATTGAAGAGGTACAAGCTACAAAGGTTGAGCTTGAATCCAAAGCCATTATGTTGGGCTATGAACATACTCATGAACATTATAAAGAGGAGGATGTTAAGAGAGACTTCAAAGAGATGCAAAAAATGGTTAAAATCATGTATGAAGCTTTCATGGTAGAAATAGCCGGAGAAGGTTCAAAGCCTCCACATGGAGAAGGATCTTCAAAAATTAAGAAGGATGAAGAGAAGAGTTCAAAGGGCAGTGGAGTAAAGCCACCTCCATCTCCACCATCTTCATCATCCTCATCTTGCCCATCTGCATCATCTTCCACTTCCACCACAAAGACCACTCACACTCACTCAAAATCCACAAGAGGAAAAACTCCATTACTCAAATTGGACATAAAGTATAAATTACCCATGTACAATGGCAAGGTAAATGCGGAGGAGTTGGAAAATTGGATTTTTCAATTGGAGGTGTATTGGAGAATTAAAAAGCTTCATTAAGATGACATAAACATCCAATTGGCTTCATTGAGGCTAGAAGGAGCAACACTAGTTTGGTGGGAAGAAAATACTCAAGAGGAAATGCAAATCCATGGTAAGATATCCATCACTTGGGTTGAGTTTATTTCTGCCATTAAAATAAAATTTTATCCTTTAGATTACATGCAAAATCTGTTATGAGTTGGAAAATTTTAGACAGCTCAAGGGTTAAACAGTTCAAGTGTATACCCAGGAGTTTAGAAAGAGAGCTTTGTTGTTAAGAGTAAATTTGAATTCCCAAGGCATACTCTTAAATTATATTGGAGGTTTACACTTCTATTTGAAGCATACTAATCTTATGTTTAACCCAAGAAATTTAGAAGAAGTTTGTGTACAAGCCAAACACTTAGAGGCAAGGGGAAACAAGGCATAGAGGATAAAGAGGAAAATGAGGGTAAAGGGAAAAGAAAGTTTTATGGAGGAGGAAAAAGAAACAGTTCTGTAAAAAAAGAGAAGGAAAAAATCAAATGCAAGAAATGTTCAAAGACTAGCCATAATGAAGACCACTATTGGCAACTTCATCCAGATTTGAAACCAAACAGACTGAAAGAAAAATATAAGGGAAAAACCGTTGCTATAGTTGAACAAGACTTTGGGTCAGATTCAAGAGATAAGACAAAAGTTATAGCCATGGGTTTGAAAGGTAAACATGTTGCAAGCACTAGTACTTCAAATTTTTCAAATGATACTCATGATGAAGATACAAGAATATAACTTTTCCATATTAGAGTTGTCTCTAAACATACCAATATTGATACACTTTTTGATAATGGGTCACAAGCTAACTTGATTTTCGAAGATTTGGTTAAGCAACTAGGCCTTGAAAATATTAGACATCCAAGACCATATGCTTTGGCTGGTTATGCAAGAATTCAAACTTGCAGGTTACAAGGAAGTGCTTACTAAGATTCACCATTAACTCAAACTTTCTTGATGAAGTTGAGCTTGATGTGGTGTCGCTTGAAATATCAGGTATTGTATTGGGAAGTCCTTATCTGTATGATATGAAAGTTGTATTTCATTTCCATGAGAACAAGTACCACTTTTTTAAGGATGGTATTCAGTACATAATTAGAGCACATAAGAAGAAGACATGTTTGTCTCTTATGCATGCAAGTGAAATGAAGAGGATAGTGAATGCAAGTTAGAACTTGACATTGTTGATGATCAAACAAAGAGATGTATTGAATCACAATTTTCATAAGGATTCTTATGGTTGTAATGATTTGTTTCAGGATGTTAATAGGTTGCCTTTGAAAGAAGGTGAAAAACATTTGCAGCAGTCAACAATAGTGTTGAGCAGTGTTGGAAACAAGATGTCGGTGCAAGAGGGTGCAAAGGTCAAAGAGAAAGTGACAAAGAAGCTTGGAAAAGAAGGCTTGGGTTCCACAAATGTTGGTTTATGGTTTCCAAAAGGTACATGGCAATGACGAAGAAACTTGATCAAGAGTCGACGCAAGCACAAGGCAAAAGCAGCTAAAAATCGCCATAGTGACAGTGTGAAAGGTGAGAAAGTTTCTAAGTTTTCTTTGATTATTGACCAAGGTAGGAAAAATAAGGTTTCTGCAAAAATGTATTGTTTTTCTGCAAATTCAGATATATTTTAGTATGACGATGTCAAAGACAACAAGAGAAGGTCGCAAGAATCGAGGAAAAAGTTGACTTTTTATGAAAGGCTCCAAATGATGAAATTGGGAAAATTTTCAGTGGATAGAGACTAGAAGGGTGAGGGAACAACCCCCTCATCCACATAATCAGTAATCAAGAGAGATTTTGAGGTCCAAAAGGCTTCTAGTGGATAGGAATGATCAAGTTCTCAGTATTTAGCTCAAAAATCAAAGTTTTCAGAATTTATCGAAACTAGGGCAACAACGTAGATCTCATCACCAGGATTCCAATGCAACTCGTTTCATCAAAATCTGAGTTCGTATGAGTAAGTTATGTCCTACTGTCAGTTTTCTCAAACAACTAAAAAAATTGCAAAATTGTGACAGGTTTCTGACATGGCAGCCCAGTCAGCAAAAATGAATCTTCTGGGAATATTCTTCAGGTTTCTGCCAATGAGGCTGTGACAAGTGGAACTTTCTAATTCGCCAGTTTGGTCTATGTGGGTGAAATTCTCCGAATGTTTCTAAGGTGGAATTGTTTTTTTTTATATTTTAATTATGATATATATATATATATGTGTGTGTGTGTGTGTGTTTTTAACATATTATATATATTATAGTAAATAACATATATTATATATATGTTTTATTTATTATAATTAAATTATATTTTAAAACCAAAGTTCCAACCAAATGACAAGTCTGATAATCAAAGTTCAAGGTTTAACATAATGAAATATTATTTCAAATCTGCATATCCAAAGTTTCAGTGGATTATATTAATGCAAAGTCCGTTAATATACCATGGTCATTGAAATAATGTAGCGCAAAAGCTTGTGTGTAAAGGGGAGCGGGGTCGGGTTTGAACCCGGAACCTCCGCCCCCATAAACCAAAGCTTTCACCTTCAAGCCATGACAAGGGAAATTGAAAATCTATGCCGCCAAACTCTATTTGACCATTTCATAGTCAGACCAGCGGAGTGTGGAGGGGCCAGCCTATGGCTAGCCCCTCCACCATATAACCATATCAATATGACCAAGTGCCAGAGTTAAGACACTGAGAATGATTAGTACATATTAACTGCTCATATCACTAATTAAAATTTATTTAAGCTGATTTTAATATGGCGGAATTTCTGGAGGCACCCTAATTTCCACAGAGGTTCCAAATTTAACAGACTTATCTAGTAGATTTCCAATTTTAGTGGAGGAAAACTAGGGAAATTTGTTTTTGCAATAATGGAGGTAGATTTCGACCATTTTTGGAAAATGAATAGTCAATTTTAGATGATTTTGGCATTCCCGAGACAATGGTATAGGTTTTAGAGGCTAAAAACGACTTCTACATGTGATTTTTCTACTGGGAAGTTCAAGGGAGCCTAGAGCCACCAGGGAAGGAGGTCAAGTCTAAACCAGCCAGAGTCAGTTTTCAGTAATTGGAAAGTCATTTTTAGATGATTTTTATGTTCTGAAGACAATATAACATGTTTCAAGAGAAATTGAAAATTTTACACATCACTTTTCTCAAATTTTGAGCTAATACAAGGGGCCCAAGCTATGGAGCTAGACCAAGGAGATGTAGCCCAGGAGGGGTGAACTCCTTCATAAATTTTTTTTGTTGATGGATCTATTTATGGTTTGTTTTACATGTTTATGCTACTGTTCAGTTCTTACTTATGTTGTTTATTTGTTATTAATTTCAACATAAAACACAAGACAATTTCCTATTTTGACACTCACCTGCACTAAGGAAACTAAAGTACCATAAGAAAAAAAGAAGCAAATAAAATTATAATTATGAACTCGTAATTAGCACAAAAAAACTAACATATCAGGTTAAGATAATCCTCTATAGGAATAATAGAATATGTAGGAAAATATGTTGCTTCTTCCACATTATATGTGGGTCTTTCCACCTTGTTACGCATATTTTCTACTGGTTGAGTTGGTAATTAAGTTGGTCTAGGTGGGAGTTGGTTAGAAGGTAGCTGAAGTTGTTGTGGTTGAGTTAGTAAGGGTGCAGGATTTTTTTGTGGAAATGACATTGGTTGAGGATGTTGCCAGAATTGTTGATATTGAAATGGTTGTTGAAAATATGGTTGTGTATATGGCTATTGGTATTGTCGAGGATACATTTGTTGAGGTGGTTAGGTTCCATAAATATATCCTTTCCAACCTTGTGCAGGTTGGATTTGGTATTATTATGGAGGCCAAGCCTGCCATGGAATCAGAGTATTCCATGAGTTTTGAGGAGGATACTGATAATTCTGGGGGATTTGTTGAGGGAATTGTTGAGGAATCCTTGTTTTCCAAGGTCTCCTTGGTGCCATATAGTAAAGAGAATATGTCCCTTGTACTTATTCCATTTTCAATTATTTAAGCTTTGGATAGTTTTCAGTTGAATCATTTTCTGTACAAAGTCCAAAAACCTGAATACTATCCAAAGGACATTCTCATAGTGGATGTTTCTTTCTACACCTAGGACCAAATATTGATAAGGTTTGATCTTGTTCATATTTCTTTTTATTTTCTTTGAAAACATTAACTTGTGTTCCTAAGGTGCTCAAAAGATCAGTTTTAAAGTTTTCTAACAAAATTCCTATTTCTACTCTTGTTACTCCTGTTGCAGATTTGGAAGCTCTTTATGTATTATCTCTTTTTCCACCTTTTTTTCTTCCCCTACAATATTTTTGACATAGTTCAACAATATCATCAAATGACAAGTTTTAGATGTGTCCTTTGCACATCACATAGATAATATCAAAGTATTCATCTCTTATGCCTTTAATAAAAATTGTGCGGATGGTATCAGGATTCAGAGAGTGTTGTTTGGATTTTTATAGATTGTAAAGGAATCTTTCGAAGTACTCTTCCAAACTTTCATCTTCTTATTCTGACATTCTGAAAATATCTTCTTTTGAGTCTCTAGCATTGAGACTCAACAAGATGATGATCCTAGTGAAAATTAAGCACCTACACTAGGATTGAGCCTCAGGCTTTAGGTGTAAGTCTATTTTTAGAATGTATGAGCAAATTCTATTTATAGTGGAAGTCTATTTATAGATGTTGAGAAAATTCTATTTATAGATGATGTTCTATTGTTAAATTTATGTGCGGAGTCTATTTATAGATTTCATGTCTATTTATAGATGGATGTCGAATATTATTATTCCTTAATAATAGTTGGACAATAAATATTAATCTATTCTCATGGAGCACTTGAAAATAGTTAACTGAAGTGGCAAACCAATTAGCTATGGGAAATTAGAGTTCAAAGGTTGGTTGGTGGTACATGCAAGTGGACTTAGTTGTAACTGAGTGATTCAAAATTGTAACAGAGTTGGATGTGTAGTTATGTGAGTTGTAAAGTAGTTTAACTCAGTTAAGTGGGTTAAACTCAGTTGCGCTAGTTGTAACTGAACATACACTAGTGAGAGATCAATGAATTAATTCACAAGCAATGGTATCACATGCAACTGAAGATTTACTATTGTTAACTACATGCATGTTAGATCCAGTGGAGACCCAGTTGAGAGATAGGTGAAAGGGACAGTTTGACTATCAGTTGTGACATTAGTGGGTGCACTTATGCAACCACACACACATTAGAGATGCCAATGAGGATTGAATATTCAAGGCAAGAAAGATCTCACTCATTTAGGTATTGTGATCAGTAGGGATTACGCAGTGGAGGCAGGCTGTCAGGAGGCAGTAAATTAGCGCATGTATTTGCAATTATTGTATGACAGTGTGAGACGATTGTATATTGTACTAAGAGCTCTTGGATTAGAGTTTTATATGAGATTGTTTCATGATCCATGATATATATATATATATATATATATAATATATGATAGTGGGGTTTTTAGCTTTATTCATTCTCAGTAAAAACATTTATGTTATGTGTGATTGATATTTCTTCATTTGTTTGCAATTGGCGATCATGTTTTAAATTTCCGCAAATATTTTTTGTTGAAGTGATTCTGTATTTAACAGTGGCATATAATTGTTAGATCAGGAGAATCCAGGTGATACATAATTTGTATTAAAATTTATAAATGGTATTGAGGCGAAGAAGATTGCAATTTTGAAGAAGTAGCTAAGTTTGTTGGTGGAAACAACTCGAATTTGCTACAAGAATTTCTTGGTGCGACAGTTGAGTAAACATCAAAATGGATTTCAATGGCTTGCAGCTAGAGTATGCACTTAAGGGAAGCTCGAACTAAATTTCCTGGAAGAACAGGATGGAGGTAGTGCCTGAAGATAATGGCTTGAAGGAATTCATCAATACTGATGTTCCTAAGCCCACTTCGATGGATGCTGCATTACTTGACGCATGGAAAAAGAAAGTAGCGAAGACGAGAAGGATTCTGTTGGAAGGTGTAAGAGACCACATTGTCTAAAGCCTTCATGGGAATTCCACTCCATATGCTATGTGGAAGGCTTTGATGGATCTTTTCCAAAGAAATAGCGACCATAGGAAATTGGGGCTGAAAGATAAAATCGGAAAGATCAAGATGGAGAAGGGCGACAATATTCCTAAGTATATCACAAAGTTTGTCCAATGTCGAGATGAACTGGGGAGTGTGGGAATCATGATTTCTGATGATGATTTGGTGAGCTTGGCTCTCTTGGGACTTCCTAAGAGTTGGCACAGTTATCAAGACTTTGTCAACAAATAGGAAAAACTGTCGGGTTGGGAACGACTGTGGTCGGATCTAGTGCAGGAGGAGTTCAGGCGGAACACCAGAGATGGCTCTTCATCAAAGCATGATGATGAAGAGGGTTTTGCTTTGGATTTCAGGGCAAGGAAAGTCAAGGGGAAGAAATTCAATTCAAAATCTGAGTCTAAAGGCAAGAAGCTGGATTTTTCCAAGTGAAGTGTTTTCATTGTCACAAGCATGGGCATCTTGCCAAAAACTGCCCACAGAAGAAGAAGAATAAGAAGGTTGTTGGAGCTGCAGCTGGTAAGGCCCTTGCCTCACAATTTGAACTTGATTTCTATTTCATCTCATGCTTGGTATAAAGTGCAATGGGATCGGTGTGGTATCTTGATAGTGGTGCTTCCTTCCACATGACGGGAGATAAGGATCTTTTCAGTGACTTAGAGGAGAAAGATCTCCAAATGCATATAGAGATGGGTGACGATGGATGATACAGTGTGACCGGCATTGGTACCATTACCTTTGAGAGGGAGTTAGGTAAACCATTTCAATTGAAAGATGTTATGCATGTTCTAGGTCTGAAGAACAACTTGGTCTCCGTCGCGATGTTGGAAGACAGAGGCTATGGCGTTGTTTTCAATGATGGAAAAGATTTCCTGTGACATAAAACAACAGGTCAAGCCAAGAGGATAGGGATTCGAGTTAAGAATATCTACAAGCTAGAGGTAGATGGCTGCGCTTCCATGATGGGCAAGGCAGAAAATGTGGTGAGCCGAGATGAGGGAAAATTATGGCACAGGCAATTGGGCCATCTTCATCATGGAGCCTTGAAAGTCATGCTGCAAATATCTATTATACTTCCAATGGGAACACTTTCCCAGTTAGATCAGTGCAAGGGTTGCACCATGGGGAATTATGTAAAGTCCAAATTTCATGAAAAGGAGAACCGTGCTTTGGTGATCCTAGAGAGGGTTCACACAGACATGTGTGGACCATTATCAGTTGCTTCAATAGAAAAACACATGTATTATGTTATTTTTGTTGATGAATTTTCTCGTAAATTCTAGATCTTATTCATGCAGAAGAAGGATCAAACATTCTCAAAGTTCTCTGAGTTTAAGGCACTGGTGGAGAAAGAGTCGAGAAAGCACGTGAAGGCTCTGCAGAGCGATAATGGTGGAGAATACATCTCTAATGAATTCAAAGACTTTTTTAGAAAAGAAGGAATTCAAAGATAACTAATAACGCCTCATAACCCACAACAAAATGGGGTCATGGATGGGAAGAACATAATGATCGTGGGTGCAGCACAAGAAATGCTGCATGATTAGGGCCTACCAATGAATTTGTGGGTGGAAGCATACAACACTGTGGTTTATGAGAAAAACAGTTGTCCTCATAGAGTACTTGGCATGAGTACATCTGAAGAAGCTTTTACTGGTAAGAAACCAGATTTTTCTCACTTTAAGATTTTTGGCTCATCTATTTATGTGCATGTGACCAAGAATGCCAGGAAGAAGCTAGAGCCGAATACTGAAGTTGGGATATTTTTAGGGTACACAAAAGCACCCCATAATTATCGTGTGTATTTTCCAAATAGTTGAATGACTGTGGTGCGACGGGATATAAAATTCAATGAGGAGAAAGCCATGAAGTTGTCGCTTGAGAGGCAGCTAGACTTACATGCAAAGGAGGAACTTTTGGTTTCCAAATATGAGTCTCGAGATGTGGATTAGCCACAGGAGGCGGTTCATGGAGTGGAGGAGTCCAATCACGTAGAGCCAAACATCAGAACTGGCAGAAGGCGTACCACAGAAGCTGAGAGGCTGAAACTTAATGATGCACAGAATGTAGGAGTCCCTACTTCACAGCGCAGAAAAAGACAATCTCCTGACGAATTTACTGGATACATGGCTCTCATGAGAAAATGTATTGTGACTGAGCCATATTATTTTCAGGAAGCAGTGCAGGAGCCCAGATGGGTAGATGTAATGGTGGAGGAGTATGATTTCATTGTCAGAAACAGTGCTTGGGAAATTGTTCCAAGGCCAGTTGATAAATCAGTGGTAGGTTCAAGATGGATCTAAAAGGTAAAGCAAGCTGGTTATGGGAGTGTTGAGAAATACAAGGCCAGATTTTTGGCCTGGGGATTCTCACAGATCGAGGGGATTGATTATGAAGAAAAATTTGCATGTGTTGCACAATATTCTTCCATAAGGACCATCCTTGCTCTCTTAGTGTAGATGGGTTGGCACATTCATCAGATGGATGTGAAGGTTGTGTTCCTTAATGGGATCATTGAGGAATAAGTATACATTGAGCAGCCTGAAGGATTTGAGATCTTATGCAGCGAGTCGCATGTGTGCAAACTCAAAAGAGCGTTGTATGCGCCAAAGCAAGCACCCCATGCTTTTTACACTCGGATCAGCTATTTCACCGGACTTTTCTTCACCGAGAGTGAGGCGGATGCAAACCTATACCAAATTATGGTGGAGGGTAAGCTTTTAATCATTGTTCTTTATGTTGATGATTTAACACTGACTGGTGATGAGAAGCTGATACACTCATGCAAGGATGGCCTTGCAAAGGAGTTAGAGATGAAGGATATGGGCCTCCTTCATTATTTCCTTGGATTGGAAATATGGCAGCGAGATGGGGAAATTTTTGCGTCTCAAGGCAAGTATGCAAGGGAGATACTGGGTAAGTTTCATATGGAGGGCTGGAAACCCATGGATACTCCTCTTCCAGGAAACTGGAGGAAATAGGATGCTACATCGGGAGAGGTAGTGGATGCTATTGTCCATCGACAGTTAGTGGGTTCGCTAATGTATTTAGTGAATACAAGACCGAACATATGCTATGTGGTGAACCAACTTAGTCAAGTGATGGTTAAGCCTACCAAACTCTTTTGGAAGGCAGGAAAACATGTCCTGAGTTACCTGAGGGGCACATTTGGGTATGGCTTATGGTACAGACAGACGGATGAGGTGAATTTGCATGGCTTCACGTATGCAGATTGGGAGGGTAGCCCAATGGAAAGAAAGAGCAGATGAGGGGGGATCTTCAGTATTGGTTCTACAACTGTTTCTTGGTACATTAGGAAACAAATATCCGTATCACTTAGTTCAGCAGTAGCGGAATACATGGCAGCAAGTCAAGATGCATGTGAGGCTATCTGGATGAGAAAGATCCTGGTTGGTTGTTTGGTTCTCATTTAGATCCTACAATGATTCATTGTGATAATCCGAGTTGCATTAAACTCTCGATTAATCCTGTGTTTCATGATAGATCTAAGAATATAGATATTCGATATCATCATATCAGATATTGTGTGCAGCGGAAGATCATGTTGCTTCAATACATTCCTATGGAAGATCAGGATGTAGATATTCTAACGAAGGCGCTCACCAGGAGCAAATTCGAATACCATAGAGATAGGATCAGGGTGAAGGATAATCCCTTTCTTGTTGATAGGGAGTGTTGAGATTCAACAAGACGATGATCCTAGTGAAAATTAAGCACCTACACTAGGATTGAGCCTCGGGCTATTTTTAGGTGTAAGTCTATTTTTAGAATGGATGAGAAAATTCTATTTATATCAGAAGTTTATTTATAGATTTTGAGTAAATTATGTTTATAGATGATGTTCTATTTTTAGATGTATGTGCGAATTCTATTTATAGATCGCATGTCTATTTATAGATGCATGTCGACTATTATTATCCCTTAATAATAGTTGGAAAATAAATATTAATCTATTCTCATGGAGCACTTGAAAATAGTTAACTGAAGTGGCAAACCAATTAGCTATGGGAAATTTGAGTTCAAAGGTTGGTTGGTGGTACATGCAAGTGGACTTAGTTGTAACTGAGTGATTCGAAGTTGTAATAGAGTTGGATGTGTAGTTATGTGAGTTATAAAGTAGTTTAACTCAGTTAAGTGAGTTAAACTCAATTGTGCTAGTTGTAACTGAACATACACTAGTGAGAGATCAGTGAATTAATTATTTAATTAATTCACAAGCAGTGGTCTCACATGCAACTGAATATTTACTACTGTTAACTACATGCATGTCAGATCCAATGGAGACCCAGTTGAGAGATAGGTGAAAGGGACAATTTGACTATCAGTTGTGACATTAGTGGGTGCACTCATGTAACCACACACACATTGGAGATTCCAATGAGGATTGCACACTCAAGGAAAGTAGGATCTCATTCATTCAGGGATTGTGATCAGTAGGGATTGCGCAGTGGAGGTAGGCTGTCAGGAGGCAGTAAATTGGCGCATGTATTTGCCAATTTTTGTATGACAGTGTGAGACGATTGTATATTGTACTAAGAGATCTTGGATTAGATTTTTGTACGAGATTGTTTTATGATCCATGATATATACATAATATATGATAGTGGGGTTTTTAGCTTTATGTTTTTCTGATAAAAAAATTTGTGTTATGTGTGATTGATATTTCTTCATGTGTTTGCAATTGGCAATCGTGTTTTAAATTTCCGCAAATATTTTTTGTAGAAGCGATTCTGTATTTAACATTGGCATATAATTGTTAGATCAAGATAATCTAGGCAATACATAATTTGTATTAAAATTTCTACATCTAGGCCTGCAATAGGCTTGATACTTTTTGAGAAAAATGATCTTTATGTCATCCCAAGAGGCAATGGTGTGTTCTCCTAATCCCATAAACCATTTTAGTGTTGCCTCTTTCAGAGTAACATGAAAGAGTTGAATTTTATGTGTGTCGTCTATGTAGCCATAAGTACGACATAAGATATCAAACTCAACCATAATTGAATCAGGATCTTCATTTGACATTCCATAAGAATTGTGCAAAACAGAAGGTGGAATATTCTTCATTTTCACTTCTTCTCCTAGGATTTCTCTTGTGTCTAGTATTGGGAAGCCAAAGGTAGCTTCCTGATCATTGTTTGATTCTATATCATTTTGTATTTTTTTATCATATTCTCTTTTTTCATCTTCTTCTCTTTTTCTCTCCACTTCTATTCTCCTATCTTCCTCTCTTTTTCTCTGCCATTCTTTTTGTTGACTCTCATACTGAAGTCTTTGTTCCAGAGTCATAATTGGTATATTAGATCCTTCTCGTTCCTCTGTCATTTTCTCTTAATTTGTTTGTAATGTTTCAATAAGAGGCTGAATTGATGTTTCCTCAACCATATTTATTTGTTCAAGAACTGGTTGCTCTAATTGTTTAACAATTGGTCTCCTTGTCTCCTTTTGTTTTTCTATGAAAGGGATTTATTTTGGTGTTTTTTTTTCTTTTCACTTCATAGGCTAACAAGGTTTGTCTTTCAATAAGAGTCAATCCTTGTCATGATCTTTGTTTTTCTTCCAATTAATCTAAATTTGGTCTCCCAACAACTAGTTTGATTAGTCTCGATGGTCTTGCTCCTATGGGTGGTTGAATTGTTGGGGGGGGTTTGTTTAGTAAATCTATCTTTCTGATATCTTTCTCTAGGCATAAAGAAACATAACTGAAAGAAAAACTAAATTTTATTGTTTTTGTTATTTTTTGTTTTTATTTTGTTTTTATTTTTTAATCTTCCTAATTGACTATATTGATGTATGCTTCCTCGGAAACGGCGCCAAAAATGTTGGGTCAATTTACTGTGTAAACTAGCACAAATATTTACTTATCAATCTGGGTTTTTAAAATTGGAAGCATGTCCAAAGTATATGGATTTCAGATGTAGTCAATTTTAGAAGAGAAAATGTAGAAATTGAAAGAAATGCGTATTACAAATAAAAATATAACTAAGTAATTTCATATTCAATATGTAATATGTGAGGGAAGAGGCTCCTAACTTAGGAGATCCTGATTGTCCTTCCCCATCGTACTACCTTCATGAAGAGAAACCAAATAACTAATTGACAATAGTTTATGATTTATAAAAAGTAGGAGAAGAGGCTCCTAACTGAGGAGGTCTAGGTTGTCCTTCTTTACAATTCTATTCCATCATTGTTACCATTACATTAAACCTATAAATTCAGGAAATAACTCAAAAAAAAAAAGGAAGATGAATTTTAGTTGTTGTTCTTGATCAGATAGAAGGAGAATTTAACTAAAACTCTTGTTTGTCTCTTTATATGCAGATTATAATTAAACCAAGAATCATCAGCAAACATAAGAAATATTTACACATCTAAATGACTGAATAAATATGAAACAAAACTAGTTCATGAAAATTATGCTAGTTTAACCAAAAAATGTACTTAGCTTTGGGTGGGGTCCCTCCACCCTTGCCTTGCACCCTTGAAGAAATTCTCAGCTATAGAAAATTCAATCAATCATCCAAAAAATTAACAAAAAATAGAAGGTAGAACTAGTTCCTCAAATTATCTCAAAATATTCAGAAGACTCAATATAAAATTATACAAACTCTCCATGGGTGAATGGTTCATAAGCTTGGTTTAAATAGACAAATGATAAACAAAATAAGATATAATTTCTATGACACCCTTATCCATCCTAATCCCATCCATCTAGGTCAAACCCATCCATTTAGTTTCACAAAATCTGGAAAATCCCAAAAAATACTAATTCTGCCCTTTTCCCTAGGGATTTCTGAAAAACAGGTCATGTTTGACCAATGTTGACCAGGCCTGTTTTAGCTCAGTTTGACCGAAGCAATAGATGATTTTCCATCCGTGGTTCACAATATTTCAAAATATATGCTCAGCTTGTGCCCAAGTTTCCTGCATATATGACTTCCATGAAGCTATTATGGGAATTTTCAGTTTTGTCCAAAAATACTCTTAAAACCCAATTTTTACAAAAATATCTAAAAATTGAAAAACATAATTTACTTACCTGAATATGCATAAAAAGGTCAAAATAAGGTATATATGGATGATATAAGGTGGAATATGATGGAAATTAGGTAGATTTTTAATAAGCAAAATTGACCAAAATTGAGGGCCAACAGTAGCACTGTTATTGATGTGTGCAAAAATTATTTGGTTCTTGAAAGTGGAGCAGGAAATATAGTGGTCTCTGGAGAAAATAAAATGCTATGAAATAAAAGGATTGGAAATATTGGAGAGAAGGGAATTCGAATACTACATGGTAATGGTATGGTAGAAGGTATGTATAATTTCTCTCTGGATTTCAATTTTTGTGAACGTTGTGTATATGGGAAGAAAAATCGGGTGAGTTGCCCCTCTGGTGCTAACTTGACGGGAAAAGTGATATTAAAGCTTGTGCACATTGTTGTGTTTGTATCTATGCCGGTTCCATCACTGGGTAAGTCTGTGTGCTATGTATCAATTATAAATGAATTCTCAAGGAATACATGGATATATTTCCCCAAGAAGAAATTTGAACTCTTTCATAGGTTTAAGGAATTTAAGGCTATCATGGAAAATTAGACAGAGAAAAGGATTAAGGTGTTGAGGATAGATAATGGTGGAGAGTTTTACAATAAGGAATTTTAAGAGTCCTGTAAGAATTGTGGTATATCACAACAGAAGAATACTCCATACACACCTCAGAAAAATGGTGTTGTAGAAAGAATGAAAAAGACGTTGATGGAAAAGGAAAGAAGCATGCTCAGTGGCATTTGATTAGGGTAGGAATTCTGGGCAGAGGCAATAGATACTGCATGTTACCTGGTTAACAAATCACCTTCATCAACATTAGAGGATAAGACTCCACATTAGGTATGGACTGGTAAGAAACCCTCTCTTTCACATATGAGGGTATTTTGTTGTGATGCATATGTACACATTCCAAAGGTGAAAAGAACCAAGTTGGGTAGTAAATCTAAAAGGTGCATCTTTATTAGGTATAAGAATGGTTTAAAAGGTTATAATATTTGGAACCCAGAAACAAGGAAGGTTGTGTACAACCAAGATGTGGTGTTTATAGAGGTGAAGAATGTTATTTAAAAAAATTCCTACCAAAGGAACCTAAAAAAATAGATTTTGAGCTGAAGGAGGAAGAATCAATCTATACAACAGAACAAGAATCAAAAGAAGAAGAGCCACAGACTCCAATTTTTACTAAAGATAGTTCAAGAGAGAGGGTAGCCATATAGGTATAGTCCATCTGCTTTCTGTTCAAATTTTTCTTTATCTATTACTGATGATGATCACATAACTTCCAGGGAGGCAGTGGATTCAGAGGATGGAAAACTATGGAAAGAGGCCATGGTTGATGAAATGGCATCTTTGGACAAAAATGAGACTTGGGATCTGGTGGAGTTGCCAGCTGGAAGGAAACCCATTGGAAGAAAATGAGTGTTTAAGAAGAATATGGATGCAGAAGGCAAGGTGGAGAAATACAAATCTCGGTTGGTAGAAAAATCTTATTTCTAGGTGATAGGAATTAATTTTGGTGATATTTTTTTCTCTTGTTGCCAAGTTAGCTTCAATTAGATTACTTTTATATGTTGTTGTTGTTGCTTTTGATTTTGAGGTAGAACATATGGATGTGAAGACCATGTTTCTTCATGGGGATTTGGAAGAAGAGATCTACATGAAGCAACCTAAAGGATTTGATGTGAAGGGTAAGAAAGAACTGGTATGCAAGTTAAAAAATTCTTTGTATGGGTTAAAATAGTCACCCAGGATGCGGTGTCAGAAATTTGATACATATATACGGGGCGTTGGCTTCACTAGAAGAAAAAAAAATGATTGTGTGTATTTTAAATTAATTGGTGACCATGTTATTTATTTGGTCTTGTATGTGGATGATATGTTGTTGATTGGAAATGACAAAGAAATTATCCAGGATTTGAAGAACCAATTGTCCAAATTCGACATGAAGAATCTTGGTGCTGCAAACAAAATTTTTGGAAGAGAAATTAAATGAGATCAGGTAAATATGAAGTTCTTGTTAAACTAGAGGAAGTATGTGGAGACAATATTGTAGAGGTTTAATATGCAAGATAGTAAAGGAGTGAAGGTTCCTATTCCTATAGGTGTAAATTTATCTATTGAACAATGTCCTAAGACACAAGAAGAGGAAGAGTACATGTCCTGTGTTCAATATGCGAGTGAAGTTGGTAGCCTGATGTATGCAATGGTTTGCACCAGACCAGACATTACACATGCAGTGGGAGTAATGACCAAGTTTATCTCAAAACCAAGGAAGAAGCATTGGACAACAATGAAGTGGGTTTTCAAGTATTTTCGTGGAACTAGTGATTATCGTTTGTGTTACCAATAGTACATATGGTCAATTTTCTAACACTTTAGTTCCGACAATTTTGACATTTTGTCAGAAAGTTCCCCAAATTTTCTTAGTTTTTTTAATCCCGCCAACAAGCATTGCTCTAGTGATGTTTAGGGAGTATCGTCGGAATAGCTACATTTATGCGTATCGTTGGAATAGCGACGTGTTTGGACAAACCATAGGAAGAGTGATGTTCAAGACAAAGGCGTCGAAAGTGTGATGTTTAGGAAAAAAACCTTCAAAATAGCGACGTTCAGGGAAAGCGTCAGAAGTGCAATGTTTTGGGATTAAGTGTCAGAAGTGCGACGTTGAGAACAAAAGCCTCAGAATAGTGATGTTTGCTAGGGAAAGCATCGTAAGTGTAAAGTTTTGGGAATAAGTGTCGGATGTGCGACGTTGAGGACAAAAGCGTTAGAATAAAGACATTTAAATGAAGAAATTAAATGATTAACAATTAAATGACAGTCATCAACATTGATACATTGTTGAGTAAGTAATTCATATGAATCCAAATCTATCTAATAAATGAAGAAATCAAAATATTACCAATGTATAGCTGATAATAATGATTTGGAACAAAAATATATTCCTTTACCTATGCATGGCTTATGTAAAAGGAAAGAGATAAGATCCTTTTCCATGCAAAAAGGAAGTAGGAAAATTCCCAAATGGGTTTGGAACCATATATACATTATATTAGGCACCTAGAATTAGGAGTTCACTAAAGGGTATATATATGAAATTATATATCTAAACTAGTTTGAGAAGTTCATAGGCATAGTACAAATTCATTGTAGGAAAATAGGCTTGTTGTCGTATATATATAGATATATATATATATATATATAGTCTTGAATGCAAGATGTTACAATTGGCATGAATATTATCGGAATAGCAACGTTTTCATGTGATGATGCCCAAGTAAATGTGTTCGGGTCAGGTTGGGTCGGGTCGTGCCGTGTGAGGGCTCCCAAGGAAAAGCCCAAGGAAACGCATTTGGGCAGGTTGGGTTGGGTCTAGTCGAGTCGCACCATATGAGGCTGCCCAAGGAAACACGTTTCGGCGGGTCAGGTTTGGTCTGGTAGGGTCGCGCTGAATGAGGCCGTGTAATATTCCCAAAAGGGAGAATGCAGTAATACTGGAAAAAAATATAAGAACTGAAGCAAAGTAAACAATAAATCTAAATATACAACAGAATGCACAGAAATAACTGAGCCATTTTATTATATGGGAGGTGAACAACAAGTACAACAGTGCTCAAAATATGAGACACTCAAGCCCAAGAGATGGCCTAGAATGACCCTGCAATGATCCCACATGAGGGACTGCGTAACTGCTAAACTGATGGAAGGTAAACTACGTTGTCCCTACTACAGCTGTTGGGACTACAACTACCAGAAAGATAGAGAGTCAGATCTAGGCAGTATGGGAGCTCCTATGATTTTGAAAACAGAGATACAGGCTCTATGATGGATACCCAAGATAACCCAGAAGGGGTTTCTCAGATCTGTCAATCAAAGAAAAACACCCTCTTAGGGCTTCACATATACATTGTTGGGTATGCAGCTCTACTGCATAATCTAATGATATCATGGCTGCAATGATGCACAATCATATATATGCAAGAAGGGATGATCCCTTCACTAGATCTTTGGGCTAAAATCTCAAGATCTAGATCCTCTGATCTCCTCCACTGAAAATAGCTGCTGGATGAACAACAGCTTCAGAAAACTGCTCTGTAAGAGAGGTAGGCTCAATAGCCTACTGCTAGATATGTCACTACAGCTCTGGAATGATGGAAACAATAGATCCAATATGAGGAGATGATCCCTCATAGGATTTACAGCTGAAATACTGGAAACTTCCTTCTTCCAATAGATCTACAGGACTAGACTGCGCAACCCTTGAAGGGGCTACTATTACATGGAGGTAAAACCCAATGACTTGAATTTCAGATAGATCTGCTGCTCCTGGAAGACTAAATGTGAATAACAAAGTGGTAGGATGAATCTTGCATTGGTTTCCTAGCTAAATTCTAGAAACAACCTCTTGATGATGGCACCAATTCTTGATAAGGAATAGAGCTCAATAGGAAACCTTCCTAGATTAGGCACAAAATTCCTCAATGGGTAGGGGTGGGATTCCCGCTCGGGAACACCCTATGCTAAACAACACTGCAAACTTGGCTAAATAGCATAAAAGTGCATGGAGATGTCACCTAACAAATCCAGATCTAAACAGATTAAAGAATAATCCAAGTATCCAAATTTGCCTTCTATTGTGCCTTCACCTTCATTATATAGATCATGAGCCTTCCATAGCATAGGCCCACTCCATAACTGTACTGTACATGTGGACATATGTCTCCATGGTTGACTGCGCTATTTCTCCATGTCATCCATCATGTTCACATCTGATGATCAACCTCTCCATCATGTGTGCATTAAATGCACCACTTCCACCATCATGTGCTCATTAGATGCACCCTTTCTCCACTAACTTATCATACGTGCTTTATGATCTTAATTTTAATGCACTATGATTTTAGTTGACCTCTTCAAAGATCCTCATGATTTTACATTTAAGATCCATGATCTTATTTGACTCTTTCATCCTCCATGATCTATCTCATAAATGAGACATGATCTCTGCATTAATGGAGCTGCTCCACTACTCCATGTTCTAGATCTAGATCTAGAATATCCACATACGCACTTCAAAAGTTGATTTTATTTATCTTTGAGGATTATGGGTCCCTCCAACCTTTTATTTACTTAATTAATTAATTTTATTAAGAACTCTAATATTCCAAATAACATGTGAAAAATTGGGAATATTACGGTCCTCCCTGGCAAAATGTTGCTTGTCCTCAAGCAACTGCAAAAGTAGATGCTAGAGAAATCTTTCCCCCTCCAAATAGCATCCACACAAGGAAGGTCTTCCTATTTTCTGCAATGAGTTATGTATGCCCAACACCCAAGTTGCCTCTCTAGAATTTCTAGAGTGACCTCTAACTATATAGCTAGATGTCCCTCATCAATCATGAAGCTCCAAGTGACAACCATAAGCTGTCCAACATCCTCCATAATACATGATATATATAGAAATATAAGGTTCCTTCCACAAAAGGAAAGCTCCAACTCACAAAGTATACCTACATCCCATACTACATGAAGAAAAGAGTGTATTTTCATGCCTCCATCCTTAGCCCTGTTGGCCTTGTTTGATCCAAGCATCATTCCAAAATTGTACTAAAGAAGAAATAGAGACATATGGGTAGACAAATATGTCAAACCATATTATCCCAATAATAACCAATGGAGAAGGGCCTCTTGTTTCCATCCTCCATCTCCACCATGCAAGATGGATAAGCCAAAAAGCAACCAAATAAATAAGAGATATTGCTGGCCTTCACCTCCTCATGTTCATCATGGAGTAAAAACATACTGATAGACATGTGGAATGTCACATCAGCCCAATACAAGAAAACACCATTAATACACATCATGAGAGTACCATGCCAAGTTTTACACAATACAGACCGCATAGACATAGGAGATGTCATGTGATGGCCAAAATCTCTCAACCAAAGTGAACATGCCTTCTTCTGCTTCTTTCTATCATTGATACATAAGGCATGTGTCAAAGAAATATGAGCTATTGGGTGGTAACCATACTCACCCAAGAGCAGCCAGTGTAACCATGCCTCCTTCTTCATTACATGAGTTATTTTTAGGGCATGGATCAAAGAATTAGGAGCCTTTAGGTAGTAACAAAACTCACCCAAGAGCACCAGTGTAACCAAGCTTCTTGTTGGCCCATGTCATATATCTGCAAGTGGTCATGAAACCCCTTGCTAATCATCCTCACCCACTCATCCCAATGTGAATGATGAATGATGTTCTGTAAAAACATGGTATCCTCCCATTGTAGAATACCATCCACCTCAAAATGTTGAATAACTTTGCACCCCATGATATGTTGAAGTGCACCTCCAATGAGACTTGTCCATGAGATCTCCTGTTCATCAATAGCCCTCCAAAACCAATGAGGTTATGGATCCGCTACAGGTAGAAGTTCCTCTTTGAGCTGTGAGATGCTCATTGAGAAAGTGTCATCTGGAAAGGAGAAAAGATTCCTCATCTCAAGATGTCTACCATTTATCATCTTTCTCTCCCTTGCTTCATCAATGAAGCTACCATATGATTGCTCCCATAAGGAATGGGTCCTCCTCTTCTCATTGCTACTCATTAACAACGTTGTAGATCTACAACATGATGTATATGCTGTCTCAAAGCAAGGCACAATGCTAATCTCATCACCAGCCATTGTACATAGGATCACACTCGTCCCATCTTCTAAAATTACACATTTCAACTCAAAGGTTTGAATTAGTTTAACAATGAAAAAATGGGATAGTTTTTCATCTCCTCCTTGATTAGATCAAGGGTCCTCTGCACAGTGATATGTTGTTGCTTCAAATCAACATGTTGTTCTAACCCTTGGTTGTGCATTGGTCTTGATGGAATTTCCCCATAAGTTTCAATAAGAGGTATTGAAACAATATGATATGGAAGTGGATGCATACCTTGGATCAACTGAGATTCAGAAACATCTTGCAAGATCACAAGAGTTTCCTCTTCTAGTACAATTATCTCTCCAACTGCTAGTAAGAGTGATGTTTTCTCTTCTCCAAGTGCACCAGCACTTGAATATATCTCCTCTTTCTCATGCATCTCTTGAAGCATGCATGGGACTTAGATTTGTCAAGAGCTCAAGACTATCTTGCAAAGGTTCAAGTGTCTCTTCTCCAGATGCAAGTACTTTTGCAGCTGGTGGTGAATGTAGTGACTCTTTGTCCATAGTGACAAGATTGACAACCTCCTTTGTTCCCTTAGGAAATGTCTCTTTGTGACACATCTCTGGGTTTCTCACATCAAACTTCTTCCTCAATTTGTGAAAGAAATTTGAATATTTAGTCACCTTTGCGTGCTCCATATGACCAAACCACCAATCATTGGCTTCACCTAGAAGATAAAGTGCTGCAATCAGGACAACCTCTTTTTCATTCAGAGGATGTATCCTGAAAAATGCATCTAACTCTTTCCTCCAAGCCTTAACAGTGCTTGAAGAAGATCCATAAAATGTAGGAAAATAGAATCTATTATGCATCTTTCTCCTATTGCTGCTATAGGATCCTCTTTCTTCTTTGATTTTAAAGAATTGTTGGAGAGTTAGATTCTCCTTGAATGCTCTAAAATGTGCTTTGTACTCTTCAAGATACAAACTGAGAGTCGCATGAGTCTCAAGTTCTCTTATTTCTTCATTTCTATACCATTCACCTTCTTCAGAGAAAGTGGGCATAGTAGATCTATGAGGAGATCTATGATTCTCTAGTCTTCTTTGTTGCTGATAAGAAGTACTAGGACCTTCTTCATCTTGAAACCTTCTTGAGGTTTCTCTTTGTCTTTCTTTCTTCATTTCATTGATCTCCTTGGAGAGATATTTCATAGTTATCAAGAAAGATGAAAAAAAAATTAATCCCTCCATTATAGTAGATCTCTACTATCTGCTTTCTTATGTTGTCAATAATGTCCACAAGCTCAGCCAAAGATCATGCTTTGATACCACTGGAATATTCTCAAAAGGGATAATGCAGTAATACTGAAACACAATATAAGAACTGCAACAAAGTAAACAATAAATATAAATACATAGCAGAATGCACAGAAATAATTGAGCCATTTTATTATATGGGAGGTGAAAAACAAGTACAAAAATGCTAAAAATATGAGACACTCAAGCCAAAGAGATGGCCTAGAATGACCGTGCAATGATCCCACAAGAGGGACTGCGTAACTACTGAACTGCTCGAAGGTAAAATGCGTCGTCCCTATTACACTAAAATTATCACTATGACGTTTTACTGTCTGTATGGGTTCATCATTACTCATACAATACTCCCTTAGAAGTCTACAAAAATCAAGTTCCTAAAACCAAGCCTTGAAATTGAGAGAAAAGCTTATAAAAGTCATAAAAATACTTGTACCACACTTTCTCTTAGTATTACCTATGGTGCCTCATCTATTTCTTTTAGAACATATGGAACCGGCTGCACTTTTTCTTTATTTAAGGTGAGGTTCCCTGTAAAAGGAAAAGTGAAGGCGGAAGTAAAATTTGGAAGCCCAGCTGGTTGAATCTGGAAGCTTCTGGAAGCAATTATTTGGTGGAAAGTTTTCTCCTTTCATGTACATTCATCCCTCCATTAAAGGATCCTACCCATTGGTATGTGGAACTTAATCCCTTTGAAAGAGGATTCTATCCCCTCTTATTTGGAGCTGCAACCTCTTCTCTTTTGCTATAAATTGAGGCCATAGTTCAGCCTCAAGGGGAGTTAGGATTTGAGAAATTTTGAGGAGAATTGCTGAAAAAACTTAGACTCTCTTAACTGATTACCATATGGGAATGATTACACACTCATGTGTATGTTAGTTGAGAGAGTGCAAAGGCTTGTCAAAGTAGAGGAAACGCTTGTTCCGGACCCCAGAAGGACCTGTACGACATCAAGGTGAACACGGTTGTAAGGCTCCTTCTTTCATCAAAGATAATACAAATGGATCCTGTTTTCTCAATGAGTTGTTAATTTAAATGGGTTATTTCTTGAATTCCTTGATCATCAAGATAGATTTATGATTTATGAATTAATCTATACTATGCAGGTGCTTCTGATTCTTTCATGTTTTTTATTGCAGATCTCGAAAGGAGACATATTCAAAGCAATAGGAAAGAAGACTACGATTAGCGCTGGACTACAAGTAAGTCCTAAATCCTTCATTATAGATAATTCTAAATCAAATATAATCTAGAGAAAGTAGTTTACATCTGCCTGTTTGTTGCTAGTTATCGTAGGATACTAGGGAGATTTGTCTTGTATGCAAGAACGATTTATCTGTCCAACAAAATGGCGATTCCGCTGGGGAATGAATCTTGAACTTAGTTTTCATTTTATTTTTGACTTGTGAAATTATTTTTATGATTTTGATTGATTGATACTGGCTTGGGTAATTTATTCCTGTAGAATCCCTGAAAAGTGCTTTAGAATTTTTATTTTTCTTTAAGTTTTCTAGTCACCGCACTTTGTCTTTAGGCACAGTGCAGTCATCTCCGCTGTTTTTCTGTATACATAGTGCGGCACCGCACCTGTTTACACTAAAACCTGCGAATCCTAAGAAATTTTTTGAAAAAATTAAAATTCTCTTTTCTAGGATCGGCTTGCAAGATTCTCAGTATATACCCAGACTTGTATGTTCTATCAGAAAGCTTTGTCTGAGAGTTTCTTTCAACTTTTTTAAGTCTTGAATGATTTTCTACAAGATCTACATGTTATAAGTGATTTTTGCTTTGTCTTTGTGTCACTCAAAGATTAGAAACCTCTGTATACCTTAGTTCACTAGTATTTCATTTTTTTCTTGCCGAGTCTGTGACTTCATACCAGAAATTGTTTTATGAGAATTATATCCCATTTTCTCATTTGCAAATCTTTAAAAAGTTTTTCATCAAGTTTTAATTTCACTTAAAAACCATGATTGGATGTTTTTGAGTTTTTTCTCATTTCAACAAAGAATTTCTTAGTTAGATTACAAACTAAGAAAAACATCCTCAAAATATTTAAAGTTTTGATTTCAGATTTAATTTTTAGAAATTTTAGATCTCGAAATTAGTGTTTTTAGTTTTGCGTGTTATTTCTAGAAATTGTAGTTTTCTTTTGGAGAATTTTTTATTGTAGTTTTGATCTTGAAGAATAAAGGGATTTCTTTTTGAGCAATTTATCATTCTGAGTTCTCATGAGATAAGATTTCTTTTGATATGTTCTTGTTTTGAAGGAAAAATTTGTTTTAAAAGATTTCATTTCTCAACTCTTTCTTTTAGATAGAATTCATTGAAAGGAAATGAATTGTTTCTCATAATAGATGCATTTTAGGTATGTTAAGAGTCAGGTCACTACATATCATCAAATTTTCACTTTCACACCTATTGTCCTAAGAAACAGCCTATTAAAAGAAACACTTAAATTAAAATAAATCTAGTAATTTTTATATTTCTAAGACTCTTTTCACCAACATAGCTTAGGCTAGTGTCTTGGAGCAGGGAGTAATTAACTCTCTAAGACAATTAAAACAAACAATTAGTTGATATTGCGATAGGAAAAATCCAATAGTAACTTGTATGCTCTAGGAAGCTCCTCCTAAAGGAGTCAAGGACGAGATCATATCGGAAGCAGTGAGGTGATCAATTCTATGTCATTGGGAACAATAGAAGATGTGCGCGTATTAACAACGGTAAACCTCGGATTGACCATTCTCGAGGAGCCTAGGGCCACTTTTCGGTATACCTTGGATTATGTCAAGGATCCTTCAAGGGGATTCAGCTTTGTTACTCTGCCTTTTCGCATATATCGGATCGTAGACTGTTCCCCCAGGTATATTTGTTCCCGTTGGTGACCTTAGTGGCAAAAAAATTTAAGATTTTTTCCTAAGGTGATGGTGGAGGAAAGATCCCACTGTACCTGGAGCAGACGTCGACTAGACTCACTTGGAATCTCCTGAGGGTTATCTTCACTCGAGATGGTTTAAGTGGAGAAACTTGCACCGGTCTGTTTCATTAAGTGGGATGTCGGGGTAACTGTTCCAACTACCATTTTTACATTAAAATACTACGATGTTGGGTTTCATCACTAACTAGTGTTTTTAGTGTGGGAATCTACTGTTTGTGTGTGGTTTGATCTCCTATATTTTATAAGCGTTTGATCATTTGATTGTCTCCTTAGTGACTTTAGGACTTTTGATTGAATTTTTTTTTTGATTGCGTGTGATTAATAATATTTAATCGTGGCTAAATTACTAAGACAATTGCGTAGACTTCAGGGGAAACATCCTGAGTATACACCAAGCCAACTTGAAGGACTGAAAGCTCTGGTACCACATACTACCAGTAGAATTAGATCAACAGAACCAGGAGAATCATCCATAATTACTCATCTTGATTATCATGAAATAAATCAATCAGAAATAGCAGAATATGTTCAAGAGCCAATTTCAATTTCTGAAATCACTGACATTACTTCTGCAACCAGTGAATTAGCTAAAGAACCTGAAATTTCTGAGCCAAAAACTGAACCTGTTGTGTTGGAATCATCTTCAGGATTTTTTACTCCGACTTCTAGTGATCCTGATTCACCTAAAGTAAGACATCGCATTACTGAAAACCTTCCTTTTGATCTCATATGTATTGAAGAACTTGTTGGTCTAGACGAAGACGTAGTTCTTCCCGAAACCCAAGAAAAAATGAATCTTAGAGAGTGTGAATCAATATTATACAATCCTTTTAGAACTGACGCTTGGTATTTATCATTGACAGATTTCTTACAAAACACAGGTCTTTTGATTGATTTTTTTTTTGATTGCGTGTGATTAATAATTTTTAATCGTGGCTGAATTACCAAGACAATCGCGTAGACTTCAGGGGAAACATCCTAAGTATACACCAAGCCAACTTGAAGGACTGAAAGCTCTGGTACCGCATACTACCAGTAGAATTAGATCAACGGAACCAGGAGAATCATCCATAATTAATCATCTTGATTATCATGAAATAAATCAATCAGAAATAGCAGAATATATTCAAGAGCCAATTTCAATTTCCGAAATCACTGACATTGCTTCTGCAACCAGTGAATTAGCTAAAGAACCTGAAATTTCTGAGCCAGAAACTGAACCTACTGTGTTGGAATCATCTTCAGGATTTTTTACTCCGACTTCTAGTGATCCTGATTCACCTAGAGTAAGACATCGCATTACCGAAAAACTTCCTTTTGATCTCATATGTATTGAAGAACTTGTTGGTCTAGACGAAGACATAGTTCTTCCCGAAACCCAAGAAACTTTGAATCTTAGAGAGTGTGAATCAATATTATACAATCCTTTTAGAACTGACGCTTGGTATTTATCATTGAAAGATTTCTTACAAAATGGAGGTCTTACTTATTCACCACCTCGAATTCCTTTTTACCCTACACCGCGAGGTTATCGACCTTCATTAGCTATGTCGGGTGAGTTATCTATGTTTTCTGAATCTCCAGAAACATTTTTATACGGTGGTTTGTCTATTCCTCCGGGATACCAGCCACTCTCTGGTACCTTCTCAAGAGCAGCTCCTCAACCAATTGAACAAATGTTATCATCTAGTACAAATGGAACAAACACTAAAACGTTGAACACAGAACAGATTTTTATGATGTCTGGAAATATTCCAAATCCTCAACATCAAGGAATTTAGTTACGACCTGGGGGGCAACCTCAAGGTAGTCAATTAACACCCGGAGGGAAACCTCAGGGTAATTTTTTACCACCTGGAGGTCAACCTGTAGGACAATATTTACAGCTTGGGGAGCAACCTCAAGGATAGTACATACCTCACGATCAATATCAACCTCAAGGACAGTACATACCTTAGGATCAATATCAACCCCAAATTCAGTACATACCTCAGGGTCAATATCAACCCCAGATTCAGTACATGCCTCAAAGTATATATCAACTTCAAGGTAAGTACCCAGATCAAGGTTTTCAACCTCCTTCAGGTCAACCATTATTACAAGGAGCTAGAAATTTTCCAGTTAATTATCAAACGTACATTCAACCTGGTTATGGTCCTTCATATGCACAACCTTCTATGGGTGAATGCCCCAGAATTAATATGGTGTGGGATCCATCTCAAATTCAACAGACTTTACAACACAATGTGCAGTTACCTAATCAACCTGGACAACCTATAGGTTTTGGTCCAACCCAGCAACCTGTCTAGCCTACCATTCAAGTCTATGCACCTAGTTCTGTTCAGCAGCCTGGGCCTAGTACACCTAGAACTCCGCCTCAATCTTCTACTTCTGCTACAACTTCTGTTCACCTACCACACCTATTTCTGGAGTATCTGCAGCTCCTGTTTCTACTACCCCTCTATCAGTGAAAATTCCTCAAGTATCTGTGCCACAGTCAAGACCTACAATTCAGACTACGGTCTATATGCCTACAGGACAATCTGGTACAAGTACGATTCTCACTAGTCAACCAAAATTTACTTATCAACCGTACCAGGGGCAATATCAATTTGGACATGCTACAGAAAATCCAACATATTAGTATTAGCTGTATCCTGGGTATACTTATCAAGTACCTCAACAACCCCAGTATGGTCTGGTTAATCTTGGTTATCCAAGAGGTTTCACAATTCGTAATGCACATCCAATTCTAGGATATCCTGGATATCCTCCTCCTTGAACTGGTTTGATCACACAAGGTTATCAAGATCCTAGCTGTCGGTTACCGTTCATAGCAACTTTAGTTTTACCTGATCTATCACGCCTTACGAATGGTCCCATTTTTTATCTTCCGTATTGGTCGCTAACGCCTAATAAGTTGCCCAGTGATATTCCAAAGTTTGAAGGTAAGTCAGGAGAATATCCATCTAATCATGTTATGACTTATCACCTTTGGTGTGCATCCAATTCACTAATCGATGATTCGGTTGGATTATGTATTTTTCAAAGAACTCTCATTGATCTAGCTACCAAATGGTACATTGAGTTACCACGAGGCTCATTTAATAATTTTAATGCACTAACTACTGCTTTCTTAAACCATTTTCAGTTACCTGTCAGATACGACAATGGTAAGGAATTGTTGACCTCATTAAAACAATCTACGTCTACATACATATCTGATCACATTCATGAATGGAGATATAGGAGACGTTTAGTGAAAGTCTTTATTTTGGGTCAAATCTTGGCTGAATGGTTTATCAAATCATTATTGCCCAAAATTATTGAAGATGTGGCCAAAGGAGGCGTTGTTACAGAAGAGCAAGTCATTGCTCAAGCTCAGTACCTTGACCTTGTATATATACAATCAGGTACTCTGTATATGACAAAATCCCCGATTTACCAAGACCTGATCAGTTAACTACAACTCCTTCAGGATCTCACGTTACTGATGGTGTAATTGGTTCTGTTAACACTAGCAAGAGTAAGAATAAATCTTCCAAGATGACTTATCCTATTATAACTTTACCCGATTCACCAAAAGGAGATTCTTCCGTTGATATTCATGTTGTAGAATCATCTACAGCCAAACCTAAAACTGGTGGTAAGAAGAAAGGTAAGAATAAAAACAAAAAATAATCTTCAAAAGATAAAAACGATAAAACTGAACCAACTAACGATAAACAGAAACCTCGTTATCCTTGTCTAATCTGTGATGAGGATCATTTTACTAAAGAGTTCCCGCATAGAGCCGAGGTATCAAAATTAGTTAAGGGTTCTCCCATACTTGCTGTCTTGAAGGATCCATTTCCTGCTCAAGATAGTAACATGATTGGATTTTCCTCGAATACGCTAGAAGATATCTTGATGGTTGCGACGCGATCGCAAGATTATGGTAGTAAAAATCCTGTTGGTGGTAAAGAAGTAGAAAATTCTAATTCAGCATCAACTACATCTCCATCAGTTTCTAATCCACTAAAAATTGAGAAACTGAATCCTGAATTAGTAATCAAACCTCCTGCTAAAGGTGTGCTTCGTAAATCAGCTTTCAATCCTGTAATATCCCAGAATTGGGATTTTCTACAACAAATGGAATATCTTAAGATATTCCAAGTTGGAGCTTCAACAAATCATGAGCATGGAAATTTATAGTAGCTCATTATATGTAAAATAACATATTACCAGTAGATGTAAGAACCTCAGCAAGAGTATGGCCTATATTCTCCTTCCCGGGTGGGGAGATGCAGCAATATAGGGCATAAAACAACTGTCTTCAGAAAATAATGCAATAAAAGTGGATACTAGGACTTGGATCCCTTATTTTAGACAATATAAAATCAAATTGGATAATTGGAGGTGAAACAAATGAATCTCTATATACTAAATAGATCTCCCTAGCTCAAGATAGCTTAAAAACACCTCGATCCCATGACTTCTCTACAACAGAATTTCTGAAGACTATGAGAGCGTAATTCCTATGAGGGTTTCTATATAAAATGATGAAATAAGACTGATTTGGAGATTAAATTAATCAAATAGCAGAGAAATGGAGGTTTAACCTCTTTTATACAAAGAAAAAGACACTCGGCAAGGGGTTCCGGCACTATACATGTACAAAAAGCAGCACTGCAGAAAATAACGCAGTTTATTGTAACTTTGTATTAAGCATGGATAAATATAACATAAAATAGATGAATAATATAGAAAATGGCCCTAGGCCCTCTTTATTAGAACTCTCGGAGGTAAATAAAAACCTCCTCCTCAAACACTAGGACAAAATAGCAAGGTTTAACCCAACAACAAATGCCCCCGCATAAAAGATGCAGTTCCTAAAGGTAACTGTGCTGTAGGTGTTAATGGCTGTTTGGACCTAAGCCAAATGATGGAATTCAAGCTCAGAACCCTCCTTTAGATCAAGTTGATCCAAGAATGGGATGGAATTCCCGCATGGGAATTATTTTCACTAAACAGTGCCGCAACCACAGCTAAACAGCTAAAGCATGCAAGTAGTCAAAATACCAAAGATAGCTGAATACATGAATTATCTCCTTGATGCTATGCCCTCCTTTTTATCTTTGGTGAGCCTCCTCACCCCAGACCCCACACATTGTGGAGGTGACTTCCTAGTAAAGATTCCTCCTTCAAAACTCTGATGTCCTTGTTAATGTCCCTTCTCTTGTAGAAACGCTGTTGAGTTGGTCAACTGGGACTAATCCACCTGCAATGCCTCTTTTCACACTAAGGGTCTTCAATCTAGTTCTCATATGTGTGTCTAGGCTGATCCTTCTTCACATTGAGCTATTTTACTTGGGTGATATCTTCCTCCTCAAGAATTCATGTTGACTTAGTCAAACTTGACTATGTCCACATCTATTTTGCCCTTGTTCATACCTAAAATTGTAAAAAATAGCTCCTAAGGTGATCCCCTTCATCATTAAGGTGAAATTATTCATATTTTTATTGTTCATGGGCCTCCTTACCCATTTATTCCTCTCCTAGGTGAAAGCAGCAAAAATCTAATATTCCAAATTGCTGTGTGCAAAATTTGGAATATTACAGTCCTCCCCTCTGAAATGTTGCTTGCCCTCAAGCAAATATAAAGATAAAACTGAAGAACCTCCTCTTCTCCCCTTGTAGCATCCTCATATGATAAGCTCCCCCAAAGAATAAGATGTTGTCTCAACAATGAAACCTCATAGTGCCTCTCCAAAGCAAACAAATCAGCATTTGGTGCACATCCCAAATGGTTATCATCATGCAACAGTAACATACTCAAGGAGACAACTATGTGTTTTCTAGAGGTCCTCTCAAGGCATGGAGTTTGATGTGAATCGGAAATTCTCATTCCCAATTGGAACCTCCACCCCCAAGCTATCATCCATATGGAATGAGTCACCCTCCAATATGGCAACTCATGAAGAATCTCCTCCACCTTGGACTCCTAAAGTGTAGGTGGGCTGAATCAATGAACATGATAGGCAAGAGGACCTATCCCACGCTGTCCTCCTCTCCACTTATGATAAGTGTATAGGGCATGTTGATCTTGGGTTGCAACATGCTTGCCCTCCATTGGCAAGATGAAGGCTAGATCTCCAAGGATCTCTCCTCCAATGTTGTGAATCAAGCTGGCCCAAACCATCTCATACATGATGGATAAGAAATCACCATCATATGGCCACCCATCCATTTCATGGCCCTTCTCATGAAGACATAAAATTTTTTCTGTAGTGGCCATACCTCTTCCCATGCTCCTCTTAGATCATGTAATGCAGAAAGTGTGGGTATCCTCCTCCCCAAAGAACACAACTATCCAATGTGTTTCTCCCCCAATCATGCTCCCCATAAAAGTAAGAACAATATCAACAAATAGGTTCATGATCAGCATCATAATGAAGGGAGTACTGAAGGTTTCATGTGGTGCTGGAAGGTACCAACAATTTCCCCAATGATCACAACGCAGTCTTTTCCACTGCAGCTTCATAAACTAACATGGCAAGTTGTTTCTTGACAGATGGCTAGTTGTATAAGTCATTACATCTACTAGAAAATAGTAAATGACTGAATGTAATAACTGAGCATACTAAGAGTAACCAAACATTTGCCCAAGGTCATGTAGTAGATGCCTGTCTCCATCATAATAGCTGGCCAAAATTGGTCCATGGAACCTAAAGAAAAACTTGCCCCTTTGTAGAGCCATGCACTGCAAAGAAATGGTAAGAGCATGCAAATATTGTGTTGAACAATCAATAAATGCCAAAACATAATTCTTACCATGTAATGAAAGTAAGATGGTTATAGGGTCCACAAATGAGCCCTCCATAGTGATATGACATATCCCTATGAAGAGGAATAAACCATATACTGCCTGAAGATCCCCCTCCCCATGCTTGGAAGTCCAAGTCAAGAAGAGCATACTACAGTAACAGATGAATTCATCCACTACTCTATCAATCTCATCTCCTCCATGTTCACCCCGTGCATCAAATGTGAAGTGGTCCTAGGAGCACTCCATCAACAAGTCCCTGCTCCAAAGTGAAGTGTTGTTGGCCTATGCAAATAGGTTCCTGCCAACTCATAAATCCATTCTTTGACATACCCCATGTCAAAGACTCCTCCCATAATGCTGCTGCATACAAGAAGTTCATTCCAAGGTGGAATTACTTCCAGATCATCTAAGGCTAAGGAGTAGCCTCCTTGCACTATGATAGTGTCATCCCCTACTCCTGCAGCATCATGCCAAGTGTGAGAGAAAATCTTCCCTTTCTCTCTCCCAATCCTCTAGAGAAAAAAAAGTCTTTGTTGCCTCCTCATACCTCCATCATACAACCCATGTGGCGAAAACATAATGATCACATCATCATAATGCATCCACACTCCTTGCTGCCACATGATGCAAGTATCCTGCCAACTGTCTTCCTCCCTCATACCCTTAGGAGAAGGATATGCCTCATGATGGACAAACTCTCTCAAGAGTAGCCAACACAGCTTTTCTTCTTGCTTCCCTGTGTCATAGACCTGCAAGTGGCTCACAAGCCTCTTGCTCTCCATCCACCTCCCTTCATCCAATTTTGGATGCCCCCAATCATTCTCTCCATTGGCATCTTCCCGATGAAGACTACCAATCTCCCAAAGAAATTATTCCTCCTTACACCTCATGGAAATTTGAGATGTAAACCATTGGAGATCTTTCAGGAAAGACCTCTCACCAATAAACCCCTTGAATCCAAAAGAATCCAAGTGTGCTGAAAACAAAACATCATTAGAAAGTGGCACAACATGCATTATGCCCTCCAAAATATTGTACCCTAACACCTCATGCTACATGCAACTCAATAAAGGTGCAAAGGGATGAATGTTTATCCCTCTTGGATCAAACAAAAGTTGCACAACGCTGTGCAAGCTTGTTTCTCCTCATCAGCAATGTGTTTCGATCTTGGACCATGTGAGAACAAATTTCCAAAGTCTTCCATAAAATTTTCTGAAATGTTAGGACATGGAAATTTATGCATACCTTTGTGAGCCTTTGGAACATCCTGTAACTACAAGAGTCCCTCCCTTCAATGTGTTGGCTGATCCAATTGCTGCTATGGATGGCTGCCCCCTCATGAATATGACAACACTGGTAAAGGTCTCCTCAAGTGGAGAATATAAATCCTCCTTCTCTGGCCTTCTACCGTCAAATCTTCTAATTACCTGATGAGTGAAATCAGCAAAGGTAGATACCCGTTCATGACTTACATGGTTGCACCACCAAGATCTTGCCTTGCCCTCCAAGTGCAACACTGAGATTTCCACAACCTCTTTTTCCACTACTGGATGTAGCAGGAAAAATGATTCTAACTTCATCACCCAAGATTCTTCTATGCATAAGGGTGATCCATCAAAGGTAGACAACATAAATCTATTGCCCCTTATCATCGTGCTACTGCATGGTCTTCTTTCGTCTCTCATTTGGATAAACTGAGGAAGATCTAGGATCTCTTTGACAGTCCTAGGTTGGCACTTGTACTCTGCCAAATATCCACTCAGAATCTCATGTTATAAGTGGTATCCTTTCTCTCTACTTCCTCTATGAGAAAAAAAAGTGCATGCATCTTCTTCTTCCTCTTGAAACCTTCTAGAGGTCTCACTGCAACTTTCTTATCCTTGAAACCCTCTTGGAGTTTCAGTGCATTTCTCTTCTTTCTTCTTAGTTTATAAAATTGATGAGAGTAATCTCATCCTCTCCATCATTTCATTCTCCTTTTATTCTTATCTTCTGATTGGATCTGAAATCCATAGGCTCAGCCAATTTCAGATCTTTGATACCACTGTAATATCCCAGAATTGGGATTTTATACAACAAATGGAATATCTTAAGATATTCCAAGTTGGAGCTTAAGAAAATCATGAGCATGGAAATGTAGAGCAGCTCATTAGATGTAAAATAACATCTTACCAGTATATGTAAGAACCTCAGCAAGGGTATGGCCTATATTCTCCTTCCCGGGTGGGGAAATGCAGCAATATAGGGCATAAAACAACTTTCTTCAGCAAATAACACAATAAAAATGGATAATAGGACTTGGATACCTTATTTTAGACAATATACAACCCACTTATAGAATTGGAGGTGAAACAAATGAATCTAGCTATACTAAACAGATCTCCCCAGCTCAAGACAACTTAAAAACACCCCGATCCCATGACTTCTCTACAATAGAATTTATGAAGACTGTGAGAGCGTAATTCCCATGAGGGTTTCTACAAAAAATAATTAAATAAGACTGATTTTGAGATTACATTAATAAAATAGCAGATAAATGGAGGTTTAACCTCTTTTATACAAAGAAAAAGACACCCGGCAAGGGGTTTCGACACTATACATGTACAAAAAGAAGCACTGCAGAAAATAACGCAGTTTACTACAACTCTATATTAAGAATGGTTGAATATAACATACAATAGCTTAATAATATATAAAATTTCCCTAGCCCTCTTTATTAGAACTCCCGGAGGGAAATAAACACCTCCTCCTCAAACACTAGGACAAAATAGCAAGGTTTAACCCAACAACAAATGCCCCTGCAGAAAATACATAGTTCCTGAAGGTAACTGAACTGTAGGTGTTAATGGATGTTTGGATCTAAGAAAAATGATGGAATTGAAGCTCAGAACCCTCCTTTAGATCCCTTAAGCAAGCTGATCCATGAATGGGATGGAATTCTCGCATGGGAATTTTTTGTGCTCAACAGTGTTGCAACCACAGCTAAATAGCTGAAGCATGCAAGTAGTCAAAAGAAAAAATATAGCTAAATACATGAACGATCTCCTTGATGCTATGCCCTCATTTTTATCTTTGGTGAGCCTCCTCACCCCGGACCCCACACATTGTTGAGGTGACTTCCTAGTGAAGATTCCTTCTTCAAAACTACGTTGTCCTTGTTGGCTTCCCTCCTCTTGTAGCAGCGCTGTTGGCTTGGTTAACTGGGACTAATCCACCTGCAATGCCTCTTTTCAAACTAAGGGGTCTTCAATCCAGTTCTCATATGTGTGTCTAGGCTGATCCTTGTTCACATTGAGCTAGTTTACTTGGGTGATCTCTTCCTCCTCAAGAATGCATGTTGACTTAGTCAAACTTGACAATGTCCACATCTATTTTTCCCTTGTTCATACCTGAAAGAGTAAAACCCAACTCCTAAGGTGATCCCCTTCCTCATTAAGGTGAAATTATTTATATTTTTATTTTTCATGGACCTCCTTACCCATTTATTCCTCTCCTAGGTGAAAGCAACAAAAATCTAATATTCCAAATTGTTGTGTGCAAAATTTGGAATATTACAAATCCACATGCGAGAGCCGCTCAGAACTATAATATTGTTGAAGACTTAGCGATTTACCCTTCAAAAATGTCGGATTTGAAAGTGTTGCAATCATTTCCATCCCAAAGAAAATTACTATTGTCAGCCATAGGAGCTGTCGATCTTTAGGATTCAAACCTAATGATCTTCGATTTGGAAAATTTTACACCCCGCCTACCTCATCAAATGGCTTTTCAAATTCCAGTTTTAGTTAAAAAAAAACGTTGCTTCGTACTTTTATTGATGAAGGGGCTTCTACGTGTATCATGTCTTTAAAATATTGGAAATCACTTGGTTCTCCGACACTTAACCAATCGCCAACTATCCTCAAAGCTTTTGATGGAAGAGGATTCTATCTGTATGGTATTTTATAGGATATACCTATAGAGGTCGAAGGAAAACCGTTAATCTAGATGTGGAAGTGGTTGATGCCCCTATGGATTACAACCTTCTCCTGGGTCATAGTTGGTCTTACTCCATGACTGCTGTTGTATCATCGGTCTTTCGTCTCATCATGTTTCCTCATAAAGGAAAGATCGTTAAAATATATCAGCTCTCATTTTATTCATCCGACCTAGCCACTACTGATAGCATCCAACATGTTGGAAAAACGACTATCCCTTATAAAAATGTTGGAGTAGGTTTAATTAAAGATTCTTCTTTACTGGGAACTTTTTCCCTGCCTGCTCCCAACGTACCGCCTACTATTGCTAATATCAATATGATTACATCAAGTACTATTTCCTTTGATGTTCCTTGGATAGTACCTTTAGACTCAAAACTGGATTCTTTTGATGGTGCGATGCCTTTGAGTCCTTTTGAATTAGCATATAAGGCAGTACAGTCATTTTCTCATACTCCTTCAACTAAACCTGATCTAGTGAATGTGATCAATGAGGAATCACTTTCGATATCAAGCTCAGCTTTGCCATCAATTGTGAATCATGTTCAACTAGTATTCAATACTGATGAGCATATTCGTGAATTTTTGTCTATAGAAGAATTAACATGGGAATATCTACATCATCGATCTTTGTTTTTACCTGATCTCGATCATTTTGAAACTGATTTTTCCTCCATTTTTACCGCTAATTATGTCAACGAACCCCGAAATCCTCTCACGAATTCCGATTCTCAATTGAAATTAGCAAACATTTCCATGACAGTTCCTATTGACATCTCAGTGAAACCAGGAATTGTTGAAAACATTCATATAGGTGCTTCTTGTACACTAGATGAAATCCAAGCATATAAAGCCCTATTTCAAGAATTCCGTGACATTTTTTCCTAGTCATATGAAGAAATACGAAGAATTGATCCATCAATTATTGTTCATGAAATTAAAACATACTCGGATGCTAAACCTGTTCGACAAAGATTACGTCAAATACATCTGCGAAAAGTTGCTGCTATTAAAGCAGAAGTTGAGAAATTACTTTGCGCAGGTTTTATTTATCCGATTCCTTTAACAGATTGGGTATCTAATATTGTTCCTGTTAATAAAAAAAAGGGATGATACGAGTATGTATCGATTATAGGGATATAAGTCGAGCTTGTCCAAAAGACAATTATCCAACCCCTTATATCGATCAAATTATTGACGATTGTGCCGGAAGTGAAATGTTTTTGTTTATGGATGGATTTTTGGGCTACAATCAAATCAACATACTCCTTGATGATCAACCCAAAACAACTTTCATTTGTTCATGGGGGAATTTTTCTTACTGCAAATTACCTTTTGGACTTAAGAATGTTGGCGCAAATTTTCAGAGGGAAATTTATTATGCATTCCATGACATTAAACACATTTTTCAACCCTATCTCGATGATTTACCTGCTCATTCATCGCGCAGAGCAGATCATCTTACTCATCTACGAACTATCTTTATGAGATTTAGGCATTATAGGATTCGTCTGAATCCTCACAAATGTGTCTTTTGTGTTGAATCTAGTTGATTGTTGGGATTTTTTGTCTCAAAGGAAGGCATTCGTGTTGACCCATCGAAGGTTGAGGCTATCATCAATTTACCACCTCCTTCTACTCTTCGCCAACTCCAAAGTTTGCAAGGGAAAGAAAACTTTTTACGTCAATTCATTCCTAACTATGATAAGTTAACCAAAGGTTTTACCAGGTTGTTAAAGCAGAATATTCCTTTGTTTTGGGGCGAGGTCGCAGATCGATCTTTTAATGCTCTTAAACACACGTTGATCCATGCACTTTTATTGCATCCTCCCAATTACAACCAGGATTACATTTTTTACCTAGCAGCCTCCAATTCTACGATTGGCATGGTCTTAGTTCAGGAAGATGAATTCCACAACGAACATGTGATTTGTTATCTCAGTTTCAATTTGCATCCAACCGAAATCAAATACTCACATGTGGAGAAATTGGCCTTGGCAGCAGTGCAAGCTGTCCAACGATTTCGTCATTACATATTGTTACGCAAAACAATAGTGATTTCTGATTGTAACCCTATGATGTATATTTTGACCAAACAACTGCTCAGGGGAAAATACTCCAAATGGATTGTTATCCTATAGGAGTTTGATTTGGAATTTGAAAAATCCAAATCAAAGAAATCATTAGTATTCTCCGAACTTATGTGTGACTTCCCAAGTACTGACACAAAAACTATGGTAGAAAATTTGATCGCGGATGAATATTTGTTTCTTATCAGTACCATCGATTCTTGGTATGGAGATATCATCATTTATCTCCAAACCCAAACTTTTAGGCCTGAACTTTCATGGTCACAATGACGAAAAATCCGTTTCCAGTCTCAGCAATATCATATTGTTGGTGACGCACTATACCGTCATGGTGCAGATTCTGTTTTTCGACATTGTCTCACTCTTAACGAAGCTTAAAAGGTTTTAAATGACTGTCACTCCGGAGCATGTGGCAGTCATATGTCTGGGTATGCCACAACCCAAAAAATATTACACGCTGGCTATTTTTGGCCGTCCTTATTTAAATATTGTATTTCTGCTATTCGAAAATTCCACAACTGTCAAATCTTTGATCGAAATATGCGTGCACCACTTGCCCCTCTTCACCCTATAATTGTTGTCAGTCCTACATTTGTGGCATATGGCAAAAATGCAGCTACTTTCGTGTTCAATCATGTGATTGCTCATTTCGGTGTACCCCAAGCGATAATTACTGACCATGGGAGTCATTTTTGAAACATCATGATGACCGAACTAACTGATCAACTTGGCCTGCGCCATGACAGTTCTACACCATGTTACCCGTAGGCTAATAGTCTGGTTGAAGCTATCAATAAATTTTTAGTCACCATGATCAAACGAATCATCATAATTCATAAATCGAATTGGAATACCATGCTTTTTTCAGCACTTTGGGCATATCGAACCTCAGCAAAAACATCAACAGGTTTTATCCCTTTTCAACTAGTTTACGGTTTAGAAGCGGTATTACCGATTGAATGCGAGATACCGTCACTCCAACTAGCCATAGAATTACTACCAGCCACTTCTGAAGAGGAGAAATACTTTTTGTACTTAGCTCAATTAGATGAGAATCGGCGCACCGCCGCATTAGCTACTGAAGCTCATGCGAAATGAATGAAATCACAGTATGATAGAAGTGTTACACCTCATATTTTTTCAGAAGGAGACCTAGTATTGGTTTACGATCAAGCTAACGATAGCTAGGGGTTGGGAGATTTGAACCCATGTGGCATGGTCCTTATATTGTCAAGCGACAACTAACAAAAGGGGCCTATGAACTGATTGACTTTGACGGGGGTCTCTTTAGGCAAATCCAGAAATGGGCTTTATCTGAAGAGATATTATGCTTGATTCTTGTGTGGAGATATTCCTTTTATATTAGTTATTTTTATAAGCTAGCGTGTTGTAGATTAGAAGAGTGTGCCTAGTTTAAGTGTGCTTTTAATACTATCCCTGCTTATCTGAATCACTCTTGATTTTTCAGATGTCAACGTCCCTTCAAACATACTTTGGTTTTGCTAATGGTGCTTGTCGTAGTACACGGAACATTTATTCCATAGCTTGGGTTATTTATTCACCCACTGATGAGTTGGTATCTATGCATGGGGTAAGCCTTGGTCAAACAACGAACAATATTGCAGAGTATAGCGCAGTTATTGAGTTATTGTCTGAGTCAATTTCTTTTGGAATTTAAAATTTGATCGTTAGGTTAGATTTTGAACTCGTTTTATTACAATTGAATAGAGTATATGCAATTAAAAACCCAGTGTTGTTAAGATTATTTTTGAAATTTCGTCTCTTGGAACGAGAATTTGATTATATTGAGTATCAACACATTCCGAGAAATTTGAACACATTAGCCGATGCAGTAGCTTCTAGTGTTATAAACATACATTTGCGATAATTAAAGCAGTAGATCAAAATAACATTCGATAACATGTTAAGACAGATAACTGGAAATAGTAGTAATATCATAGCATAAGAGTAGTGTTTTCAAAAATATTACATCATCCTCGATCATAGGTTCAAAATGCCTTATGATCGGAAAAAAGTGATACAAAAAATTATATAAGTCTACAATATCAATCATCCACTATCCGTGGTGATGATCACGATAAAACACTACAGCTTGTGCCACCTTGCTCAGAAATCTCCTGAACGGTCGTGGAACCCCGATAACATATCTCTGTAAGCGGAGCGGAATGTCATCTATGGTAGTATCTAAAATATCTAAAGTCAACTAATCCAGATGGTTTTCCAGGTCGATAAGGACCTCTGCTGTCTAATCCTGTGGTGATGGTGGTGCTGCAACTGGCTTCCTGTTAAAAGGACGAAGAGTGGCTGGTCGACATGGACCCACATCTGCATTTGAAATTTTTGTCATCAATTTTGGACTATTCAAAAAACAAAACAAAAATTAGAATTTAGAACATGTCAAAATGATTCTTACCTGAGTCATCCCACTATGTCCCTGGAGGAAGAGACATCTCTCGATTGCGGCGAAAATCTATCCCAGTATAAGGGAAATCTTCTATCGCAAAGATTTGATTCTCCAGCCAATGGAAATATGTCGGGGTAAAACGAACAACCTCACCGCCTTCACTATGACGGGCCATCAATGCAACCCATCGGACCATCTGAGGCTCTTTGACTCTACCATGATCAATGAAATCAATTGTGGGGCCAGAGAAGGAATTCTCTCTAGAGCAAATGTAACCACGATTGCTCCATACCCAAAGTTTTTCAACTTCAAGTTTTTTTCTCTAGTCAGTTGGCCTTTGACATTGGCCAACATTGCCTCACACCAATTGAAAATGCCTCTAAATCAGTCAACAGTAGTTTGCATTTTGGATCTTGTAGCAACATGTGGAGCTACGCTCCCACACAACCAGGTTACGGTAAACACAACTACTTTGAACTTAGGATGAATAATGGTTTTTATGTCAATACGTTTATCCTTGGGGTCCGCTTCTTCATTGCAAAATTCTTCCTGAAGACTAGCGACAGACTGGCCACCAACCCTAGCCCCAAACAAAGAGAGTGGCTCACCCCTCTTTGATAAACCAGTGAGAAAGTATATATCTTCCAACTCAATTTCGAGCCGGTGACCTCCAATGATAAAGCATTGTTCCTAGACATCCCATTTGTTTACTAGCCAGGTAAGTAATTGTACTTGAGCCCTCATACCTTGAATGGCCCAAAATTTGTACAAACCACATTCTCTCAATACACGTAATGCAGGCAGATGTAGCATGGCAGCCTCATCAACCTCTTCATGCTCACGTTCTCTCCACTCAAGCATTGTAGATATCCTGCAATGGACAAATTAAAAGGTCAGAAACAATTTGAGTAAGAAAATTTGGTTTAAATTGGGAGATTTATTCATTTTATTTTTTCTTACGGTGCCTCCGCACTTTTCGCATAAAAACAGTGCGTGGAACCGCAAGTATCTTATGCATAAGGTGCGGGACCATGAAAATTTTCCCTTTGTAAAATTTTCAGGGTCCATAGGTTTCATGTGTTTTACCTGCGGACCCCCGTGAGCGAATTTTTGAACATATTTTCCTCCTTAAAAATCAATATAAGCCCTAAATTAAGAAAGTAAATGGACAAAAATGAAGGCAAGGATGATGTGGATTACTTGGAATTGACGGTTTTCGATTCTGATGGGCGAACCTTCCGTAATATCCTCTGGAACGTTTTTTACCAAAAGCTCTCAATTTTCACTCTAAAATCAAACAGTAAAAATGATTTAGAAAAAATCCTTTTTATAAGATTTTTTGAATAAATAAAATATAATTTTATTTCTTTTTCATTTTGAAAAGTTTTTTTCCAAATTATTTTTATTAATCATAAACAGGTATATTTAATTTTTGAGTTTTTGTGTAGAATACAAGATTTTTTGGGTAAAATGGTCCTTTTGACAAAGAAGTATACTTTTTATCACTTTTTCAAACTCGATAAAAATTCTGGAAAAGAGAAATCTATGAGTACATTTTTATCACTTTTTCGAACTCGTTAAAACTTACAGAAAAATCGAAACTACTGAGTATACTTTTATCACTTTTTCAGACTCTTGAAAAAAAAAAAAAAAAGCAAAACCTTGGAGTTCTCTTTTAAGCCCTCTTTAGACTCTCTAAAGATGAAAATATTGCCGAGTACTTGACTATTCAAACTCGTTAAAGGAAATGAACAGTTTTCCTTTCAGTATAAGTTTACCCCTTTTCTGGACTGAAATAGACTATTTACGAAAAAGGTATATGTTGACTAATCATGGTCAATAGAGTTCTCTCTTGTATTATTTTATCCTTTTTTCAGGATTGAGAGACTAAATTTATGAAAAAATACATCCACAGAGATTCCTTAAGTTTTTCTTCTTACTCCTTAAAATTGAAAAACACCGAGTTTCTCCTATACTGGACTCGTTAAAATTTAACAGTAATGGACCTGTCGATTACAAACAGGAACGAACCACTCCTTCTTAGGGTTCGATTTTAAACTAAGTTGGACTCATCCGAAGGATGAGCTTATATAACAAGAAAATGTTATCCTCCTCAAGCTTGTAAAAAATAAAGAGGTACTTGCTAGAAATTGTGGGGGAAAAAGAGAGAACACGAATCCATTTATCACACTTTGTTTAAAAAGCAATTTACCACTCTTGAACACGACACTTTTGTGACACTTCTACCTAGGTTGGGAAAATCCTTTGCCTATCAGTTAATCAAAATATATTGAAAGTCTTCAGCCGGTTTCTGGGTATTAGCTTAGGTCAATTGTCACTGAACCATATGTAGTGTCGTTGTGTGTTCAAGAGGATAGTTCAAATAAACCATTCATTGCAAACATCATTCGCGTTGACCATCCCTGAGTCAGTCCGTGCAAAATATTTTTACAAAACTTGAATGGTTTCGTGTCATGGGCTTTCTTACGACGGATCACTTTCTATCGATGACAACTCATCATCTAGGAAGTTGATCTAGAATCCTTCAGTACCTTGGAATTTGCATGCCTTAATGGCAAGTTTCTCGCCTTTGACGACAGGTTGCATCATTGACCTTCGATCGAACGATTCCGTGAAATGTTCGACTTCAGATCATTTATTCACATTTCATTAATTGTATTGAGTACTTTAAGAGCCATTGTCATTATTGGTGGTTTCTCTCACACTTGTTAAAAGTTCACATCATTGACTGGTAATCAAGTGGTTTCTACCATGTTCGACTTCGACACAATAAATTGCATGGATAGAATCGTACTAGTTCGAGTAGCGGAAATCAAGACCCTGGATCTAGTTTCCACCATCTAGGTTGTGAGGAGGTTTATTATTCATTATGTAGTAGAATACTTATAACAGATGGCTGCGTCCATACTGTGTCTACATTATTGATGTGATAGTAAGATCATTTCTACATCAGAACAAATTTTAGTTAGTGTTTGATCTGAGTATGGGAATGCCTACCTCAGCGATGATATTTATATATATATTTTGCATTGAATGTTTTTATAGGATTCCGACCGGGGTGTCCACAAGCTAATCCTCGAAATGATAAAGCACATCACTCTTCGAATGGTCTTAGACTTCGCACTTTAGGGGGCAATCTGTTACAATAAAATTGTCACCATGACGTTTTACTATCTGTATGGGTTCATCATTACTCATACAATACTCCCTTAGAAGTCTAAAAACATCAAGTTCCTAAAACCAAGCCTTGAAATTGAGCGAAAAGCTTATAAAAGTCATAAAAATACTTGTACCACACTTTCTCTTAGTATTACCTCCGGTGCCGCACCTATTTCTTTTAGAACATGCGGAATCAGCCGCACTTTTTCTTCATTTAAGGTGCGGTTCCATGTAAAAGGTAAAGTGAAGGTGGAAGTAAAATTTGGAAGCCCAGCTGGTTGAATCTAGAAGCTTCTGGAAGCAGTTATTCAGTGGAAAGTTCACTCCTTTCATGTACATTCATCCCTCCATTAAAGGAGCCTACCCCTTGGTATGTGGAACTTAATCCCTTTGAAAGAGGATTTTATCCCCTCTTATTTGGAGCTGAAACCTCTTCTCTTTTGCTATAAATTGAGGCCATAGTTTAGCCTCAAGGGGAGTTAGGCTTTGATATTTTTTGAGGAGAACTGCTGGAAAAACTTAGACTCTCTTAACTGATTACCATATGGGAATGATTACACACTCATGTGTATGTCAGTCGAGAGAGTGCAAAGGCTTGTCAAAATAGAGGAAACGCTTGTTCCGAACCCCGGAAGGACCTATACGACATCAAGGAAAACATGGTTGTAAGGCTCCTTCTTTCATCAATGATAATACAAGTGGATCCTATTTTCTCAATGAGTTGTCAATTTAAATGGATTATTTCTTGAATTCCTTGATCATCAAGATAGATTTATGGTTTATGAATTAATCTATACTATGCAGGTGCTTCTGATTCTTTCATGTTTTTTATTGCAGATCCTGAAAGAAGACATATTCAAAGTGATAGGAAATAAGACTATGATCAGCGCTAGACTACAGGTAAGTCCTAAATCCTTCATTATAGATAATTATAGATCAAATATAATTTAGAGAAAGTAATTTACATATGTCTGTTTGTTACTAGTTATCGTAGGATACTAGGGAGATCTGTCTTGTCCGCAAGAACGATTTATCCATCCAACAGTCCCTGTTACAATTGTTGGGACTGCAACTGCGAGAAAGATATAAAGTCAGATCTGGGTATATGGGAGCTCCAATGATGCTGAAAATAGAAATCTAGGCTCTATGATGGAAACCCAAGATAACCCAGAAGGGGTTTTTCAGATAACTAGAAGGGGTTTCTCAAGATACACTATTGGGTATGAAAATCTGTTGCATAATCTGATGATATGATGGCTGCAATGATGCACAATCAGATCTATGCAAGAAGAGATGAAACCTTCACTATATCCTTGGGATAAAAGCTCAATATATAGCTCCTCTAATCTCCTCCACTGAAAATAGTTGCTAGATGAAAAACAACTTTAGAAAACTATGTTGTAAGAGAGGGAGGCTCAATAGCCTATTGCTAGATATGTCACTACAACTTTGGACTGATGGAAATAATAGATCCAATGTGAGGATATGATCCTTCCAAGGATTTCCGGCTGAAATACTGGAAACTTCCTTCCTCCAATAGATCTACAGGTTTGGACTACGCAATATTTGAAGGGACTACTATTGCATGGAGGTAAAACCCAATGGCCTGAATGCTAGATATATATTTTCTGCTCCTGGAAGACCGAATGTGAAGAAAAAAGTGGTAGGATGAATCCTCCACCAGTTTCCTAGCTAAATTATAGAAACAACCTCTTGATGATGACACCAATGCCTGTTCAGGAATAGAGATCAATAGGAAACATTCCTAGAGTGGGCGCACAAGTCCTCTATGGGTATGGGTGGGATTCGGGCTCGGGAACACCGGTGCTAAACATCACTACAAACTTAGCTAAACAACATAAGAGTCCATGGAGATTTCACCTGACAAATCCATATCTAAACAAATCAAATAATAATGCAAGTATCCAAATATGCCTTCTATTGTGTCTTCACCTTCATTATATAGATAATGAGAATTCCATAGCCTAGGCCCACTCCATAACTATGCTGTACATGTGGACATAATTCTCCATGGTTGACTGTGCTATTTCTCCATGTCCTCCATCATGTTCACATGTGATGATCAACCTCTCCATCATGTGTGCATTAAATGCACCACTTCCTCCATCATGTGCTCATTAGATGCACCCTTTCTCCACTAACTTATCATAAGTGATTTATGATCTTACTTTGAATGCACTATGATCTCAGTTGACCTCTTCAAATATCCTCATGATTTTACATTTAAGATCCATGATCTTATTTGACTGTTTCATCCTCCATGATCTATCTCATAAATGGGACATGATCTCCACATTAATGGAGCTGCTCCACTACTCCATGTTTTAGATATAGATCTATAATATCCACATACACGCTTCAAAAGTGGATTTTATTTATCTTTGAGGAATATGGGTCCCTCCACCATTTTATTTACTTAATTAATTGAGTTTATTAAGAATTCTAATATTCCAAATATCATGTGAAAATTTGGTAATATTACAGTCCTCCCCGGAAAAATGTTGCTTGTCCTCAAGCAACTGCAAAAGTAGATGCTAGAGCAATTTTTCCCCCTCCAAATGGCATCCACACAAGGAAGGTCTTCCCATTTTATGCAATTAGTTATGTATGCTCAACACCCAAGTTGCCTCTCTAGAATGTCTATAGTGACCTGTAACTGCATAGCGAGATGTCCCTCATCAATCATGAAGCTCCAAGTGACAACCATAAGCTGTCCAACATCCTCCATAATACATGAGATATATAGAAATAGATGGTTCCTTCCACAAAAGGAAAGCTCCAACTCCCAAATTATACCTCCATGCCATGCTACATGAAGTAAAGAGATGCTTTTCATGCCTCCATCCTTAGCCCTGTTTGGCCTTGTTGGATCCAAGAATCATTCCAACATTGTACCAAAGAAGAAATAGAGACATATGGGTAGACAAATATGTCAAACAATATTCTCCCAATAGTAACCAATGAAGTAGGGCCACTTGCTACCATCCTCCATCTCCACTATGCAAGATGGACAAGCCAAACTCCCCCAAAAGCAACCAAAGAAACAATATATCTTGCTGCCCTTTCACCTCCTCATATGCAGCATGAAGTAAAAACATAATGATAGACACGTGGAATGTCACATCAGCCCAATACAAGCAAACACCATCAATAAACATCATGAGAGTACCATCCCAAGTTTTACACAATACAAAACACATAGACATAGGAGATGTCATGTGATGGCCAAACTCTCTCAAGCAAAGTGAACTTGCATTCTTATGCTTCATTCTGTCATTGATACACAAGGCATGAATCAAAGAAATATGCACTATTGGGTGGTAACCATACTCACCCAAGAGGAGCCAGCATAACCATGCCTCCTTATTCATTACATGAGTTCTTTTCAGGGCATGGATCAAAGAATTAGGAGCCTTTGGGTAGTAACAAATCTCACCCAAGAGCACTAGCGTAACCAAGCTTCTTGCTGGCCCATGTCATATATCTACAAGTGTTCATGCAACCCATTGCTAATCATCCTCACCCACTCATCCCAATGTTGATGATCAATGATGTTCTGCAAAAACATGGTATCCTCCCATTGTAGAATACCATCCACCTCAAACTGATGAAGAACTTTTCACCCCATGATATGTTGAAGTCCACCTCCAATGAGACCTCTCCATGAGCTCTTCTTTTCATCAATGGCCCTCCAAAACCAATGAATTTCTGGATCTGTTGCAGGTAGAAGTTCCTCTTTGAGCTGTGAGATGCTCATTGAGAAAGTGTCATCTGGAAAGGAGAAAAGATTCCTCATCTCAAGATGTCTACCATTTATCATCTTTCTCTCCCTTGCTTCATGAATGAAGCTGCCATATGATTGCTCCCATAAGGAATGGGTCCTTCTCTTCTCATTGCTTCTCATTAACAGTGTTGTAGATCTGCAAGATTATGTATATGCTATCTCAAAGCAAGGCACAATGCTGATCTCATAACCAACCATTTTACATAGGATCATGCTCATCCCATCTTCTGAAATTCCACATTTCAACTCAAAGTATTGAATGTAGTTTACCAATGACAAACTACGATAGTTTTTCATCTCCTCATTGATTAGATCAAGGGTTATCTACGCAGTGATATGTTGCAGCTCCTTCAAATCAGCATGTTGTTCTAACCGTTGGTTATGCATTGGCCTTGATGGCATGTCCCCATAAGTTTCAATAAGAGGTAATGAAACAATATGATATGGAAGTGGATGCATACCTTGGATCAAATGATATTTAGAAACATCTTGCAAGATCACAAGAGTTTCCTCTTTCGGTACAATGATCTCTCCAACTGTTGGTAAGAGTGATGGTTGCTCTTCTCCAAGTGTACCGGCACTGGAATCTACCTCCTCTTTCTCGTGCATCTCCTAAATCATGCATGGGACTCTATGTGTCAAGAGCTCAAGAATATCTTGCAAACCTACAAGTGTCTCTTCTCTGGATGCAAGTACTTCTCTAGTTGGTGGTGAATGTAGTGACTCTTTTTCCAGAGTGACAAAATTGACATCCTCCTTTGTTCCCTTAGGAAATGTCTCTTTGTGACACATCTCTGGTTTTCTCACATCAAACTTCTTCCTAAAATTGTGAAAGAAATATGATTATTTATTCACCTTTGCATGCTCCATGTGACCAAACCACCAATCATTGGCTTCACCTAGAATATGAAGTGTTTTAATCAGGACAACCTATTTTTCAGCTAGAGGATGTAGCTTGAAATATGCATCTAACTATTTCCTCCAAGTCTTAATAATGCTTGAAGAGGATCCATAAAATGTAGGAAAATAGAATCTATTATGCCTCTTTCTCCTATTGATACTATAGGATCCTCTTTCTTCTTTGATTTTGAAGAATTATTGGAGAGTTAGATTCTCCTTGAATGCTCTAGACTGCGCTTTGTATTCTTCAAGATACGCACTCAGAGTCTCATGAGTCTCAGGTTCTCTTTTTTCTTCATTTCTATACGATCACCTTCTTCAGAGAAAGTGGGCATAGTATATCTATGAGGAGATCTATGATTCTCCAGTCTTCTTTGTTGCTGATAAGAAGTACTAGGACCTTCTTCATCTTGAAACCTTCTTCGGGTTTCTCTTTGCCTTTCTTTCTTCATTTCATTGATATCCTTGGAGAGATCCTTCATAGTTCTCAAGAAAGATGCAGTAAAACTTAATCCCTCAATTATAGTAGATCTCTACTATCTGATTTTCTTATGTTGTCAATAATGTCCACAAGTTGAGCCAAAGATAATGCTTTGATACCACTGTAATATTCCCAAAAGGGAGAATGCAGTAATACTGAAACACAATATAAGAACTGCAGCAAAGTAAACAATAAATCTAAATACACATCAGAATTCATAGAAATAGTTGATCCATTTTATTATATGGGAGGTGAAGAAAAGTACAACAGTGCTGAAAATATGAGACACTCAAGCCAAAGAGATGGCCTAGAATGACCCTACAATGATCCCACAAGAGGGGTTGCGTAACTGGTGAACTGCTGGAAGGTAAACTGCGCTGTACTTGCTGCAACTATTTGGAATGCAATTCCAGAAAGATAGAAAGTTAGATCTAGGTAGCATGGGAGCTCTAATGATGCTGAAAACAGAGACCCGTGCTCTATGATGGATACCCAAGATAACCTAGAAGGAGTTTCTCATATCTATCAATTTAATATTACCACCCTATTAGGGCTTCACATATACACTACTGTGTATGTAGATCTGCTGCATAATCTGATGATATGATGGCTGTAATGATGCATAATCAGATCTATGCAAGAAGGGATGATCCCTACACTAGATCCTTAGGCTAAAAGCTCTGAATCTAGCTCCTTCAATCTCCTCGAGTGAAAATAGATGATGTATGAACAACAACTTCAGAAAAATGCATTGTAAGAGAGGGAGGCTCAATAGCCTACTGCTATATATGTCACTACAACTATGGAATGATGGAAATAATAGATCTAATGTGAGGATATGATCCCTCATAGGATATCCAATTGAAATACTGGAAAATTCCTTCCTCCAATAGATCTACAGGATTGGACTGTGCAATCCTTGAAGGGACTACTACTGCATGGAGGTAAAACCCAATGGCCTGAATTCCAGATATAGATCTGCTACTCCTGGAAGAATGAATGTGAAGAAAAAATGGTAGGATGAATCCTCCACTGATTTCCTAGCTGAATGCTAGAAACAACCTCCTGATGATGGCACCAACACCTGATAAGGAATAGAGCTCAATAGGAAACCTTCCCAAAGTAGGCACACAAGTCGTCTATGGGTAAGGGTGGGATTCCTGCTCGGGAACACCCTGTTCTAAACAACACTGCAAACTTAGCTAAACAACATAAGAGTGCATGGAGATGTCACCTGCCAAATCCATATCTAAACAGATCAAAGAATAATCCAAGTATCCAAATATGCCTTCTATTGTGCCTTCACATTCATTATATAGATCATGAGCCTTCCATAGCCTAGGCCCACTCCATAACTGCGTTGTACATGTGGAAATAAGTCTCCATGGTTGACTGCACTGTTTCTCCATGTCCTTCATCATGTTCACATGTGATGATCAACCTCTCCATCATGCGTGCATTAAATGCACCACTTCCTCCATCATGTGCTCATTAGATGCACCCTTTCCCCACTAAATTACCATAAGTGCTTTATGATCTTACTTTGAATGCACTATGATCTCAGTTGACCTCTTCAAAGATCCTCATGATTTTACATTTAAGATACATGATCTTATTTAACTGTTTCATCCTCCATGATCTCCACATTAATGTAGTTTCTCAACTACTCCATATTTTAGATCTAGATCTAGAATATCCACATACACACATCAAAAATGGATTTTATTTATCTTTGAGGATTATGGGTCCCTCCACCCTTTTATTTACTTAATTAATTAATTTTATTAAGAACTCTAGTATTCCAAATATCATGTGAAAAATTGGGAATATTATAGGCCGGCCAAGGAAATGCATTCATGCGGGTTGAGTCAAGTCATGTGATGGCACCCAAGGAAACGTATTTGGGTCGGTTCAGGTTGGATCATGCCGTACTATGAGGGCACGCAAGGAATGCGTTCGGGTAGGTCAGGTTGGGTCGAGTCGTGTGAGGGCCCCCAAGGAATGTGTCCGGGTCGGGTCGCGTCGGGTGGGGTCAGATCGGGTCATGTGAGGGTACCCAAGGAACGCGTCTGGGTTAGGTCATGTCAGGTTTTGTCACGGTGCCCAACGAAACACATTTGGGTGGGTTGGGTCAGGTCTGGTCGATTCGTGCCGTGTGAGGCTGCCCAAGGAAATGCATTTGAGCAAATCGGGTCGGGTCGAGTCAAGTCATGTGAATTTGGTCGTATAAAAATTTCTAAGTTATGACCACACGTGTTTCTTGTGCATGTTTGTGCGATCAATTTTCCTTTTTCTCCCTCATGCGCCCTTCATTTGGGCGGGTCGTGTCGTGTGAGGGTGCCACAGGAAATGCATTCAGGTCAGATTGTGTGAGAGAGGACATATAAAAAATGCTAAGTTTTGACCGCCTGTGTGCCTTGTGCACGTTCGTGCGACTTGCGGTTTGTCGTATTTTCCCTCGTGCTTTCGACGTTCGAGCAGGTCAGGTAGGGTCAGGTCATGTGATGGTGCCCAAGGAAACATGTTCGGGTTAGGTCGTGTGATGGTGCCCAAGGAAACACGTTCGGGTCGGGTTGTGCTGTACTATGAGGGCACCCAAGGAAACACATTCGGGTGGGTTGGGTCAGGTTGAGTAGTGTGAGGGCGCCCAAGGAATGCGTCTAGGTCAGGTAGTGTTGGGTCGTGTGATGGTGCCCAGGGAAACGCGTTCGGGCATGTCAGGTCGTGTCGTGTGAGCCCACCCAAGGAAATGCGTTCAGGCAGGTTGGGTTGGTTTGTGTGAGGCCACCCAGTAAAATGCGTTCAGACGGGTCGGGTCGGGTCGTGTGAGGGCGCCCAGGGAAACGAGTTCAGGCAGGTCTAGTTAGGTCAGGTCGTGTGAGGGTGGTTGTATAAAAAATGCTAAGTTTTGACAACCCGTGTGCCTTGTAATGCATGTTGGTGCAATCCATTTTATGTTTTCTCCCTCGTGCGCCCTTCGTTCGAGTGGGTCGGGCCGTGTTGTGTGAAGGCACCATAAGAAACACGTTTGAGTCAAATCATGTGAGGGAGGCTGTATAAAAAATGCTCAGTTGTGACCACCCATGTGCCTTGTGCATGTTCGTGCAACCCGTTTGTCGTTTTCTCCCTCGTCATGCCTAGTTAATCGACGTTCGAGCGTGTTGTGTCAGGTCAGGTCATGTGATGATGCCCAAGGAAATGCGTTCAGTGCGGGTCGGGTCGGGTCATGCTGTACTATGACAGTGCCTAAGGAAACGCATTTGGGAGGGTCGGGCAAGGTTGTGTGAGGGCGCCCAAGGAACACATCTGGGTCAGGTCGTACTGTGAGGGCACCTAAGGAAACACATTCGGGCGGGTCAGTTCGAGTTCGATCGGGTCGTGCTGTGTGAGGCCACCGAAGGAAACACGTTCAAGAGGGTCGGGTTTGGTCGGGTTGGGTCAGGTCGTGTGATGGCGCCCAAGGAAACACGTTTGAGCGGGTCGGGTAGGGTTGGGTCGTGTCGTGTGAGGGCGCCTGAGGAAACGCATTTGGGCGAGTTGGGTCAGGTTAGGTCATGTGAGGGCACCCAAGGAAACATGTTTGATCGGGCCGGGTCGGTTCAGGTCGGGTCGTGTGAGGGTGCCCAAGGAAATGCATTCGTGCGGGTCGGGTCGGGTCGTGTGAGGGCATCTAAGGAAACGCATTCAGGCGGGTCAGGTTGGGTCGTGTCATGTGAGGGCGCCCAAGTAAACATGTTTTGGTGGGTCGGGTTGGGTCATGTGAGGGTGCCCAAGGAAACATGTTCAGCCGGGTCGAGTAATTTGGTTGGATTTTTCTTGATTACAAACAATGGTAAACAACCTGCATGAATGTTTCTTTCCTTTATGAAATAACCAACATGAATAAGAGTGTCACAACGGGTTGTACGAACGTTCAAAAGGCACAAGAGTGGACACAACTTAGCATTTTTTATATGAACTCTCTCACACGACCTGACCTGATCCAACCTGAACACGTTTCCTTGGGCACCCTCACATGACACCACCCAACCTGCCCGAATGAAGGCACAAGGTAGAAAATGACAAATGGATCGCACGAACGTGCACAAGGCACACGGGTAGTCACAGATTATCATTTTTTATACGACCACCCTCACACGACCCAAACCGACCTGCCCGAACGCATTTCCATAACTAGGCGCCCTCACACGACATGCCCCAACCTGACCCACCCGAACGTGTTTCCCTAGCTAGGCTCCCTCACATGACATGACCCAACCTGAGCTGCCCAAACACGTTTTCTTGGGCACCCTTACATGACCTGAACTGAGTACCTGACCCACCTGAACATGTTTCCTTAATGGGCGCCCTCACACGACCCGTCCCGATCCGACCTGACCTGACCCAACCCACCCGAACGTGTTTCCCTGGGTGCCCTCACACGACCCGCCCGAATGTGTTTCCTTAATGGGCGCCGTCACACAACATGACCCATCCCAACCCAACCCGACACTCCTGAACGCATTTCCTTAGGCACCCTCACACAACCTGACCCATCCGAACACTTTTCCTTGGGAACCCTCACACGATAAGGGGATGGGAAAAGAAGTTTCAGACAAAGGGAGACTTTAGGCTAAACACAACGCTATTTTGGGTGTGGCCCTAATACATGCTAGGGAGTGCGAGGGAAACAAAAGTTGGACTAGTTTCAATTGCATGGAAATGAATTAATAAGAGTGTGTGATAGGGAGTCTTAGAAAGTTCTAGGTGTGGTAAGTATGGGGTGACAAGGTATGCTATGTACCCCTAACCCATTTAACCCTCTAAACCCTAAACCTCTAAACCCTTAACCCCTAACCCATTAAACCCCAATTCCTAACCCCTAGCACATTTATCCCCCTAAACCCCTAAACCCCTAACCCATTTAACCCCCTAAACCCTAACCCCTAAAATCCTTAACTTCTAAATCCCCTAACCCCCTAAACCTCTAAACCCCTAACCCATTTAACACCTTAAACCCTAATTACCAACCCTTAAACCATTTAACCCCATAATCCCTAATCCCTTAATCACTAACTCATTATTCACCTAACCCCTAACTGCGCCTAAATCCCCTAACCCCTAAGCCCCCAATCCCTAATCCCTTAACCACTAACTCGTTATTCGACCCTTAACCCCTAAATGCACCTAAATCCCCTAACCCATAAACCCCCAATCCCTAAAACCTTAACCACTAACTCATTATTCCCCTAAACCCAATCCCTAATCCCTTAACCTCTAACTCATTATTCCCCTAACCCTTAAATGCACCTAAATACCCTAACCCCTAAGCCCCCAATCCCGAACCCCTTAACCATTAACTCATTATTCTCCTAACCCCTAAACCCTAAACCACTAACCCCTAATCCCCTATTCCCCTATCCCCTAATCCCTAATCCCTTAACCACTAACTCATTATTCCCCTAACCCTTATAACAAACCTTAAAACCCGTTATATGGTAGACATTTTGTCTCGTGGACAGAATTAGAGTTTGGTTGGTTTTTGCTTGATTACAAGCAATGTTAAACAACCCTCATCAATGTTGCTTTCCTTTATGAAAAACCCAACATTGATGCCTTCCAAAAAAAACTCAAAATAGAAGCAAACAAGTCTCCATTATTATGAAGTCATGTTGGGGCACTAGGTATCTAAATATAATCTATAAAAGAAAACACCTCCAACATTTCAGAACGAAGTATGAACAAAAGCAACCATTACTTAGAATGCATTATAAGCCAAGAAACAAAATTTATGAATGCAAGGAACTAAATTTGAGCCTCCCGATTGTTCTAAGGCTCCATTTCATAGTCATACTTATTTTTCCCTCTATCCACAAATATTCATTTTGAGAGTTTTCCACAATTAGTCTTAATTTTTAATCAATATATTTTTTCCTTCCACTTTGTGTTTAGTTCCCTCCACCTTTCAAGATGAACTACTTGGTACAAATAAAACTTTGGAATCCTATATCCAATGGGGTTTTTCTATTAGGAAATGTATTTTAAAAAATTCTTCCAAACCATTAAGGTTTTTTATGACTTTATATTTTTCCATGGAGCTTGAATCCTTAGCCACAATTCCCAACCTCTAACCCATTTAACCCCCTAAACCCCTAAACCCCTAACCCATTTAACCCCTAAAACATGAACCTCTAAAGCCTTAACCCTAACCCTAAATCCTTAACCCCTAACCCATTTAACCCCCTAAACCCCTAAACCCCTAACCCATTTAACCCCCTTAACCCTAAACCTCTAAAACCTTAACCCATAACCCCTTAAACCCTAATTCCTGACCCCTAACCCATTTAACCCCCTAAACCCCTAAAACCCTAACCCATTTAACCCCCTAAACCCTAACCCCATTAACCCCTAATCCCTAACTCCTAACCCCTATAAGTGTCCTCTGTCACCAATGTCTGCAAAGTGCACGATCTTGGTCCAATTTGTTCATCACGTATAATACACATCCAGGACGTATAATCAATGATCAAATCAATAGATCTAAAAAGAGAGTAAAGACATAAAGGAGTAACGTAAATCAAAAAAATACTTATCTTCAATGAGAAGTGATCATCTCCCTCTTGAACCAACCTTCAAGAGTCATTACTGTCCATTATCCATATAACACTGTTGTCTTAAATATATGTCAACAAACTTCATTCATAACCATAGTCTAATTGAGACTAACCCATCTTGTGCTACATTAAACCCATCACAAGTGCTTGAAAATATTCACACTAATCATGTTAGGGTCTCAAATCTTTGCCATAATCCAGAGTTTTCTTCCAAACCCTAACCTCATAATATCCATCAAACGAAAATAACCAAATTTCCTACGGTTTCCTTCAAACCGTAGCATTCTTTAAGGTCTCCACCATATTCTCTAGCTTCCAACAAAGGTGTCTTTATAGGGGTGATCTTCAATGAATTTTATTCAACCCAACTTTGATACCATGTTAAATTTTCTTAGGGCTATAATGTTCTTTGCTTTAGATAATTTCATTTCTTCATTTGAATATTAAATCACCCCACGACATCATAACATTATTTATATTTACAACATTATTCAACAACATATGCAATTACATAGAAAGAAAAATATCATCATCAATACAACGAAACTTAAAGGAACAACAGAAGAAAAGTATTCATACATAGAGACACCAGGATTGGTCAGAGATGAGGGAAAAACCCACTACGGGGAAACCATTTCAAATTATTCTTCTTATTATATTTTCATTGAATGATTCAGCAAAAGAGTCTACAATGATATGCATCTTCAACAACAATCTTGTCCAACAAAATCAACTAGACAACATCCATGAGATGACCCCAACAATGCTAATAATCAAAACCTTGATTCAAAAGCATGCGATCAATTGTCATGGTCTGTGGTCAACTGAAGAAATGCTATACTTGTGACCTATTAGTTCCAACTATGAAGACTTACCAAATCTTGTGACCTATTAGTTCCAACTACAAAGACTTACCATTAAACAAAATGACTAAGTTATACCTGGCATATAAGAAAGGAAACTAACCTCAAAGATCAATATCCATACCTCTTAAATAAAGCTCAAAATAATCAACCCCTCAAACTAACCCAACAAACTATTTCAATAAGAATATACCATAATTAATCTAAATTTAATTTTCAAGGTATTCCACTTTAGCTAAGATAAGCGTCCTTAGAGTTAATCCCCACTCAAGTGAAAAAGGAATAAGGTTAAGTGCAAAAGCACACTTTTTCACTTAAAATTCCAATGAACATATAGAAAATGGGGTTAACAACATGTGATTATCTCGATCATCAAATACAAACCCTCGTCTGCGCTATCCAATCCTTTGATCCATCTGCTCGTTGAAGGGGCATGCGAAAATTTCTTATTTTTTCAGCTCTCCACCGGCATGTTTTGGATGATTTTAGGCTACTAAGCATAACCATGCCTCCAAGCAGAAGTCCAAGGCCGATGCAGCCAAAAAAGAGAAGGTCGTGGAGGACAAGACCTTTGACCTCAAGAACAAGAACAAGAGAAAAAATGTTCAGAAATTTCCAGAGCCTTAAGCAATCGGTGCAGCCCAAACCCGACGCCAAAGTTAATACAGCCAAGGTAATATTTTCCCCTGTTTTTATGAGGATTTATGGTTCTTGAAAAGGCATGGAGGTCAGAATTTATTTGGGTTTTGTAGTCTTTATTGATCTATTTGTTTGGTTTGCAACAAAATAAGGAAGAGAAAAAGAAGAGGGAGAAGGAACTGAACGACCTGTTTAAAGTTGTTGTCAGTCAGTCGAAAGTTCCACCCGATAGGGTTTTGAAATTATCCTTGCTTTCTTCATCATTTTTTTCCATTTAATAAGTTTTCATTATTTAAATCACCCACCCCCCCCCCCCCCCATTTTTTACCCTAACTTAGTATGTACTAGAATTTCTATTAACAACCACAAGGCACAAGTGTTCCTCCATAGTTGAGGGTTTATTCTAGCAAAACAGAACTTGAAAAGAGAGTTATTTAGTGATGGTTCTATTAAATACTCATTTTCTTTTCTTCCAGCATGCCTGATCGATCCAGGATAAAAGAAAAAGCTAAATGAAAAACCAAACCTGAACCTAAATGAAAGAAAATAATCAGGAAATGAAAATCAAACTATAAATGAAAGCAAGTTGAATACAAGAAAGAAAACTTAATAAACCAAATCAAAAAATTATTGAAAATAAAATAACTAGCATAACACAAATAGAGACAAGATTGCTTCAAGGTGAAATCATCAGATAGGATCCCCATCAGATAAGACAAAAAAATCATAGGAATCTAAAGATGCCAATGAAAATCCAATCCAAAGCAGTAATCTTCCAGGTAAAAGAATGTCATGAGAAAAGAAAAGAAATAAGAGCCCCAGAATCAAGGAATAGTAAGTGCAAGCACTTCATTTATTTCCAATCATTTCATTACCTATTATGCAAAAATCCTCCCTTTAAAAATCCACTGAAGGATAATGAGATCAAAAATTTCTGCCAAATCACCCCCCATGCTCAACCTTATCAAACTTCATGAAGTTAACAAGATATTCACCAAAGCATATAGCCAGGTTTTCAAACTTCTACACTCACCAATGATTCATATTTGTCTCGACCATAATTGGGTGTTTTAGTCAAACATTTTTCAATCTCCCATTAAATGAAAGGACACAACTTCACCATTACCCATGTGACTTCTCAATCTCAACCAAAAGGAACTGTAGTCATAGAGACTGCCAAGTAATAAATCACCAATCACAAATCCACTACTTACTCCCCCATAACACATAAATGTTTCACCAAATTTATGGCATACTGGAATCAAGAGAAGAAGGTAATGGTAGAGTCCAAAGTTTTGTTAGATAAGTAACAAGGAATTCATCTCTCAGGGCACAAGGAAATAAGAAGAGGATGTTCCTAGGTTAGAAATGGGCTAATTATCAAACAATGAAGAGCATAAAAACTTGGAAGAAAATAATAAGCAAATATAATATTCCCTTATATTTGTTGATGGTCAAGCCCTTAGATGTGTATTCCAACTGGTAATGCATTATCCATTGGGAAATGGAGTATTTATACCTGCCACCAAAAACACATGGTGAGAGTATGTTGAACTTGAAAACCACTTAGGGAAGTTTTCAAATTATAAGATAAATAATTTGAAATAATTCAATTCATTTTGAATATCCTAGGGTGACATCATGATATAAGAGGAAATCGACTAGGAGATGATGGGTTTTCATCCAAATATGGGAAAGATAACTTAATGAGAGCATGAAATATGTGTATGTGTTGAAACTTGATAAAACCCAATAAAATGTGATCAAAGGGTTCAAGATTGAAGGCCACAATCAGAGAGAAAATGTATTTAGGAGATATGGACTACATTCCTAGATGATTGAATCAGAGCAAAAGGATGTGAGTGAAACAAAATTATGTGAATCCAAAAAGTAATAACAGATCTCAAAACGAGTGATCAAGAAGACACAAGCAAATGTAACATAAGGCATGGTACCAAGACCATGATAATTAAGATCAAATGAAACATAAATAGTCTTCTTGGTCAATTTAGATATCTCATGGGAAGAAGAGGTCTTTTGGGTAGCTAGCATGCGAAGATGAAAACACCACAAAAGTGTGCATGATGGCCTGATTTGGGGGTCATAAACGCAATAATAGGGAAATTATAATTGGCTCATCTTCCATTATTGTCCAGCCAGGTATTAAACCTCTCTCCTGAGCGTCAAGTACTTACGGTGAAATAATAATGTCCCTTGTTTTCTGTCCACCCTCCCCTATACTTATATACTATTTATTCACTTACTACCCCATGGGCACTTATTCACCGCCTTATACGATCGGATTGGGGAGATTATCTTTTTACCTTGCACTTCTGAATGTGTATTTATCTCCCTAGACCCTCTCTCTCGAGTGAGAAAGAGCTCAGTACAAACCCCTCTCTTGGCCTTCTTTAGTTTTTTGATTAAGATTATTATAGGATTTTATACATGTGTATATGATTTTTTTTTCTTATGTAACACAATACCTCACCCTCCATCATGTAGGCAAGGGTAAGATATTCCATAGGGCACAAGGTTGTACAACAATAGGGCTCAAAGTCATGAGCTCAACATGTAATTGTGGTAATCGAACCTGAGTGGGGAAGATGACGGTCATTCCTCCCAACCAACTATGATAAACCCAATTGACATATAGGTGTATATGATACTAACACTAATATTTGGGGAGAATAATAAATGTAGCAATGTTGTAAGCCTATATAGGAGCCTGAAATAGAATATTCATACCCCTAATATACAACTACCACTCTATCAATTTATTCCCTCTCATTATACCATTATATTACGCCTAACTCATAGCCGCAATATTTAATACTACATTGGTAACATGTTACCAAATTATAAAGGGATAGTATTACAAAAATATTTATTGTTGATTATGATGGGAACTGTATACGGATTCACCTTTATTGATCAAGTCAAATATATAACTGGTTTTGATGCTTCCTGCTTCTCTAGGTGGGTAACCTGAGTACATCTTCATCACATAATTTTAATTAATTTTTAAATGCTACAATTCTTCCATTTATTCTAATCTATGCATCCCTTGGGCTATGCACTTTGGAACTCATAAAATGACCATATTACATCAATATTTATTTTGTCAATTATTACCAACTTGAATTCCTCAAATAATCACTATCTATGCATTAAAGCTACAATTAAAGTCTCATTACTCAAATCCATGGAATAAGGCACAACAGATTTATTTATTTTTATTCTTTGATGATTTATAATTTTCTCCAACTCCTGCAATTCTAGGGTTTCCCTTAGACATGTCATCAAATATAAAAGTGGTATAATTTGCTATAACATTATGTCAAGGGTATTATTATTACAACATCACTCAATGACTGCCTTTAAATACTAAATATATTGTTATAAATGTGAGTGCCACTAGTTTTCTCACTTTTCTTGAGCATATTTTTTTGTAATAGGCAGTTACACACATAAACACATATAGAAAAGTTTATTTTTTCCCCAAGTTCTTTAATACATACAAAAATTAAAGTAGTCTTGCTATGATCTTATGATTCTAATCCCTTGAACTAGTCATTTTGATAACTTCTTTGATTTGGACTATATGCTTTTAAATATGCAGGCGTTGATCCCAAATCTATAGTATGTGAATTCTTTAAGGCAGGGAAATGTGGCAAGGGTTTTAAGTGAAAATTCTCCCACAACTTGAATGTATAGAGAAAGGGTGAAAATATTGACATATATAGTGATAAGCAAGATGAAGGTGTGCTTTATCATTCCTACTTATTGTGAGATTTCTCTATTTGTTGTTTACTGGAAGATTTGTATGGTTTAGTGAGAAATGTTGTTTCCCTAATGTTTATCAGTAGAATGTTAGGTATAATGGCTGAAGACCATTGGTTTCTTCTAGTCAATTGATTAATCTCTTGGTTTTTGTGAATGCATGAATGGGACTCCAGGGAACATGGGATTCATTTTGACGTTTATCTGCATGTTAATAAAAATTATGCTTTTATTATATATTTGTGGTTATTGACTACCATAGGAGGGAAATTATTCATTTTAGTTGAGTGGGATATGCTCTCGAGTCTTGTGTAATATTCTTAGTATTGGTAGTTTTGATTAGATGTTTATTCCCTACATCTACCTGTGGGTTCCATTTAGGAAATTATATGTTTACCGCCTGTATGAAAGAACTTGATTATGTGTGCATGATCCTATACCTTTTTGTGGGTTCCATTTATTGAACCATAGTGAATTCAAGAACCATAGTGAACCATAGTGCATTCAAGAACGTAAAGAGAAAGAAAAGAGTACAATTATGATGAAAAAATCTCTCCTTCTTATAGATACGTGAGAGGTAAGGGAGGCAACAATGCATATGTGGGCCTAGACCCCAACTTACAAAGCCACGTGTAGTCTTGCACATGCTAAGTGCTACACTCCAAGGATATACACATGTCAAGGTCGAAAGGCTCCATGCAAGTGCACACCATGATATGTGTCCAACACTCATCCAAGCCTTTGAGGACTGCAATGCTCCTCCTAAGCAATGTGCTCCACTAGGTCCACTTCCTTTACATGAACACTATTGCAACCTATGTCCCCAAGTTGACTTCGTGACCCGATGTTGTAGAACTTTCTTTGCATTAGAATTCCTCTTACACATCTAAAAACAACTAGCTATTGTAGAACCAACCTAAGCTAGGTCAACTTTTTCTTTGTGAAATAATTTAAACAAGAGTATCATCGAGGTGAAATCCTCCTGTTCAGGACAACGACCTTGTCACTGTACTCTACAACACCCCCATTAGTTGCAAGCTTGGAACCAACCCTTGATTCTGAAATAGATTTTGAACCTGTCACCTTGCATATTTTTATGCACGTGCCTCCTCAACTCTAGATGGTTCATCCAGTTTCTCATTGGAATATAGAATGCCATATGATTAACAAGTAACCTGTAAAGGAAATCTGTCAATATCCTTGCCAACCTCGAGTTTATATTGCTGCATAGATTTTTATCTGACCTTTAAAGAGTTTTATAATTTGTCAAAAAAATTGTTTAATATAGTTGTAGGTTGTGCTTGTCATGTGCTAGTTGAACAGATAGTAGACCAATCCCTTTTGAAAATATTTTCATCAAGATTTGGGACAAAAAGGTGAGAATATACGTAAACTATTGTATTAGGTAAGTTAAAGCCACAAGCTTGGTTTCTTGTTGAGATAGCCATGACAACATGTCGTGTACATAAATCCAAAAGATAGAAAAACAAACTTATAGGACTGTGGACTATGTTGATAAGCATTTGGTGTGGGGGTTATAGAGTGGTTGAATGCATAATTTTAAAAATGATAATGAGATCTAGGTGGTGTAAGCATATTTCGAGTTGAGGAAAACAGTGAAAACTAAGTACGACAACCTGAATGTGAAGGTGAGTAGGGTTGTTTGAGGAGTTTTAAACAACAAAACTCAATCTCATGGCATACATAATAGGAAACAAAAATAAATGGTAGAAATGAAAAGAAAAGTGTAGTTGGGCTTAATTCATGGCATGAGGTTCAATGGATCAAATAGTTCAATATTTTGCAAAACAATCACTAACAATGGAATTTGAGATGAAATAATCCCTGTACTTATGACCAATGTGTTTTATCTATTCTAGAACCAGTTGTTTTCAGTTACTTTCAGTCATTGTAAGCACTATACAAGAGTTATGGTGAGCCTTTGACCTCAGTTTATCCTCAAGATCTAGAGAATATGCCAAATACCACCCTTCAGTTGCAAATCAAGATGTGTTCTCCAGGGAGTGGTGAGATAAAATAAATTCACATCTAATAACTTCAGCTGGGAACCAAATCTTATTCTATATTATTTGAGTTGATATTACCACAGACCAAAAACTTACGACTTCATAAGGATTATTTACACGAGGATGTATACATCACAAATATGATCCTTGTAATAAAAATTTACGATGATGTGGTTGAAAATATTTTATCATGTTGTATACATGATATCCTTTGCTGGTAGGGGCATATCCATCTTACAAAATTCGTTATATGGCTCTTTTGATTTTGTTTACAATTAATGCCACATGCATGGCATAGATGATACTTGTGTGGTTTAATTTACACCATGCACCACCCTGAGTATGTGACATAGAGCGTTGGCAGCTTACATAGGGTTTAAATATCCAAAGGGACGAGTAAGCTTTCACCATTTTATTATTGGTCATATTTTATGTATCGGTTAACTTTAGCAAGGCTAGGCCATACTTAAAAGTTCATGTGAGAGAATTTTATTATGTCCATGGTGAGGGCCATGCCACAACACCAAATGATATGGTTAATATTTTAACAACCAACATTTACAACCATGCTTCCCCAACACTATAAATTATATGGCCTAGGTTATTCTATATATACTTTTAGTGCTTGAGGGGGGGCCACAAATTTTATGATAACCTAACAAAAATGGGTTTATACCTTAATGGAAAATATTCAACAACATGATTTAATAATTTGATATACATATATACAATTTATGACCAGAAAAATAAATTGTTGGCTTGAAACTTAATTTATATTATGCACCTGAAATATAGTCACATTGCAAAGCATATTTTTCCAACGAAGACTGATCACAGAATTGTGATGAAATGAATAATGATGAATGGAATTCTGATTAGAAACTTAAAGGGTACTGGGATAACATAGAAAATCTGAAACAAGAGGTCAGTGAATTTAAAAAAAATGCGGGGTATGGATTTGTCTTATATGCCTAGTAGAAAGTCCTTTGATAGGGCTAGAATATTTGATATAGCTTGGGCATTTGAGAAGTGGGGAGGTCTACATGAAAGTTATCATTTTCTAACACTTAAGGCTCAACGTAAGAATATAGTTCAGTCTTCTAGTGCCTACATAAGGCCACCAAAATTTGCAATGATAACAAAACAAAAACCAAAGTTGAAAAGGCACATGGATGGAAAAATGGCATTCATCCTATTGCAATTTCTGAAGGAGGTAAAGCCTTGGGGGCCTGTAAAGGTTTATTTCTCCAATAGGAATGAGGCTTTTCAAACATTTCTTCTTCCTCGATTCACTGGGATACATCAGAAAATTGAAGTAATAACCTAAGGAGATCGTGGTAAAAGGCCTAAGGACTACTACTGGTATTCTTTTGATAATGGCATGCTGACTGTCAATGCATCTAGTATATTTCCAATAGGGAGACATGGTATAACTATCATAAACTTAGTGTTTGTTCCATATTTTATGACGATACTTAAATTCCTACCAATGGGAATTGTTGTTGATTCATAATTGTCAGTAACATTGAGAAGCAACATTGGGCATTCGTATCTAAGGTGTAATATCCTAGACATGGACCATGAAAGCTTGCATGAGATATTTCTTGTCCATGGAAGTGGGATAAAGGTATTGCTGCATGTAGGACCAGAGTGTTGGAGGCAAGGGGTATAATTTTTTTCTTATGATGGAAAAGCTCGGGTGAAATAAAGTGTTTTGATCACTCACTTGATAAATGGTGGAGGGAGACTGCACTATACTTCCTTACTTTGTTTGGGTAGCTTAATTGGAGAGGATGAACATGTAGAATCTAGTGAATCTATTGTCTAGTAATTAAAGAAAAATTGGCGGGTTTTGATACAGTATCCACATGTGTGTTGAGATTCAAAAAGATGATGAACTTAGTGAAAATCAGTCACCTTCACTAAGTGGGCCCGCAGGCTATTTTTAGGTGTAAGTCTATTTTTAGACTATGTTTATTTTTAGACATAGTGATCATATTTTAGAAGTTGCAGGATGCTATTTTTGGATGGTTGGTCAAGTTGGAAAAATAGATGAAATTATATTTTTAGAATATTGGGTGAAGTCTATTTATAGATCATCGATCTAAAAATAGAAGTGTCAATTATTATTAGCTCTTAATAATAATCCGATAATAAAAATCAACTTATTCTCTTGGAGCACTTAATTTCAGTGTACAGATTTGGAAAATCAGTGGGCTAAAGGAATTACACAATTCCTAGGGTTTACTGGTGGTTCATGCATGGAGGACTCAGTTAGAACTAAAGTGGAAAAGTTATGACAGAGTTGGAAGAGTAGTTCATGGAGTTGTTATTCAGTTTAACTCAGTTGAGCTAGTTGTATCTAGTCTAACTGAATGATACAATAGTGAAAGTGGAGTGAATTAATTAGTTAATTAATTCACAAATAATAACTCATGAATCAACTAAACAATACAACAGTTAACTATAGTGCATGTCAGTTCCAGTGGAGACCCAGTGGAGAGATAGGTGAAAGGGTAAGATGGACTATCTGTTGTGACTATAGTGATGCATTGATTTCACCACACACACATTGGAGTTGCCAATGAGGATTGCGCAATCAAGGCAAGGGTAATTCAAATTCATTTAGAGCTATTCTTCATCAGGAGATTGCGCAGTGGAGTCAGACTATCAGGTGGCAAGAAATCAGTGCATGGATTTGCAGATTTCTTCTATATTAGTGTGTGACAATTGATTGTAATGAGAGCTTGATGTACTAAGCTTTGTATGATATTGTTACATGATCTCCATGATACATAATATATGATAGTTGGGGTTTTCAACTTCAGGCTTTCTCGTTAAACAACTGTGTTATGTGCGATTGTTTTTATTGCTTCATGTGTTTGCAATTGATTTTAATTTCCGCAAAAGATTAACAGTGGAAGGATTTTCTATTTAGAAATAAGATAAATATTTTTAGATAAGGAGAATCTGGATATATACATGCATCTTGTATATAATTTCTACATGGTATCATAGCAGTGTTAATTCTTGAAGATTGCAATTGTGAAGAATTGTTGAGTTTGTGCTGGTGGACAATTCAAATTTGCTGCAAAAAATTCTTGGTGCGACAGTTTAGTATACATTGAAATTTATTTCAATGGGTTGCGATTAGAGTATGCCCTTGATGGTAGCCTGGAAGGATAGGATGGAAGCGGTGTTGGAGGATAACGGACTGAAGGAGTTCATCGATAGCGATGTTCCTAAGCCAGGATCTAGCGATGCCGCATTAGTTGACGCATGGCAAAAGAAGATAGCGAAGACAAGAAGAATTATGTTGGAAGGTGTGAAGGAACATATTATGTCCAGCCTTCATGGGAAAGGCACTCCATTTGCAATGTGGAAGGCTTTGACATATTTTTTCCAAAGAAGCAGTGACCAGAGGAAGGTGGCACTGAAAGATAAGCTCAAAAAAATAAAAATGGAGAAGGGCGATAGTATTCCAAAATATCTCACGAAGTTTGTCCACTGTAGGGATGAACTGGGAAGTGTGGGGATCACTGTTGATGATGAAGAATTGGTGAGCTTGGATCTCCTTGGGCTTCCAAAGAGTTGGCATAGCTACGAAGACTCTGACAATGGATGGGAGAAATTGCCAGGATGGGAGCGACTTTGGTCGGATCTTGTGCACGAGGAGATAAGGTGAAGTACCAGGTATGGCTCTTCATCGAAGAATGAAGTTGAAGAGAATTGCGCTTTGGCTACTAAAGCAAGGAAAGGGAAGGGGAAGAAATTTCCTTCAAAATCTGAAGCTAAAGGCAAGAAGTAGGATTTTTCCAAGGTGAAGTGTTTTCACTATCACGAACATGGGAATTTCGCCACTAACTGCCCACAGAAAAAGAAGAACAAGAAGGCTATTGGAGCTGCAGTTGGAGAGGCCTTAGCCTCGCAATTTGAACTTGATTTCTCTTTGATCGCATGCTTGGTTTCAAGCGCAATGGGATCGGTGTGGTATCTTGATAGTGGTGCGTCTTTTCATATGATGGGAGACAAGGAGTTGTTTAGTGACTTGGAGGAGAAGGATCTTGAAATGCATATAGAGATGGGAGACAATGGTGGATACAATGCGACCGACATTGGGACCATTAAATTTGAGAGGGATTCAGGTAATCCATTTATGTTGAAAGATGTTATGCATGTTCCAGGTCTGAAGAAGAACTTGGTCTCGGTCACAATGTTGGAAGACAAAGGTTATGACGTTGTTTTTAGCAATGGAAAAGCTTTCCCGCGACATAAAACAACAGGTCAAACCAAGAGGATAGGGATTTGAGTTAAGAATCACTACAAGCTGGAGGTAGATGGGTGTGCTACAATGATGGGCAAAGCAGAAGAAGTGGTGAGCCGGGATGAGGGAAAATTATGGCATAGGAGATTGGGCCATATTCACCATGGCGCTTTGAAGATTTTGCAGCATATTTATACTAGAATTCCCAAGGGTACTCTTGCATAGTCATATCAGTGCAAGGGATGTACTATGGGTAAGTTTGTGAAGACCACCTTTCATGAGAAGGAGAACCGTGCTTTGGTGATCCTTGAGAGAATTCACACAGACATGTGTGGACCTTTCTCAGTTTTTTCAACAATAAAACACAGGTATTATGTTATATTTGTTGATGACTATTCTCGTAGATGTTGGATCTTCTTCATGCAGAAGAAGAGAGAAACATTCTCAAAGTTTTGTGAGTTTAAAGCATTGGTGGAGAAGGAGTCAGGGAAGCAAGTGAAAGCTCTACGGAGTGATAATGGTGGTGAATATATCTCGGGCGAATTAAAAGACCTCTGTAGAAAAGAAGGAATTCTAAGAGAACTCATAGCGCCTCATAACCCACAACAAAATGGGGTTGCGGAGAGGAAGAACAGAACGATCGTGGGTGCTGCACGAGCAATGCTACATGACCAGGGCCTACCGATGCACTTGTGGGCGGAAGCATGCAACACTGCGATTTATGTGCAAAACCGTTGTCCTCATAGAGTACTTGGCATGAGTACACCTGAAGAAGATTTTACTGGTAAGAAGCATGATATTTCTCATTTGAAGATTTTTGGCTCATCTGTTTACATTCATTTGACAAAGGACACCAGGAAGAAGCTAGAGCTGACTGTAGAAGTTGGGATATTTGTGGGGTACATAGAAACACCCGATAATTATCGTGTGTATTTTCCAAACAGTCGAATGACTGTGGTGTGATGGGATATAGAATTCAATGAGGTTAAAGCCATGAAGTTGTCGCTTGAGAGGGAGCTACACTTGCATGCAGAGGAGGAACTTTTTGTTCCCAAAGATGAGCCTCTATATGTGGATCAGCCATAAGAGGAGATTCATGGAGGGGAGGAGTCCACTCATGCAGAACCAAACATCAGAAAAGGCAGAAAGTGTACCACAGAAGCTGAGAGACTGAAGCTTGATGTGGCACAGAATGTAGGAGTCCCTACATCACAGCGCAAACAGAGACAGTCACCTGAAAAATTTACTAGATACATGGCTCTTATGAGAAAGTGTATCGTGATAGAGCCATATTATTTTGAAGAAGCAGTGTAGGAGCCCGCATGGGTAGATGCCATGGTGAAGGAGTATGACTTCATTGTCAGAAACAGTGCTTGGGAGATTGTTCCAAGGCCGGTGGGTAAATCAATTGTAGGATCAATATGGATCTACAAGGTAAAGCAACCTGCTGATGGGAGCGTCGAGAAATATAAGGCAAGATTTGTTGCCCGGGGCTTCTCTTAGATCGAGGGGATTGATTATGAATAAACCTTTGCACCTGTTGCATGGTATTCTTCCATAAGGACCACCCTTGCTGTCTTAGCGCAGATGGTTTGGCACATTCATTACATGGATGTGAAGACTGTGTTCCTTAATGGGATCATTGAAAAAGAGGTGTACATTGAGTAGCCTGAAGGATTTGAGATCTTCAACAGTGAGTCACATGTGTGCAGACTCAAAAGAGTGTTGTATGGGTTGAAGCAAGCACCTCGTGCTTGATACACACAGTTCGACAGCTATTTCACTGGACTTGGCTTCACCAAGAGTGAGGCGGATGCAAACCTGTACCAAATTGTGGTGGAGGGTAAGCTTTTAATCATTTTTCTTTATGTTGATTATTTAATACTAACAGGTGATGAGTAGTTGATACACTCATGCAAGGCAGATCTTCCAAAGTATTTTGAGATGAAGGATTTGGGCCTCCTTCATTATTTCCTTGGATTGGAAATATGGCAGCGGGAAGGTGAACTGTTTGTGTCTCAAGGAAAGTATGCTCAGGAGATACTTGAGAAGTTTCACATGCAAGGCTGCAAGCCTATCAAAACTCCTCTTCCAGGAAATTGGAGGAAAGAGGATGCTACATCGGCAGAGGTAGTGGATGCCACTGTTTATCGACAGTTGGTGGGTTCGCTCATGTATTTAGTTAATACAATACCGGACATATGCTATGCAGTGAACCATATTTCACAAGCAATGGTTAAGCCTACCAAGCTATTTTGGAAGGCAGGCAAGCATGTCCTGAGGTATCTTAGGGGCACATCTCAGTATGGCTTATGGTACAGACAATCGGATGAGGTGAATTTCCATGGCTTCACAGATGTAGATTGGGCAAGCAGCCCAACAGACAAAAAGAGCACATCAGGAGGGGTTTTCAGTATCGGATCTACTGCATCTTCTTGGTACAACAACAAACAAATATCCATGGCACTCAGTTCAGCGGACGCAGAATACATGGCAGCAAGTCAAGCTGCATGTGAGGCTATCTGGATGAGGAAGATCTTGGTCGGTTTGTTCGGTTCACATTTAGATCCTACAGTGATTCATTGTGATAATCAGAGTTGCATTAAACTCTCAATTAATCCTGTGTTACATGATAGATCTAAACATATTGATATCTGGTATCATCATATCAGAGATTGTGTGCAACGAAAGATCATGTTGCTTCAGTACATTCCTACAGAAGATCATGATGCAAACATTCTGACGAAGGCGCTCACCAGGAGAAAATTCGAATACCATAGATACAGGATCAGGGTGAAGGATAATCCCTATCTTGTTGAGAGGGAGTGGTGAGATTCAACAAGATGATGAGCTTAGTGAAAATCAGTCACCTTCACTACATGGGCCCGCAGGATATTTTTAGGTGTAAGTCTATTTTTAGACTATGTCTATTTTTAGACATGGTGATCATATTTCAGAAGCCGCAGAATGTTATTTGTGGATGGTTGGTGAATTTGGAAAAATAGATGAAATTACATTTTTAGAATATTGGGCGAATTCTATTTATAGATCGTCGATCTAAAAATAGAAGTGTAAATTATTATTAGCTCTTAATAATAATCCGAAAATAAACATCAACTTATTCTCTTGGAGCACTTAATTTCAGTGTATAGATTTGGAAAATTAGTGGGCTGAAGGAATTACGCAAATCCTAGGGTTTACTGGTGGTTCATGCATGGAGGACTTAGTTAGAACTGAAGTGGAAAAGTTATGACAGAGTTGGAAGAGTAGTTCATGGAGTTTTTATTCAGTTTAACTTAGTTAATGGAGTTAAACTCAGTTGAGCTAGTTGTATCTAGTCTAACTGAACGATACACTAGTAATAGTGGAGTGAAATAATTAGTTACTTATTTCACAAATAATAATTCATTAATCAACTGAACAATACAACAGTTAACTAGAGTGCATGTCTGTTCCAGTGGAGACCCAATGGAGAGATAGGTGAAAGGGTAAGATGGACTATCTGTTGTGACTATAGTGATGCATTGATTGCACCACACACACATTGGAGTTTCCAATGAGGATTGCGTAGTCAAGGCAAGGGTAATTCGAATTCATTCAGAGCTATTCTTCATCAAGGATTGCGCAGTGGAGGTAGGCTATCAGGTGGCAAGAAATCAGTGCATGGATTTGAAAATTTCTTCTATGTTAGTGTGTGACGATTGATTGTACTGAGAGCTTGATGTACTAAGCTTTGTATGAGATTGTTACATGATCTCCATGATAAATAATATATTATAGTTGGGGTTTTCAGATTCAGCCTTTCCCATTAAACAATTGTGTTATGCTCGATTATTTTTATTGCTTCATGTGTTTGCAATTGATTTTAATTTCCGCAAAATATTAACAATGGAAGGATTCTGTATTTAGCAAGAAGATAAATATTGTTAGATCAGGAGAATCTGGATATATACATGCATCTTGTATATAATTTCTACAAGGTGAAATTGACATTCGTTGCAAATGGTTTTTTAAATTCAGGGTTAGTGCTTTCTACTTCCCCTAGATGGAGTCTTCATTAAATGCATCTAGAATGTTCTCACCCATGTCTCTCCCAGGAAATAATCAATATAAGGAAATTGTTAAGTTGAGATGTAAGAAAGAAGGAAGTTTGAACAATGAAAACCTCGCTATAAACATTGAGAAATTAGTTGCTATAAATAATTAAAGTTTTGATAACTTATCAGATCTCAGAAAGATATATGCTGGCATTATGGTGGAACAATCAGTGACATATATGAGAATTATCACAGGATCAACATTGGGAGTCCAACAGAAAAATTTTCTCATTCCATTGATGGATTATTTAACATCATTGTCTATCGTTCAACGTCAGGCCACATCTATTATTTTTGTGTCATAGTTTGAAGGGTTTTTTGGACTTATCCCTATAGGAAGAATGGATTTCGCAATTGATGTTGTGATAATTTATTGACATCTTCTAGTTTGCACCGAGCCTACACAAGATGGCGTTGAGAGGGGAGATCAGAGAGTTAAACGAATATTTAAGAATTTCAAATATCGTGGTTATGTTGCATTGTTATTTTGAAAAACTAATGAACATGTGTGCTTGTAAACCTGCAAAATAGGAGAATCATTTCCACACCAGGAACATGATTCCTTATTGAAGGGTCCTTATATATTTATCATGTTGTGAGTAGGAGCATGTAGATTTTTGCTGGTAGAGTTTACTCATTTTGGCCTCATTTGAAGACTAAAGGATCATCCCCATCTCCATATTTGTTGCATTACAAAAGAAAATTTTCAACGTTTAGTTGGAGTAGTGAGTAGATTGATTTAGAGGAAGGAAGATAAGTTGGAGAAGCTTTCTGTGTGAGGATTTTTGGCATACTTTTGGGAAGGTTTATCTATATTTTGTAGGGAAATTTGTAGAATTATTCTAGTTGAAGGTCGGGCCATGTTGAGGCCAAATTTCAGTCTTGGTTAGAAGGTGAGTTATAGACTTATTTGGTTCAAGGCCAAGCCTTATTGAGTCCAAGTTACAATCTTGGTTTGAAGGTGAATTGTAAGCTTGTTCTGGTTGAAGGTTGAGCCTTGTTGAGGTTGAGTTTGAGACCTAGTTATAGGTCAAGTTATAGACCAATTATATGTGCTCAATTTCTGTATGCTAGTTTTGAGAGAGGTTGAGATAGTTCTGTGTGCTAAGGACGTTGGGCTAAGGAACAATAATAAGACTCTTGTTTTTTTAAGAAAGAGATTATAAATTTGGTAGAATCCATCCCATGCTCCATCCCAATATAAGGCCAGCACTAGCAAGGCTTAAACCGAGGGTAACAACAAATCCCCAAGTAACAATCATCCCCGAATCTGATTTTTTTCTCTTTCTGTATTGTCTATCCTGGCTAGCCATCGAGAGACGCTGGTCCTTCTTTACCATTTTATTATTTCTTTAGATTTGACAAGAATTGGAATTTAGATAATCCTAATCTTATGACTGGAGAAATTTAAGTTGCAATCTGAGCTTTATATTCTGTATCACCAACAAACTCAGCCATTGTTGATAAGCAAATATATGTGAAGCCTCCCTTAAAAAAATTGATAAAATTTTTCCTTCTGTGAGACTGCTATGATAGCTGTTCTCTCGGCTTCTCTGGCTCGAGTCTATGAATTTCTAAGAGCATTCAGTAAGTCTCACTTCTTGGTAGAATTAGCTTCCAGATATTATGTTTCTCCATCGAAATTGGTTATCTTGCCATTGTATCTAATGATTCTCTCTAGGCAATAACCTAAGGATGATTTCTGTGCAACTTGTGATTCAATGGCTTCTGAAGTTGAGGGTGAATGGCAATAAAGTAGCAAGGAATTCAAGCCCTTCTCTTTTGGATCTGCTGATTTAAACCTACCAACAAAAGTTAAAAAATCTGCATCTTTGGCTTTAGACATGTTCATCTCTTTAAATTTGTCACTTCTTTTAAAAGGTGCACTCCCATGCCAGAATGACTATGGGGGAGGAAGATCACAATTTTGCAAATGTTCTGCAGAATTTACAACAACAATAGAAGCCAGCTCCCTTGGATTAGTTCTAAACCACCTAGTTCCACCCTTCTCACAAGATTTTGTGTTTGTACAGTTCAGATAGTGGTTTATGGAACCTTCAAGCCCAGTACCATCCATAAATTTATCCATTGTCCATGCTTTATATTGAAAACCATCCACAACATAGGTTGCATGATCTTTACTTCCATTCAATTTCGTGACTCTGTTAAAGGCAAAGTTTTCCTCATTCAGTTCTTGAGGACGTGTATCTGTTTGGCCTTGTACACATGTTTTTACATTAGAACAATTACTCAAATCTAAGTCTGTACATGAAGGTAATTGAGAATAAATTTCTTTGTTTCTAAATCCTTGTTGAGTAAATTGAAGTGCAACATATCGATTATTGTTTGAGTGCAAATATTCTTCAGTGACACTCAATTTCCTATTGTACAAAGAGTCACAACCAAAATTGATCTTCCCTTGAAAGTCAGGCTGAAATTGTAAGAACCATTTCTCATTCAGAGAGAGGCTTGGATTCATGTTGATCCAACTAGCTCTATAATTAGATATCACACCAATGAGAAATTATATTTAAAAGAAAACAGGTTCTGAACCACCAAAAATAATCTATCAGCAATATTGCAAAGCATATCAAAGAAAATAATTGCATTGAAGGTCACTCCAAAGCAGCGTGGGCATAAGATCTCTGTAGAAAATATATGTGATCCTTCCTTATCACGAGCGAAAATAAGAATTTCGAAGTCCCAAATCTTGCAATTGAAATTTCGCCGAAATCCAAATGCCCAAGTTGCAATTTCTTGCAATAATTACACATGTACAGGACCTTTCAAAGGTGAACATAGGACGTTTTTTTTAAATATTCTTTTGTTTCCATCAGTATTCTCTCCGACATTTTTTTTTTAAATATTGTTTTGCTTCCGTCGTTATTCCGACGTTTAGACGTGTCGGATGGGTTCTTGTGTAGCGTTGGACTAGCGACGCTTGTTTTCATCGGAAGAGCGAGGCTTACAAGCGTTGGTTGGGGTGTTATGTAGCATTAGACTAGAGACGCTTTTGTTCGTCGGAAGAGCGATGCATATAAATGTCAGTTATGGTTTTAGTTGGCATCGGAATTGTGACGTGTTTGTTCGTCGAAAGAGCGGCGCTTATTAACATCGGTTATGGTGTTAGTTAGCGTCAAAATTGCGACGCTTATAAATGTCGGTTATATCATCGAAAGGGAAACTTGTTCGTCGGAAGAGTGATGCTTATAAACATCGGTTATGGTGTCAATTGGAATCAGAATTGCGATGCTTATAAATGTCAGTTAAAAACTCAAAAGAGCAATGATGTTTGCAACGTCAAAAGAGTGATGAAGTATGAAATCTCAGAAGAGCGACAACCAATTTGAAACATCGGAATTGTGACAATACCAAAAAAACTTCGGAATTAGTGTTTCTCTACCGATAGTTAACTCAATTGTTGGAATTGCGACGCAATTAGAACTGAATTTTTGCCCCACCTCAAAGTGTCGCTCTTGGGATGCCTATGTGTCATAAGAGTGACATTTTGGCCGTCGAAAATTGGGCCAAATGTGTTAGTGTACTGAGAAAGACCAGGACTGGAAAACGTTTTAGACATTCACGACTTTATTGATGTAGACTGGGCTGGAGATATGGATCAAAGAATATCTAAAAGTGGGTATGTGTTTAACCTATTTTGAGGAGGATTCAATTGGATGAGGAAGAGGCAGTCTGAAGTGTCACTTTTGACTATAGAGGATGAATACATGGCAACCACTCATGCAATCAAGGAAGTAGTTTAGCTGCAAATATTGTGTTCACATATGGGGTTGGTACAACCAGCTATAAGGATAGAGTGTGACATCCAAAGTGCATTTTTTTTGGCAAAGAACCATGTTTATCATTCAAAGACAAAGCACATGGACACTTAGAATAATGTTGCAGATGAATTGACGAAGTCTGTGAGCATTGGGAATTTTTCTTGGTATAGAGAAATAATGGGAAGTGCAAGGTTGGACCAATGCCTAAGCTCTCTTGTGACCCAATGTGTGGAAAGAAAACAACAAGTGGGAGAACGTTGGGTGTGTGTTATACTATTTCCACGACTAACTTCACAAGCTATATGTTGTGCTAGGCCCAGCCCCCCTTGTCAGGGGGTTTAGAGGGGGGCGGTATCCCCCCTGCATGGGGCCTGGGACAACGCCCCAAAATTTTTATTTTGATGTGGACACACTGATGGTTGGGCAGAAAAAAGGATGGGGAGTGGACCCAAAGATGGTGGGAAGACCTACCCATGGTTTTGTGCATGATTTTGCAAATGATTTCAAGCATGATGATTTTCTAACCATGGTATTTTGTGGATCTGGTCAGGGGAACTACAATTATGTTCTAATCCAGGGTTAATAGATTGGAGCTTATGAATGCTTCGACATGTATATATATGTGTTGTAACATTGAAAGGAATATAGTGAAAAATCAATCCAGTAGTCCTAGTTTTGGGATCCAGGGGAAAATATCTGTATATATTTTTTTATGTTCTCGCCATTGCTTATTTTTCTATTTTAAGAATTCGTTTGCAAGTAATTTTTGTATAGGGTTAAAACCTACAAATAGAAGATATGCATTTGTGGTGTCTTCGCTGGAGCATATATCTGTGGCAAAAAGCAATGTTACACTCCCCTTATTTATTTCATCAAAACATTCATTAGGGAAATTTTGAGGTCTAAAATTGGCCTCCCAAGGAATATTATAAAATAATAGTGGAAATAATAAAATAAGATTAGATGACATCATCAATTTTTATAGGGAAAAAGAACAAACTACCTTTTCAACTCCTATTTTCAACTTATCTCCCTATGATTTTACTCAAATTTTGAGTGGGAGCACTCGTTGGATGCAAAATTTAATTCCTCATCCAACGAGTGCTCCCACTCGGAATTTGAGTAAAACCGCAAGGAGATAAGTTGAAAATACGAGTTGAAAAAAGTAGTTTTTTATTTTAATTTTTTTAATCTTTTTACTTTTTACTCCAAAAATGGTGAATCATCCCCCATGGTTGACATCATAATATTGAATCCTATTAGTTCTTATCAAGTTGATTTTGGTTGTACATTTTTGTTTCGAGGCCTATTTTAGACCTCAAAATTTCTCTAATTGACTTTTTCCTCCATAGTAGCTCCTCTTAATTTTTACGTTGTTCAAGGTATGTGAGGGGGGTGGATTCTTCTCTGATTAATGCTTCTGAACAACCATAGAGGATGGATTCTTGTTGTATGGCTTCCATTTTTTGTTCTAGCTTGCATTTTTCTTTTAGGATATTACCAAATTTGGTCTTGTTCCAACCTTTAAGTTGTCATTTGAAATGTTTCATCTTTTTTTTGAAGCTTGTACATAAAAGAGCCACCTATTTAAAGAGCTCTTCCTACCACTGTCTTATATTTTCTTGGAAATCTGCATGTTGTAACTATAATTTCTCAAAATGGAAAGGCTTATTGCAAGACTTGGCATGGATGTTTATATGGAATTTGATAAGCCAATGATCAGATCCATGATCTGGGAGGATCAAGGTTTCCAAAAATTCATCTCAGCCCAAGATGGATTCACAAATTAGGAAATAATATAGTTTGGATGCTAGTTGTTGAGCTCCTCCTCTTCTATTATTATACGTATAGGTTTTGTTGATAGTGTCCATATTGATTAGTTGTAGGTTTGTAATTGTGTCTTGAAAAAGAACCGAGTTTGCATCAAGCCTTCTGATGCATTCCCCCCCCTCGCTTCTCATCCAACAACTTGATTAGGTTGAAATCACCACCCAAGATATAGGGGGTAGGGAAAGGAGGTTGTGTGTGCGAGCGATGGATGGCTTTCCTTTGGGAGAGGCTAGGCCATATAAAATAGAGAGGAAAAAAATCTTTGTTGAGCCAGTACGTCTGAATTGGATTGTAATAATGCAGAAAGCAGCAAACAAGTTCACCATTTGAATCTCTTGTGTATTCCAAATAATGGAAAGGCCTCTCGAATGACCTTGAACATCTAGAGAAATCACCCAACAATATCTACCCCATTCCTTCTGTTAGCTCCTGTGCCACATCTGTGCACTTAACTGAAGTGATCCAAGAGAATAAGATAATTTTTAGAGTCCAAATATTATTAAGAGCTAATAATATTTGACATATCTATTTTTAGATTGGCAATCTAAAAATAGATTTTGCCCAATATATCTAAAAATAGAATTCCATCTATTTTTCCAACTTGACCAACCATCCACAAACAGCATTCCACAGCTCATAAAATATGATCGACATGCCTAAAAATAGACATAGTCTAAAAATAGACTTTGTGCCAAAAATCACCTGTGTGGGCCCCACCTAGTTTAGGTGATCATTTTCCAACTAGGATCAGGAATGATGTTTCAAGATGCCTCCTTCACTGTTTCTTGTTGCAATATTCAACATATTTCCTCTACAGTTGAGCACTCTAATATTCCATGAGAGAATATTCATTTCACGGGAATATTGGAAGTGGGGAAAAAACACTATAAACTATCAAACACGAGTTGTATTGAGTACTCGTTTTTTTGAAGTAGCAAAAAATCATCCGATTTTGAAAAATGATGATTCAAAATACACCTTTTTTTAGCATATTTTTGACACTTAATTTTCTTATGTATCAAGTATGAACATTTTTTTTAAATGTTAGTGATTTTCATGTTGATTATGAAAAGTGTTGATGCAACATCAACCCCTTTGTTTAAAAGGATTATGTTTTACACTTTAAATTATCTTATGTATCAAGTATATATATTTTTTTTAAATGTTGGTGATTTCATGCTGATTTTGAAAAACATCAACATTATTTTAATGCATATTTTTAACACTTTAAATTTTCTTATCTATAAAGTATGAACATTTTTAAAAAAATGTTAGTGATTTTCATGTTGATTTTGAAAAGTGTTGATGCAACATCAACCCTTTTTTTTAAAGGGTTTATTTTTGACATTTTAAATTTTTTAATGTATTTAGTGTGGATAATTTTTTTTAAATGTTGGTGATTTTCATGCAGATTTTGAAAATCATTAATATTTGTTTTTTTTAAGACATATTTTTAACACTTTAAATTTTCTTATGTCCTAATTATGCACATTTTTTTTTTAAATTTTGATTATTTAACCATTTTTCAAGTTGTCTTATTCCTCTTCTTGTTTTTCATCCTAAGATTGTTTTTTATGGGTTTTCCAAACTTATGTTTTTTGTTTTTCTTTACAACGTTTTTTATAATGAATTTTTGTTTTATTTTTGCAAAGTTTAAAAGAAAAATAATAACATTAATATTTTGAGGTTAGGATTTTATATATATTTATATATCGTTAATTAATACTTCAATACACAAAAAATAATTGTCACTAAAAAATAGCAAATTTAAACACTGGACAAAAAAAACACATTTTGCATATAGATATAATTAAAAAATACGTACTTCAAGAACTTTTCGTTAAAAATGACATGTTAAATAATAGTTTTTTATTAGAAAATTGAATAAAAAAAGTTGGGAAATAAAAAAAATTATGAAATTTATATCCAAAGATGACATTTGAAGTTTGGTTTTTTTTTCCCAAAAAAAATATTCAATAAAATTCTAAGTAAAAGTAACAAAAAAAAATGTAAAAGAAAAACTAATAAAATTAGAAAAAGGAAAAAAAAATACTTAAAAATAAGAATGAAAAACATAAGAAAACACAATTAAATAAATAAATGAATAAAAACATTCCAATCTTTTTTTTGAAAAAAAAATTGTATATATTAAAAAAAAAAAATTAAAAAAAACCATTACAATAAAAATAAAATAACATTGTCCTTGCGGGCATCTCAATTAGTTAATCTGAGAAATTTGAAATCATTCTAACTCGAATGACCCAGGTTCAAATCCCCCCCCCCGTTGTGACCTAGGCTACGGGGAGGAGTACATATCATAAACCCCAGAGGTTTACTGGTAGTTACGTGTCAGGCGGGCTGTTGGGTTCCTCTAGGTTATAAAAAAAACATTAAAAACAATTTTAAAAAACATTAAAAAAGGTTAAAAAACAATTCAAAAAAAAATTGAAAAAAGATACATTTAAAAAAAAACAAGACCCCCACCTAAGGCCCACCCCCCCCGCCCCCGCCCCCCCCTGGGCGGGCCTAGGTAATTCTGGGAATCAGCCAAGCTAACCCAGGGGGCCCGAGGGGTTGTGGGCTAGGTAGTCCCGCACTCGATGGCCCGTGGCTCCTTGGCCCCCCTAGGCGGGGTTGGCTAGGCCCGAGGGGCTGCAGGCCAGAAAACTCGACCCTTCCTGGCTTGTGGCACCGCGGGCCCCCTGGCGGGGCTAGCTAGTCCCGAGGGACTGCGGGCTAGGGCGAGAGGGTGGAGGATGCACGCGGCCTTGCCTGTCGTGTCCCTTCGAGCCCTTGGGCGAGGTTGCGTTTTTTATTTATAATTTTAATTTATTTTAAATGTTTTTTTTAATTATTATTATTATTATTATTATTATTATTATTTTAATCCCTTTAATTTTTATTACCTTTTTATAATTTTAATTTCTTTTTATTATTTTTAATTTTTTAATTTTAATGATTTTTTTATTGTTAATTTTTTCATTTTTTTAATTCTAATTTTATTTTAATGGTTTGTTTATTTATTTTTATTGTTTAAAAAAATAAAAATAAAAATTATATATTTTTTTTAATTATCCAATTTGTTTTTTATTTTTATTTTTTTTCGGGTTAAATTTTTATTTATTTTTCTTCAATTATGTTTTTGGAAATAATTTTTTATTATTATTATTTTTTTTTATTTTAATTTTTTATATATTAAGTTTTTTTTTTTTTTTTTAGTCAATTTTGGTTTTTTTTTAATGTTTTTATCTTTTATGTTTTTTTTTTTTTGGGTTATATACATATATTTGTTTTCTTTTGGGTAATTTTTTATGTTTTAATATAGTTTTTATTTACTTATTATTTTTTTTTAATTTTGTTTTTAGTTCTTTTTTAAGTTTTAATTTTTTTAATATTTTAATTTTTGATTTGTTTTATATTTTTCATATATATATATATATATATATATATCCTGCAGGGTCCATGTCGATCCCTGACTAGCAACCCAACTCCATTATTTGTCAATTTGATTGTTGATTTTAAAGTTTTTGTTATAATGGATCAAATCTGCCCTCACAATGTGTTAATTTTATGGTTGATTTTAAAGTTTTCATTGTAATGGGCCAAGCTCGCCTACACTGTGTGTTAATTTGATGGTTTATTTTTAAACATTTATTGCAATGTGTCAAGTTGTCTTAGACTAAGATTTTAAAATAGCTATACTTTTAGCATTTTAAAAATAAATTACTCTTGGTATAATTACTTTTTCATTCAGGTGTTCATTTTTAAATTTTTTTTAGTCATATCATTTTTCCAAAATGCCATGGTTGAAATATGTTGAAAACTTAAGGTTTTTTGTGATCATGATCTTCGGTTTTAATTCCAATGTTGAAAAATTTACAAAATTTTAAAGTTTTTTTAAGTCATGATATTTTATCTTTAATGCTATGATTGAAAACAATTATACGTATTTTATCTTTAACACCATGGCTGAAAATTGTTCGAATTTTAAGGCTTTTCAGAGACATGATATTTTATCTTTAATGACATGCTTGAAAATAATTGAAATTTTAAGTTTTTTGAAAAACATTATTCCAGCATCAAGAATTTTCATTTTTGGGTTGTTTATTCATGTTTTTTTGGGGTTTTTGGAAAGTGTTCTCGTTTTGATTTTACGGTTCTTGTTTGATAGTTTAATTTATTACAATCTGTAATCACCCTTATGTGCCTTGAGTTAACTAGTATACCACCCAATTCTTCCATGCATTGAAGATTTGTTTTCTAACATCTTCTCTTTTCTTCTCTGTGTGATTTTGATGCATCCCTTAGGGGTTGGGATTGGACTCCCAACGTCCCAAAATTGGATTGAATAGAGACAAATTTGACCTCTAATTGACATGATTTGAATTATTCCCTTCCTATCAATTTAACTTGGTGTTGAGCAAGGGAAAAATGGTCTTTCCCTTTCCAAGATTTTTCTAGGATTGACAGGTCAAGGGATCCGATCTCCATCTCATCCACAAGGTCAAAGGTAAAATCAGGATTGGTGGGGTTGGGGTTAAGGCGTGAGGGTTGAACCGATAGGGAAGTGGGGGAATTAATGAAGGAGGGATGGGGTTGAATGACCTTTGACATCACAATAGAGGAGGGTGGGGGTTGTGCAAGGTCGAACATACCAATTTCCAGAGGTTGTAAGGAGGGGGGGGGGTGTTAGTGGCTCCCAAGGATGAAAGGGGAGTGAAGGGGTTTCTAGAGGTTGGTTGCTTGTCAAAATACAAGGGGTGTGAGCCAAGAGATTTGGGCTTGGATCACTTCATACTCACTTTGGTGAAACCTTCATTGTTTTGCATGGAGGGTGTTTCTAAACTGGAATTAGCTGCAAGCATAGGATTTTGGCGATAAATATGGCCATATTCGTGGAGTATTTGATACCTGAATGAAATATGTTCATAATCGAGGTTTTGCTTCCAGAGCTCATCCTGACAATAGATATTAATATAAATTTTAAGTGGCTCTGATATGTTCATGTAAACATAAATTTGGGCATATGAGATGTACCCCGACGTGCTTGGTAGTCTCCAAAGTTTTGACATGGTGGCCATGCATGTTGGTGATAACCACTAGTTTTTCTTCTTCTAAAAACTCTCGTGGGAATGAGTACATTCGAATCCACATGGAAGCCATGGTAAAGTATTCCTTGTCAAACACAAAACATTCCATCCAAGAATAGAGATATAACCCCATTGAATTGAAGAAATAGGGGCCACTATCGAATACTTTGGTTCAATCTTTCAAATTGCCAAAGATGGAAGTGAAGAAATTTTTTTACCCAACTCTAATTTTATTTGACCCCCCGACTTCCATTTGGGTTGAATCCAGCGAGAAAAGGAATTTTTTGACATCAAAATACTAAGAAACTTCCCCATTAAGGCAGGATCCTACTGTAGAAATTTGAATAATAGCTGAGTTATTCACCAAGATTATCCTGATTACACACTATTTAAGCTTCATTCATAATACATAACCTCTTCTATAATTGATCATCAATTTGCGGAAATAGAAGCAGTCGCATGCGCACATTAAAACATAATCAAGCACACATATAACACAGTATGTAATGGGGAAAGATTACAACTGAAAACCCCAAACTATCTGTATATTATAATGATAGAGAACATGTAAAAATACATAGCACAAAGCTCCTCACAGCTCTCAGCACTATCTCACATGCTACACACAAACTAGCTCAGATATGAACAAGTCACAAGTTCAAATCTCTTCCACCTGTCTGCCTGCCTCTACTGCGCAATCCAAGATGAAGAATGAATGGATCCAAGTTCGAATTCCCTTGGCTTGTATTGCACAATCCTCATTGGAAATATCAATCAATGTGTGTGCAAATCTCATGCACAGCTATAGTCACAACTGATAGTATACTCACCCTTTCACCCACCTCTAACAATGGTCTCCACTGAACTGTACATGCATTGCAGTTAACTGATGTATTCTTTAGTTGATTTATGAGTTAATAATTAGTGAATTAATTAATAATTAATTCACACCACTCATCACTAGTGTATTTATCAGTTAGACTAAATACAACTAGTTCAACTAAGTTAAACCGAACACAACTCCACCAACTGTCTCATCAACTCCACCAAACTCTGCCACATGAGTTCTAACTGAAGTCAACCATGCAATAGCTCAACTAACCCTTAGGAACAGCGTATTTCCTTCTGTCAGCTGCATGTGCCACATCCAAGCATCAAGCTGAAGTGCTCCAAGAGGATAAGATAATGTTTATAGTCTAAATATTATTAAGGGTTAATAATATTTGACTGTTCTATTTTTAGCCCGGCAGTCTAAAAATAGAAACCGCCTAATGTCTAAAAATAGAGGTCCATCTATTTTTACCAACTCGACCAATCATCCATAAATAGCATCCTGCAACTCATAGACCATGATCCATATGTCTAAAAATAGACATAGTCTAAAAATAGACTTTGCGACAAAAAATCACTTGTGTGGCCCCCACCTAGTTTAGGTGATCACTTTCCAACTAGGATCAAGAAAGATGTTTCAGGATGCCTCCTTCACTGTTTCTTGATGCCATCTTCAACACTCCCTCTCAACAAGAAAGGACTGTCTTTGCATGCGACATGCAACTCCATGCATTCGCCCTGCAACCTTCACAAGCGCCATGCAACTCCATGCATCTGCTCTGCAACTCTTCCGAAACTGAATAGGCTCCAAACAACTCAATCAGTCTGATGTGCCATGAAACTCCATGCATCTATCATCAAATTCTTCGACTTCTGCTAGTACCAACTGCACATGTCATCAGGAACCACTGCGCTGTTGAACTCTTGCACCCATGCACTCTGCACTTGTTGTCAACTCTGATTCGCACTCCAGTATCCGACATTGTCACTTTGATCTTCCTGCATCAATCCAACTGATCATGCTACTGCTGCGCTGTGGGCACCTCGTAGCCAGGTTCAATTCTTGAGATCCACACCATCTCATGAAACCTGCCCAGAAATCTCCTCTTGGGATTAATCATGCATGTCGCCCCACCTCTCACCTGGTGGTATAGCTGCATGCACTCCCTCTACCCATCTGGCACGAAATTTCTCTTCATGAGTGGTTTCTTCCACTCCATGATCCTCATCTTGTGGCTGCTCCACATCCCGAGGTTCATTATTACCTGCATGCAAAACTTTCTCCCTCTCAAGTATCAATTGCATGTCTTTCTTGCACTTCCCAACAGTAGGAAGCTCCATAGACATCCCATCTACTTCAAGTCTGTAGAGATTATTTGCTCGAATCCCAACCTTCTTGACTTGTCCTGTTGCCTTGTGCCGAAGGAAAAAATTTCCTTCATTGAAGACAACTTCATACCCTTTATCCTCTAACATTGCGATTGAGATCAAATTCTTCTTTAAACCTGGAACATGCACTACATCTTGTAAAAGAATGAGTTTACCTGAATCCCTATGAAAGGTTATGGTACCAATGTCGGTCGCATTGTATCGTCCATTTTTTCCCAACTCAACATGCAACTGGAGATCTTTCTCCACCAAGTCACTGAAAAGATTCACATCTCCCGTCATGTGAAAGGAAGCACCACTATCAAAATACCACCCTGATCCCAATGCACTAGACACCATGCATGCGATCAATGAGAAGTCCAGCTCAAATTGCGAGGCAAGAGCTTCACCAGCTGCAACTCCAACAGCCTGCTTATTCTTCTTCTTCTGTGGACAATTTGTGGCATAATGCCCATGCTCGTGACAGTGAAAACACTTCACTTTGGACATGTCACGCTCTTTACCATCCGCACCGGATTGAGAAGCATTCTTCTTGCCCTTCCCCTTCCTTGCTTTGGCAGCCAAAGCGCAATATTCTTCATCAGATGCCTTTGATGAAGATCCATCCTTGGTATTCTGCCTTATCTGTTCTTGCACAAGATCCGACCAAAGTCGCTCCCATCCTAGCAATTTCTCCCGACCATTGACAGAATCCTGATAGGCATGCCAACTCTTCAGAAGACCAAGGAGAGCCAAGCTCACCAATTCCTCATCATCCACACTAACTCCTACACTCCCAAGCTCATCCCTGCAGTGGACAAACTTTGTCAAGTATACCAGAATAGTGTCATTATTCTCCATCTTTATTTTCCTGAGTTTATCCTTGAGCGCCAACTTCCTCTGGTCGCTCTTGCTTTGGAATAAATCTATCAACGCTTTCCACATCAAGTATGGAGAAGCTTTTCCATGCATGTTGGACACTATGTGATCCTTCACGCCCTCCAACAGAATCCTTCGACACCTTGCTGTCTTCTTTTGCCAAGCCTCAACCAAGGCTGCATCGCTAGGCTTTGGAACTTCAGCATATATGAACTCCTTCAGCCCATTGTCATCGAGCACCGCCTCCATCCTATCTCTCCATGCAATATAATTCGAGCTGCCTTCAAGAGCATACTCCAATCGCAATCCTTGATAAGACATTTTGACTTCGACACCAAGAAAACATTGCTGCAAAATTCGAATTCCAAGCTCAAAACTCAACTGCTTCTGGATCTATGAGAACAAAGTATTTCTAGCACAGAGATCGACTGTAGGGGCATTTACTGGATATATCACCTTTCAAAGAAAGGATGGATCCAGAGGCTACCTGGCCCGCTTACAGACTCTGTCTACCGAAATAAATTGTAATCACTATAATAGATCCGATGATCAATTTCGCTCTGATACCATGTAGAAATTTGAATAATAGCTGAATTATTCATCGAGATTATCCTGATTACACACTATTTAAGCTTCATGCATAATACATAACCTCTTCTACAATTGATCATCAATATGCAGAAATAGAAGCAGTCGCATGCGCACATTAAAACATAATCAAGCACACATATAACACGGTATGTAATGGGGAAAGCATACAGCTGAAAACCCCCAACTATCTGTATATTATAATGATAGAGAACATGTAACAATACATAGCACAAAGCTCTCACAGCTCTCAGCACTATCTCACATGCTACACACAAACTAGCACGGAAGATGAACAAGTCACAGGTTCAAATCTCCTCCACAAGTCTGCCTGCCTCTATTGCGCAATCCAAGATGAATAATGATGAGATCCAAGTTCGAATCCCACTAGATTCAACTGCACAATCCTCATTGGAAATCTCAATCAATGTGTGTGCAAATCTCATGCACAGCCATAGTCACAACTGATAGTAGACTCACCCTTTCACCCACCTCTAACACTGGTCTCCACTGAACTGTCCATGCATTGCAGTTAGCTGATGTGTTCTTTAGTTGATTTATGAGTTAATAATTAGTGAATTAATTAATAATTAATTCACACCACTCATCACTAGTGTATTTATCAGTTAGACTAAATACAACTAGTTCAACTAAGTTAAACCGAACACAACTCCACCAATTGTCTCATCCACTCCACCAAACTCTGCCACATGAGTTCTAACTAAATTCAACCATGCAATAGCTCAACTAACCCTTAGGAAAAGCGTATTTCCTTCTGTCAGCTGTATGTGCCACATCCAAGCATCAAACTGAAGTGCTCCAAGAGGATAAGATAATGTTTATAGTCCAAATATTATTAAGGGTTAATAATATTTGACTGTTCTATTTTTAGCCCGGCAGTCTAAAAATAGATTCCGCCCAATGTCTAAAAATAGAGGTCTATTGAAAATGCAACAAGATGATGGAGCTTAGTGAAAAGAAGTCACCTTCACTAAGTGGGCCCGCAGGCTATTTTTGGCGCAAAGTCTATTTTTAGACATATGGATCATGGTCTATGAGTTGCAGGATGCTATTTATGGATGATTGGTTGAGTTGGTAAAAACAGATGGACCTCTATTTTTAGACATTGGGCGGTTTCTATTTTTAGACTGCCGGGCTAAAAATAGAACAGTCAAATATTATTAACCCTTAATAATATTTAGACTATAAACATTATCTTATCCTCTTGGAGCACTTCAGCTTGATGCTTGGATGTGGCACATGCAGCTGACAGAAGGAAATACGCTTTTCCTAAGGGTTAGTTGAGCTATTGCATGGTTGACTTCAGTTAGAACTCATGTGGCAGATTTTGGTGGAGTTGATGAGACAGTTGGTGGAGTTGTGTTCGGTTTAACTTAGTTGAAATAGTTGTATTTAGTCTAACTGATAAATACACTAGTGATGAGTGGTGTGAATTAATTATTAATTAATTCACTAATTATTAAATCATAAATCAACTAAATAATACATCAGTTAACTACAATGCATGGACAGTTCAGTGGAGACCAGTGTTAGAGGTGGGTGAAAGGGTGAGTCTACTATCAGTTGTGACTATTGGCTGTGCATGAGATTTGCACACACATTGATGGAGATTTCCAATGAGGATTGCGCAGTTGAAGCTAGTGGGATTCGAACTTGGATCTCATCATTAATCATCTTGGATTGCGCAGTAGAGGCAGGCAGACTTGTGGAGAAGATTTGAACTTGTGACTTGTTCTATATCTAAGCTAGTTTGTGTGTAGCATTGTAATAGTGCTGAGAGCTGTGAGAGCTTTGTGCTATGTACTGTTACATGTTCTCTATCATTATAATATACAGATAGTTGGGGGTTTTCAGCTGTATGCTTTCCCCATTACATACTGTGTTATATGTGTGCTTGATTATGTTTTAATGTGTGCATGCGACTACTTCTATTTCCGCATATTGATGATCAATTGTAGAAGAGGTTATGTATTATGCATGAAGCTTAAATAGTGTGTAATCAGGATAATCTCGGTGAATAATTCAGCTATTATTCAAATTTCTACATGGTATCGGAGCGAGATTGATCATCGGATCTATTACAGTGATTACAATTATTTCAGTAGACAGAGTCTGTAATGGGCCAGGTAGCCTCTGGATCCATCCTTTCTTTGAAAGGTGATATATCCAGTAAATGCCCCTACAGTCGATCTCTGTGCTAGAAATATTTTTTTCTCACAGATCGGAAGCGGTTGAGTTTTGAGCTGGTGGAATTCGAATTTGCAGCAGAATTTGGAATTCGAATTTGCAGCAGTTTTCTTGGTGTCGAAGTCAAAATGTCTTTCAACGGATTGCGACTGGAGTATGCCCTTGAGGGCAGCTTGAATTATGTTGCATGGAAGGACAGGATGGAGGTGGTATTAGATGATAACGGGCTAAAGGATTTCATAGATGTTGATGTCCCAAAGCCTATTGATGATGCTCAAGTTGAGGCTTGGCAAAAGAAGATGGAAAAATGTCGAAGGATTCTGTTGGAGGGCATGAAGGATCACATTGTATCCAGCCTGCATGGAAAATATTCTCCATACTTGATGTGGAAAGCACTGACAGATTTATTCCAAAGCAAGAGTGACCAGAGGAAGTTGGCGCTCAAGGATAAACTCAGAAACATTAAGATGGATAAAGGCAACAGCATACCGAAGTACCTCACGAAGTTCATCCAACAGCATGAGTCGGGAAGTGGGGGTGATCATGATGATGAGGAATTGGTGAGCTTGGCTCTCCTTGGTCTCTCCGAAGAGTTGGCATGCCTATCAGATTCTCCACAATGGCCTGGAGAATTGCCAAGCCGTGATGGAGCGATCATCTGGATTCAGGCAAGAGGAGATAAGGCGGAGCACCAGGGATGGATCTTCATCAAAGGCATCTGATGAATAAAATTTCACTTTGGCTGCCAAAGCAAAGAAGGGGAAGAGCAAGAGAGCTTCTTAGTCTGGTGCAAAAGGCAAGAAGCAAGACATGTCCAAGGTGAAGTGTTTTCACTGTCACCAGAATGGACATTATGCCACAAATTGTCCACAGAAGAAGAAAAATAAGAAGGCTACTGGATCTGCAGTGGGAGAGGCCTTAGCCTCCCAGTTTGAGCTTGATTTTTCACTGATCGCATGCTTGGTCTCAAGTGTGATGGGATCAGTATGGTTCTTGGACAAAGGTGCGTTCTTTTCACACGACTGAGATCGAGATCCTGATGAGAAAGATTCGGGAGTGCACATCGAGACAAGCAACATGTGGGGACATGGGCTATGACCGATACTTCCGTACTCATTTCCTTTGGAGAGGAGTCCTGTAAACCCTCTGTATGGAAGGAAGTGATGCATGTTCCAAGATAAGAATCTTATCTCTCAGGCGATGTTAGAAGACAAGGGGTATGATGTTGTCTTCATCGAGGGAAAGGCTTTCCTACGCAGTAAGACAACTGGAGAAACCCGGAAGATAGGGGTTCGAATCAAGAACCTTTATCAGTTGCAAGTAGATGGCTGCGCAGTAATGGCATGCAATGTGGAAGGAGTGGTGAGCCGGGATGATGGCGAGCTATGGCACCGAAGATTGGGCCACCTTCACCATGGAGCTTTGAAGATACTGTAGCAGATTTCTACTGGGCTTCCTAAGGGCACTCTTGCGCAGTCAGATCAGTGCAAGGGGTGTACCTTGGGGAAGTATGTGAAAGCCACCTTTCACGAGAAGGATAGTCGCGCCACGACGATCCTTGAGAGAGTTCACACAGACGTGTGTGGTCCTTTCTCAGTAGCTTCGACAGAAAAGCACAAGTACTATGTGATCTTTGTTGATGATTTCTCTCGGAAGTGCTGGATCTTCTTCATGCAGAAGAAGAGCGAGACATACTCAAAGTTCTGTGAGTTCAAGGCGCTGGTTGAGAAGGAATCGGGGAAGCATGTGAAGGCTCTTAGGAGCGACAATGGTGGTGAATTCATCTCTGTCGAATTCAAGGACTTTTGCAGCGCAGAAGGAATTCGAAGAGAGCTCATAACACCTCATAACCCACAGCAGAACGGGGTTGTTGAGCGGAAGAACAGAACGATCATAAGTGGCCGCATGGGCGATGATGGAAGACTGTAGGCCTACCCATTCACTTGTGGGCGGAGGCATGCAATACTGCAGTATATGTGCAGAATCGTTGTCCTCACAAGATACTTGGCATGAGTACACCGGAGGAGGCGTTTTCTGGTAAGAGGCCTGATATTTCCCATTTGAGGATTTTTGGTTCACCTGTCTACATGCATGTGACGAAGGATGCCAGGAAGAAGCTGGAGCCGACCGCAGAGGTTGGGATATTTGTGGGGTAAACTGATATGCCCCACAACTATCGTGTGTATTTTCCAGACAGTCGCAAGACTGTTGTGCGACGAGATATCAAATTTCAGGAGGAGAAAGCCATGCAATGTTCGCTTGAGAGGGAGCCACACTTGCATGCAGATGAGGAGCTAGTAGTTCCTAAGGATGAGCTTCAGGATGTGGATCAGCCACAAGAGGAAGTTCATGGAGTGGAAGAGACCACTCATGCAGTGCCAACCATCAGATGCAGAGAAGGTTGTAGGACCACCTACAGCAGTCAGCACAGAGAGGAGCGGGGCCACCGATCGATACACTAGACATGGCTCTGGGAGCAAATGTGTCGTGACACAGAGCTGGTCCTCTTCGAGGAAGCTGGAGGATCCTGATGGGTAGATGCAGCAGGAAGAGTATGATTCCTGATGAGTTTTACCATGGGCCCATGGAGATTGTCCCAAGGCCTAAGGGAAATCAGTGGTGGGTTCAAGATGGATCTACAAAGTGGTTGTGCTACTGATTTGGAGTGGAGAAGTACAAAAGATTTTTCTTTCCGAGGCTTCTACTATAGAGGGGATCGATTATGAGGAGACCTTTGCACCCGTCGCAGCAGTACTCTCCACACGACGATCCTAGCTCTCTCTCAAATAAGTAAATAGTAAGCATTCATCAGATGGATGTGAAGACTGCGTTCCTCAACGTAGTCATTGAGGAGGAGGTGTACATAGAGTAGCCCGAAGGTTTTGAGATCTTCAGCAGCGAGTCGCATGTGTTCAGGCTCAAGAGAGCGCTGTATGGGTTGAAACAAGAACCTCGTGCTTGGTACACACGGATAGACAGTTATTTCACTGGACTTGGATTCTCCAAGAGTGAGGCGGATCCTAACCTATACCAGATTGTGGTGGAGGGTAAGTTGCTGATCATTGTACTTTATGTAGATGATCTGATTTTGATGGGTGATGAGCTGTTGATACTTTCATGCAAGGAGGATCTTGCTAGAGAGTTTGAGATGAAGGACTTGGGCCTCCTTCATTATTTCCTGGGATTGGAAATTTGGCAGTGCAGTGATGGACTGTTTGTTTCTCAAGGTAAGTATGCCCGGGAGATACTGGAGAAGTTCAACATGCATGGCCGCAAGCCTGTTGATACTCCTCTTCCTGGAGGTTGGAGGAAGGAGGATGCTACTTCAGCGGAGGTAGTGGATGCCACTGTTTATTGACAGTTGGTGGGGTCGCTTATGTATCTGGTCAATACACAACCCGATATATGCTATGTTGTTAACCAGCTTTCGCAAGCTATGGTTAAGCCTACCAAGCTCTTCTGGAAGGCAGGCAAGCATGTATTGCGTTATCTTAGAGGCACATCGGGATATGGCTTGTGGTACAGACAGGAGGATGAGGTGAAGCTGTGCGGCTTCACGGATGCAGATTGGGCAGGGAGCCCAACGGACAGAAAGAGCACATCTAGAGGGATCTTCAGTATCGGGTCGATAGCAGTTTCTTGGTACAGTAGGAAGCAGAGATCCGTGGCACCCAGTTCAGCAGAGGCTGAGTATATGGCAGCAAGCTTGGCTGCATGCGAGGCCATATGGATGAGGAAGATCCTGGTCGGGTTGTTCGGGTCACACTTGGAGCCTACTGTGATTTATTGTGATAACCAGAGTTGCATTAAACTCTCGGATAATCCAGTATTTCATGATAGATCCAAACACATCGACATCAAGTACCATCATATCAGAGATTGTGTGCAGCGGAGAATCATGTTACTTTCATATATTCCCACGGAGGATCAGGATGCTGACATCTTGACGAAGGCGCTCACCAGGAGCAAATTCGAATTCCACAGAGGCAGGATAGGGGTTGCAGATAATCCATATCTTGTTGAGAGGGAGTGTTGAAAATGCAATAAGATGATGGAGCTTAGTGAAATGAAGTCGCCTTCACTAAGTGGGCCCGCAGGCTATTTTTGGCGCAAAGTCTATTTTTAGACTATGTCTATTTTTAGACATATGAATCATGGTCTATGAGTTGCAGGATGCTATTTATGGATGATTGGTCGAGTTGGCAAAAATAGATGGACCTCTATTTCTAGACATTGGGCGGTTTCTATTTTTAGACTGCCGGGCTAAAAATAGAACAGTCAAATATTATTAACCCTTAATAATATTTAGACTATAAACATTATCTTATCCTCTTGGAGCACTTCAGTTTGATGCTTGGATGTGGCACATGTAGCTTACAGAAGAAAATAAGCTTTTCCTAAGGGTTAGTTGAGCTATTGCATGGTTGACTTCAGTTAGAACTCATGTGGCAAAGTTTGGTGGAGTTGATGAGACAGTTGGTGGAGTTGTGTTCAGTTTAACTTAGTTGAACTAGTTGTATTTAGTCTAACTGATAAATACACTAGTGATGAGTGGTGTGAATTAATTATTAATTAATTCACTAATTATTAACTCATAAATAAACTAAAGAACACATCAGTTAACTACAATGCATGGACATTTCAGTGGAGACCAGTGTTATAGGTGGGTGAAAGGGTGAGTTTACTATCAGTTGTGACTATGGCTGTGCATGAGATTTGCACACACATTGATGGAGATTTCCAATGAGGATTGCACAGTTGAAGCTAGTGGGATTCGAACTTGGATCTCATCATTAATCATCTTGGATTGCGCAGTAGAGGTAGGCAGACTTGTGGAGAAGATTTGAACTTGTGACTTGTTCTATATCTGAGCTAGTTTGTGTGTAGCATTGTAATAGTGCTGAGAGCTGTGAGAGCTTTGTGCTATGTATTGTTAAATTTTCTATATCATTATAATATACAGATAGTTGGGGGTTTTCAGCTGTATGCTTTCCCCATTACATACTGTGTTATATTTGTGCTTGATTATGTTTTAATGTGCGCATGCGACTGCTTCTATTTCCGCATATTGATGATCAATTGTAGAAGAGGTTATGTATTATGCATGAAGCTTAAATAGTGTGTAATCAGGATAATCTCGGTGAATAATTAAGCTATTATTAAAATTTCTACAAGGTCCATCTATTTTTACCAACTCGACCAATCATCCATAAATAGCATCCTGCAACTCATAGACCATGATCCATGTTCAAACAGACTTTGTCGTTGAGAATGCAAAGAAGATGATGGAGCTTTAGTGACTTAGTGAATGGAAGTCGCCTTCACTATAAATACAGGCAAATTCCCGGGAAGCAAAGTCTATTTTTAGACTATGTCTATTTTTAGACATACTTTAGCATACCTGGGGAATTCTACTTGGAGACTTTATGTATGCTGACATGCTCATAGTAATTCTGACCCTATTTTAGAATCTGCATTATTTTTAGACTGATCTCCTAAAAATATGGAAGTCAAATCTTATTTACCCTTAATAATATTTTGACTATAAACAGCAGTTTACTCTCTTGGCGCACTTCAGTTTGAGTCATGGAGGTGACTCATGCAACTGACACAAGGAATCACGTGGTTCCTAGGGTTTGATGGCATCTTGCATGGTTGGCTTCAGTTAGACTTCAGTGGCAGGAGGTTTGGAGGAGTTAACGGGACAAGTAGTGGAGTTGTGTTCTGTTTGTTTTAGTTGAACTAGTTGGGATTAGTTAACTAACTAATCAACTAGATATGAGTGGAGTAAATTAAATAATATTTAATTTATTAAATATTAACTCATTAGTCAACTCAAGAACACTTCAGTTCACTACAGTGCATGATCAGTTCAGTGAAGACCAGTGAAAGAGATAGATGAAAGGGTAGAGTTAGCTATCAGTTGTAACTATACTGTTGCTATTTGCAACACATAGATAGGTGGAGCAAGCTATGAGTATTGCAAAGTTTAGGCTGGTGGTTTATCTATATAAGGAGGCCATCACCTAGCATTAAAATATGCAATCAAGGTTGGCTATCAAGTGGCTAAGGATTGGAGCAAGTGATTTGCTAGATCTAGCTTGATAGTGTGTAGCATGGGAGGTAGTGCATGAGAGCTTGAGAAGAGTTTTTGTACTATGATTGTTACATGATTTCTCCATTATAATATACACAATAGCTGGGGGGTTTTCAGCTATAGGCTTTCCCCATACATACTGAGTTAATGTGTGATTGATTTGATATGCGATTGCTTCTATATTATTTCCGCATGTGACAATTAATTGTAGAAGAAGGTTATGTGTTATGCATGCAATTCGAAATTGATGTATGATCGGGTTAATCTTCATTGAATAAGTGATTTATTCAGCTAATTTCTACATGGTATCGGAGCTAAGTTAATTGTCGAAGTCTATTACGGTGATTGCAAACTTATTTCCTCGGACAGAGTCTGCATGCGGGCCAGGTAGCCTCCGGAATATTCATCCTTCTTTGTAAGGTGAAAGATCTGGTGAATGCCCTTTGCAGTCAATCTCTGATTTGGAAATAATTTGTTTTCAAGTATAGATCGGAAGCGATAGAGCTTGGAGCTTGGAATTCGAATTTTTGCAGAAGGTTGTTCTTCTTGGTGCCGGTGTTGAAAGATGTCTTCTTTCAATGGTTTGCGACTCGAATATGCTCTTGAAGGCAGTTCGAATTATGTTGCATGGAAGGATCGCATGGAAGCAGTGTTAGAAGATAATGGTCTGAAGGAGTTCGTGGATGCGGATGTCCCAAAGCCCACTGATGCAGTTTTGGTCGATGCATGGCAAAAGAAGATCGCGAAATGTCGAAGGATCCTGTTGGAGGGCGTCAAGGATCATATTGTATCCAGCCTGCATGGAAAGGCTACTCCATATTTAATGTGGAAAGCTTTGACGGATCTATTCCAGAGTAAGAGCGACCAAAGGAAGCCGGCGCTCAAAGATAAGCTCAGGAACATCAAGATGGAGAAAGGCGACAGTATCGCCAAATACCTCACGAAGTTCACTCAGTGCAGAGATGACCTGGGAAGTGTGGGGGTGACTGTCGAAGACGAGGACATGGTCGACCTCGCTCTCCTTGGTCTTCTGAAGGCTTGGCACTCATATCAAGATAGTGTCAATGGTCGGGAGAAGCTGCCGGGATGGGAGCGCCTTTGGGCGGATCTCATGCAGGAGGAGATAAGGAGGACTACTCGAGATGGATCTTCATCAAAGGGAGCTGATGAAGAAAACTGCGCTTTGGTGTCCAAAGCCAAGAAAGGGAAGGGTAAGAAAACCTCTCATTCTGGAGCTAAGAGCAAGAAGCAGGATATGGCGAAAGTGAAATGTTTTCACTGCCATGATCACGGACATTATGCTACCAATTGTCCAAAGAAGAAGAAGAACAAGCAAGCGGGAAGATCTGCAGATGGAGAAGCTTGGGCTTCACAGTTCGAGCTTGACTTTTCACTGATTGCATGCTTGGTTTCAAGTGTGATGGGATCGGTGTGGTTCTTGGACAGCGGTGCGTCATTTCATATGACGGGAGATCGGGAGTTGTTCTCAGATCCGGAGGACAAGGATTTGGGTATGCACATCGAGATGGGCGATGACGGTAGATACAGTGCGACTGGTATCGGTACCGTATCCTTTCAGAGGGAGTCTGGTAAACCCTTTGTCTTGAAGGATGTCATGCATGTACCCGGATTGAAGAAGAACCTGATTTCAGTAGCGATGTTGGAGGATAAGGGTTATGATGTGGTCTTCAGCGAAGGGAAAGCTTTCCTGCGCAGTAAGACTACTAGAGAGACCCGGAAGATAGGGGTTCGAACTCAGAACCTTTATCAGTTGCAGGTAGATGACTGCGCAGCTATGGCATGCAAGGCTGGAGATGTGGTGAGCCGGGATGATGAGGGCGAACTATGGCACAGGAGATTGGACCATCTTCACCATGGAGATTTGAAGATTCTGCAGCAGATTTCTACTGGACTTCCTAAGGGCACCCTTGCGCAGTCAGATCAGTGCAAGGGGTGTACTTTAGGGGAGTATGTGAAAGCCACCTTTCACGAGAAGGATAGTCGCGCCACGACGATCCTTGAGAGAGTTCACACAGACGTGTGTGGTCCTTTCTCAGTTGCTTTGACAGCAAAGCACATGTATTATGTGATCTTTGTTGATGATTTCTCTCGAAAGTGCTGGATCTTCTTCATGCAGAAGAAGAGCGATACATTCGCGAAGTTCTGTGAGTTTAAAGCACTGGTCGAGAAGGAGTCTGGGAAGAAGGTGATTGCTCTAAGGAGTGATAACGGTGGTGAATTCATCTCGGCTGAATTCAAGGAGTTCTGCAGCGCAGAAGGGATTCGGAGAGAGCTCATCGCACCCCATAACCCACAGCAGAACGGGGTGGCTGAGCCGAAGAACAGAACGATCGTGGGTGCTGCACGGGCGATGTTGCATGATCAGGGCCTACCCCTTCACTTGTGGGCTGAGGCATGCAATACAGCAGTGTATGTGCAGAACCGTTGTCCTCACAAGGTTCTAGGCATGAGTACACCAGAGGAGGCTTATTCTGGCAAGAGGCCTGATATTTCCCATTTGCGGATTTTCGGATCTCCTGTCTACATGCATGTGACAAAGGATGCAAGAAGGAAGCTGGATCCAACTGCTGAAGTTGGAATATTTGTGGGGTACACCGATACACCTCATAACTATCGAGTGTATGTGCCAGACAGTCGCAAGACTGTTGTGCGACGGGATATAAAATTTCAGGAGGAGAAAGCCATGCAGTGTTCGCTTGAGAGGGAGCTACACTTGCATGCAGATGAGGAGCCGTTAGTTCCTAAGGAGGAGCTTCCGGATGTGGATCAGCCACAAGAGGAGGTTCAGGAGGTGGAAGAAACCACCCAGGCAGCGCCAACCATCAGAGGGCGCATGCGCACTACAGAAGCCGAGCGACTGGCTCGGGATGCAGAGAAGGTTGTAGGACCACCTACAGCACAGCGCAGACAGAGACAGTCACCGGATCGGTACACTGGATACATGGCTCTTATGAGTCAATGTGTTGTGACAAAGCCATCCTCTTTTGAGGAAGCTGTGGAGGAACCCGCATGGGTTGATGCCATGATCGAAGAATATGATTCGATCATCAGGAACAGTGCATGGGAGATTGTCCTAAGACCGGTTGGGAAATCAGTTGTAGGTTCGCGATGGATCTACAAAGTGAAGCAGGCGGCTGACGGGAGTGTGGAGAAGTACAAGGCGAGATTTGTCGCCCGTGGCTTCTCACAGATCGAGGGGATTGACTATGAGGAGACTTTTGCACCCGTCGCAAGGTACTCTTCCATACGGACGATCCTTGCTCTCTCAGCGCAGATGGGGTGGCACATTCATCAGATGGATGTGAAGACTGCGTTCCTCAATGGAGTTATTGAGGAAGAGGTGTACATAGAGCAGCCTGAAGGTTTTGAGATCTTCAGCATTGAGTCGCATGTGTGCCGACTCAAGAGAGCACTGTACGGGCTGAAGCAAGCACCTCGTGCTTGGTACACTCGGATAGACAGCTACTTCACCGGGCTTGGATTCTCCAAGAGTGAGGCGGATCCTAACCTGTACCAGATTGTGGTGGAGGGGAAGCTGTTGATCATCGCACTGTATGTAGATGATCTGATTTTGACTGGCGATGAGCAGTTGATACTTTCATGCAAGGAGGATCTTGCACGAGAGTTTGAGATGAAGGACTTGGGCATCCTTCATTATTTCCTGGGATTGGAGATTTGGCAACGCAGTGGAGGACTGTTTGTTTCTCAGGGCAAGTATGCCCAGGAGATTCTGGAGAGGTTCAACATGCAAGGCTGCAAGCCTGTTGATACCCCTCTTCCTGGAGGTTGGAGGAAGGGAGATGCTACTTCGGAGGAGGTAGTGGATGCCACTGTCTATCGACAGTTGGTGGGGTCGTTGATGTATCTGGTCAATACTCGACCCGATATATGCTATGCAGTTAACCAGCTTTCGCAAGCTATGGTTAAGCCTACCAAGCTCTTTTGGAAGGCGGGCAAGCATGTATTGCGCTATATCAGAGGCACATCGGGATATGGTCTATGGCACAGACAGGAGGATGGAGTGAAACTTTCTGGTTTCACTGATGCAGATTGGGCAGGGAGTCCAACGGACCGGAAGAGCACTTCTGGAGGAGTTTTCAAGATTGGTCGAATTTAGCTTCGGTACAAGAGAAGGTAGATCCGTGCACTGGGTCAAATAGAGGTTTAGTACATGGCGTTGAAGCTTGGTCAGCATGTGAGGCTACGGATGAGGAAGATCCTCGCAGGTTTGTTCAGGTTGCATTTGGAGCCTACAGTGATCTACTGTGATAACCAGAGCTGCATCAAGCTCTCGGCCAATCCAGTTTTTCATGATAGGTCCAAACATATCGACATCAGGTACCATCACATCAGAGATTGTGTTCAGCGGAGGATCATGATGCTTTCATATGTTCCCACTGAGGATCAGGATGCCGACATCCTGACGAAGGCGCTCACCAGGAGCAAGTTCGAATTCCACAGAGGCAGGATAGGGGTTGCAGATAATCCATATCTTGCCGAGAGGGAGTGTTGAGAATGCAGCAAGATGATGGAGCTTAGTGAAATGAAGTCGCCTTCACTAAGTGGGCCCGCAGGCAAATTCTGGCGCAAAGTCTATTTTTAGACTATGTCTATTTTTAGACATACGGAGCATAATTTGGGAATTCTACTTGGAGATTCTCGATGGATGCGACATGTCGGTAAAAATAGATGAGACCCTAATTTTTAGGACCCAGGCTATTTTTAGACTGATCTCCTAAAAATATGGAAGTCAAATATTATTTACCCTTAATAATATTTTGACTATAAACAACAGTTTACTCTCTTGGCGCACTTCAGTTTGAGTCATGGAGGTGGCTCATGCAACTGACACAAGGAATCACGTGGTTCCTAGGGTTTGATGGCATCTTGCATGGTTGACTTCAGTTAGACTTCAGTGGCAGAAGTTTTGGAGGAGTTAACGGGACAAATAGTGGAGTTGTGTTCTATTTATTTCAGTTGAACTAGTTGAGATTAGTTAACTAGCTAATCAATTAGATATGAGTGGAGTAAATTAAATAATATTTAATTTACTAAATATTAACTCATTAGTCAACTCAAGAACACTTCAGTTCACTACAATGCATGATCAGTTCAGTGAAGACCAGTGAAAGAGATAGATGAAAGGGTAGAGTTAGCTATCAGTTGTAACTATACTGTTGCTATTTGCAACACATAGATAGGTGGAGTAAGCTATGAGTATTGCAAAGTTTAGGCTGGTGGTTTATCTATATAAGGAGGCCATCACCTAGCATTAAAATACGTAATCAAGGTTGGCTATCAAGTGGCTAAGGATTGGAGCAAGTGATTTGCTAGATCTAGCTTGATAGTGTGTAGCATGGGAGGTAGTGCATGAGAGCTTGTGAAGAGTTTTTGTACTATGATTGTTACATGATTTCTCCATTATAATATACACAAAAGCTGCGGGGTTTTCAGCTATAGGCTTTCCCCATACATACTGAGTTAATGTGTGATTGATTTGATGTGCGATTGCTTCTATATTATTTCCGCATGTGACAAATAATTGTGGAAGAAGGTTATGTGTTATGCATGCAATTCGAAATTGATGTATGATCGGGTTAATCTTCATTGAATAAGTGATTTATTCAGCTAATTTCTACATTTGCGACAAAAAATCACTTGTGTGGCCCCCACCTAGTTTAGGTGATTCCTTTCCAACTAGGATCAGGAAAGATGTTTCAGGATGCCTCCTTCACTGTTTCTTGTTGCAATATTCAACACCTACATATACTATATATAGCTCCTAATTATAGTGGACTAGATTTCAAATTTAATATCTATGACTACCTTTGGAAGACAACTTTCAGGACGATGTTCCCTAAAGAGGAGGATGAGTTTTGGGGTTATTTTTTATTTCATTCAGGGTTTTCCTATAGGTTGGTAGGGTTTATTGCAGAGGATTTTCCTTTGTTTTCATTACCAGCAACAACCTAGTTGTACGTTGCGAATTTTCTCCCTCCTCCAGCAGTAGCCATAAGAAGATGGTAAGGGAGACACATAGAGATTAGTAGCTAGGGTATTGAAATAAGTATTGTGAGATTTGGGTCCAATGGAATTTCAAATTATAAAGTTACAGTATTACAAAAATATTTATAGTTGTTTATGATGGATCTGTATATGGATTCACCTTTATTGATCAAGTCAAATATTTAACCATCTATGATGCTTGCTGCATCTCTATGTGGGTAACCTGAGTACATATTCATCACATAATTTTCATTAATTTTTAAATGCTACAATTCTTCCATTTATTCTAATCTATGCATCCCTTGGGCTATGCACTTTGGAACTCATAAAATGACCATGTTACATCAATATTTATTTTGTCAATTATTACCAGCTTGAAGTCCACAAATAACCACTATCTGTGCATTAAAGCTACAATTAAAATCTCATTAATCAAACCCATGGAATAAGGCACAACTGATTTATTTATTTTTATTCTTTGATGATTTCTAATTTTGCTCCAACTCTTGCAATTCCAGAGTTTCCCTTAGACATGTCATCAAATATAAAAGTGGTGTAATTTTCTATAACGTTATGTCAAGGGTATTCTTATTACAACATCACTCAATGGATTCCTTTAAATACTAAATATATTGTTATAAATGTGAGTACCACTAGTTTTCTCACTTTTCTTGAGCACATTTGTTTGTAATAGGCAGTTACACACAGAAACACATATAGAAAAGTTTATTTTTTCCCCAAGTTCTTTAATACATACAAAAATGAAAGTATTCTTGCTATGATATTATGATTATAATCCCTTGAACTTATCATTGTGCTAACTTCTTTTATTTGGACTATATGCTTTTAAATATGTAGGTGCTGATCCCAAATCTATAGTATGTGAATTCTTTAAGGTTGGGCAATGTGGAAAGGGTTTTAAGTGAAAATTCTCCCACAACTTGAATGTACAAAGAAAGGGTGAAAATATTGACATATATAGTTTTAAGCGTGATGAAAGTGTGCTTTATCATGCCTAATTATTTTGAGATTTCTCTATTTGTTGTTTACTAGAAGATTTGTATGGTTTTGTGAGAAATGTTGTTTCACTGATGTTTATCACAGAATGTTAGGTGTAATGGTTGAAGACCATTGGTTTATTCTAGTTAGTTGAGTAATCTCTTGTTTTTTGTGAATGCATGAATGAGACTCCACGGAACATGGGATTCATTTTGACCTTTATCTGCATGTTAATAAAAATTATGATTTTATTATATCTTTGTGGTTATTGGCTACCACAGGAGGGAAATTATTCATTTTATTTGAGTGGTATAGGCTCCTGAGTCTTGTGTAATATTCTCAGTATTGGTAATTTTGATTAGTTGTTTATTCCATACATCTACCTATGGGTTCCATTTAGGAAATTAGATGTTTACTGCATGTATGAAAGAACTTGATTATGTGTGCATGATCCTAGACCTTTTTGTGAGTGCCATTTATTGAACCATATTGCATTCAAGAACCATAGTGAACCATAGTGTATTCAAGAACGTAAAGAGAAATAAAAGAGTACAACGATGATGAAAAAATCTCTCCTTCCTATAGATACTTGAGAGGTAAGGGAGGAAACAATGCATATGTGGTCCGAGACCAAACTTACAAAGGCACGTGTAGTCTTGCACATGCTAAGTGCTACACTACAAGGATATACACATGTCAAGGTCCAAAGGCTCCATGCAAGTGCGCACCATGATATGTGTCTGACACTCATCTAAGCCTTTGAGTACTGCAATGCTCCTCCTAAGCAATGTGCTCCACCAGGTCCACTTCCTTTTGCATGAAAATTGTTGCAACCTGTGTCCCCAAGTTGACTTCATACCTCTATGTAAATATATAAGTGATCCGATGTTGTCTAGGGTTATCAAATCACATAGGCCTATCAACAACATGTGAACATTATAATTCCTCTTACACATCTAAAAACTACTAGCTACTGTAGAACCAACCTAAGCTAGGTCAACTTCCTCTTTGTGAAATAATTGAAGAAAGTGTATCATCGAGGTGAACTCCTCCTGTTTGGGAGAACGACCTTTTCACTGTACTCTACAACACCCCCATCAGTTGAAAGCTTGGAACTAACCCTTGATTCTGCAATAGATTTTGAACCTGTCACCTGGCATCTTTCCATGCATGTGCCTCCTCAACTATAGATGGTTCATCTAGTTTCTCATTGGAATATAGAATGCCATAGGATCATCAAGTAACATGTAAAGGCCACCTGTCAATTCCCTTGTCAACATCAATTTTATATTGCTGCATAGAGTTTTATCTGACCTTTATAGAGTTTTATTATTTGTTCAGAAAAAAATTTAATATAGTTGTAGGTTGTGCTTGTCATGTGCTAGTTGACCAGATAGTAGACTAATCCCTTTTGAAAATATTTGCATCAAGCTTTGGTACAACAAGGTAAGAGTATACGTAAACTATTGTATTAGGTAAGTTAAGTCCACAAGCTTGGTTGCTTGTTGAGATAGCCATGACAACATGTCATGTACATAAAGCCAAAAGATAGAAAAAAAAACTTATAGGACAGTGGACTATGTTGATAAGAATTTTGGTGTGGAGGTTATAGAGTGGTTGAATACATAATTTTAAAAATTATAGTGAGGTCCAAGTGGTGTAAGCATATTTTGAGTTGAGGAAAATTTTGAAAGCTAAGTACGAAAACCTGAATGCGAAGGTGAGTAGGTTTGTTTGAGGAGTTTTAAACAACAACACTCAATCTCATGGCATGCATAATAGGAAAGAAAAAAAATGGTAGCAATGAAAAGAAAAGTGTAGTTGGGCTTAACTCGTGGCATGAGGTTTAACAGATAAAATAGTTCAATATTTTGCAAAATAATCACTAACAATGGAAGTTGAGATGAAATAATCCCTGTACATGTGACCAACATGTTTTATCTATTCTAGAACTAGTTGTTTTCTTTTTTTTCATTAATTATAATCACTAGACAAGAGTTATAGTGACCCTTTGAGCTTAGTTTCTCCTCAAGAGCTAGAGAATATGCCAAATACCACCCTTCAGTTGAAAATCAAGATGTGTTCTCCAGGGAGTGGTGAGATAAAATCAAGTCACGTCTAATAACTTTAGCTAGTAACCAAATCTTATTCTATAATATTTGAGTTGATACTGCCACAAACCAAACACTTACGAATTCATAAGGATTATTTACACGAGGATGTATACATCCCCAATATCATCCACGTAATAAACATTTAGGATGATGTGGCTGACAATATTTTATCATGTTGTATACATGATATCCTTTGCTGGTAGGGGCATATCCATTTTACAATTGTAATTCCTTATATGGCTCTTTTGATTTTTTTTACAATTAATGCTACATGCATGGCATAGATTATACTTGTGTGGTTTAATTTACACCATGCACCACTCTGAGTATGTGACATAGAGCATTGGAAGCTTACATAGGGTTTAAATATCCAAAGGGATGAGTAAGCTTTCACCATTTTATTATTGGTCATATTTTATGTATCGTTTAACTTTGGCAAGGCTAGGCCATACTTAAAATTTCATCTGAGAGAATGTTCTTATGCCCATGGTGAGGGCCATGACACAACATCAAATGATATGGTTAATATTTTAACAACCAACATTTACAACCATGCTTCCCCCAACACTATAAATTATATGGCCTAGGTTATTTTATATATACTTTTAGTACTTGAGGAGGGGCCACAAATTTTATGATAACCTAAAAACAATGGGTTTATACCTTAATGGAAAATATTCAACAACATGATTTAATAATTTGATATACATATATACAATTTATGACCAGAACAATAAATTTTTGGTTTGAAACTCAATTTATACTGTGCACCTAAAATAGAATCACACTGCGAAGATATTTTTCCAACGAAGACTGATCATGGAATTGTGATGAAATATTGAATATTGATCAATGGAATTGTGATCAGAAACCTAAAGGGTACTGGGATAGCATAGAAAATCTGAAACAGGAGGTTAGTGAATTTTAAAAAATGGGGGGTATGGATTTGTCTTATATTCCTAGTAGAAAGTCCTTTGAGAGGGCTGGAAGATCTGATATGGCTTGGGCATTTGAGAAGTGGGGAGGTCTCCATGAAATTTATAATTTTCTAACACTTAAGGCTCAATGTAAGCATACAGTTCAGTCTACTAGTGCCTACATAAGGCCACCAAAATTTTCAAGGATAACAAAACACAGACCGAAGTTGAAAAGGTATATGGATGGAAAAATGGCATTCATCCTGTTTCAATTTCTGAAGGAGGTAAAGGCTTGGGGGGCTGTAAAGGTTTATTTCTCCAATAGGAATGAGGCTTTTCAAACATTTCTTCTTCCTCGATTCACTGGGATACATTAGAAAATCGAAGTAATAACCCAAGGAGACCGTGGTAAAAGGCCCAAGGACTACTACTGGTATTATTTTGATAATGGCATGATGCATGTTAGTGCATCTAGTATATTTATAGCAGGGAGACATGGTATAGCTATCCTAGACTTAGTGTTTGTTCCATCTTTTATGACGATACTTAAATTCATACCAATGGGAATTGTTGTTGATTCACCACTGTTAGTTACATTGAGAAGCAACACTGGTCATTTGTACCTAAGGTGTAATATCCTGGACATAGACCATGAAAGTTTTCATGAGCTATTTCTTGTCCCTGGAAGTGGGATAAAGATATTGTTGCATGTAGGACCAGAGTGTTGGAGGAAAGGGGCATAATTTGTTGCTTATGATGCAAAATATAGGGTGAAATAAAGTGTTTTTATCACTCACTTTATAGATGGTGGAGGGAGACTGCACTAGACTTCCTTACATTGTTTGGGTAGCTTAATTGGAGAGGATCGAAATCTAGAATCTAGTGAATCTATTGTCTAGTACTTCAATAACAATTGGCGATTTTTTCTCTAGTACCCAAAGGTGAAATTGACATTTGTAGCAAATTGTTATTTAAATTCAGGGTTAGTGATTTCTACTTCCCCAATATGGAGTCTCCATTAGATGCATCCAGAATTTTCTCACCCATGTCTCTCCCAGGAAAGAATCAATATAAGGAAATTGTTAAGTTGAGATCTAAGAAAGAAGGAAGTTTGAATAATGGAATCCTTGCTATAAACACTGAGAAATTAGTTCCTATAAATAACGAAAGTTTTGATAACTTCTGAGATCTCAGAAAGATATATGTTGGCATTGTGGTGGACCAATCAGTGACATATATGAGAATTATCACAGGATCAACATTGGGATTCCAACATCAAAAGTTTCTTGTTCCATTGATGGAGTACTTAACATCATTGTCTATCGTTCAACGAATGGTCACAACTCTTATTTTTGTGTCATAGTTCGAAGGGATATGTGGACCTATCCCTATAGGAAGAATGGATTTCACAATTGATGTTGTGAGAATTTCTCGACATCTTATATCTTTCACTGAGCCTATCGAAGACGGGGTTGAGAGGGGAGATCAAAGAATTAAACCGATATTTAATAATTTCAAAGATCATGGTTATGTTGAACTGTTATTTTTAAAAATTAACGAATGGGTGTGCTTGTAAAACTGCAAAATAGGAGAATCATTTCCACACCAGGAACATGATTCCTTATTGAAGGGTCCTTTAAATATGCGGGTGGACTTATCTATTTCTTATGTTGTGAGTAGGAGCATGTAGATCTCTGCTGGTAGAGTTTACTCATTTTGGCCTCGGTCAAAGACTAAAGGATCATTCCCATCTCCATCTTTGTTGCATTACAAAAGACAAATGCCAAGGTTTAGTTGGAATAGTGAGTAGACTAATTTAGAGGAAGGAAGCTAAGTTGGAGAAGTTTTATGTGTGAGTATTTTTGGCATACTTTTGTGAAGGGTTATCTATCTTTTGTAGGGAAATTTGCAGACTTATTCTATTTGAAGTTCGGGCCATGATGAGGCCACATTTTAGTATTGGTTATAAGGTGAGTTATAGACTTATTTGGTTCAAGGCCAAGCCTTATTGAGTCCAAGTTAAAATATTGGTTAGAAGGTTAGTTGTAAGCTTATTATGGTTGAAAGTTGAGCCTTGTTGAGGTTGAGTTTAAGACTTGATTATAGGTCGAGTTATAAACGAGTTCTATCTGCTAGAGGTCAAGTTCTGTATACTAGTTTTGAGAGAGATTGAGATAGTTCTGTGTGTTAAGGAGGTTGGGCTAAGGAAAAATAATAAGACTCTTAGTTTTTTAAGAAAGAGGTTATAAATTTGGTATAATCCATCCCATGCTCCATCCCAATATAAGGCCAACACTAGCAAGGCTTAAACCGAGGGTAACAACAAGTCCCCAAGTAACACTTATCCCCGAATCTGATTTTTTTCTCTTTCTATATTGTCTATCTTGTCTAGCCATCGAGAGACGCTGGTACTTCTTTACCATTTTCTTATTTCTTGATATTTCACAAGAATTGGAATTTAGATAATCCTGGTCTTCTGACTGGAGAAATTTAAGTTGAAATATGAGCTTTATATTCTCTATCTCCAACAATCTCATCCATTGTTGATAAGAAAACATATGTGAAGCCTCCCTTAAAAACATCAATACAATTTTTTCCTTCTATGATACTGTTATGGTAGCTATTTTTTCAGATTCTCTGGCCTGAGTCTGTGAATGTCTAAGACCATCCAGTAAGTCCGAATTCTTGGTAGAATCAGCTTCCAGATATTATGTTTCTCCATCAGAGCTTGTTATCATACCATTGTATCTAATGATTCTCTCTTAGTAATCAGCTGAAGATGATTTATGTGCAACTTGTGATTCGGTGGCTTCTGAAGTTGAGGGTGAATGGCCATAAAATAGCAAGGAATTCAAGTCGTTCTCTTATGGATATGTTGATTTGAACCTGCCAACAGAAGTTGAAAGATCTGCATCTTTGGCTTTAGACATGTTCATCTCTTTAAATTTGTCACTGCTTTTAAAAGGTGCACTCCTATGCCAAAATGACTGCGGGGGAGGAAGATCACAATTTTGAAAATGTTTTGCAGACTTTACAGCAACAATAGAAGCCATCTCCCTTTGATCAGCTCTACGCCACCTAATTCCAAACCTTCTTATAAGATTTTGCGTTTGTATAGTTTAGATAGTGGTTTATGGAACCTTCAAGCCCAGTACCATCCATCAATTTATCCATTGTCCATGCTTGACCTTAACAACCATCCACAACAAAGGCTGCATGATCTTTACTTCCATTCACTTTCTTGACTATGTTAAAGGCATATTTTTCCTCATTCACCTCCCGAGGACAACATGTATTAGTTTGGCTTTGTCCACATTTTTGTACATTAGAACAATTACTCAAATCTGGGTCTATACATGAAGGTAATTGAGAATATATTCTTTGTTTCCAAATCCTTGTTGAGTAAATTGAAGTGCAACATATTGATTGTTGTTTGAGTGCAAATCTTATTGAAGTGCAACATATAATTTTTTAAATATTATTTTGTTTCCGTCAGTATTTCGATGGCGTTGTCTCCGACGTTGTTTTTTTAAATATTGTTTTGTTTCCATCGATATTTCGGTGTTTATAAGCATCGGATGGGGTCTTGTGTAGCGTTGGACTAGCGACGCTTGTTTTCATCGGAAGAGCGATGCTTAGAAGTGCCGGTTGGGGTGTTGTGTAGTGTCGGACTAGCGACGCTTTTGTTCGTCGAAAGAGCGACATGTATAAACGTCGGTTACGGTGTTAGTTGGCTTCGAAATTACGACGCTTTTGTTTGTCGGAAGAGCGACGCTTATAAACATCACTTATGGTGTTAGTTAGTGCCGGAATTGAGACGCTTATAAAGGTCGGTCATATTGTCAAAAGAGCGACTTGTTCGTCGCAAGAGTGACATTTATAAACGTTGGTTATGGTGTCAATTGGCATCGGAATTGTGATGCTTATAGATGGTTAAAACATCGGAAGAGAGATGAGGTTTGCAATGTCGGAAGAGCGACGAAGTATGAAATGTTAAAGAGTGATGACCAATTTGAAATGTCGGAATTGCAACACTACCAAAAAAATGTCGGGATTAGCGTCGCTCTACCGACAATTAACTCAAGGGTCAGAATTGCGACGCGATTAGAACCGAAATTTTTCCCCACCTCAAAGTGTCACTCTTGGGACGCCTATGTGTCGTAAGAGCGACATTTTGGCCATCTGAAATTGGGCCAAATGTGCTAGTGTACCGAGGAAAATCAGGATTGGAATTTTTTTTAGAAATTCATGACTTTATTGATGTAGACTGGACTGGAGATATGGATCAAATAATATCTACAAGTGGGTATGTATTTAACCTATTTGGAGGAGTAGTCAATTGGATGAGAAAGAGGCAGTTTTTAGTGGCACTTTTGACTATTCATCTATATGGTAACCACTCATGCAAGCAAGGAAGTAGTTTAGTTGCAAATATTGTGTTCACATATGGGGTTGGTACAATGGGCTATAAGGATAGACTATGACATCCAAAGTTAACTTTTTTTGGAAACGAACCCTATTTATCATTCAAAGACAAATCACATGGACACTTAGAATAATGTTGAAGATGAATTGACGAAGTCTGTGAGCATTGGGAAATTTTCTTGGTATAGAGAAACAATGGGAAGTGCAAGGCTAGACCAATGACTAAGCTCTCTTGTGACCCAATGTGTGGAAAGAAAACAACAAGTGGGAGAATGTTGGGTGTGTGTTATATTCTTTCCACGACTAGCATAACACACTGTATGTTGCGCTAGGCATAGCTCCCCTTGTCAGGGGGTTTAGAGGGGGGCGTTACCCCCCCCGCATGGGGCCTGGGACAATGCCTCGAAATTTTTATTTTTATGTGGACACACTGATAGTTGGGAGGAAATAAGGATGGGGGGCGGACCCAAAGATGGTGGGAAGACCTACCCATGGTTTTGTGCATGGGTTTTGCACATGGTTTCTAGCATGATGATTTTCTAACCATGGTATGTTGTAGATCTGGTCAAGGGAACTACGATTATGTTCTAATACAGGGTTAATAGATTGGGGTTTATGAATGCTTCGACATGTATATATATGTGTTGTAACATTTAAAGGAATATAATGAAAAATCAATCTGGTAGTCCTAGTTTTGGGATCCAGGGGAAAATATTTGTATATATTTGTTTTATGTTCTTGCCATTGTTTATTTTTCTTTTTTAAGAATTCATTTGCAAGTAATTTTTGTATAGGGTTAAAACCTACAGATAGAAGATATGCATTTGTGGTGTCTTCGCTGGAGCATATATCTGTGGCAAAAAAAAATGTTACACTCACCTTATTTATTTAATCAAAACCTTCATTAGGGAAATTTTGACGTCTAAAATTGGCCTCCCAAGGAATATTATAAAATAATAGTGGAAATAATAAAATAAGATTAGATGATATCATAAAATTTTATAGGGAAAAAAGAACAAACTACCTTTTCAAATCCTATTTTCAACTTATCTCCCTATGATTTTACTCAAATTTTGAGTGGGAGCACTCGTTGGATGCAGAATTTAATTTCTCATTGAACGAGTGCTCCCACTCGGAATTTGAGTAAAACCGCAAGGAGATAAGTTGAAAATACGAGTTGAAAAAATAGTTTTTTATTTTTATTTTTTTTAATCCTTTTACTTTTTACTCCAAAAATGGTGAACCATCCCCCATGGTTGACATCATAATATTGAATCCTATTAGTTCTTATAAAGTTGATTTTGGTTGTACATTTTTGTTTCGAGGCCTATTTTAGACCTCAATTTCTCTAATTGACTTTTTTCTCCATAGGAGCTCCTCTACTTTCTACGTTGTTCAAGATATGTGAGGGGGATGGATTCTTCTATGATTAATGCTTCTGAACAACCATAGAGGAAGGATTCTTGTTGTATAGCTTCCATTTTTTGTTCTAGCTTGCATTTTTCTTTTAGGATATTACCAAATTTGGTCTTGTTCCAACCTTTAAGTTGTCATTTGAAATGTTTCATCTTTTTTTGAAGCTTATACATAGAAGCCACCTATTTAAAGAGCTCTTCCCACCATTGTCTTATATTTTCTTGGAAATATGCATGTTGTAACTGTAATTTCTCAAAATGGAAAGGCTTGTTGCAAGACTTGGCATGGATGTCTATATGGAATTTGATAGGCCAATGGTCAGATCCATGATCTGGGAGGATTAAGGCTCTCAAAAATTTATCTCGGCCCAATATGGATTCACAAATTAGGAAACAATCTAGTTTGGATGCTAGTTGTTGAGCTCCTCCTCTTCTATTATTATAGGTATATGTTTTGTTGATAGTGTCCATATTGATTAGTTGTAGGTTTGTAATTGTGTCTTGAAAAAGAACCAAGTTTGCATCAAGCCTTCTGATGCCTCCCCCCCCTCGCTTCTCATCCAACAACTTGATTAGGTTGAAATCACCACCCAAGATATAGGGCGTAGGGAAAGGGGGTTGTGTGTGCGAGCGATGGATGGCTTGCCTTTGGGAGAGGCTAGGCCATATAAAATAGAGAGGAAAAAAATCTTTGTTGAGCCAATAAGTCTAAATTGGATTGTAATAATGCAAAAAGTAGCAAACATTTTCACCATTTGAATCTCTTGGGTATTCCAAATAATTGAAAGGCCTCCCGAATGACCTTGAACGTCTAGAAAAATCACCCAACAATCTCTACCCCATTTTCTTATAATATTGGAGATGGTTTTGCTATGATGATTTTTTCTCTCGAATTATCATAATTATGGGATTCTTTTACTTCCATTTTTCTTTTGGTAATCTCTTATTGCCTCTACAGTTGATGACTCTAATATTCCATGAGAGAATCTTCATTTCACGGGAATATTGAAAGTGGGGAAAAAAACAATGTAAACTATCAAACGAGAGTTGTACTGAGTACCCATTTTTTTGAAGTATCCAAAAATCATCCGATTTTGAAAAATGATGACTCAGAGTACACATTTTTTTAGCATATTTTTGACACTTAATTTTCTTATGTATCAAGTATGAACAATTTTTTAAATGTTAGTGATTTTCATGTTGATTTTGAAAAGTGTTGCTGCAACATCAACCCCTTTGTTTAGAGGGATTATTTTTTACACTTCAAATTATCTTATGCATCAAGTACAGACATTTTGTTTTAAATGTTGGTGATTTCATGCTGATTTTGAAAAACATCAACATTATTTTAAGGCATTATTTTGACACTTTAGATTTTCTTATGTATAAAGTAAGAACATTTTTATAAAAATGTTAGTGATTTTCATGTTGATTTTGAAAAGCGTTGATGCAACATCAACCCTTTTTTTAAGAGGATTTATTTTTGACACTTTAAATTTTTTAATGTATTAAGTATGGATAATTTTTTTTTAAATGTTGGTGATTTCCATGCGGATTTTGAAAAGCATTAACATTTGTTTGTTTCTAAAACATATTTTTAACACTTTAAATTTTCTTATGTCCTAAGTATGCACATTTTTTTAAATGTTGATTATTTAACCATTTTTCAAGTTGTCTTATTCCTCTTCTTGTTTTTCATCCTAAGATGTTTTTTTTAAGGGTTTTCCAAACTTATGTTTTTTGTTTTTCTTTACAATGTTTTTTATAATGAATTTTTGTTTTTTTTGCAAAGTTTAAAAGAAAAATAATAACATTAATATTTTGAGGTTATGATTTTTGATATATTTATATATCATTAATTAATACTTCAATACACAAAAAATATTTGCCACTAAAAAATAGCAATTGTAAACACTCGACAAAAAATACACATTTTGTATATAGATATAATTAAAAAATATGTACTTCAAAAACTTTTCATTAAAAAATACATGTTAAACAATATTTTTTATTAGAAAACTGAATAAAAAAAGTCGGGAAAATAATTTTTTTTATGAAATTTATATCCAAAAATGACATTTAAAGTTTGTTTTTTTCCCAAAAATATTATTCAATAAAATTTTAAGTAAAAGTAACCAAAAAATGTCCCAAAAAACAATAAAATTAGAAAAAGGAAAAACAAAATTCTTAAAAATAAGAATGAAAAACATAAGAAAATACAATTAAATAAATAAAAACATTCAAATAATTTTTTTGAAAAAAAAAAAAAAAAAAAACATTAAAAAAATTAATTTGAAAAAAATCATTAAAATAAAAATAAAATAACATTGTCCATGGGGGCATCTCAATTAATTCATCCGAGAAATGTGAAATCGTTCTAACTCGAATGACCTAGGTTCAAATCCCCCTGTTGTGACCTAGGCTACGGGGAGGAGTACATATCATAACCCACCAAGGGTTTACTGGTAGTTACGTGTCAGGCGGGTTATTGGGTTCCTCTATATATATATATATATATATATATATATATATATATATATATATATATATATATATATATATATATATATATTAAACCATTAAAAAAAGATTTAAAATAATAATTCATTTTGTTTTTGAAAACGAGACTCTAAAAAAAAAAATCAACACGAATTTCACCTGAATGCCGCTCGCCTCGTGGGTCCCGATCACATTCTGAATCTCATCCAAGCTAGCTTAGGGGGCCCGAGGTGTTGCGGGCTAGGTAGCCCCTCCCTCCTTGGCCCGTGGCTCCTCGGGCCCCCTAGGTGGGGCTGGTTGGGCCCGAGGGGCTATAGGCCAGACAACCCAACCCTCCCTGGCCTGTGGCTCCTCGGGCCCTTTGGGCGGGACTGGCCGGGCTTGAGGGACTGTAGACCAGGGTGGGGTGGAATGCACGCAACCTTGCCTGTTGTGTCCATTCAGGCCCTTGGGCTAGGCTTGCGTTTTTTATTTATAATTTTAATTTATTTTAAATGTTTTTTTTTTTTAAATAATTTTAATTTTTTTTTTAATATTTTATTTATTTCTTTTTATTTCTTTTGCTTTTTAATTTTTTATTACTTTTTTAATTTTAATTTCTTTTTATTAGTTTTTAATTTTTTAAAATTTTAATGATTTTTTTTATTGTTAATTTTTTAGTTTTTAATTTTTATATATTTTTTTAATTTTGATTTTATTTTAATGGTTTGTTTATTTCTTTTTATGGTTTAATTTTTTTTTTTAAATTATATATATTTTTAATAATCCATTTGTTTTTATTTTTATTTATTTATTTATTTTTATTTTTTTTGGGTTAAATTTATAATTTTTTTCTTCAATTATGTTTTTTGGAATTTTTTTTTTTTAATAAAATTTTTTATATTTCTTATTTATCTTTTAATGTTTTTTGGGTTAAGTTTTTATTTTTGTATGAGTAATTTTTTATTTATTTATTTATTTATTTATTTATTTTTTTGTGGTTATATACATATATTTTTTTTTCTTTTGGGGTAATTTTTTATTTTATTTTTTTATGTTTTAAAGTAGTTTTTATTTACTTATTATTTTTTTTAAATTGTGTTTTTAGGTTTTTTTTTTAAGTTTTAAATTTTTTTGTATGTTTAATTTTTATTTATTTATTTTTTTTACATTTTTATTTATTTATATATATTTTTTTTTATTTTTTTTTATTTTTTATTTTTTTCTACAAGGTCCATGTCCATTTCCGACTAGCAACCTGGCCCCATTATTTGTTAATTTGATTGTTGATTTTAAAGTTTTCGTTATAATGGATCAAGTCTACCCTCACAATGTGTCAATTTTATTTGATTTTTAAGTTTTCATTGTAATGGGTCAAGTTCGCCTACACTGAGTGTCAATTTGATGGTTTATTTTTAAACATTTGTTGCAATGTGTCAAGTTGTCTTAGACTAAGATTTTAAAATAGCTATACTTTTAGCATTTTAAAAAGAAATTACTCTTGGTATAATGACTCGTTCCTTCAGGTGTTCCTTTTTAAATTTTTTTTAGTCATATCATTTTTCCTTAATGTCATGGTTGAAATATGTTGAAAACTTAAGGTTTTTTGTGGTCATGATCTTCGGTTTTAATTCCATTGAAAATTTTTCAAAATTTTAAAGTTTTTTTAAGTCATGATATTTTATCTTTAATGCTATGGTTGAAAACAATTATACATATTTTATCTTTAACACCATGGGTGAAAATTGTTCAAATTTTAAGGCTTTTCAGAGACTTGATATTTTATCTTTAATGACATGCTTGAAAATAATTGAAATTTTAAGCTTTTTTTGGACAAGCGTTATTCCAGCATTAAGACTTTTCGTTTTTGGGTTGTTTTATCATGCTTTTTTTGGGGTTTTGGCTAGAGTTTTTGCTTTGAGTTTATCATTCTCGTTGGATAGTTTACTTTGTTACAATCTGTAATCACCCTTATGTGCCCTGAGTTAACCAGTTTACCACCTAATTCTTCCAAGTGTTGAATATTTGTTTTCTAACATATTCTCTTTTCTTCTCTGTGTGATTTTAATGCATCCCTTAGGGGTTGGGATTGGACTCCCAACGTCCCAAAATTGGATTGAATAGAGACAAATTTGACCTCGAATTGACATGATTTGAAGTATGCCCTTCCTATAAATTTAACTTGGTGTTGAGCAAGGGAAAAATGGTCTTTCCCTTTCCAAGCTTTTTCTAGTTTTGACAGGTCAAGGGAGCCGAGCTCCATCTCATCCACGAGGTCAAAGGTAAAATCAGGATTGGCAAGGGTGGGGTTAAGGCGCGAGGGTTGAACCGACAGGGAAGTGAGGGAATTAACGAAGGAGGGAAGGGTTCAAATAACCTTTGACATCACAATAGACGAGGGTGGGGGTTGTGAAAAGTCAAACATAACAATTTCCAGAGGTTGTAAGGAAGGGGGAGGGTTAGTGGCTCCCAAGGATGAAAGGGGAGTGAATGGGTTTCTAGAGGTTGGTCGCTTGTCAAAATACGAGGGGTGTAAGCTAGGAGATTTGGGCTTGGATCACATGATACCCACTTTGGTGAAACCTTCATTGTTTTTCATGGAGGGTGTTTCTAAACTGGAATTAGTTGCAAGTATAGGATATTGGCTATAAATATGGGCATATACGTGGAATATTTGATACCTAAATGGAATATGTTCATAATTGAGGTTTTTCTTCCAGAGCTCATCTTGATAATATCAATATAATTTGGAAGTGGCTTTGATATGTTCATGTAAAAATAAATTTGGGCATATGAGATGTACCTGGCATGCTTGGTAGTCTCCAAAGTTTTGACATAGTGGCCACACATGCTGGTGATAGCCGCTAGTTTTTCTTCTAACCAAAACTCCTGTGGGAATGAGTACATTCTTATCCACATGGAAGCCATGGTGAAGTCCTCATTGTCAAACCCAAAACATTCCATCCAAGAATAGATATATAACCCCATTGAATTGAAGAAATAGGGACCACTCTCGAATACTCTGGTTCGATCTTTCAAACTGCCAATGATGGAAGTGAAGGACTTTTTTAACCCAAATCTATTATTTTTTACTTCCATTGGCCAGGCTGAATCCAATGAGAAAAGGAATTTTTTGACATCAAAATACTGAGAAACTTCCCAATTAAGGCAGGATCCTACATATACTATATATAGCTCCTAATTATAGTGGACTAGATTTCAAATTTAATATCCACAACTACCTTTGGAAGACAACTTTCAGGACGATGTTCCCTAAAGAGGAGGATGAGTTTTGGGGTTATTTTTTTATTTCATTGGGGGTTTTCCTCTAGGTTGGTAGGGTTTGTTGCAGAGGATTTTCCTTTGTTTGCATTACCAACAACAAGCTAGTTGTAGGTTGCAGATCTTCTCCCTCCTCTAGCAGTAGCCATAAGAAGATGGTAAGGGAGACACATAGAGATTAGTAGCTAGGGTATTGAAATAAGTATTGTGAGATTTGGGTCCAATGCAATTTCAAATTATAAAGTGATAGTATTACAAAAATATTTAATGTTGTTTATGATGGGAACTCAATATGGATTCACCTTTATTGATTAAGTCAAATATTTAACCAGCTATGATGCTTGCTACTTCTCAAGGTGGGTAACCTGAGTACATCTTCATGACATAATTTTCATTAATTTTTAAATGCTACAATTCTTCCATTTATTCTAATCTATGCATCCCTTGGGCTATGCACTTTGGAACTCATAAAATGACCATATTACATCAATATTTATTTTGTCAATTATTACTAGCTTGAAGTACGCAAATAATCACTATATGTGCATTAAAGCTACAATTAAAGTCTCATTAATCAAACCCATGGAATAAGGCACAACCGATTTATTTATTTTTATTGTTTTATGATTTCTAATTTTCTCCAACTCTTGCAATTCCAGAGTTTCCCTTAGACATGTCACAAAATATAAAAGTGGTATAATTTTCTATAACGTTATGTCAAGGGTATTCTTATTACAACATCACTCAATTGTTGCCTTTAAATACTAAATATATTGTTATAAATGTGAGTACCACTATTTTTCTCAATTTTCTTGAGCATATTTGTTCGTAATAGGCAGTTACACACAGAAACACATATATAAAAGTTTATTTTTTCCCCAAGTTCTTTAATACATACAAAAATAAAATTAGTCTTGCTATGATCTTATGGTTCTAATCCCTTGAACTGATCATTGTGCCAACTTCTCTGATTTGGATTATATGCTTTTAAATATGCAGGTGTTGAACCCAAATCTATAGTATGTGAATTATTTAAGGCTGGGAAATGTGGCAAGGATTTTAAGGGAAAATTATCCCACGACTTGAATGTACAGAGAAAGGGTGAAAATATTGACATATATAGTGATAAGCGAGATGAAGGTGTGCTTTATTATGCCTACTTATTGTGAGATTTATCTATTTGTTTTTTACTGGAAGATTTGTATGGTTTAGTGAGAAATGTTGTTCCGCTGATGTTTATCACAGAATGTTAGGTATAATGGTTGAGGACCATTGGTTGCTTCTAGTCAGTTTAGTAATCTCTTGTTTTTTGTGAATGCATGAATGGGACTCCACAAAACATGGGATTCATTTTGACCTTTATCTGCATGTTAATAAAAATTATGATTTTATTATATTTTTTTTGCTATTGGCTACCACAAGATGGAAATTATTCATTTTAGTTGAGTGGCATAGGCCCTTGAGTCTTTTGTAATATTCTCAGTATCGGTAGTTTTGATTAGTTGTTTATTCCCTACATATACCTATGGGTTCCATTTACGAAATTAGATGTTTATCGCCTGTATGAAAGAACTTGATTATGTGTGCATGATCCTAGACCTTTCTGTGGGTGCCATTTATTGAACCACAGTGCATTCAAGAACCATAGTGAACCATAGTGCATTCAAGAATGTAAAGAGAAGGAAAAGATTACAAGGATGATGAAGAAATATCTCCTTCCTATAGATACTTGAGAGGTAAGGGAGGAAACAATGCATATGTGGGCCTAGACCCAACTTACAAAGCCATGTGTAGCCATGCACATGCTAAGTGCTACACTACAAGGTTATACACATGTCAATGTCCAAAGGCTCCATGCAAGTGCGCACCATGATATGTGTCTGACACTCATCAAAGCCTTTGAGGACTGAAATTCTCCTCCTAAGCAATGTGCTCCACTAGGTCCACTTCCTTTGCATGAACATTGTTGCAACCTGTGTCCCCAAGTTGACTGTGTACCTCTATGTAAATATCTAAGTGACCCGATGTTGTCTAGGGCTATCAACAACATGTGAACATTAGAATTCCTCTTACACATCTGAAAACTACTAGCTACTGTAGAACCAAACTAAGCTAGGTCAAATTCCCCTTTGTGAAAGAATTGAACCAAGAGTATCATCGAGGTGAACTCCTCCTGTTTGGGAGAACGACCTTGTCACTGTACTCTACAACACCCCCATCAGTTGCAAGCTTGGAACCAACCCTTGATTTTGCAATAGCTTTTGAACCTGTCACGTGGCAATTTTCCATGCATGTGCCTCCTCAACTCTAGATGGTTCATCTAGTTTCTCATTGGAATATAGAATTCCACAGGATCAACAAGTAACCTGTAAAGGCCACCTATCAATGCCCTTGTCAACCTCAAGTTTATATTGCTACATAGAGTTTTATTTGACCTTTATAGAGTTTTATAATTTGTTCAAAAAATTGTTTAATATAGTTGTAGGTTGTGATTGTCATGTGCTACTTGACCAGATAGTAGACTAATCCCTTTTGAAAATAGTTGGGGATGCATGCAGCCTCGCCTGTCATGTCCCTTCGGGCCCTTGGGTAGGGTTTCTGTTTTTTATTTATAATTTTAATTTATTTTAAATGTTTTTTTTTAAAATTATTTTAATAGTTTTTATAATGTTTATTTATTTATTTTTATTCCTTTCAATTTTTACTATTTTTTTGTTATTTTTTTAATTTTTATTTTTTAATTTATTTTAATTTTAATGATTTTTTTTTATTGTTAATTTTTTATTTTTTATTTTTTATATATATTTTATTTTAATGGTTTCTTTATTTATTTTTATGGTTTAGAATTTTTTTTTTTCTTTTGGGGTAATTTTTTATTTTATTTTTTATGTTTTAATATAGTTTTTATTTACTTATTATTTTTTTAAATTTTGTTTAGGTTTTTTTAAGTTTTAATTTTTTTAAATATTTTAATTTTTGTTTTGTTTTATATTTTTCATTTTATTTATTTATATATTTATTTATTATTTTATTTATATATTTATTTATTAATTAATTTATTTATCTATTTTATTTTTTTCTGTAAGGTTTATGTCAATCCTCAACTAGCAATCTGACCCCATTATCTGTCAATTTGATTGTTGATTTTAAATTTTTCTTTATAATGGATGAAGTCTGCCCCCACAATGTGTCAATTTTATGGTTGATTTTTAAGTTTTCATTGTAATGGGTCAAGTTCGCCTACACTGCGTGTCAATTTGATGGTTTATTTTTAAACTTTTGTTGTAATGTGTCAAGTTGTCTTAGACTAAGATGTTAAAATAGCTATATTTTTAGCATTTTAAAAAGAAATTACTCTTGGTATAATGACGCTTTCTTTTAGGTGTTTATTTTTAAAGTTTTTTTAGTTATATCATTTTTCTATAATGCCATGGTTGAAATATGTTGAAAACTTAAGGTTTTTTGTGGTCATGATCTTCGGTTTTAATTCCATTATTGAAAAAATTTCAAAAATTTAAAGTCTTTTCAAGTCTTGATATTTTATCTTTAATGTTATGGTTGAAAACAATTATACCTATTTTATCTTTAACACCATGGATGAAAAATGTTCGAATTTTAAGGCTTTTCAGAGACATGATATTTGATCTTTAATGACATGCTTGAAAATAATTGAAATTTTAAGTTTTTTGGAAAAGCGTTATTCCAACATAAAGACTTTTCGTTTTTGGGTTGTTTTTTCATGCTTTTTTGGGGTTTTTGGTAGATTTATCGTTTTGAGTTTACGATTCTCATTTGATAGTTTACTTTGTTACAATTTGTAATCACCCTTATGTGCCCTGAGTTAACCTGTATACCACCTAATTATTCTAGCTATTGAAGATTTTTTTTCTAACATCTTCTCTTTTCTTCTCCGTGTGATTTTGATGCATCCCTTAGGGGTTGGGATTGGACTCCCAACGTCCCAAAATTGGTTTGAATAGAGACAAATTTGACCTCGAATTGACACAATTTGAAGTATTCCCTTCCTATCAATTTAATTTGACGTTGAGCAAAGGAAAAATGGTCTTTCCCTTTCCAAGCTTTTTCTAGGTTTGGCAAGTCAAAGGAGTCGAGCTCCATCTCATCCATGAGGTCAAAGGTAAAATAAGGATTGGCAGGGGTGGGTTTAAGGCACAAGAGTTGAACCAACAAGGAAGTGGGGGAATTAATGAAGGAGGGCAGGGGTTGAATGGCCTTTGACATCACAATAGACGAGGGTGGGGGTTGTGCAAGGTCAAACATAACAATTTCCAGAGGTTGTAAGGAAGGGGGAGGGTTAGTGGCTCCCAAGGATGAAAGGGGAGTGAATGGGTTTCTAGAGGTTGGTCTCTTGTCAAAATACGTGGGGTGTGATCTAGGAGATTTGGGCTTCGATCACTTGATACTCACTTTGGTGAAACCTTCATTGTTTTGCATGGAGGGTGTTTCTAAACTAGAATTAGCTGCAAGCATAGGGTATTGGTGATAAATATGGCCATATTCATGGAATATTTGATACCTAAATGGAATATGTTCATAATCGAGGTTCTGCTTCCAGAGCTCATCTTGATAATAGATATCAATATAATTTGTAAGTGGCTCTGATATGTTCATGTAAACATAAAATTGGGTGTATGAGATGTACTTGGCATGCTTGGTAGTCTCCAAAGTTTTGACATAGTGGCCACGCATGTTGGTGATAGCAGCTAGTTTTTATTCTTCCCAAAACTCTTATGGGAATGAGTACATTCTAATCCACATGGGAGCCATGGTGAAGTCATCCTTGTCAAACCCAAAACATTCCATTCAAGAATAGAGAAATAACCCCATTGAATTGAAGAAATAGGGGACACTCTCGAATACTCTGGTTCGATCTTTCACATTGCCAAATATGGAAGTGAACAACCTTTTGCACCCAACTCTAATTTTATTTGACCCCCTGGCTTCCATTTGGGCTGAATCCAACGATAAAATGAATTTTTTGACAACAAAATACTGAGAAAATTTCCAATTAAGGCAGGATCCTACATATATTATATATAACTCCCAATTATAGTGGACTAGATTTCAAATTTAATATCTACGACTACCTTTGGAAGAAAACTTTCAGGATGATGTTCCCTGAAGAGGGGGAGGATGAGTTTTGGGGTTATTTTTTATTTCATTCAAGGTTTTCCTCTAGGTTGGTAGGGTTTGTTGCAGAGGATTTTCCTTTTTTTTGCATTACTAGCAACAACCTAGTTGTAGGATGTGGATCTGCTCCCTCCTCCAACAATAGCCATTAGAAGATGGTAAGGGAGACACGTAGAGATTAGTAGCTAGGGTTCTGCAATAAGTATTGTGAGATTTGGGTCCAATGCAATTTTAAATTTTATTTCACTCCATAAATATATGTTAAAATAAATAGTAAATGTATATTAAATAAAAAGCTAAAAATATGATCTTATATAAAGAAGAATAAGTATTTTGTTTTTTGATATTTATATCATTTTGTATATTTTTCTTAAGATGTAATGTTTTTAAGTTAATTTAAACTTTATTTAATTTTCTTTAACATTATAATATTTTTTTGAACTAATTTGAATTTTTTTTTTTAATAATATGGTTATCATTTTATTTTTTGATTTTATATTTTCAAAATAATTTTATTAATAATTATATAGATATATATTTAAAAATATGTGATTACTTAATAATTAATTAATTAAGTATTTAAATAAATTTTTAATAATTTAATCATTACTTTTTTATTAATAGTGAGAAAATCTATCATTAAGTAGTGGGGACAACCATCACTTGCTGCTATTAGTGTTAATGTAGTTTTACTCATCACTATTATTCAAGTAAAATCACACCAATTTCATTGGTGGTTATAAGGGGTAGGCTTTCACTCTCACTAGATTCTTCTAGATCTTAGTCTATTAACTTGATGTTAGGCGATTAACCCATTTCCTTATGTCTAAAGAAGATAAACTCTTAACGAAACAAAAACAATTTTAAAGAAACAACTCAACCACTTATTTATTTATATAAAAACTTCAATCATTTAAAGTTTTATTTTAAGGTTGAGAGAATCTTTGAATTCCATACCATCCGCTAATTAGGCTTATATCATAAATCCCCCTTACACCTATTTGGATAACCACTTAGACTGTGCATATATGTTAATGATACTTAAACTCATGATATAAAAAATAAGCAACTATATGACTAACACTAGTATCACATTCATGTGCATTATTCATATATAATATGCGTAGAAGCTACTTTCAACAATCCATTTGGACACGTATTTATTTTGATCTTAATAAGTTGGTGTTTTCATGGAAAAATAAGATATTTTTCATCGTTTCTCGTTGATATGTTTTATTTTTTAAATCAATAATATTAAATTGTTAAAATCAAAATAAAAATCAAAAAGTTATTTATTTAGATATATGGGTGTTAAACAAAGTTTTTTTTTATGAAGTTTATTTAGTAAATTTGTGAAAATGTAAAGTAAACGTGAGTACAAGATCTCGTATTCAAATGTTTGGTTGTTTATATGTGACAGCATGCTAAGGACCAACATGATTCACTTGAGATTATAGTGGTGGTAGATGGAATCGAACCCATATCATGTGAGTACAATATCGGCCCAATTTTTAATTCCTCTAAACATATAAAATAAATAAATTTAAAAAAATGTGTAAAACAATACAACTTGGCTAATATAAAATCCCTTGTGTACATGGTTCTTCAAAGAAAATCCCTTAAAATGTGCAACACTTTGGTCACTTTAACAAAAAAATAACCATCAACCCTATTGCCCCAAGTTCTTTAGGTGTACTTGAACTCCATGAATTCCTCTAGCTAAATTCAATTATAACTAGGCCCACATGTCTAATCCTCAGGTGACAAAAGTACATACTAGTATGCTTCAAACCACTACTATTAAGATAACCAAGGGGCATGCATCCATTTTTTAGGTTTTACAATTGTATATATATATATATATATATATATATATATATATATATATATAACCACTTAGGTGTCCATTAAGAAAGAAATATAAGGCTAACTACTTAAGGACCAATACATAAAAATTTTACACATATAACAATTATATGTCAACTTAAGACTCAACATAAAATTAGGACAAGCATAATAGCAAGGTGATTTGAGTGTCACAATAACATTCACTCACTTCACAATTTTAGATCTCATCATGGTCATTATTTTGTTAATAGCAACAAACATTATTATTGCTTAACTCTTATTTCATCTACTATGAAACAATCTCCATAGTAAGCAAAAGGATAAACTTTTAGGTCAAACGCCACATCCACTTCTTGTACAGACCCCAACAACGCCCCCACTAAAAATAAAAAAATGAAGATCTCAAGCATGTCTACCTCATCCAAAAAATGTAATCCATTAATTGTGATTGAATCTAAATTGTTTATCTCAAACATAAGCAACTCTAGAACTCTAGATTAAAATACATTTGAGACGTGTACTCAAAGATATCTTCATATCATATATGTAAGGATCGATTAAGTGATTAAATAATATTATCTCCATGTTTCACACAACCTTTCCACATTCCTCAACGACCAATTAAAATTTACATTCCTGAACAAGGGCACATGCTACTAGAATTGTAGGTCTAAGTTCGAAATGGACCTACTCAATTTAAAGTCAATGTGCATTACTTCATAAATGGGGAATACAAAGTATTGCACAACCACGTAGCAACAAATCAATTAATTTCCAAAGAGTATATATACATTATTCCTCATGATGTATTCATAATTTATTATCTATTAATAGAGAATTTGAAACACAAAAAATTCACAAACCTGGTCAACAATTATAGCAAAAACAATAACCCTCAATCCTTCCCAATGTGCTCTAGATACTACTACAACCACATCTAACAAATGTATGTTGTATACAATATAAATTTTCAACCAATATAATCCAACCATTATCCATGCTCATATTTTGTAAATGGGCACAACCAACATGTAAGAATGACTCCAAATCTTAGTGTTCTTCCATGCATTAACTACACATACAAAATATTGCACACACTCAAAAAGAATGGTCACAATTATCCTTAAAAAAATACAAGACATATATTTCATTGGACACAAATGTTGTTTTTTAAAGATGTTTAAATACAATGTTCAATGAGTTTAAGAAGCAAACACCAACTAAGATACACGAACACTTGTACCCAAATATTCAAATAAACTCATAAATAAAGGTGCAACCACTTCTAGGAAAGGCCTTTCACATAAACGACATTTAAAAATGTTCGATCAATCCATTTGAAAACGTGTCTATCATTGATAAAATTTAAAGATGAAATCCAACATATATTCATTGATAGTATTTGCAATAGTTATAAGAAATACATATTTCTTCCATGCCAATTAATATCTTCACTTCGTATGGTTGATACATTTTCCATAACTAGCAAATCAACCATAATTGGACACTATGTCCTACATATTTCTTCCATGCCAATTAATATATTCACTTCATATGGTTGACACATTTTCCATAACTAGCCAATCAACCATAATTGGACACTCTGTCCTTGTACACACTTAGTTATCATTCTATTGTTTCCATGATTAGTGATGTCTTCACACCATCGCACATGAAAAGCACAAGAAACAAATTGAGTTCAATTATATTCACATTCAACACCAACAATCACATGCAAGTTTTGTATAGTTAATCTAACTATCCACACAAAGAGAAAATTTACCATAGTCAGACACAATTCTTACACTTACATATAGGTTAGATACTCGTATCTATGCTCGCCAACTAGGAATTTCACCTAGGTGAAACCACTCACAAACTGTAGGTTTTAACCATGTACAAAAATTAGATGCAAAAAAATCTTAAAAACATAAAATAAACAATAACAAGAGCATAAAACATAAAATAGATATATACAGAGATTTTCCCCTGGATCCCAAATCGAGATGACCAGCTTGATTTTTCATTATTTTCCTTTTAGTGTTACAACGCATATATATACATGCCAAAGCATACATAAACCCCAATCCATTAACCCTGGATTAGAACATAACCATAGTTCCCTTGACCGGATCTACAAAATACCAGGGGACAAAAACCATCATGCCCCAAAACCATGTGCAAACCCATGCACAAAACCATGGGTGGGTCCGCCCACCGAAAAATAGGGTCCAAATTTTTTTTCTGCCCCAGACCCCTTAGCTTGGCGATGATGATTCCAGCTTTAAGTAACCTAACATCAACAACATAATATATAGAGCTCACTCACTAGAGGAAGCATCACATCAAACTAATGGATAATTTTAGTAATACAAATAAACAAACAACAACACAACATAGACATACTATAATCTCACATGTATTAATTCCCTAAACCTATGAGGGTTAACATTAAAATAAAATCCAATGACCATAAACCCTTTTCATGAGTGAGTTAGGTCTATACTTCCTCTAGTATCACTTTTTCATATATCAACTAGTTAAAAGAATCGGTAACTAGGTAGAATCTCACCTACTCAACACAAGGTTGGAAATCCTAGACTACTACTTTAACTCCCAATTTTTGCATGCACAATTGCAAGCACATGTCATCGTTAATCAAGGGATTTGAACCAAGGTAAGTGGCATTAACATTGTTAGTCCCAACCACTTAGGATATCCATTAACAGACTCCTATAGTACCATATTAGTAAAACTAAAATATTTTTTGTTTTTCTTGAAATCACACACACGCACACACACACATACACCACAAAGACTTAATTTGAGAAAATATCTCTAAACATAAAATATATACTCATAAATCATACACATTTATTCATATATTCACAATTAACCATATCTCCTTCACTCACTATAACACACTAATGACCTTAATGAGTATATTAACTCTCATTCACATAATATTAAGAACAACGATACAATTACAACACAAACAAACAATAGTGATCATAAGCCAACACTAAGTCCATTCTCCAGTCCATGCCCCCGTATCTCTTCTCCATGCTCACCGCCCCTAAATGGGTGCTCAAAGCCATCAGAAGTCTCCAACGCAACTTTCTCTAGGGAGGAGATAAAGCCAAGAGAAAATGGGCTTTAGTCAACTGGAAAGATGTCTGTGCCCCCAAAAGCTCTGGCGGTCTTGGGTTGAGAGACCCACAACACAGTAATGAATTCATGGGAGCAAAAGTGTGGTGGCATTGTATTTCCAACACGGACTCACCGTGGGCGCAGCTTTGGACTGCCAAATATGCCAGCAATTGGCCAATAAGCGACCTCATACGTTTCGACACTGAGAGGGACGGGTCTCTCATCTGGAAGGCAGCCAAGCAGCAGTATGCCTTGGTTCGTGATCATAGCTTCTGGGAAGTCAGATCAGGGAACCAAGAAAATTTCTGGAATGACTATTGGCAACAAATGCCCAAAATGTCCTCCCTATTTCCAAATTTTTACTGGAATGGTAATATGGAGCATCTTCAGTAACCCCTCATCAATATTTTTTGGAGCACATAGGATAACAAGCACCCCCCCTCTCAGTATCGTCAATGTCTCACTGCAGATCATCTCCAGAATCAACTTGGCCTCCATCTCACTAATGACATCAAGCAGGAACTGGACAAGCGTTGAATCCGCATTTCAGAAGGAGTTGACATCATTCGTTGGGGTCACACCTCTGTTGGAACCTTCACCACCAAGGAGGCCTATCACTTGCTCCTTCCCTTCGATCTAGACCAATGAGATAGAATATGGGAAAAAATTTGGCATCCCAGAATCTGGCCCAAGTTCTCCACTTTTCTCTGGCTACTCAAAAAATATCGCATTCTCACCTGGGATAATCTATGCAGAAAGGGTTTTTTCGGCCCCTCCCAATGCCCCAATTGTGGTATCAAGGAGGAATCCATTAAGAATCTCTTCAACGAATGCACCATGGCCATTAATCTCTGGGACAAGGTGGTGACGCTAAGCAGAAGGTCTGACAAGATTCTAGGAAACATTCTCAACACCATTCGAAGCTGGCCCTCCTCTCCCTATCAATGTGAGATTCTCAACGATCTCTGGACCATCTAGAAGGAGCGCAATTGCAGAATCTTCAGAGATCATCGCTCCCATCCTGAATTCCTTTGGAACACAGTTTGCAGCAATATGTAAGAGACCCTTTCCCTTCATCGATGGCACGACTTTCACCTCCCCACTCTCCCTGGCGAACATAAAATCTGGGCTAATTGGAATCTCTTGGATGGGACACCAACAACTCTGCTGAACTCGAAGGTATGCTCCAAGGGCTCCTCCTTGCTAGAGATCACAATTTCTTCCCCTTAACAATCGATGGGGACTCCCAAATCCTCATTGACATGTCCATTGGTACCTTAGCCACCAAACTAGCCAAGAGCTGGCGCCTGGCCTCTCGCATCACTCTTCTGAAGAAGGGGATCCATAACCACTTAGCGATTGACTTCCACCACATCAAGAGAACTGGCAACAAGGTGGTCAATTTACTTGCTAACAAAGGGGTCTCACACACTACTCCTCTCAGCTCAAGCACCTTATTCTCCCCGGATGATGAAGCTCTCAAACATGATTGCACTCAGCTGGTGCACAAATATCTTCAACCCCAGGATGCGGGTGTATGCTAGATTATCAAGGAGACATGGGGCGGCCATGTGGATGGACACACTACACACCCACGTGATCATCTCTAGGGATCTTCACAGCGTTAATTCTTGGCGTGAGATGGCCATTAAATCACCTCCCACCACCCTTGAAGTGACGTACCCGGAGGCCTCTACATTTACTCTCACCATGGATATTAATCTTGTCACCCCAGCCCTCTCCTCCGCATTGCATCCCGCCCGTCTGCTTGCTGTGCAATTCCCTATTCTTGTTGCATCATCTCAGGAGCATCGCCTCTGTCCTTTCTCTATTCAAGCGGGTAGCAGTTCCTCTCCCCTTTGATCAAGCGACTCTCCCCCCAGGCCCTTTATGCCCCGTCGCCATAGAATGCAGTGCCGTAGAGCAGGGGGGCATGGCCTACCCTCTCAACCACCTCTGTCAATTTCCCATGGCCGCAACCTCTCCATCGACTGGGATGAGCATGATAGCACTCCTACTGTCATCCTGAATGCACAGCTATCCTAGAAGCTCCCCTCCCCTACCCTCTCCCATCCAGCTCCCGCAGCAAGAAATGAGCTCGTAAATCAACTATCTCCCTTGAGCCTAATTTCATCCCTCAGAAGATGAAAGCCCTTCCCGTGCAATTCGCTTCCAGTGGCAGTAACAATTCCAATGAATCTAGCGACAAGAGTGAGGACGGAAACCTGGACTCGAGCACGGAAGGCAACCAGGGGCAGAAAGGTGCTGGCAGCTCGGTCCAACCCCCGGCGTTCACAGCCTCTCCGATGGACGACTAGCAACTGGACGCTTCGGTGGAGAGACTTGGTCTCCCAAATTTGCCTCGCTCTCTGCCTGCAGCAAATGTGTCAAGCTCAGAGACGGTGGACTATGTCTACGTGTGCAGAATCTTGGATTAAGCTCCTTCCCCCCGCAACAAGCATGAAGGTCCTCCTTATAATTTCTATTTCAGCTCTCTTCGGCATGTTTAAGACTAAGAATGCTTTACTATGTTTTTATGCTCAATTTTGAAAACTCTCTTTTCTAGTTTCCCTCTTTGGGCAGCACCTTATATGTGGTTTCTACGGCCTGGTTTCCCCTCCTGGGGCAGTCCAACTCTTGACAGCAAACCCTTGAATTTTCCCTTTGGGATGGACTCGTCCATTCCTCAGGACGAGCTTTGTAAATTTTTGTTAAATATGATATAATAGAGATAGTATTACTTAGAAAAAAAAAATTACATCTTAGTAAATAACATATTTTTAAGACAAATAAGAGATATCAATTTCAAACAAGATTATGTATATAATTGAAGCAATTCTAAACCTTTAAAAGTAACATTTGTAACTATATAAATTATACAACATGCATGTATATCTTGGATTCACCCGATCTAACAATGTACAAAAGTTAAATACTGAATCGCTTCTACAAGTCTTTTGCGGAATTAAAAACACAATCGCCAATCACATGAACATGAAAAAATATCAATCACACACAACACAGATAATTTCCCGAGGAAATCTTACAGCTAAAAAACCCCACTATATTCTATTGTATATTAAGCATGGATCATGAAAAAATTACATACAAAACTCTTCTCACAAGAGCCCTTCAGTACTAAGCTAATTTTCTCACAGTGTCATATGCAAAATTGACCAACACATAGCCAATTCTCAGCCTGGAGACAACCTTCCTTGCTTGCGCAATCCCTGATGGAATAGATCCCTATAAGATAGGAATTATTTCCTGCCTTGACTGCACAAGTATCATGGGTACTCCAATGGGTGTTTGGTTTCATGTGTGCAACCCAATAATCCTATAACCTATAGTCAACTTCCCTTTCACCTAGAACTCAACTGGGTCTCCACTAGATCTGACATGCATGAAGCTAATAATAGTAAATCCTTAGTTGCATGTGAGATCACTGATTGTGAATTAATTAATATTTAATTCACTATATCTCTCACTAGTGTATCTTCAGTTACAACTAGCACAACTGAGTTTAACTCACTTAACTGATTTAAACTGTTTACAACTTGCATTAACTCATACATCACTACACTTCGAACTCTGTTACAACTAGAATTACTTTGCATGCCTCACCAACTACCTCTAACTCGAAATCCACTAGCTAACTGAATTTATCACTTTCAGTTAATGGATTCAAGCCAACATTGAGAATATATTACATTTTAATTTCCATCTTAATTATGGGATAACTAAAATAGACTTGCACCCAAAGATAGCATTGTGTGCCCCACCCTAGTCTGGGTGCTTAATGCAACTAGGCATGGGTGCTAAAATTTTCTTGTTGAATCTCAACACTCCCTTTCAACAAGAAAAGGATTATCCTTCACCCTGATCTTGTCTCTATGGTATTCTAATTTTCTCCTGGTGAGCTTCTTAGTCAGAATATCTGCATCCCGATCTTTCGTCGGAATATGCTGAAGCAACATTATCCTTCTCTTCACACAATATATAAGATGATGGTACCGGATATCTATATTCTTGGACCTATCATGAAACACAGGATTAATAGAGATTTTAATGCAAATCTGATTATCACAATGAATCACTGTCAAATCCATCTGAGAACCAAATAAAAAAACCAAGATCTTTCTCATCCAAATAGCCTCACATGCAGCTTGACTTACTGCCATGTATTCTGCTTCTGCTTAATTGAGTTCCATGGATCGTTGCTTCCTGTTGTACCAGGAAACTGTTGTCGATCAAATGCTAAATATCCCTCCTGATGTGCTCTTTCTGTCCAATGGACTGCCAGCCCAATCTGCATCCGTTAATCCATGCAACTTCACTCCCTTTGTCCGTCTGTACCATAGACCATACATTGATGTGCCCCTCAGGTATCTCCGGACATGCTTCCTTGCCTTCCAAAATATCTTGGTAGGCTTAACCATAGCTTGACTCAGTTGGTTAACAGCATAGAAAATGTCTGATCTTGTGTTCACCAAATACATTAGCAAACCTACTAACTACCTGTAGACAGTAGCATCCACTACCTCTCTAGAAGTAGCATCCTATTTCCTCCAATTTACTGGAAGAGGAGTATCCATGGGTTTGCAACTCTCCATGTTAAACTTACCCAGTATCTCCTTTGCATACTTGTCTTGAGACAAAATAATCTCACCATCCCGCTACCATATTTCCAATCCAAGGAAATAACGAAGGAGTCCCATGTCCTTCATTTCAAACTCCCTTGCAAGATCCTCCTTGCATGAGTGTATCAGCTGCTCTTCACTAGTCAAAATTAGATCATCAACATAAAGAACAATGATCAATAGCTTACCCTCAACCACAATCTGGTACATGTTTGCATTTGCTTCACTTTTGGTGAAGCCTAGTCCGATGAAATAGTTGTCTCTCCAAGTGTAACAAGCACGGGGTGCTTGCTTCAACCCATACAGTGATCTTTTGAGTCTTCACACATGCGACTCACTGTTGAAGATCTTGAAACATTCAATATGCCCTATGTACACCTCTTCCTCAATGATGCCATTGAGAAACGCAGTTTTCACATCCATCTGATTAATGCGCTAGCCCATCTACATTCAGAGTGCAAGGATGGATCTTATGGAAGAGTACCTTGCAACAAGTGAAAAGGTCTCATTATAATCTATCCCCTCGATTTGTGAGAATCCCTGGGCCACAAATTTGGCCTTGTATTTATCCACACTCCCATCAGCAGCTTGCTTTACCCTGTATATCCATCTCGATCCAACCACTGATTTTTCGACTGGTCTTGGGACTATCTCCCATGCATTGTTTTTTACAATGGAGTCATACTCCTCCACCATTACATCAACCCAAGTTGGTTGTTGCACTGCTTCCTGAAAGGAAGATGGTTCAGTCAAAATAAATTTTCTCATAAGAGTCATGTATCCAGTAAATTGGTCAAGAGACTGTATCTGTCTGCGTTGTGAAGTAGGGGTTCCTACATTATCTGCAACATCAAGTCTCAATCTATCAGCTTTCGTGGTGTGCCTTCTTCCATTTCGGATGGATGGATCTGCATGAGTGTTTTTCTCCACTCCATGAACCTCCTCATGTGGCTGATCCACATCTTGAGACTCATCCTTGGGAACCAACAATTCCTCCTCTGCATGCAAGTTCAGCTCCCTCTCAAGGGATAACCGCATGGATTTCTCCTCATCAAATTTTATATCCCATCGCACAATAGTTATTCTGTTGTTTAGAAAATACACATGATAATTATGGGGTGTTTCAGTGTACCCCACAAAAATCCCAACCTCAGTTTTTGGTTCTAGCTTCTTCTTGGCGTCCTTGGTCACATGCACATACACAGATGAGCCAAAAATCTTTAAGTGTGAAACATCAGGTTTCTTACCATTGAAAGCCTCTTTAGGTGTACTCATGCCAAGTACTCTATGAGGACAACGGTTTTACACATGTACCGTTGTATTTCATGCTTTCGCCCACAGATGCATCGGTAGGCCTTGATCATGCAATATTTCTCGTGCTTCACCCACAATAGTTCTATTCTTCCTCTCTGTGACCCCATTCTGTTGTGTGTTATGAGGTGCTATGAGTTCTCTTCGAATTCCTTATTTTTTGCAGAAGTTCTTGAATTCGTTAGAGATGTATTCTCCACCATTATCGCTTGTAAGAACCTTCACTTGCCTCCCCAACTCTTTCTCCACTAGTTCCTTAAACTCACAAAACTTAGAGGATGTTTGATCTTTCTTCTGCATGAAGAAGATCCAGCACTTATGATAAAATTCATCAACAAAGATTACATAGTACTTATGTTTTGTTGTTGAAGAAATCGAGAAAGGACCACACACATCTATGTAAACTCTGTCAAGGATCCTCGAAGCTTGGTTTTCATTCTCATGAAAGGTGGCCTTTACATATTTTCCCATAGTACATCCCTTGCATGTGTTTAACTGCGCAAGTGTGCCCCTGGGAAGACCAGTAGAAATATGCTGCATGACTTTCAAGGCTCCATGGTGAATATGGACTAATCGCCTGTGCCATAATTCACCCTCATCTCGGCTCACCACTTGATCTGCCTTGCCCATCATTGCTGCACAGCCATCTACCTCCATCTTGTAGAGATTCTTAACTTGAATCCCTATCCTCTTGGCTTGTCTCATTGTTTTATCCGTCGTCGCCCATTTAAATATGCATCTGGAGATCTTTCTCCTCCAAGTCACTAAAAAGTTCCTTGTCTCTCTTCATGTGAAAGGAAGCGCCACTATCCAAATACCACACATATCCCAATGCACTGGACACCATGCATGCGATCAATGAGAATTCAAGCTAAAATTGCGAGGCAAGGACCTCACCAGCTGCAGATCCTCTAGCCTTATTTTTCTTCTTCTTTTGTGGACAGTTAGTAGAAAAATTCCCATGCTCATGACAATGAAAACACTTCACTTTGGACATGTCCTGCTTCTTGCCATTCTTGGAATCTGATTTAGAATGTAATTTCTTCCCCTTCCCCTTCCTCGCCTTGGCAGCCAAAGCACAATCCTCTTCATCCTCATTCTTAGATGAAGATCCATCTCTGGTGTTCCTTCTGAACTCCTCCTGCACCAAATCCAACCACAGTTGTTCCCAATATGGAAATTTTTCCCTTCCATTGACAAAGTCTTGATAACTGTGCCAAAACTTGGAAAGCCCTAGGAGAGCCAAGCTCACCAAATCATCATCAGAAATTTTTATTCTAATGCTCCCCAGTTCATCCTGACATTGGAGAAATTTTTTTTAGATATTTTCGAATGGTGTCGCCCTTTTTCATCTTGATCTTCCTAAGTTTATCTTTGAGCGCCAATTTCCTATGGTCGTTTCTGCTTTGGAATAGATCTGTCAAAGCCTTCCACATTGCGTATGGTGTGGCTTTCCCATGGAGGCTTGAGAAAATGTGGTCCCGTATTCCCTACAATAGGATCCTCCTTGCCTTTGCCACTTTCTTTTGCCATGCATCAAGCTTTGCAACATCTGCCATAGCGGGTTTAGGAACATCATTGTCAATGAATGCCTTCAAGCCATTGTCTTCGAGTACTTCCTCCATCCTATCACTCCAAGAAATATAGTTCGAGCTGCCCTCGAATGCATACTCTAACCTTAAGCCATTGAAAGCCATTTCGATCTTGAATCATCTGTAGCACCAAGAAAGTCTTTCTGCAAATTCGAATTATATCCAGTCACAAACTCAACTCCTACATCACTTCTGCAATTTTTTGTGCTCTAATACCATGTATAAATTATACAACATGCATATATATCTTGGATTCACCCGATATAACAATGTACTAAAGTTAAATACTGAATCAATTTTACAAATTTTTTGGGGAATTAAAAACACAATCCATAATCACATGAACATGAAGAAATATAAATCACACACAACACAGATAATTTCTCGGGGAAACCTTATAGCTAAAAATCCCCACTATATTCTATTGTATATTAAGAATGGATCATGAAAAAATTACATACAAAAATATTCTCACAAGAGCCCTATAGTACTCAGCTAATTGTCTCACACTCTCATATGCAAAACTGACTAACACATAGCCAATTCGCAGCCTCCAGATAGCCTGCCTTTCTTGTGCAATCCCTAATGGAATAGATCCCTATAAGATAGGAATTCTTGTCTGCCTTGACTGCGCAAGTATCATGGGAACTCCAATGGGTGTTTGGTTGCATGTGTGCAACCCAATAATCCTACAACTGATAGTCAACTTCCCTTTCACCTAGAACTCAACTAGGTCTCCACTGGATCTGACATGCATGCAACTAATAATAGTAAATCCTCAGTTGCATGTGATATCACTGATTGTAAATTAATTAATATTTATTTCACTAGATCTCTCACTAGTGTATCTTCAGTTACAAATGTTGGGTAGTGAAAGAGGTATGAAATTATTGTACATTTACTCATTCTTTACCATAAATATACTCTTGTTTGCCTTGGAAAGGTAATTCATCATAGGAAATATAATAGAATTGGAAAGGTTTATGTTTAATACAAAAAGGTGACTAAAAGCTACTTTTTGATTGACAAACAGGAATTCGGAGAGGTGAACAACTGTACCAAAGGCGTGGTTGAGAACAATTTAACTGCTGCTCCATCAGCATTGAATCATATCCAGCCAAAGGCAAGGAGATCTGAACGAATAGCCCAGAAAAGGCAGGAAGCAGCTCGGCCACAATCAGCACAAACAGCACGATGACTAAACACAAAGGAGTGAATCCCTCAGGATCTTTCGATACTGAGGGATCGCTGTTTAAACTTATCTTGTTCCTTGATTGGTCCGTCAAAGAATTGATATATAGAACCACATCCTTTAGTGACGGGGGGGACGGATCGTTATTGTTATTGAGAATTGGTCGAAAGACTTAACATTTTCCCTGTTATATTAACTCTATGTTTGAGAGAAAACCTTTCTGTAATATTTTATGTTGGTTTAATACAAAGCACGTGTTTTATTTACCTTCTGCAATTTTGAATTAGCCCATCAGTATTTCACTGGCGCTAAGGGCCCGGCTCTGGTGGAATTACTTCGCTCTTTGTATTCTAATATTTATTTACTGTCGTGTGGAGTGTGTTTAATGTTTGAATTGGTTTATTGTTGATCGAATCAAATACAGAGTCACTGTTGTTTCGTTTCTTTACAATAAGCATAATTCGTTGTTCTATTACTTTGTTGTTATCATAAAAAGCTTTACCGACTCGTATCTGATTTGAATTGTTGTTCCTTTAATTTATAATCTGTTATAATTGATGATTGCGCGGTGAGAAGCTGTCGACAGAGTTGAAGCATAGAAATTTAGTGCTTTGAGTGTGTTAGAATTGTAATTGCTGTTCAATTTCCATTGCTGTTCCATTTCTTTTCGTTATAGTTACACGCTGATGTTCCTTTTCAGATTGTGTTTTGTTTAAGTTTCTTTCATTGAATTTTCTTTCGGTTTGATTGTTTTAAGATCTCCAACTGTAGAGGATAGAGGCTTTAGCTTCCAAATTCCCAGATTGGTCATCTTGCATCGATTTCTAAGGGAAAAAGTTACTGCTACTGCATCCCTGATCGATGTTCTACAAAGATTGAAATAGTTTAATCTTTCCTGTAATTAGGTCTCTTTTCAAGCATTGGTTACTTTTGTTCTTGTTATTTTATACTACATCTTCATAGCATTGCTCTTAGACAATTTCAAGCCTCAGACAGAGTACACTCCTGGAATAAAAAGACGCTCCCGGATTGATAATTAATGTGAGGTAATTAGGTGTTCAAAAGATACCTTTTTATGACTCGACATTTTGGCGTCGTTGCCGGGGAGAGTGTATGCCATTTTAAAGGAGTAATGCACAATTTATTTTCTTCTGCTTTCAAATAATTGGGTATTAAAGACGGAAGGTAAGAACCTCCTCACTAGGCAAGAAACACACTTGCTCGCAGCCCGCTTTAAAGTAGAAGTAGGTAAGCTTCTTTGTTTAGGTAGGAATGAAGGTTTGTTTCTTTGAATGAATAAATCAACTAAGAGAAACAAAATTTCTCCTAAAACTGAAAAACCTAAGGGACCAGTGACCCTTGGGCGCACAACCTTTATTGACGAAATCCTTAAAAGAACTGAATCTCAACCATCAGTAGGATTTAAAAGAACTACTTCTAGACAGCCTACTAGTTCCCTTCAGGCTATAGAATCACCATCTGAAGCCTTCGCTGAGATACACAGTCAAACAGAGGGAATTGAGCAAGATTCCCAAGAAATTGAGAATCCTTGCACAGGTTTCCTTCACGAAGGGATCGCTAGTAATCTCCAAGAAGGAGAAGGCGAAACGGGAGAAATCACAGACTTAAAGTCTCCTATTGAAACTGCCCAAAAAATAAGCAGCCCAGATAAGGGAAGTGTTGTTCAACTTATTCAGAACCAAGGTCCTGAATCACCTCAAACAGTAGGACGACAAGAAAAACTTATTATCCCAGATAAAGGGAGTGTTGTCAAAACTGTTCCTGCCCCTACTCGTCAACCTAGAAATTCCTTGGAAAGCCCAGAAGGGTATTGGCATATCTTCGATCAAATGGCCCAGAACCAAAACCAGAATCAACAGCAGACCTCTACACTGCAATATCCTATAGTAGATACTGCAGTTAATGCACCCATGAAAGATATTCCTCTTCAACATATTCCTACATTTCACAGCTTAACATCAGAGGACCCAGATGCGTTTTTATTTGAGTTTGATGTGCTGTGCAGAGGATACGATTACACCACCAATGCCCAAAAACTAAAACTATTCCCTTCTACATTAAAAGGGGCAGCCCTATGATGGTTTATGGGATTAGGTGGGGGTGTCATAACTGATTGGGATCATATGAAAGCTGCATTTTTAAAGAAATACCAAGATTATTGTAGGTCTCAGGAGTTAAAATATGAGATATTCCAAATGATAGCAAAACCAAATGAGACCTTGGAAGAGTATGTGGAACGGTTTCAATATAATCTTCAGAGATCCCCTTATGCATCTCTACCCTTACCTGATAATGTTTTGAAAACTACATTAATTAGGGGAATGAAAGATCAATGGGTAGAAACATTGAACATTATGGGAAAAGGTGATATATATCTTGAAAATTATCCTAACATTATTGATTTGTGTATCAGGTGTTCGAGGGGCAATACGAGGTTGAAATTAGCAGAATGTGATACGATCACAAGGGAAAATAAGACCTCTAATGAAGGTGTGACTCGTGCAGAGATTGGAAATCTGCTGGAAGACTTTAAGACATACATACTTGGGACTCTAACAACACAGTTCGATATTATGCAAGCCAAACAAAAACAGGTAGAAGCAGAGCAGAATTTGGAAATATTCTGTCCCAGATGTAGAAATAAGCACAGCCACAAAGAATTCCTGTTGGATGTGATTAAATTCTGCGCCATTTGCACGAAGGATCACCCTACAGAAGGATGTCCTTCACTTCCTGGCCTAAAAGCAGTCTATAAGGAGGCAGAAGAAGAATCAGAAGTGGTATGTCTGCTTAATCAGTGCCGACAATGGCAGCCACGACCATCAGGTATGCCAAATGATCCATTTTCTTTTCAACCTCCTCAATATAATGCTCAACAATATAGTGGGATGTGGCAGAATCCACCATCTTTCCGTAATTGGTCACAACAGCCATTTCCTCCCACATCTTGGCCAAATCAAACAAATCAAAATAATTGGCCTAGATTTCCTTTCTATCCACCTTTCTGGCCTACACAATGGTCCCCTTCTACTTCTCAGAATCAGGCCTGGCGGTCAAACTGGAAAAAACCTACAAATCAGCCAGTTGGATCAATTCCTCTCTCTCAACCTACACTGCCAGCTCCTTATACAAACCCCCAGACCAACTTAATACCACAACTCCCAGCCCAACCCAACCCAAACCCAAACAATATGCCGGTTCAGTCTGTTCAAATCATGGAACCCCCAGAAGTAGAAACTAAGCTGAGGGAGTGTAATGATCTTCAATTGAGGTATGGGCGCATAGTTGAAACAGAGAGAAACAATGATGTCCACATTGAAGATCTGTTACCTGCAGAACAAACAATACAAGGCGAGAAGGAAGTCCAACAACATAACCAACAAAAAAATCAACAACAAGTAACAACTTCCTCTCCACCATTCCCAGAATGATTGATTATACCTCGTCCATTAGAACAACCTAATTTTTATCTTCTGGGAGAATTAAAAAATTTGTGCATAAAAATCCCTCTCCTCCAAGCTATTCAAGATATTCCTATATATGCAAAAACTATTAAAGAATTATGCATAAAGAAGCCAAAGAGGAGAACAAAAACAAATCCTACTGTCCAAATAGTCAGTACCTTATCTGACTTATTATCAGGAATAGAGACACTCATCAAATATGAAGACCCAGGAAATCCTATAGTGACAGTACAGATCAATGGTCAATCATTTCCAAATGCCTTAGTTGATTTGGGGGCAGCAATCAACATTTTAACCACCACCACCTGTCAAAAACTTGGCATTACATCATTGGAACCAACAACAACCTTGTTGGAATTGGCTGACCGATCAGTAGTCAAACCATAAGGTATACTACAAGATGTAATGGTATCTGTAGATTCCTGGGAATACCCTGCTGATTTCCTGGTTATCAATCCAAAGAATCGACTAGATGGACATCCGTTAATTCTAGGTAGACCTTGGTTGGCAACTGCTGATGCCTATATTGGATGCCGACAAGGCAACACGACAATTACAAGGGGAAATTATGTTAAGAATTTAGCCCTATATCCCCCAGCCCAGCCAAGTCTATCAATAATCGCAACAAGAAAACCACCTGCATCATACCTTATGGAAAATATGAGATCACCTCTAACCATAGAAAATGATCTTGATTTTAAAGATAAAATAGAGGATGATATCATTAATAATTTTATTAATAAGTCACAAACTAGATCTCATTTGAAATGTCACATGATCAAAGCGACATTCGATAATAAAGAAGAAGAAGATCCTTTCAAATATATTCCTGATCAAACAATACCCACTACTTCCATGAGCAATAGCAAGGTTGTAGAAATTGAACCGGGAAAAACTCTAAATATTAATAAAAATATCACTGCTGAACAAGAATAGAAATTGGTTCAATTATTACGAAAATACAAAGCAGCTTTTTCATGGGATTACCTCGACATGAAAGGAATTGATCCTCAATTGTGTACTCACCACATTTACATTGAAAAAGATGCAAGACCCATTCGCCAAACTCAAAGGAGACTAAATCCTCACCTTAAAGATATTGTGAAAGAAGAATTACAAAAAATATTGGATGTTAATTTCATCTACCCAATATCTGATAGCAAGTGGGTCTCTCCACTAGTGGTTGTACCAAAAAAGAATGGGAAGTGAAGGATATGTGTAGATTACTGTGAACTTAATAAAGCAACACAGAAAGACCACTTTCCCCTTCCTTTCATTGACCAGGTATTAGACACATTGGTAGGAAAGAAATTCTTTTCTTTCCTTGATGGCTTCAGTGGGTACAATCAAATCCAGATTGCCCTTGAAGATCAGGACAAAACTACTTTTACCTGTCCATGGGGGACATTTTCCTACCGAGTCCTACCTTTTGGCCTATGCAATGCCCCTGCTACATTCCAAAGGGAAATTCTCAGCATTTTTGCAGACCTAATAAATGAAGGCCTCGAAGTATATATGGATAATTTCACACCCTATGGGGATGACTTTGAGCCTGCATTAGAAAACCTAGAAAAAGTATTGCAAAGATGTATCGACACTAGGCTTTGCTTAAGCAACGAAAAGTGTCTCATGATGATGACCGAAGGAGTTATCTTAGGGCATTATATTTCGGCAGCTGGAATTCAAGTAGACCCAGCTAAAATTCAAATACTCTTGTTAATTCCTACGCCTACTACACAAACAGAGGTACGTAGCTTTCTTGGATTTTTTGGTTACTATAGAAGATTTATAGAAAATTATTCTCGAATAGCTGCACCTTTATATGCACTGACTAGAAATGTTGATTTCACTTGGACAGATAAATGTGACAATGCCTTTAATGATTTGAAGAAGCTCATTTCAACAGCCCCAATGCTGAGGGGCCCAAATTGGAATTTGTCGTTCCAAATCTCATCTGATGCCTCAGACACAGCAATTGGAGCAGTACTTGGGCAGGAGGAAGACAAGAAGCCATATGCAATTTACTACATTAGCAAAAATCTATCCCCTGCTGAATTAAATTATACTGTGACTGAGAAAGAATTTTTAGTTGTAGTTCATGCTATAAACAAATTTAGACATTACATAACTGGGTATCCTGTAGTACTATATACTGATCACTCTGCCATTAAATTCTTAGCAAATAAACCTGTTACAAACGAAAGAGTGACAAGGTGGTTAATTTTACTGCAGGAATTTGACATCACAATCAGAGATCAACCTGGGAAAGAGAACCCTGTAGCTGACTTTCTGTCAAGAATGCCAAAGCCAACAGATATAGAAGCAGTTGAAGATCACTTTCCAGATGAACATCTCTTCGTTGTTACTATCAGAACACCGTGGTATGCTGATATAGCGAACTATTTGGAAATAGGTAAATTACCTAAACATCTGTCTCTTAATGAACATAAGAAAATAATACATCGTAGTACCCGCTTCTCCTGGATTGGAGGCTACCTATTTCATACAGGTGCAGATATGCAAATAAGGAGATGCGTTAGGGAGGATGAGGTATTTGACATATTGAAAGCATGCCATGATGGACAGTGTGGCGGACATTTTGCAGATCGTAGAACTGCCCAAAAAGTTTTACGAACGGGCTACTATTGGCCTACTATCTTTAAAGATGCTAAAAAATTCGTACAGGCCTGTGATAGCTGCCAGAGGGAAGGTTGACCTGGGCAGTCTGATGAAATGCCTCTAAACCCCCAACTAGTGATTGAACCGTTTGAACTTTGGGCCCTCGACTTCGTTGGTCCTATTAACCCCCCATCAAACCAAAAAATGTACATCCTAGTTGCAACTGAATATGTCACCAAATGGGTTGAGGCAGAAGCTCTTTCAAAAGCTACAGAAGACTCTGTAATACAATTCCTTTTCCAAATTTTTGTGCGCTATGGCCTCCCAAGGCATATAATCACAGATGGAGGACCACAGTTTGTAGGTAAAAAATTAGCTGAAACATTGCAAAACTACCACGTTCAGCACAAGATTACGACTCCATATCACCCACAGGCCAATGGCCAAGTCGAGAGCACGAACAAAGTAATTGAATCTATATTAACAAAAACAGTTCCCTCTCATAGACGAGATTGGGCCTACAGATTGCTAGAAGCATTGTGGGCATATTGAACAATGTGGAGACCTACCACATGATATTCACCATACCAATTGGTATTTGGGAAGGACCCCATCTTCCCTATAGAATTCGAGGTTCAAACATTAAGAACAGCTCAAAAGGTGGGTCTAGATTTGAATGAAGCCCAGGCTAAAATACTGCAGCAAATCAATGAGCTGGATGAAATCAGACTCTCTGCTCTTCAGCACACAGCATTAATTCAGCAACAGAGAGCCAAATGGCATGATGCCCATATCAAAGGAAAGATCTTCCATGAAGGAGACTGGGCACTCTTATATGATTCCAGGTTCCAGGATTTCCCAGGAAAACTCCAGACACGATGGCTTGGACCCTATGAAATATAGAAGGTGCACAATAATGGCACTGTTACATTAGTTACCATTGACGGATTTGGACATTCCTTTAAGTTAAATGGTCATCGAGTACGATTGTATCATAAACCGCTCACCCAGGAATCCTTCTACCAACAGTTTCGGGGAGATTCTACAATGGAGATTCTTGCTGAAGGGGAGAAAACCTCCTCGGCACCAGTTTGATAAATCACTTCTTTTTCAAGTTTTTGTACATAAATCATTTTTTCGTTTTTTTCGCTTGTTGTTTTATGGAATTTGTTTTCAGACATTTGGTTTATATTACTTCTTTACTTTTTATCGTTTGTGTCGTAAAATCTGATTTCTTTGAAAGAGGAAAAAAATTCTGTTTATTTCGTTTGTTTTGCTGTTCCTTTCCAAAGGAACAGCACTCTGCTGTTCCTTTTGAAAGGAACAACAGTTCCGCAAAGTATTTTCTTGCTATTCCTTTCCAAAGGAACAACACTTCCGCAGATTGTTTTTGTTGTTCCTTTCCAAAGGAACAACACCTTCGCAGAGTATTTTCTTGATGTTCCTTTCGAAAGGAACATCAGTTTTATAGATTGTTTTTGTTGTTCCTTTCCAAAGGAACAACACCTTCGCAGAGTATTTTCTTGCTGTTCCTTTCGAAAGGAACAACAGTTTCGCAGATTGTTTTTGCTGTTCCTTTTAAAAGGAACAACACTTTTTTGTGTGGATTGTTTTTTTGTTTTAAGCCAGCATTTTGAATTTTTTACTCCTTTTCTAAAGGCAAATATATCATTTATATACAATCATACAAATTAAAGCCTACTGTAATCAACAAATCAAGATAAATCGTCATCTTTTCACGAAAATTGTCTAGTAATGATAAGAAAGAAAGAAAAAGGGGCATGATCAATAACATAACTTTGCTATCTTATTACCATTGAATTAATCCGATCGACTATCTTTATTATGATTGGTTCTTTCCCACATACTATAATTTTCTTTGATGTTTATCTATGGAATAAGAATAAGGGTATATTCCTTTCTATTTAGATGTTCAGACTTCTTCCACCATCCCTACTCTTAAGGAGTGTTGAGCCATCCCTTATGTTTAACTGAGGAAAAATGTTGTTTCTAAACGAAAGAAAAAAATATTTTTCATTAATAATGATTTTGCAGATGGAGGATAGGGGGTCTCACCAAGAGCCAGCCTACCGTGATCATAGGGAAGGCAGTGAAGTGGCATTCCCATTATGTCCACCAAACCAGGGAAATGGTCCAACAAAAAAATTGAAAAATCAAGAAGTCCTTGGAACAGGAGGTCTCATCACGAGCCGGCCTGCCCACCTTTCATTTCTTCCCAGTGAACGGCATTGTGGTTTATCTGGCCACCAAGCCAGCACAATGGTCTCTGTCATGATATTCAATAAAAAGCACTTCCTCAGCATACATAAAGGACAATGGTTCCGTGGGTAAGAAAGCAAATCTGTCAAGTTTATGGACACCTGTGGGCAGCAAAGCTCTGCTGATGGTATTGGAGTCACACTTATACACATCAATAGTTATATTTAACCCTTTTTCCTATATCTTTATTTAATGTCAAAAGAAAATATGAACCCTTTACCTTTACCTTTACCTCCGAACCTATTACACATGAAAATCATTATAAGTCGATCATATTAATCCAAAATGGTAAATAACACAATTATACTTATGGTTATCATATGCTGTCCCTTTTCCTTGTATTTGAATCATTACAAAACGATTTTCTATTTATTAACGATTTATTACATGCATTGATTTCAGTATTTTCTGCAATTTGATTGAACGTATTATAATTATGGCCGCTTTTTACTACTGTATTGTTGTTGTGCCACACATGTTATTCTCAATTGACGGTCGAGGATGACCTTTCATTCATTCAGGGGGCACGGATGTCTACATGCAAATCAAACTCCAAGATTTCCTCGAACCAAACCCCTGTATTTTAGAAAATAACAAATTTTCGACAAACTGTGCTGTGTTGTTCCATTGTGATTATTGTGTGTTGAGAAACTAACAAAGCACAAATATGGGAGGACGGCCAATTCGCAGTGAACCTCAAGTGCTGATCATCTCTGATGCTGCACGAGAAATTTTGGAAAGACTGGGATGGACTACATATTTCATGAGAATGCAGCAACCCCATGAAGCAGTGGCCACCGAATTCTTACTGAACCTACAGGAGGGATCCTCCATGGTCAGAGGGAGGCAGATAGCTTTATCCGAAGAAATAATTGCAGAAGTGTCTGGCATTCCTGCGCAAGGAACTATCTGGACTCAGAAGAAGATTAGGATTCAGGAAGCTATAAAATTTTTTCAAGATGACGGACAGACGTTAGTCATAAAAGGTAGAGGAGTCCAGGCAAGGTCACTAGGAGAGCCATGGACAGAGTTAGCGAAAATTATGCAGGCTTACATAACGTGTGACGAGAGGAAGGATGTGGTAAGACCTCGCCACCTTAAGCTACTAGTCGTATTAAAACAGAAATGCACCATTAATTTGCCTGCATTTTTAAATTCTTTGTTGCATGATATTGCTCATAGTATAAGAAAAGCCCAGCATGCAAATATGGTGGTCAGCCACCATTGTTTAATTCGTTTAATAGTGAGTCATAGCCTCGCCCAGCAACAGACCAGCTGGGAAGAATTAATATTTTCTATTGATGGAGGGTTAGCTCTACCAGCTCTAAAACGGAAAAGGATGGTCGGCTCAATTGCTGAGCCTTCTACTCATAGACAGTTCCGCCGGTTGAAACGAATTAGAAGGATGGTGGAAGAACTTCCGGGTAGTAGCCAACCCTTGGAATTGCAGAGCTCAGAGGAGGAACAACCTCCACAATTGGAGGGAGTAAGCCCTCGCACTGACGAGGAAGAGAAATTAGAGGAAGTAAGCCCTCAGAATGATGAGGATGAACAATTGGAAGGAGAAATTCGCTACTCGAACGAAGAAGAAATAAGCCGCCAATCCAGTAGTGAAAAACAACCCAGTGCAGAGGAAGAAGGAATCGAAGGAAATTCTGAAGAAGAAGAAGTTTAGGGAGAAATTCGGTATTCAGATGAAGAGGAAGGAAGTTATCACACCGGTGCGGAAGATGAGGACAATCATAGTAGCAATAAGGATGAAATAGAGCTGCCCGAGAATTTTATCGTAAGTCCTTTACAGGAAGATCAATTGGCCCAGATTTTGGCCAATATGAGTGATTATGCACGGCCGCATAGCCCCTTGGACCTCAACATAGATATTAATCAACTTCCAGAATACTCTGCTATTGACAAAGAAACAGCTGGAGAAAAACTGAATGAAACAGCAAACCCTAGCGAAGCTAGGGTTGCTTCTCCATAGGGATGTGAGCAGGAGAACAAAAACACTGAAGTTGAAAACCCCCAGGGGACTGCAGAGTTAACTGAGAATATGATTCCAAGAGAATTGAGCCAAGGGCACATAAATGTAGAAGAGGAGCCCCGAGGAGAAGAGAAAGAAGAAAATTTGGCTAAAGACATGGCTGATATGGACCAAAATTCTGTTGAACAAACGAGTGCAAATAGAGGAACAACTGTTCCATTAAGAAAAAAGAAGAAAACAACTGAGATTGAGAAGCTTTGAAAGGAGCGAATAAAGCTTCATAAATTAGTTGAACAACTCAAGAAGACCATTAGGGTTCTGAAGATGAAATGCATGCCCAAGCAAGCCCCTAAGAGAAGGAGCATTGCTAGCAAAAGAAGCTCGAAAAAGAGAAGAGTAACCGCTGGTAGGAACCCCCAAGCTACAGAAGAAACCATACCTACGCCTAATTATGAGTATGTGGAGCAACAAATAGCTGTTCCAACACAAGTTGTTCCAGAGGAACCGGTTTTGAGTGAGAATAGGCAATCTAGCAGTCAACACAATTTCAATGAGCCAACACTGCTCAAACTTCAGGAAGAATTGACACAGGCCTGATTAGAATGGCAGATATTGGAGGAAGATACTATTCCAAGAAAAAGATATCAGGAATTTCAGCAACAAATGAAAATTATTCATGAAGCAGAAGCTGAAGCTCATGAAAAACGACGGAAAGTAGAGGTAAAGGCTGATAAGGTAATGAACCAACTAAAATTAGCCTACACTCAAATGGACACTCTCTGCTCCTTGTATACTGATGTCTTAGCCTGTAGATGCCCAGCCAAAAAATATGCTCTATTTTTATTAGAAAGATATTTACAATTAAAGATCAAGGCAGTTAGGGCAGGGAAATCCATAGAGCTAAAAACAATAGATGATTTGATATCATGCTGCAAACTTTATGGGATCAAAGTACAACGCTTATTATGTGAGTTTTATTTGCATAATCTAATACTTGAAAATTACTGTGAATCAAACCCTAGCCCTTTTATTGGAGATGTTCAGTTTCAGGCATTCATTTCCTTTGCTGTAAACCAATTAAAATGGTTTAAAGCTTATAACGCTTTTCAAAGACAGGAAAATGGATTAGATCTATGGGTCAGAAGTGAACCTCAGAACCCACTTCAATTTTGGGCTAGACAGAAATGCTTGATGACAAGGGAAGGCGTTACCCGAACTCTGGGGCCTGTCCATAAATCAGTCATTTTGAATGGAACAGATTATTTTTCATCCATTAGAAAACAAGCCTACATAGCAGCCAAAGTCCGGTGGAGAACCTCGAATCAGAATGTGCAAAATACGGAACCATTTAATTATAGAAACTTTGGGCTAGCTGCAGACCGTCTCATTGCCTATAGCCATCTTGTTTTAAAAGAAGGACCATATTGGTTAGGATGTATATTTCGCAGCCCTATTGTATGCTACCCTGCTTCGGATTACAAAGCTATTTATGAACTTCCTGAAGGACAGACAGAACATACTTTTGAGGAATTAGCTGCACACCATGGTTTTAGGCCTATGGATGACAAACCTTATTCGGCTTATTCTTTGACTGCTCTCCATGTGAACTATATTTTTCATGAGGGCATGAAAATGATTAAGCAGGGGGGTATGTTGGGCAGTGAAAGAGGTATGAAATTATTGTACATTTACTCATTCTTTACCATAAATATACTCCTATTTGCCTTGGAAAGGTAATTCATCATAGGAAATATAATAGAATTGGAAAGGTTTATGTTTAATACAAAAAGGTGACTAAAAGCTACTTTTTGATTGACAAACAGGAATTCGGAGAGGTGAAAAGCTGTACCAAAGGCGTGGTTGAGAACAATTTAACTACTGCTCCATCAACATTGAATCATATCTAGCCAAAGGCAAGGAGATCTGAACGAATAGCCCAGAAAAGGCAGGAAGCAGCTCGGCCACAATCAGCACAAAAAGCACGATGACTAAACACAGAGGAGCGAATCCCTCAGGATCTTTCGATCTTGAGGGATCGCTGTTTAAACTTATCTTGTTCCTTGATTGGTCCGTCGAAGAATTGATATATAGAACCACGTCCTTTAGTGACGGGGAGGACGGATCGTTATTGTTATTGAGAATTGGTCGAAAGACTTTACATTTTCCCTGTTATATTAACTCTCTGTTTGAGAGAAAACCTTTCTGTAAGATTTTATGTTGGTTTAATACAAAGCACATGTTTTATTTACCTTCTGCAATTCTGAATTAGCCCAGCAGTATTTCACTGGCGCTAAGGGCCCGGCTCTGGTGGAATTACTTCGCTCTTTGTATTCTAATCTTTATTTACTGTCGTGTGGAGTGCGTTTAATGTTTGAATTGGTTTATTGTTGATCGGATCAAATACAGAGTCACTGCTGTTTCGTTTCTTTACAATAAGAATAATTCGTTGTTATATTACTTCGTTGTTATCATAAAAAGCTTTACCGACTCGTATCTGATTTGAATTGTTGTTCCTTTAATTTAAAATCTGTTATAATTGATGATTGCGTGGTGAGAAGCTGTCGACAGAGTTGAAGCATATAAATTTAGTGCTTTGAGTGTGTTAGAATTGTAATTGCTGTTCAATTTCCATTGTTGTTCCATTTCTTTTCGTTATAGTTACACGCTGATGTTCCTTTTCAGATTGTGTTTTGTTTAAGTTGCTTTCATTTAATTTTCTTTCAGTTTGATTGTTTTAAGATCTCCAACTGTAGAGGATAGAGGCTTTAGCTTCCAAATTCCCAGATTGGTCATCTTGCATCGATTTCTAAGGGAAAGAGTTACTGCTACTGCATCCTTGATCGATGTTCTGCAAAGATTGAAGTAGTTTAATCTTTCCTGTAATTAGGTCTCTTTTCAAGCATTGGTTACTTTTGTTCTTGTTATTTTATACTACATCTTCATAGCATTGCTCTTAGACAATTGCAAGCCTTAGACAGAGTACACTCTTGGAATAAAAAGACGCTCCCGGATTGATAATTAATGTGAGGTAATTAGGTGTTCAAAAGATACCTTTTTATGACTCGACAACAACTAGCACAATTGATTTTAACTCACTTAACTGAGTTAAATTGTTTACAACTTGCATTAACTCATGCACCATTGCACTTCGAACTTTGTTACAACTAGAATTACTCTACATGCCTCACCAACTACCTCTAACTCGAAATCCACTAGCTAATTAAATTTATCACTTTTATTTAACTGATTCAAGTCAACATTGATAATAGATTACAGTTTAATTTCCATCTTAATTAAGGGATAACTAAAATAGACATGCACCCAAAAATAGCACTATGGGCCCCACCCTAGTCTGGGTGCTTAATGCAACTAGGCGTGGGTGCTGAAAATTTTCTTGTTGAATCTCAACAGTAACTATTATGTTGTTTTTATGTATCATTTCAAGTTATTGTTTTTATTCGAGTTACTTTTTTGGTTCTACTCTACAAATTCTAGGTTTTTTTCTAGATAGTCGTTTATGCTTGGCTCCACAAAAGGGGGATTTTCCCCCTCCTTTAGCTAGATTGTTTTGGGAGTTCATAATGAGTCTAGATATATTGATATTCCCCACCAATATCCTCATCTTTGACATCCTTTTCATAGAGAAACTAGACGAAGTGGGGTTTCTGGGTTCACAATAAACCCTCCACTAGATGCATTGTGGCAAGATAGAAATCCAAGGAATTGCCTGCCAAAAGTAGCGCAAGATCCACAATACAAGGTTAAATATAGTAATATCATAGAATATATCCAATATACGCATAATCACTCTTTAATATACAAATTTATTGGATTATAGCCCTCTAAAAAGGCTTTGATTGGTTGGATCCAAAAAAAGTGGAACCCCCAGGGTAAAATAGAATTGGAGTTAGGGGCCAAAGGTTTTTTTACAATCATTTTCTCCAACTTAGAATATAGATCGATGGTTTATGAAGGAGGACCATATTTTTTCAACAATGCATGGTTATTCATGTGATTATGGAAGGAGCAGTATAATCTGGAGAAAGAGGGTTTCCTTGCAACCTCAACGTGGGTTAGTCTCTTTTCACTCCCCAAATAATATTGGGAGGAGGAAACCCTTGAAGGCATCGATAATGCCATTGAAAACTTTGTCAAAGTATCAGAGGCTACCAAGAGAGGGAGGCATATTTCATATGCATGAATATGTGTTTATATGAATATCTCCCAACCTCTTCTATCCTCCATAGATATTTGGAAGCAATCTCTAGATTATGAGCAAGTACCTTTTAAATGTAATCATTCTCATCAATATGGTCATCTTATTAGGGACTTTCCGATGAATACCAATGAAACATTTGAATAAAAACCTTATTAGAAAGAACCAGTTGATTCAAGAAAAATCCCTTTCTTGGTCTTCATTTTCTCAAGATCTGTTCTGAGAGAGACAACCTCTACCTTAAGAATCTGACAGTTCTCTTCCCATTCATGGATCAAATCTTGAAGAACTTATTCCTTTCGTTTAGCTTCTTCTAATTTGACATGCAAGGAAATAATTTTATCTATGCACGTTTTTTAGATTGTTTCCTTCATTACCTTGAAAAACTCCTATTTTAAATGTGTGTTCTCTTCTTCTAGTTTCTCACATGTTCCTTGTTTTTCTTCCAGTAGAAAGGCTAAACTATCTTTGCTTTTAATTGCTTCTTCAATTTTTTTGTTTTTGATAAACAAAATCCTCATTGTCAGAGTTTTACATACCTTCTTCAACATGTGGTAGTTGTTATTTTAGTTGTTTGTTCTTTCTCGTTGCCTTATTTAACTCATCAAGAGCACTGATGAGTTAGCCTTCAAAGTCCACTACTCCTACTTCTTCTTCTTCCTCTTCAGAGTCAATAATATTTTTTTTCTTGGAATATTCTCCAAATGCCATGAGTAAATACTTATCTGAATCGTATTTTGAAGATCTTTTTTTGTATGACTTTGGTGTTGAACTATCCTCTTTGGAGTAGAGCCCCTTTTTATTATATAACTTCTTCTTCTTATGTTTTTGAGATTTTTTTCTAAATTTTTTATCATCTTCCTTTTCTGGCCTTTCTTAGTAAGGGCACCTAGAATAAAAATGTCCAACTCTTCCACAGTCAAAGCTTTTAAAGAGAAGCTTCCCTTTATATTTTTCTGAGCCACACTTTAGTTTCCTGGAAAATTGAGCTATCTCCTGATCAGATTCATAGTTGGAGAAATCTTGATGATCTTTGTGCACCTTGGCCTTCTTGGAAATTTTGAACATTGCTTCCTTGGGTTCATACTTCTCTCTTCTTACTCTCATCTCATAGTCTATGAGAGAACCAGTCAACTGATCCACCTTAATATTATTTAAATCAGCCATTTCTTCAATAGTAGAGACTTTGGCATTAAATATCATGGGTAGATATCTTAATACCTTTTGAACAATCATATATTACTTGACTTCTTCACCAAGTCCTCTAATCATATTGGTTACTTCATCAACTATGCAGAAGTATTTTGTTATGCTTTCTTCTTCACTCATTTTTAAGATTTCAAACCTCATTCTGAAGGTTTGAAGTTTGGCCTGCTTGAATTTTTCATCTCCTTCATGACTCTGATTGAGATTCACCCACACTTTCTTGGCATAATTACAGTGCATAACCTTTACGATTTCATATTCATTAAGACCAAAGAGAATGGAATTCTTGGCTCTAGCATTATTTTAATACAATATTTTACCATCTGTATTAGTGGGAGGGACATCAGGGACATCATAATCTACTAGTACAGATCTCCAAACATATACTCCTAGATACATAATATAGGCTTCCATCCTAAATTTTCAGAAGGCATAGTTTGTCCCACTAAAATAGTTTGTCCCACTAAAGACTAGTATCTTGCTTGAGTAAGCATCTTGAATATCTTGCCTAGACATAATTCCTTATGGATCTACCTTCCAGTGGTTAGAATGTTCCTGAAGGAACTTAGCTCTGGTACCAATTGTTAGAATAAGGAATTCCTAAGAGGGGGGTGAATCCGTAATAGTGAAGCTCTTTCAAATTTTAAGCATAAGTCTTTAACTCTTTTCACTACATCCAGTTACTTGTGAGAGATTTAATACACAATAAAAATGATCAACAAGATAAGGCATTCACATGTACATACAATCCATCACATGAGAAGCATACACATATTGACACAAGTATTTTTACATGGAAACCCAAGGAGAAAAAACCACCAATCTATTTGTTGTTATGATGTGAATTAAGCAATTAATTAATTACATTAATTTATTTTTTAGCACCCACTAACAAGACGCATCGACCCCCTTAAGATAGCAATAACCTACTTTCCAAGAGTCACCAACCTCTTATGAATGCAAGACACCACTTGATCTAGCCACTGTTCCACCTTTCATTCAATTTTCAAACTGAAAACAAGGGAAATTACATATACAAATTAATACAAATATGATTCATTACAATATCATACTTTTTCTCTTATCCCTCTTTTCTTCCACATGAAATCTCGGCCTCAAAAAGTAGCACTGCCCCACTCAACCCATTTTCTATGTAACATATGCACACACAACCTCTTTCTGTAGCACATGCACACTTCGCCTCTCCTTAGCAATGCACACTTGCACACAACTGCTATTTGATAACAATAAATCTTTCCCCTACTTTGCATAACTACTCTCCACATTTTTGTTCCTTTCTTGCATTGTGATCAATTTTGTCTCTGCCAGCCATCATTTTGGTCATTCACATTGCCCAAGAGTACTCTTGCATGGTTTTCCATGCTGTTATTGCATAAAACGGCTTGATATATTCAGCCACATTAAACACTGGGAATGGGCTCTTGAGAGTTTCCATGATGAGAAATAAATCCTTAGTCCACCTACACACTCCAATGAGGCTATCCATGCTTATTCATTTAATCAGAATTCTCAGAATGTACTCCAACATGGAACTATTCTTTCTGTAGTCAATATCATGTCCCTAAGGGTATAATCTTCATTCAATTTAGTGAAGCGTGCATGGGGAGTACAAAGGTGGCTTACTTCCCAACTCACGAAAGGCTCCATTTAAATAATCCTGCACAATCGAGGACCTTACTACCTTGACCCAACGATACTTGTCTATGTCTCCATTACTCCAACTACCAACTCTTTTGTGCACAATTACTTCTTATTTGCATAATAATACATATTTCATACTCCTGTGTACTACAATATCAGAGCTCCACATATTGTAAATTTTATTATTTTGATGTTACGAAAATGAAATATTTTGATCCTGGCCTTTAGCTCCTTTGTCTTCACCGCTTTTTTTTTTTGACACCATGACGATATAGCACTTAGGTGCTAAGACCTTCAAGATTCAACCGAGAGCCTATATCCTTGTGTATTTTCTCTCCTCCCTTGGTTCTTTTAGTTTCCATGACCAAATTACAGTAACATCGAAGCTCCCTGTATCAGATCATAACTTTCTCAAAAAAATAGTTATAGTGAAGTTGCGAAATCTCTGACCTTTGATATTTCGACCTCCAAGTTAACATCATGCTCTTTTCGTTAACCCCACGTGGCGTCTCCATAGTGGTGACATGTGTCACCTGGATTTTCCCTAATAGACCACTCAATAAGGCTAAATATGACTGCCATGTGTCCTTTTTACATCCATTTCATGTCGATGCCATCTGCCACCGTCAGCTCCTGAGGGCCAATCACCTGTTGTCATATGTCTTGTATGAGGAGAGAGAAAGTGTCCCTCGGTCCTTGGTTCTGCAAAAAAATTCCTTTTTAATTTCTTCTCCCCGCAACCCTCAGTGTGTTTTCAAAGAAATCAATTTATAAGAAGTTATGAGGTTCCAAAAACCCAAATTCATAAACCTACAAGGTTCTGATATACTGACCTTCTAATATTCTGACCTTCCAAAATTTAGGGTTCCAATGTTCTGCTTGCTCCAATATTCAACCCTTCTGATATCCGAAGTTCTGAAGCTCCTGAGACTCTGACCCTCCGAAGTCTCGAAGTTTCAATCCTTTGAAATTTAGGGTTCCTCAATTCGGGGATCTGATGTTTGACCTGATTCCTTGTTCCAGAATTCTAAAATTCAGCCCGCTCCTAAGGACATCAAGACCCTTACTTCGACTATCAATAAATTTTGATCCCTAGATCCATTTATGGACTTCCATATACCGTTGGAAATATTTTTCAAAGAAATTTCTAGTGGATAAGGTCCAATGTAGTCCTTGATCCTATTTGTTACCTGAAACATGATTACAAAATATCTGCTTGGAATCTGCCTCAATGTTAGTCCAGTTGACATCAATGCCAAAATACCAAGTGCCACCAATCAACCAGACAATGTCAGTTATCCAACAACTACACTATACCAGAGTTGTTCCTAGGCTCAAAACCCCTGGGTGCTAAACCTTGGAACCTCATAACTTGGTGCTATGACTGATTACTTACATACCAGATATTGGAGACCCTTTGAACTCTTTAGCTCCTAGTGTGAGACCATTGAGCACCCAAGAACCCATTTCATAACACCAGTTCTATCATATTTATCCAATATTCTATCCATTACAAACATCTTGGTATCAATACTTTAGCTCCAAGATCTAAAACATCAAAAATTCGTGACTATTTTCCATGACCTCAGACCTTTGGTGAAACCATGAATACTAGAACGTTGACCCTCTATACTTTTCCCAATAGCAGTATGATTGTTGAACCTGGTAGACAAAATTGCAACATTCAGACTTATCCAACTTACCTATAGTTGACAACATTTACCCCATCATACTATGACATCCATACTAGGTTTCTCTACCGTTGGAATATTTTGGTACCTGGATATGTATCCCAGATGGGCTGAGGCCTTATTTTTCTACAACTAAGGCCTCCAACTTCAGATTTTTTGAAAAAAATAAATACATAGGAGAAACTTACTGAAAATGGTCCTAGAACTAGTCCCAAGACCTCTAAGTCTACTACGTCAATCCATAGTGGACCAATCATTGTTTTCCACATAGTACTCTTTCCATGTCATTTATTCCACATCATATTGGATACCAACCTTGATGTTTATATACAAAAGTGTACTATGGAACTCTAATACCCTAGTACGAAAACCACCATTGCTACATCACCTGCCAACTCACCTACCACTTCTCATGTCACAACCACCCAGTGTCTCTGACATGTTTGAGTGTCAACATGTAATTTTCATGTGTCACCTTCCAGTTGTCCATCCAACCATCCAAATCGATCAAAAAATAGTGTCATGTGTCACTCACCACTATTTCCATGTCAATGGATCTACCACATGTTTTCCATGTGTCGCACCACATCATCCTGGACACATCACATTGAATATCGACATATCCTTTCTCCATGTTTATGCTATTTTCCTTGTTTCTGATATACTTAAGTTCTGATAATCTCCATTTGATATGTTTTAAATTAATATAAATAAGGTTTAACATGTAGTTTAATCATGGATTATTTTCATCGGGTGAAAACCTATACTTTAACTATCATGCATGTGTGAGCACAATATAAATTTGGATTGTTGGATTGAATTTTTATCCGTTGTTAGATACATTAGGTGCAAAAACATGGCATAACCCTCACGCGTTTGTGATTCCGATACAAATTTGGGATTTTTTATATTCTCAAGATCAATCATCATAACAAAAACACCAAATTTCATCCCAATTTGGTTTGGGAATTTTGTGAAAGCCTCATTCCATGCCTTAGAAGAATATCAAAGGGGATCAAAGGTGGTTTCCAAATCTGCTAGGGGCCTCTCAATTTTCCTATACTACTGCCACATGTCCTAGCATTTTATTGCTTGGCCAGAATCTTGAACCCCCTTTTGATTAAGGGGTGAACATTTTAGGACCCCCCGAAGTGGACAAGAGTGATTGATGTCATTCCTTTACCACATTGTGCTCAAGTTTTCTACTTAGCCTTGTTGTTTGAATCACCCTGTTTGGCCTTCTACTGTGTAAAATTCAGAACCTCCTTTGACATTAATTACAACACTATAGTTGACATCAATGAAAATATGTGTGAAACATTAGGCACTATGTGTCTCAATCTATAAAGGATTTTTACTTAGATGCTAATTTTCTTCAGGATAGTGAATTATACTACCTAACCCTTTTCCCAATAAACTGAATCTTCCCTTGGTGAATTTATCTTTGTTTCCTCTATTATATTTATTTCTTCTATAGGTGTTTCTACAACTTAATCACCTATCAATGGAACCTCAAATGAATTGGGTGAAACTTTTGAGGGAATTTTTTAGTATATTGTAGGGAAGAAGCCCTAGCTTAGTCTTCATGAGATTTTAGGTATTCAATCTATTAAACACTATGATACACCCTAGATAAAGCCCTATAAATTAAGCTATTAATTTTTTTTTCTATTAATTTTATCATATAGAGAATTTATTTATAATTATACCCTTTGTCTCCTATACATATACCAAGCAGGCCTAGTCTTAGAATCATCTCATCTATGTACATTTGTTCTTTTGTAAAAAGAGGTTTCCCCATTGAAGAGGCTTATATTTCATTCTTATATCTATTTTGAGGACATTCTTGTGTTTTTTGAAGAGGCTTATATTTCATTCTTATATCAAGGCATGGAGCTACTTTTCCATCTATTTTGAGGACATTTTTGTGTTTTTTGTCTAACATTGGCATCAAAGCATACAATCCTAGGGATTTTCCCCTTCAATCAAGATATCTTGTCATTTTAGCAATGTTTTTTTCCTAGGAAGTTTTATAGAGTGAATTTTTTGGAAGAAAGAGGAGAAATATCAAGGTACGTGTGATCAAAATTTTAGGAACTAGTAGATTATACTTTATGATATATAGCCTATGGAAGTTATGGCTTATGACTAGTCCTAAAGTCAGTCTCAAATGAGTCATATTTTTCTTTTCACTATAAATTTCTTTCAAAGAAGTTTAAAATTATGAAATTTTATTCAATATTAGGATATATAAAAATGTAATTTTTATATAAAATTCAATTTTTTATTCTCTATTATTTCATAAATACAAATTGTGGAATTAGAGTTTTTTATTAGACTTAAAACCAATCTTAGATAAGTGTTCTTGGTACAATTGTTATATATGAAACTATCATGGTACAAATTGAGTTCCACTAATTCTATGGAGAGTACATACATCATGTTATTTATGGTAAAAAAAATTAGAATTAGATTAGGAAAATTGGACACATGTCATTCCATATAATTTTGTGATTTACAAGTGTCAAGAATCAACAATTTTTGGGAAATTTAAAATAACTTTAAGTTCGCACATCGAATATTGGTAAAACCTATGGTATTATAGAGAAGACATATCCAAGTACTAAAATCGAAAATTATAGAATAAATATGGTTGAATTTTCAAATACACATTAAGAAAAAGGTCCACTTAGAAAATAAGGGTTTTAAATGTATATAACTTTCCATCAACATAACTTTTGATTGGAAAATCTCATTTAGCTCTTTTAAATTTGAGAAAAAGAGAAAAGAGAGGAGTATCATTATTATTTCATGTGGAAAAATGTTCTACAATATTTCTACTCCTAATAAACCTCCAAAGAGCTGAACCATGGGTCATGAAGAAGGGGAAGAGATACATAACCATCTATTGGAAAATTGGAGAACCAATTTAATGAATTCAGTGGTAGGTCAATAACAAGAAATGATTTGTAAAACACAAAAAAAAAAAAAAAAATAGATAGAAAATAACATGAATGATAATAAGGAATACATGGAAAAGAATATGGAGGAGTTACAAAATTCCATGTCAACCATATTTTTATCTACCCTAGATGAGAGATTCCCTAAAGGAGGTATCGGGGTGAAAATAAACTATGAAAACGTGGAGGAAATTATAATGATTGAGGCCCAAAATCATGATTACTCAATATATCTAGATTCACATCATTAAGGGTTCCAATTGAAACAAAGGCACTACTTAATTCCCAATATTGGTATGAGTAAATTTCATGGTAAAGATCCTATCATTAGATGTTCAATATGGAGAAATTATTTGATCTACAATAATTCCCATCTTTACAAATGATAACTCGTGTGTCCTTGTATTTAGAACTTGATCAATTTGTCTATAAATAATTGCTTTTTGATTGGAAATATACTATTTATCAACCCATTTTTATGGATGATTTAATGGCCCATGATGGATATTTTTCAAGAGAAACACATTGTTAACTCAATTGATAAATCTCTAGAAAGAGGTCTAATTATAGAGAAAATTCAATAAATCCAAAAGCTAGTCTTAAATTAAAGAAAATTTTATAGGATAATTTATTAGATCTCTTTATGGGCACTTTAAAGGAGAACATTCAACATGAGGTGTGCCTCTTCAAACCTAAATCGATAAAGAATGATTTCAATATGGAAGGGAAGGCAGAGAGTAAAAATATGGCTACTAGAATGATGGCCACTAACAATTATAGAGAGCACCATATTCCCTCTCGTAACCTCACTCAAATTACAAGGTTGACACCTCATCAAATGGATGAAAGAAGAGTGGGAGTATGTCTCAATTGTGATAGAAAGTATAGTAAGGGGCATAAACATAGTGAGGAGTAATTAATTTACATAGGCTATGAAGAGGATGAAAATAAGGAATTTTAACCATCATAAGATGTAGACTAGAAGATACTACTCCATTGGATCTAGAGCTAGAAGATACCACTCCAACCATATTTCGTCATGTATTAGCTAACATCAGTGCTTCATAAAACCTAAATGTAAAAGGATATATCAAAAAGAAAAAGGTAGCAATGTTGATTGGTATAGTAGTACCCATAACTTCATTAATTTCAAACTAGAAAAATTTCTCATTTTATTTGTATTTCCAAAACCAAAGTATCGAGTAATTATCATAGATGGAGGTGCCAAAAATTATTCAGTGAAGTTCCATATTATTTAGATCACAATTTCAGAGTATTTATTGGACAATCCCATAATTGCAACAAAAATTGAATGTGTTGATGTTGTATTAGGGGTCCAATGGTTATAATCATTTAGAATAGTAGTTATTGAATTTTAGGAACTTTTCATGAAATTTTCCTCAAAAAGCAAGGAAGCTAAACTTAGAGGTATCTAAGGGAAACCATATCAATTTATAAGCTCCAATAAAATGAAAAAACTAATAAAAATGGACACCATGATGTAATTGCACAATTATACTCATCATATATACAAACATTCTAGACCCTCTATCCTAGTGGATCTCCAGAAATTTATTGAGAACCATTACAAGATATTTGAAGAGATGCCTAAGGTTATTCCACCCACTTGAGATCATGATCATTCTATTCATTTGCAACAAATAACTATACCACTTGACATTAGACCTTATGGGTACCCATATTCATAAAAGAATGAGATTGAGAATATGATTTAAGAAATGTTAGAGGATAACATCATTCAACCTAGCCAAAGTACTTTTCCTACACCAGTGGTGATGCTTCAAACAAGGAATATTTATGGCATTTGTGTCCAGATTATAAAAAAATCAACAAAAATAACATTAAGCATAATCTTAATATTCCTATTATTAATGAATTATTAGATGAATTGAAAGGAACAATTTTCCTTACTAAGTTGGATCTTTTTTCAATATCATTAAATCAAAATGAGGCAAGAATACATTCCCAAAACAATGTTTAGAAAATGTGAAGTCCATTATGATATTTTGGTGATGCCACTTGGCCTTACTAATGCTCCTTCAATTTTTCAAAGCTTGATTAATTTTATTTTCAAACCTCTTTTAGAAATTTGTGTTAGTATTTTTTGTGATATACTAATCTACAATAAATCTTGGGAGGCATGTGTACAAACATCTTGATAGGGCCTTAAAATTATTGGAAGAGTAACAACTATATGCATATCCTTACAAGTGGGTCTTTGGGGTTCATGAAGTGGAAATATTTAGGTTATATTATATCTCATGAAGTTGTCAAAGTGGACCCTAGTAAAATTAAAGCTATGATGGAAAGGAAAATTCCAAAAACCTTGAATAATATTAGACAATTCAGAGGATTGATAGGCTATTACTACAAGTTTTTCAAGAGTTATGGTCAAACAGTAGCACCTATAATATCATTATTAAATAAGGAGGCATTTTATTAGGCTCAATAAGAAACCAAATATTTTCAATAACTTAAGGAGGCTATGTGTTGTTGAGGCCTCATAATTCCTCTACCGAAACATGGGGGAAAACCACTCGGTCTGGACCTTAAAGTAGCTCATTTTCCACTTGTTGTACTGGCTCCGACTGGGTGGTTTTTCCCCATGTTTCAGTAGTAGAATTTTGAGGCCTCAACATTCTGGCACTAGAAGGAGGGCCTTTTGAATGGCAAAAATATCTGATCAATCTAAAGGTAAATATGAGAGTATCTCTCCCTCTAGATCCTCATCAACTTCCAGAAAATTATCTAGATCCCCATCTTTAAAATCTGAAGTTGATCATCCTTCTCCTAGGTCTCCTAGTGATACTCAATCCATACTATCTCTTAATTCCCATCAAGCTTCCCCAGAAGTTCAGTCTTTGATAGAAAAGTTAGAGAGAGTATCTATTTCTGCTGAAAAGCCTGAATCTTCTCAAAAATCAGATATCAGTCTTCTTTACAACCTCGAAGAATATTAACTCAATCAGAAAGTCAAAAGACATGAATTATCTCTTTTGAATTTCTGATCGATAGTACTCGAAGGAGACTAAAGAGGACTTAATCAGAGTAAATCACCAGAGATATCTTATCCCATTCACCTCCATTACCTCTTCTAACTTCCACAACTTCCATTCCAACAATCAGTTTTACTTTGACTAGTTCCAATACTCAAACTACTATCCCTTCAACTAGTCTTAGCACTCAGCCTGCCTCTTCTTCAACTCAAACTCCATTCATCCAACCTATTCAAAATCCAATGGAAGGAAATCCATGGAACAATACAGGGGCTGTAAATATGCCCGCTCCTCTTCATGCTCTACCAAAATCACCTGAAATATGATTACCTAAATTTAATCCTGATGATGGTCTTCCGGAAGAAGAACACATTCACAATTTTATGTTAGCCCTTAATCTAAATAGATTAGTTGAAGAGGATTGCGTTGTATGATTATTTCCATATACTTTAATAGGATCCACATGATCCTGGTATTTTTCACTTCTTGCCTACTCTATAACAACCTGGAATATGTTCAAAGAATAATTTCTAGCTAAGTTTGGGGATGACAGGACCACTGCTACGCTCATCAATGATTTGTCAAATATAAAAGCTAAAACAAGTGAGAAGATAAAAGTTTTCAATTCAAGATTTAATAAATTACTCAATAAAATTCTTGCTACAGTAGTTCCTGGTGTAGAAGTTCAAATTGAGTGGTATATTTCATCTCTTCCATCCAATATAGCTATTGTTGTTGATAGATCAAAATTTTCGACACTTGCAGAAAACATGAAAGAATATCTATATGTAGAGAAATGCATAACAACCCTTTAGAAAAACAATTCTCAAGAGGATCGAAAATCAAAGAAGGTATCTTTCAAAGATGATTCTAAAAAGAAGATGCCAAAATACCCTTTTGATGTAGAAAGTCTTCAAAAAGTTTTGAAGACTATGACAAATGAAATGGCAGATATCAAGAAGCAAGTTGCTGAAAATTCGAGCTCAAAAAATACTTTCAGGAACTTCAAGAAAGGTTAAAACTCTAATAATCAACCTCCAAATATCGTATCTAATGTTGAATCTGATCAAGATACAGAGGAAGAGAAAATAGAGGAAGAAGAAGATGAAGAAGAAGAAGAAGTTGAACTAAATGGAATGTGGGATTTCATCCTACCAAATGAAGAACAACGTGAAGCTTTACCCGTGAGAAAAAGGAGAAAAAATACTACTGAAGCAACGCAGCCAAATCAACAGCAAAAGATTTCAACTCATGCTAAGGATAAAACAGTAAGCAAAAATTCTACTTCAAAGGCTACGCAAACAAGTCCCGTTACTTCAGATACTCCACCTACATATAAGATAATGGTAGTCTCAAACACTATTGAGTATAATGTAGTTGAAGATATGAAGAAAACCAGGGCCAACATTTCAATTCACAAGCTTACTAAATTGAAGCAACAACATAAAATCTTACTTAGAGACTTAAATTTGGTTCCTGCTCCAAACTTGCCTTCTCCAGTAATAGTACAAACTGCTAATGAAATGGGTAAGCCACCTTCTCCTTCAACGAAAATAGATGCTACAGACTTGATTATGATAGGTGATCGATCCATCTCTCATACTCCTCCATTTCTCTTAACCTGTGAGTTCTATAATAAAAACATCCATAATTGTTTGATAGACTCAAGGACTTCCTCGAATATAATGCCAAAATCAGTCTGCGCTAAGTTGAACATAACTCCTCAACATTCCCCTGTTCATATAGTACAACTTGATAGAACCAGAGTAGAGGTAGTAGGAGAAATAAATTATGTTTCCATCAGATTGTCATCAAATCCCAAGGTTTCTCAAATAATTGATAAACTGGTGGCTGATATTCCTTAATCTTACAGCTTAGTTTTAAGCCGAGACTGGTCTGAAAAACTTCATGTTTATTTCGCAACAGACTGGTTGCATATGTGGTTACCATATAATGGAAAGCCAAATCAAATTCGGGTAGACCGTGAAACTTTCATGAAGCATATAGTCACCGATCTTGAAGGAGTAAATGAGCCAATATCATTCAATAATAACATTATTGGAAACTACTCAGCAGGGTCATTTTTGAGAAATTTCAATGCTCAACCATCACCTTTCTTTGATAATGCAGTTGTTTCTCAGATTGAGAATTTTTCCCAGCCAGATAGTTCTAAATGTATGAATTTTGTATATAGAACAGTATTTAATTCTTTATTTTGGACTCTTTATTTTGACGGTTCTAAATTTGAAGATGGTGCAGATGCTGGATGTATTTTAATAAACCTAGAAGGAGAAAATACCATGTTAGCCTGCAGATTAGAATTTGGTTGTACAAACAATGTAGCTCAATACGAAGCATTAATTCAAGGATTGTACAAAGCCATTGATCTTAATATAAAATATCTGAAAGTCCTAGGAGATTCAGAAATCATTGTTAGACAGGCAAGAGATACCATTCATTGTAATTCTGGACATTTAAATCATTACCAATCATTAGTCCAAGAATTAGCCATTCATTTCTTAGCCTTCAACATTTCTTCTGTACCTAGAATGCAGAATGCTAGTGCACATCTACTGGCTAATGTAGCATCAAAGTTAATCCCATCCCAAGAGTTTAGTCCCGATAGATTTTCTATTGAATTAATTTTTAGACCATCTATTCCTGATAATATTACCAATTGGAGAGTATTCAATAATGATTCAGATATCATAGATTTCTTGACATTAGAAGGATCTTATGATAGTAAAATTTTGGATGAAAATGAACATGATATTCATACTAAGAAAGGACAAGACGAAAATCCTATTCCTAAGTTCGTTGTCAAGATAGAAGACCTATATGATCTGAAAGATAGATTTAAAAGAGTTACTAACTCAAAAACACAAAGTTCTACCTTAATATTTGAGTTAGTAAATCTAGGAACAGACGAAAAACCTAAAAATGTCAATCTAGTTCTTGGTCTATCTTCCGAAGAAATATTATCATTTATAAGATTGCTTAGAATGTAAAAAAGTGTCTTTTCTTGGGATTAAACTGATCTTAAAACATATGACACTTTTGTGATTCAACACACAATTCCTATGATCTCAGAAGAAAAACCTATACAACAAAAATTGAGGAAGATTCATCCAAATCTAGAAAATCAAATCAAAACAAAACCGAACAAACTCCTCAAGGAAAAAATCATCTTTCTAGTCATGCATTCTAAATGGGTATCTAATTCGGTACCTATCAAGAAAAAGAATGGCGATATTAGTATTTTCATTAATTTTAGGAATTTAAACAAAGCTTGTTAGAAGGACAACTTTCCATTACCAACCATGGAACAAGTACTGCAGACAATAGTTGGTTCTGAAATTATGTCCTTTCTAGATGGATTCTCAAGATATAGCCAAATTATCATACATCCAGATGACATATTGAAAACTACGTTCAGGACTAAGTAGGGAACTTACGCCTATCAAAAAATGCCTTTTGGATTAATTAATGTAGGTGCCTCTTTTCAGAGATCTATGGACACAAATTTTAGGGGGCTCATAAATAAAATAGTGGTTATTTATTTAGATGACATTACAGTCTTTTCTAAACAAGTAACCAATCATGTGAATGACCTAAAACAAGTCTTTTAGTGATGCAAAAGGTATGGCATCTCCTTAAACCCAAAGAAATCATTTTTTGCATTAGATGAAGGAAAATTTTTAGGATTCATTGTGTCAAAAAGAGGAACCTATATTGATCCTGAAAGAATTGACGAAATTAAAAGAATTCATTTCCCTCATAACAAGAAAGCTATGCAGTCGTTCCTTGGGAAAATTAATTTTGTTAAAAGGTTTGTCCCTGAATTTTCACAAATATTTTTACCATTGCAGAACATGATTAATAAAAAATCAGTCTTTAATTGGGGACATAATGAAAGAGAAGCAATTGATTTTATTAAACAATCCATTGTCAATGCTCCATTCCAGACTACCCCCAATTTTATTAAACCTTTTACTTTATACACTTTTTTTTCCAGATACATCATACGTTATTGTTTTAACACAGCTTAATGACCAACAAATTGAAGCATCAATGTCATTTTTCACTTCCAATTTGCAAGGTGCGGAACTAAATTACACATATGTTGAAAAGCAAGCATTTTCTTTCTTTAAGGCTATAAAGCATTTCAGGCCATTTCTCCTAAAAACCCACACCAAAATAATAGTTCCATTCTCTACAGTGAGACAACTATTGATGCAAAAAGAATTAGGAGATAAAAGGGCTAACTGGGTTACCGCTTTACAAGAATATGATGTAGAAATTAGACCCTCTAAAATTGTTAGAGGTCAAGGTTTTTGCAGAATTCTTACAAGAGCATCCCATCTATCATCAGAGAAGATTCAGTTAACAATGTGAAAATATCAGAGGTAAGCCTCAACGATGCATAGTATCAATACACTGATCTCATATTTTATTTGAAAAATGGATATGCTTTGAATCAACTCAGTTACAAAAAAAAAACGATCTTTGAGATTAAAGGCCAAGCAATATGAATTAATCAACGATGTATTTATTAGGAGAAATTTTGATTTTGTACTTCTAATATGCTTAGAAAAATTTGAAGTAAAGAAAGTCTTGCAGGAACTCCATGATGGACCAGATGGAGGACATTTTGGAGGAAATACGACAACACACAAAATCCTGCATGCATGTTACTATTGGCCTACACTTTTCAAAGGTGCTCATGGATATGCAAGAAAATTCAAAGTGTGTCAAAGTGCATCAGGAAGACAAAGGAAGCCAACATTCTTATTACATCTAGTCAATATCGAACAACCATTTGAACAATGGGGATTAGATATAATTGGTGAGATTGTTTCTAACTCTTTCAAACAACATAGATATATTCTCACAACTACAGATTACTTTACTAAATTGGTGGAAGAAATTCCATTAAAAGTAGCCAACTCTGAGAATACCATTGATTTCATTGACCAAAATATCATAGCCAAGTTTGGCTTACCTACTGCTTTAATGTTTGATAATGCATCTCACTTCTTAGGAACTGCTATGATGGAATTTGCAATCAAAATAGGCTTTAAACTTAAGTATTATGCGAATTATTACCCGCAAGAAAATGGTTTAGCAGAATCTACAAATGAGAAATTGATTAGAATAATCAAAATAATTGTTGATCAAAACCAATGAAATTGGCACAAGTCATTAATCTTTTCTCTTTGGGTGGATCGAATAACTCAGAATGTAATATCCCCAATTAGGGAATGCAGCAATATATAAAAGATATGCAGGAAAAACAACACAGATCATCAAAGTAAGAGCAGGAGGCCAATATGGAGACTCTTATTTAACATTTATAGCAACAAATCAAATGTACAATGAGGCCCATAAGATGTACAACAGGAAATAGAAGTCTCAAATGAAAGAAAATCCTCAAAAAGAGGTGTTGCAACCATGTATTAAAACTGAAAAGAGCTTGACGCCGTTATTTTATTGGCTGCAATAGCTGTTGATTACACTTCAGATCTAGAGCAGATCTATGCATGAAAAGTTATATCTATAATAGATCCATACACTAGATAGGCTCTTCCTCGAAATCCCCTTAGGGTTTTCAGCATTAAATCAAGTACAAGGAGTAGATCTGAGATCTAATTCTACAGATCTGTAGAAATATTCAAATATTCAGAAATGTTCAGATCTGATTTGATATGTACAATAAAATTATCCTCTTCAATGGATCTCAAAGGTGAAGGTTAGATCCCCAACACTTGAAAATCACTCCTCCAAAAGATGTGCCAAAAGGTTTAGAACATGTTTGGCCACATGCCAAGATCTGAAAATGTAGCTCCAATGATCCAATACTCTCTTTCCAATGGGATAGAAGACTTCCCCACTGAAAAGTAGCACTAGAATGGTCTAGATCTGAGTAGATCTAGGCTCCACTTGCTGCAGCTTTCAAAGACAACCAAACCCTCAATAGGATCTGCATTGTAGTTGGAAGAAGAAGCTTTGCCTTCAGCCAGATAGTGGACAAGACAATGCAAACTCTTCCAAGATGCCTCTCAAGTAAAGAGATGGGATTCTCGATCAGGAACACCCAGTGATAAACAACACTATTCTCAGCTAAACATAAATGAGAATGAGATATGTCTAAATAGACAATATACTCTGAAAATACAATACCATCAACCACCTTCTCATGCTGCCATCCTCTTCCTTTTATAATTTGAGAGCTTGCAAACCCTAAACCACCTTCATTGAAAACACTCCTTTCACACAAAGCAACTCCATCTAAAACTGTGATGTGCCTCATTGATGGCCACTCCTCCAAGACAATGTTGTGGATTTGGTCATGGTTGACCCAATCAAAATATTCAACTCCTTTCACACATAAGGGTGCTTGCATTACATAGCCAGATTTAGCCTTTTTCACATTTGCATTGATTTATTCACTATTTAGGAGTTTTATGTACCTCCTTTACATTTTTATTCACGAAATAGAAAAATAAAACAAAAATGAATATTCCCATTAGCTTGGGACTAATTGGGAATATTATAGTCCTCCCCTCCCAGATGTTGCTTGTCCTCAAGAAACCGATAAGGTGAGTGTTGCAACTCTTCCCCTCCTCCATTGGTGACACCATCATGTGATAAGCTTACTTCATCAGTTAAGTGTTCACCAATCCATCCCTCCATGAACTGTTCCTCCAAAGTTCTCATGAGATGTAAATAGTCCATCCCATGAGGAGACAATAGCTCAAATGAAACAAACATGGTTGGCCCAATGCTCTCCTTGAAACATGTAGCATAAGACACATAGAGAGTTTCCATCCCATAAGGTACATGCATACCTCCCATTCTCCCTCCATACATTCCCATAAAAAGTACAACTACATCATCAATGTATGGGAGCAAAACAACATACATTCAAATATAAATTTGTGCATATGGAGGTGGGTCATAGTCCCACATGTGGAACCAACACATTGCATCTCTTGCTTGCATCAGATCAAAATGTGGTAAGTGGTTTCCCCACCACTTACTTGTTGCCTATGTCATCTCACCATGGTTGAAAGTGTGAGATATATTTGGTGCCTTAGGAAAGCACTCATCATTATGAAAAATCTCCATTTGTCCTCCAAGGGAGTGGCCAAGTTCAAAAATTTTTGTAGCCCAAAGTTGGCCATGAATTTTACAAGATATAATACTCCTCCTTGGAGTCATGACCTGCATAAACATGGTGAAAGAATGCATGCAATCAGAAAATAAAACATGTTTTACATGAGCATGTTCTTCACCAACAATCCTCCTCATACAAATGGAGTGGTGCATAGATCTATTCCCTTCCTCCAAAAGAGAAAGAGAGGGCTGATTTAACTCTTCCATAAAGTTATGTTGTTGCTCCATCTCCACATGGTACATGCATATTTGACAATGCTGATATAGTTCTCCTTCAAAGCCCTCCCAATAGTAGCTCCTCAAGATAATGTTGTTGAGCATCATTGAATATGTGTGGCTGAAACAGAACTCCTCATATGCTCCATGTAGTAACTTCTCCTTGAGCTTGGAGGCTCTAGACAAGAAGATCCTACCATGATGATAGATGACTCCTCCTTGGACTAAATAGCCCTCTTCATGCAGCTGGTCATGAAGTATCATACAAGTGTGAAGATCCTTGGAATAATCCACCAACAGTTGGAATTTCCACTATGGATCTAAACTACCCCAAAATGACAGCGCTGATGATGTATCAACATAAATATCTGTCATGTTGCTTCTCTCCTCCTTCACATCGCCTATGCCAAAGGGATGTGATGGAATTCCATCCCTTCCATTCTTCTCCTCCCACAGCGCAGGATCAGAAATTAGAGTGGGTGATGATGATAAGGGAAGAAGATATCCCTCCTCCTTGAGCCTACCCAAGCCTCCCAGCATTGTATCATTGTCTTCCAATGCTCCCATCCCTCCTGGATCTAAATTTGGAGCATCATGTTGTGATATATCTCCCACAAAAACTTAATCATGTGTCCTCCCAAGTGGTTTTCCACTAGATAAGAGTGTCCCATGCAACAACCTCATGAGCATGAAATATGGGATTGTAAGGCCCTTGCTTCCACTGCGAAAATCCATCTATTTTCTTTGTGTGGAGGTGGTATGTGAGGGGTATGTATGCATGCCTTTGATCATTTTAGTTTCACCACTCTTCTTGTCCACCCATTCCATTTGAAAAGCCTTCCAATCAATGGTGAATTTTCCCAATGTAATCAACCATTGAACACCCAAAATCACATTGGTGTCAGGAATGTCAACCACAAAGAAGTGATCAACCAAAGTATAAGTCCCCATGGTGACTGAAAGTGATGGGAAAAAATGCATGCATTGCATTTTTCTATCTCCTGGCACCAAAACAGAGAATCCCTCAAAAGTATCGGTGGGTATTGCCCTCCTTTGCACTATATGGGCATCAATGAAATTGTGAGTGGCCCCACTATCAATTAATATAGAAACCCTTTGATTCAAGATGGAACCTTGAACTCTTAAGTTCAAGTACTTAGGTACTCCTCTCAAAGATGCAAGAGCCCCTCCAATGGGAGCAAATGCTCCATCCCCATCTCCTGATGATGTTGGCTCTCCTTCTGCAATTTCAGTGATGTGACCTCTTCTTGGTTCCTCTTCTTCTTCCTCCTCAATATCTGAGAAGACCTCTATGTAATGTGCTTTTCCAGCAGCACATCTATGTCCAGGTGCCCATGATTCTTGGCAAGTGAAGCATAGCTTCCTTTTTCTTAGATATCTCTAGACTTCATCATCAAGAGGCTTCTTGTATGAGATCTCCTTGGAAGGAGCAGCTTTTTCTTCCTTTCCCTTTGAAGGAAAAGAGGGCTTATGCTAAAAACTTTCCTTTGCTTTTGGAAAGGCATATTGAAGGTCTCTAGCTCTTTCAATAGCATCATACAGAGTAGTGGGCTTGGTAGATTTCACCAACCCATGAAGAGGTTCATCTAAACCATCGATGAACATGTACACCTTTCTAGATGCAGACAAGTCACAAACCATAACAGATAATCTTAAAAATTTAGAAATGTAAGATTCTATATTACCTGATTGTTTCAAATTTGCTGTAGGTTTTAACCTTGTACAGAAATTATTTGCAAACGAATATTAAAGACAGAAAATAAACAGTAGCGAGAGCATAAATCATAAAATAGATAAACACAGAGATATTCCCCTGGATCCCAAATCGGGACGACCATCTTGATTTTTCATTATATTCCTTTTAGTGTTACAACACATATATATACATGCCGAAGTATACATAAACCCCAATCCATTAACCCTGTATTAGAACATAACCGTAGTTCCCTTGACCGGATCTACAAAATACCAGGGGTCGAAAACCATCGTACCCCAAAACCATGTGCAAACCCATGCACAAAACCATGGGCAGATCCACCCACTGGAAAATAAGGACCAAAAAAATTTTCTGGGTCGCTGCCCCAGACCCCAAAAGGGGGGGATACTACCCCCTCGTGCGTGATTAGTCGTGGAAATAATATAACACATACCCAACATTCTCCCACTTGTTTTTTTCTTTCCGCAGGGGGCCACAGGAGAGCTTAGTCATTAGCCTAGTTCTACAATACCCATTGTTTCTCTACACCAAGAGAACTTTTGAGTGCTTACAGACTTCTTCAATGCATCTGCAACATTCTTCAAAGTGTCCACCTTTACCAGCAACACCCTTTTAGCCTCAACCATATCTCTCACAAAGTGATATTGAACATCAATGTGATTTGTCTTTGAATGATAATCAGGGTTCTTAGACAAGAAAATTTCACTTTGGCTATCACAATCTATCCTTATAGCTTGCTGCACCAACCCGATACTTGAACACAATCTATGCAACCAAACTGATTCCTTGCTTGCATGAGTGGCTGCTATCTATTCAGCCTTTGTAGTTTAAAGAGCCACTATAGACTGTCTTTTACTCATCCAATTGACTGCACCTCCAAATAGGCTAAACACATACCCACTTGTAGATATTCTTTGGTCCAGATCTCCAGCCCAACCTGCATCAACAAAACCATGAATTTCTAACGCTCTTTCCAATCCTGGTCTTCCCTGGTAGCACAAGCCATAATCACTAGTGCCACGTAAATATCTGAAAACCCGCTTCACTGTTGTCCAATGCTCCTTCCCTGGGTTTGACATAAACCTGCTCAATACTCCCACTACATGTGCAATGTTTGGTCTAGTACAAACCATTGCATACATCAGGCTACCCACTGCATGTAAAATTTCTGGTCTATTACAGACCATTGCATACATTAGGCTACCCACTGCACTTGCATATGGAACACGATACATATCCTCCTCTTCTTCTTGTGTCTTGGGACACTGTTCAACGGACAACTTTATACCTATAGGAATCGGAACATTCACCGGTTTACTATCCTTCATATTGAACCTCTGCAATATAGTCTCAATATACTTCCTCTGGTTTAACCAGAGCTTCCTCTTTTCCCGATCTCTCTTAATTTCCATGCCCAAAATATAGTTTGCAGCACCAAGATCCTTCATGTTTAATTTTGAGAACAGTTGGGTCTTCAAATCTTGGATAATTTCTTTGTCATTTCCAATCAACAACATATCATCCACATACAAGACCAAATAAATAACACGATCACCAATTAATTTAAAATAAACACAGTGATCCTCCTTACTTCTGGTGAAGCCAAGCCCTTGTATGTAGGTATCAAATTTCTGATACCACATCCTTGGTGACTGTTTTAACCCATACAGAGACTTCTTTAACCTGCATACTAGTTCTTTCTTCCCCTTCACCATAAATCCTTCAGGTTGTTTCATGTAGATCTCCTCTTCCAGATCCCCATGAAGAAATGATGTCTTCACATCCATCTATTCTACCTCAAAATCAAATGCAGCAGCAACAGATAAAAGTAATCTAATAGAAGTAACTTTGGAAACATGAGAAAAAATATCACCAAAATCAATTCCCGGCACCTGGGAATAACCTTTTGATACCAATCGATATTTGTATTTCTCCACCTTGCCTTCTACATTCTTCTTCTTCTTAAACACCCATTTTATCCCAATGGGCTTCCTTCCAGCTGACAACTCCACCAGATCCCATGCCTCATTTTTATGCAAGGATGCCATTTCATCAACCATGGCCTCCTTCCAGAGTTTTCCATCCTCTGAATCTATTGCCTCCTTAACAGTTCTGGGATCATCATCAGTTATAGTTAAAGAAAAATTTGAACAGAAAGCAGATGGACTATACCTTTCTAGTTGTCTTCTTTTCCGAGTTGATCTTCTCATAGTTGGAGTTTGTGGCTCTTCCTCTTCTGAGTCTTCTTCTGTTGTAGAGTCTGATTCATCCTCCTTTAGCTCAAACTCTATCTTCTCAAGTTCCTTTGGTAGGATTTCATGTTTAACAACATATTTCACCTCTCTAAACACCACTTCTCGGTTGTACACAACCTTCCTTGTTTCAGGTTTCCAAATCTTGTAACCCTTTAAACCATCCTTATACCCATTGAATATGCACCTTTCATATTTATTATCCAACTTGGTCCTTTTCTCCTTTCGAACATGTACATATGCATCACATCCAAATACCCTCATATGTGAAAGAGATGGTTTCTTACCAGTCCATACCTCATGTAGAGTCTTATCCTCCAACGCTGATGAAGGTGATCTGTTAACCAAGTAACATGCAGTCTCCACTGCCTCTACCCAGAATTCTTGTCCTAACCCGGTACCACTGAGCATGCTTCTTGCCTTTTCCATCAATGTTCTGTTCATTTTTTCTGCAACTCCGTTTTGTTGAGGTGTGTATGGAGTAGTATTCTGTCGTGCTATACCACACTTCTTACAAAACTCTTCAAATTCCTTCTTGCAGAACTCCCCACCATTATCTGTCCTCAGCACCTTTATCTTCTTCTTTGTTTGGTTTTCCACTAGAGCCTTAAATTCTTTAAATATGTCAAAGACTTCAGATTTCTTCCTCAAGAAATATATTCATGTATTCCTTGAGAAATCATATATGAATGAAACATAGTACACAAACTTACCCAGTGATGGAACCGACACAGGTCCAAACACATCACTGTGCACAAGCTCTAATATCTTGTTCACCCTCTTAGCACCAAAAGGAAAGCTCACCTGATTCTGCTTCCCATATACACAATGTTCACAAAAATCAAAATCCAGAGAGCTATTAGACATACCTTCTACCATACCATTTCCATGCAGTATCTGAAGGCCCTTCTCTCCAATATGTCCAAGCCTTTGATGCCATAGCATGGTATTTTCTACACAGACCGCTAGGCTTTCCACTCCACTTTCAAGAACCATAGAACTGTTGCACCCAACAATAACAGTGCTTCCCTGAAGCTTGTATAGAGTTCCAATCTAAACTCCCTGCATTAATACCAGTGCTCCCCAAACCATCTTACAGGCATCTTTCTCGAACACTATTTTTACACCTACATCATCCATCTTGCTTACAGAAATCATATTTCTGGCCAATGCAGGAATGTGCAGAACACCAGGAAGTGTTATAATCCTTCCACCTTGCAGCTTTAGCTTAAATTTTCCACGTCCGATGATTCTGGCCTTCCTATCATCCCCTAAGAAGACATCACCGCCTCATATTTCTCATACTCGCAGAACCACTCCCTATGGGGAGTGAAGTGAAAGGATGCACCTGAGTCAATAAACCATGACTCATGATCTACATGTGTATTTGAGGAAGAAGCCAAATACACATCCCCACCTTCATCCAAGGTGGTTTTTTCCTCTGCAGAAGGAGCATCATCAGATCCCTTTCCTTTCTCAGGTGCTTTAGATCTGCAGTCATTTTTGTAGTGCCCTTCCTTTTCGCATTTCCATCACACCTTTACAAACTTTCCAAGAGATTTAGATCTCCCACTCGAAACGTTATTCTTGTTTCTGTTCTGGGACCTTCCTTGTATAGATAAGGCATCTCCATTCTAACCCTCCATATTTATCCATCTCATTTCTTCCAACAGCAAGGCTGAGACAATGTCATCAAAATTCAAGGTAGTTATATTGCTACCTATTGCAATAACCAGACTGTCCCACGAGTCTGGTAGAGAACACAACAAACTGATGCACTTATCTTCATCTGAGATTTTAATATCAATAGATGACAGCTGACTTACCACAGTATTGAAGGCATTCAAATTCTCTATCACCGAGTCTCCATCCTTCATCCTCAGGTTATACAGTTTTTTCCGCAGGAACAATTTATTCACCAGAGACTTAGATTGGTACAAAGTCCCTAGCTTGTCCCACAAGGTCTTCGACGTAGCTTCCCCAAATACATTCAACAATACTGAATCTGAGACACACAATCGTATTGTGCTCTTTTCATTCCGATCCAGCTTCTTCCAGTCTTCATCTGACATTTCCGTTGGTTTAGTACCTGGATCTACCATGATCCACTGATATTTATCCACCAGCAGATCCTCCATCTTGAGCTTCCACAACTCAAAACTATGACCATTAAATTTCTAGATCTCTATCTTCCCGCCGCTCGCCATCTTCTTTCACCGCAAGAATCAATCCCACAGATCTCCCATTGAACAGGGTCTACCTCAGGCCCGAGAAAAAAACCCCTCAACAGCAAAGGCGTCCCCTTGAAACCAAAACTGCTCTGATACCAAATGTATGTTTTAACCCCGTACAAAAATGATCTACAAACAAATCTTAAAGACAGAAAATAAACAGTAGCGAGAGCATAAAACATAAAACAAATAAACACAGATATATTCCCCTGGATCCCAAATCGGGATGACCGGCTTTATTTTTCATTATATTCTTTTTAATGTTACAACACATATATATACATGCCGAAGCATACATAAACCCCAATCCATTAACCCTATATTAGAACATAACCGTAGTTCCCTTGATCGGATCTACAAAATAACAGGGGCTGAAAACCATCGTACCCCAAAACCATGTGCAAACCCATGCACAAAACCATGGGCAGATTCGCCCACTGGAAAATAAGGACCAAAAAAAATTTCCAGGGCGCTGCCCCAGACCCCGACACCCCCCGCGCGTGATTAGTCGTGGAAATAATATAACACATACCCAACATTTGCAAGGCTCATGAATGGTGCCTCTGGATCTCTTCTGTCAAACCTTTCCACCAGCCTTCTATTGAAATCTTAATAAGCAGTCACATTGGCATGACCCAATGTAGACAAGCCATGGAACCACCAATCATGTGCTTCACCTTCAAAGTGCAGCGCTACAATCTTGATAGCCTCCATCTCTGAAACCTTGTTCAACTGAAAGTAGATGTCGATTTTTTCTACCCATGCTTTGGTAGAACATTTGGATGACCCATCAAAGTTGGTTAAAAACAATCTTCCCATAGAGTGATGTCGATCATGATTGTGAGTGAATCCACCATCTCTATGATGATGCCTTGGTCTTATTTTGTCCTTGAGGTGAAAAAACTCCTGAAAACTCAAGTGATATTTGAATCTTTGATTTTGAGACTCATATTCTTTAAAATAGTCTTCAAGGGATGCTTGCTCTTGAACCCCTTCATTTCCCACAACCAAAAAGGTAAGCATGGTAGAGCGTTGGGAAATTTGTGGCTAATGCATTGGTTGGTCATTCCAGTGGTGAGACATGCCAGAGCTTTCTCCAAGATGAAATCTCTTAGGACTTCTTTGATTCTGTCTAATCTCATCTCTTTGATATCTCTAGCAAGATCTTGCATGGCTCTCAAAAGGATCTTAGCAAATTCCTTTCCTTTTTTTTCTTCACTTCCAGATGCAAGGGCTTTACCCTTGTATTCATTGTCATTGGTGTAATCAAATTTCTTTTGTATTCTCTTTAGATACCTCTTCTCTTTGTCAATAAGAGGTTCTTCATCTTTAGAAGACATATTGGCTTCTTAGAAAGCACAGGTTGTGCCAAGATGATGCTCTGATACCACTGTAATATCCCCAATTAGGGAATGCAGCAATATATAAAATATATGCAGGAAAAATAATGTAGATCATCAAAGTAAGAGTAGGAGGGAAATATGGGGATTATTCTTTAACATTTATAGCAGCAAATAAGATGTAAAATGAGGCCCATAAGATGTACAACAGGAAATAGAAGTCTCCAATGAAAGAAAATTCTCAAAAAGAGGTGTTGCAACCATGTATTAAAACTGAAAATAGCTTGACAACATTATTTTATTGGCTGCAACAGCTTTTGATTACACTTCAAATATAGAGCATATCTGTGCATGAAAATTTAGATCTATAACAGGTCCATACACTAGATAGGCTCTTCTTCAAAATCCCCTTGGGGTTTTTAGCATTACATCAAGTACAAGGAGTATATCTAAGATATAATTCTGCAGATCTGCAGAAATATTCAGATATTCAGAAATTTTCAGATCTGATCTGATATGTACGATAAAATGATCCTCTTAAATGGATCTCAAAGGTGAAGGTTAGATCCCCAACACTTGAAAATCACTCCTCCAAAAGATGTGCCAAAAGACCTTGCAACAACACCTACATAAATAATGGAGTCATGGAAGTAAAACTGTGTTGTAGGGTTTAGAACATGTTTGGACCACATGCCAAGATCTAAAAATGTAGCTACACTAATCCAATACTCTCTTGCCAATGGGATATAAGACTTCCCCACTGAAAAGGAGCACTAGAATGGTCTAGATCTGAGTAGATCTAGCCTCCACTTGCTGCAGCTTTCAAAGACAACCAAACCCTCAATAGGATATGCATTGTAGTTGGAAGAAGAAGCTTAGCGTTCAGCCAGATAGTGGACAAGATAATGCAAACTCTTCCAAGAGGCCTCTCAAGGAAAGAGGTGGGATTCTCGATTAGGAACACCCAGTGCTAAACATCACTATTCTCAGCTAAAAAGAAATGAGAATGAGATATGTTTAAACAGACAATATACTCTGAAAATACAATACCATCAACCACCTTCTCATGCTGCCATCATCTTCCTTTTATAAGTTGAGAGCTTGCAAACCCTAAACCACCTTCATTGAAAACACTCCTTGCACACAAAGCAGCTCCATCTAAACTGCGTTGTGCCTCATTGATGGCCACTCCTCCAAGACAGTGCTATGGATTTGGTCATGGTTGACCCAGTCAAAATATTCAGCCCCTTTCACACATAAGGGTGCTTGCATTACATAGCCAAATTTATCCTTTTTCACATTTGGCATTGATTCATTTACTATTTAGGAGTTGTATGTACCTCCTTTACATTTTTATTCATGAAACAGAAAAATAAAACAAAAATTAATATTCCCATTAGCTTCAGACTAATTGGGAATATTACATAGAAAACTTCTATTGGCACTTCTCCATTCAATCTTGTTTATGGAAAATAAGTTGTACTTCCTACCAATGTATTTATTCCCTCTCTTTCCTTAGTACAATTTATTGAGGAATCTCTTGCTTCTTCTTTACAACTTAGACAATGTCAAATTCTTAAGTTAGAAGAAGAAAGAGAAAAAGCTAAACAAACTCATGCACATCATCAACAAATAGGAAAATCTCATTTGATTCAACCTCTGATACTCCAAAAAAAATTCAAATTAGTGATCAGGTATTGAAATGGGACAAAGCGCGTGAGGAAAAAGGTAAACACATGAAGTTTCAAAAACTATGGCTAGGTCCATTTCAAATAATTGAAGAAATAGGCTCATCAACATTCTTATTGCAAGATCTATCAAGAAAAAAGGATTATTTTCCTTTAATAGGCAGATTTTGAAAAAATACTTTTCATAGGAGGTAACCCCTTCTATTCCTTGTATACTAGTGTCTTTTTCTTTTCCTTAGAAAAATAAAAGTTGCTTGGTATAAATTTTTGGCTTTTCAAAATAAAATCTCAGACGATCCTTTTTTATTTATCTCTTATGGAAATAAGAAGTGTTAACGAAACAATCGAAAGATTTGAAAGACAAATAGATTTTATTTTCACTGAATGATGCAATTTCGCTAAAATTATTTATTCTTTGATGAACTCTCATCCTTATATAGCATGATTATTCTGTCATCAATAAAGAAAATAATCTTTAACATAGTAAAGACTCTTTTACATAAAAGTAATCTAAACCTCAACATTATCATCCAAAATCCTCAAAAGGACCAATGATTCACCCCATCTGGGAAAACTCATTAATTTTTGAAAGAAATTCAAAAAATATTATAACTAGAAAAAAATTAAAAGATAATAAGTCTCATCACGAGCTTTTTTACCATGTTCATAGGGAAATAGTTGAACTGACATTACCAATACTGCCTACCAAAACAGGGTAATGACTTGAGATTATATCAAGAGGACAAGGGGTCTCATCAAGAGCCAACTTGATCAGTTTAATTACAACTAGTGAATGGCATTGTCATCATTTCGTTACCAAGCCAAGACAATGGCTTTTAAGTAAATAAAAATATGATACAAAAGACAAAATTCTCAAAAATTAGAATTTATTTTTGGAAATTGTAAGAAACACCGGATGGGATAATGAATCATTGCTGGGTAAAAGGTAACCCCGCCAAAATCTTAAATTGCTTATTGTAACAGAGGCTTTACCTGTGATAAAAGAGTAAATTTTTATAAAGCTGGTATGTGAGAGCCATCTGCTTTATCTTTTTGAACTAAGTAAAGGCTGATATAGATTCTCATACTTATATTTTTTAAAGAGGGATTCCTATGAATTATAATCAGGAGAGATTTCATTACCTAGTAAGATATAATTTGTTTGAAATTCATTCCTGCAACTATTTTTATTTCGAAAAGTTCTAGAAATTTCAAAAAATTAGCCAGAGATAACTGGTTCTCCTAGGTGAATCTCCAATTGTTGTGCTATACAACACCCCCCATTTATTTTAATAACTGATGACCCTTTAGAATTAAATAGAAAATTTATTTTTATCTTTAAAAATAAAAAACTTTAGGAAATAAAGTTTTCTTTGAGTTTTTTTCTTTATTCTTTAGTGCACATTACAAACCACATAGCTTACAATCAAAAAAGACTTAAAATACGTTAAGTCACGCGGGCTGTGAAACGCGCTAAGAATTTTTCCATAGTTATGTTTAAAACTTGCAAACACTTCAATCACCATTATAATTTGTTATCGCATCGCATCTCATTTAAACAATCAAACTTATAAAGAAATTTGGCATAAGTTGTGATTACGCAGATCCGACGAGCCAAAAAAGAAATAAATATAAAGCTCTAAAGTCCCATAAAGCACGAACACTTTAATTCTTGAATGCACAATTCGCACTTCGCACAACTTAACCAAAATCAAATTCGTTTACCGCATAAGAATTGCAATGTGTGATTTTCACAAATCGCATTTCGCAAAATTTATGGGTAAACATCATAAAAGGTAAAAGTTATAAGTTGTGATATGCGAACTAATGGCATTTAATTACTCAAGCTTGCAAAATGACTTATGGCATATGAAACCGAAATCCGAGACATAACATCTTAAGTTGATTGATAGCTATTTCGTGCGAAGGTGTAACAGATTTGATTTGAAATTATTATCGATGATTAATATCATTTAATAGAAATAAAGGTTTTTATAGATTCATATCTATTCATGCATGTTTAAATATAAATGACGGATTCGTCTCTCTATTCTTTGTACTTGTAATGTTTGCTTTGTTTACCTGAAATCAGGAAACCACTTAACAGAGTAAAGAAGATTGAAATGAGCAAGAAAGGCAAAGAGATTGCTCAAACATTGTCTACTAAAGACGCAGACATGTCTCCCTTATTTTCATACACCACCTACAACAAGGATTGTGGCAGTTCATCATGGGAGGAAATGTATAAGATTTTCTAAGACGAAAATCCAAGGGTAATAACCAAATTCACTACAACAGGCACGACATCTACTTCAGACTCGACTTACTTCGATGCTGCATGTTCATTCGTCCACAAGGTAGCTGCAAGACCAAAAATTCTCCCTTACACATACATGGTTAAGTGGGTAATTGACCACTTAAGCATAGAAGACAGAACATTCAAAGATTTGAAGGGAGAAAACATAGGGTCTTTCAGGGCAGAATATTTACAAGCAATGTACCATCTACCCTCCCCGCAGCATAAATATGACAATGCTTTTCTACAAAGCTTTAGAGTAGAACATCTAGACCTCATTAAATTCATAAAGGAATGGAAGGAAGACCAGGGAAAACTTAAGCGAGATAAACTCAGTACATACCCAATTGACCAAATTCCTTCCTCTTATATCTGTGCTGCCAGTATGTTGTGTAGATTGTTTTCAAGACCTGATACCACTAGGTTTTTAGTAGATTGGGTTTCATTGATTGACGCAATCGTCAATTCCTTAATTCTAAATTGGGAAAATATCCTATCTGACAGTTTAGTCAAACACATCACATAATATAGGAATAAAAGGAGTGTTTCATCTAGAGAAATACCTCCCTTTTATATGTCTGCCTATGTCATGGATGATGTCTACTTTTCTTCTAGTTTTCCTACCATGGGATGGAAATGGACTACCCAAGACCCTACCCAAATCCACATTTACCACAGAGCCCTTTGGGATTTAGACTTCAATCTGTTTTTTTATAAAATTTGTCATGGAGCCATGTTGTCTATGCACCAGATGATATTCAATAAGAAAGCCCCTATGGTTTCCGAAGAGGCTAGTGCAGATATTCTTTCTTTGGCTAGGTGGTTTGAAGAGGAGAATTTTACATGTAGTATTTGGGAGTTATGCTTCTCCCCACGTCCTACCATATTATGTTCATGATAAGTTACTTGCAAGAGAGATAGCCTACCAGCTTGTTAATGGTATTACTAAACAACTGAAAGATGTTAAGAAATCTGTTTGGCCTCATTTCCCTTTACAGTGCGGTACTTTTGCACTTTTTGATATTGGCCATACCTACAAGGATTTTTCGAAGATTAATCTATTGAATTTGGTTGTAATGCCAAAGACGTTGTATGATCCAAATGATTTAATTAAAAACTACATCATAGAGCTCAAAATGAAGCCTTTTGTAAAGGAAATAGACGGATTTGATGATCTCTTCCAAGGCATGGAAAAGTTTTCACATATAATTAAGTTTGCAGCTAGTCAACTTAGCCAAGATGATTTGGAAACCTTCCAAATATACAGAAATAATATACCGGAGAGAGTTCCTCTCAAATTTTTAATTATTGAAGATTTCAATAGACCTACTCCAAGTATCAGCTTATACAATGAAGCAAAATACATGTCTGGGGATGAATCGGGTCAATTAGAGAATCAATCTCACAATTCAGATCATTCTGAAAATGAATCTAAATCCAGAAAGAATATCCAAGAGAAGATAATTTATCAAGTGATCCAAGAGATAGAGATGAAGGAAAAAAGAGAAGGTAATGGAATAGAGTCAACTTCTCAAGAAGTTTAGCACAGTCATGACACACTTGATCAGTCAGAAAAGTGCCAAACAAATAATTTTAGTAGTGAATGGGATGAGTTTTCTGAAGCAATAAAAAATCCTAAAACCAATCCCAATGCTGATCAAGTTACTAGTTTTCAGACACATGAAAATTCTCAGAAGATAGTGGAAAATTTTAAACCACTACAGCAAGTTCCAGAAACTCATGATCGAGAGATCATACTGGCCTACCCTATAGAACAAATAGTTTTACAAGTTGAGGAAATTTCGTCACTAGACATCTTCTACAGTCCTAGTTACAAGGTTGTAGTCAAGAGAAATAAAAGGAGAAGAACTGATGAAATAGTCTCAAACCTCACAGATGAATCTATTGACATTTTGTGGAAGGATTCCTTAGTTGATCCTACTGCACGTTCAACTAAATTATCACAGTATGCAGGAGCATATGCTACTGCCACTGTTCATAAATCTACTGAAGTTAAAACGTTTCTGAAGCAGAAGGAAGATAGAATACAAGGACTAGAGAGAATGTTAGATCAAGAAAAATATAATTCCAATGAGCAAATGAAATCAAAGATGGTCCAATTTCAAAAGGATTTTGAAAAGCTTAAATTGCAGCATCAAGAAGAAATTACTGAGAAGAAAGCACAACTGGAAGCAGCAATGACCAGATTACAAAGCCAGCCACAATTAGATAAATTCATCAAAGAAGCATTAAGATGTAAATGCTAAGTTAAAGCAACAACAGAAAGTATTTTTCCAACAAGCTTCTATTATTGACTATTATTGTGACTCTAAAGAAATACTGATCCAGCAAGTAGCTATCCAGAAACTTGAATGTGAGAAGCTCGAGAAGAAAATCAGTGAACACATTCAATGGCATGCATCAGACTCAAGAAAGGAAGCTAATATACCCCAGGTAGATAAGTTTCATAAGGAGATCCTATTCAAAGATTGGGAAGCACATATAAAGCAGGCAGAGAAAGCAGCAACGAAAGAATCGAGATTATCAAAAGAAATTATTGAATCTATATGTGAACAGCTGGTGAAATCAGAACTTATCAAAGAGTACATGTCTGAAGTGTTCTCAGAAGTCAAACAGCTAGAATCATAGTGGCAGCAAAAGGTAGACACACAGGATGAAATAATTAAAAAGGTAAATAATTTTGATCAAGAAAATTATTGGAATTATCTGATCAAACCTTATCATCAATACCAAATCCTGCAGCCTTTAACATATTCAACAAGAAGATCACAGCCAGTACTCTCAAATGCAGTATTCAAGGGAAAAATCAGATCAAATATTTTGCAGCTAGCTCAGCTCAAGCCCATGCTAGATATTTTTCAACTTCGTGACCACATCCAAAAGAATGGTTGGAATTCATAAATCATATTGTTACTTTATTTTCCTAGATTGTAGTTTAAGTTAGTCTTACGAGGATGGTTGTTTGAAACCTCCTCTATATTTTTGTAATAATCTATTTTATAACATAGTTAGTTTAGTATTTAAACCCCTCTCATGCATTTGGAGAAAGGTCCAGAAATTTTTCAAAAAACATTTGCAAAGAATGCACTATTGTAAGTGTGTGAATGCTTGGATGAATTAATGGAACACATCTGTTGTCTTTTGACAATTAAATCTGTTTAACTTATGTTGCACTATTGTACTCTTTAAATTGCTTGAAAGTGAAGAGGAGCAGATCAATTACTGTCAGTTTACATGAGTAGAACTTCGTACATATGGTACTTTTATTCACTTGTATTAAGTCTTGCTTTATATATTGGCAGTCATCTTTTTATTGCATTATATATTTGAAACGTTATTATATATGAATGTTACATGCACTTTTGTTTTAATATTTGTCTGTGATTTCTTATTGAATATATAATCACACATATGAATGCGATATATTTTTCACAATTCTTCTAGTCAAACTACTTTGCTAGAAGAATAATCTTACATAATTTTCATCTCTTTCAACTGTTAAATGATCTATATTACTAATAGTTGAAGGATATCTCTTTAGATCGCATAAAGGAAGAAACACCATGGGTATTTAGTATAATAAATAGTTTAGATATATGCATATGATAGATTAAAATCATTCTCCATTTGCATGTTGTATAATCAAAACACCCTCAAAATCATCCTTATTGGGAAACGGGTACCATTATCCCCAGTCAGAGCCACTACACCAAACGGAAAAGGAGATGCTTTAAGGTTCGGACTGGGTGGTTTTCCCCCATGTTTTGGCAGCAGAATTCTGAGGCCTCAAAAAGCATATAAATCTTATCCATACCACACCTAACTTCAAAAAAACCTTTATTGTGGAGTTCCATGCCTCGGGACATGGAATTGGTGCATTTTTAATGCAATAATATGACCATTAACCTTTGAAAGAAACTGACATAAAATAAGGAAATTATTGAACCCGTTTATGAAAACAAATGTTTTTCATACTATATGCAATTAAGAAAATGTATCCTTACTTAATACGCATACACTTCAAAGTAAAATAGATCATGATGGTTTGAATTACTTCTTAGAACAAAAATTATTTTCAGAAGATAAATACAAATCGGTTTCCAATATTTTAGGTTATGAATTTGAAATTATCTACAAAAAGGAAAACAAAATATCATGGTAGGTGCACTTTAAAGGAAAGAGAACGACACAAAGGGTTTATAGTGTGATATTCTCATTCCAAAATCTCACCAAGTGGAACAAGCAAGGATAGAATGGAAGCAAGATCATAAGGTACGTGTTAAAATTTACCAAGAGAGAATAATAAGAAACGCATACACAGATGCATATAAAATGTATCCCACATAACCCAAACTCGGGAAAACCAACATTAATATATCTATTAATATCCTTGGCCAAACTCAGCTAAGTGAGACTTCACCACTCACCTCCTAGCACATTAAAATGGAGTGTGCTAAAGCCTTATAAAGGCTTCATCACATCTAATCCATAGGCTCTAATGCCACGGGCTACTAAAACCATGTGCTTGAAATAAACTGTTAACTTAAAAAATTTGACTCTTTCACCAAAGTTTAACCTAACATTCCCCATTTAAACTTGACTTGGGGTTTCCTTAAACAAATATAGCCAAATAACTCAAGTGAGTCAGTGTTGCTCATCTCCATGCCCTACTCTCCCCCCTCGCAAAGTATCCAAGAATCCAACATGTTCCCCTATCACTAAGGTTACATATATCTAGACTCTAGTATTAAATTATTAGGGGTATGAATGCCTTACGATATATTACAATTGCATACGCATTTCCATGCAATTAAAATTTTTGACTACATTATAATATTTTTTTAATTGTCCATTGTTATTATCCTACTTTTCATCCTCTCCCCTTGCCATTAAGAAACTTCCACATAGACAAAGGAATCTCCACCACTTGACCATATCCTGTTCAATAATCCCATTCTTAATACCAAGTTGGTTTATCACTATCCTTCAAAACCAATATTGCATTAAGCGAAAAATTCCAACTTTATCTCTGCATGGAAATATAATGGCCCCATATCTGATAAATCTAGAAGTCTTCTTAGCATACATAATGGAATTATAATGATGACAACTAACTATATGGACTAAGGAATCGCAGGAAAGTCCCTACATAGGTATAGGAATATATTTTCTCTCTATTTACTGCAAGGGTTTCTTGATTATATTAAGTGTCTAGCTTCTCTTTTATTGTTATTTTTCTTTCTTCGTAAGCAATTCCTTCTTCTATATCCTGAAAATATCCCTGGTCAATAGGATTTCTCTGATTTTCTTGACCAAAACCTTCTCATTTCATTTCAAAGTTGTGACTATTTCCACTTCACCACGCATATCCATGTCTGGAGCTATCATCACCCCCTTGCTTCATCATCAAACCAACCAAAACCACCATAAGCCCCTCTACCACCATTGTCTCCAGGGCCACTATTTTTTCCACCACCACCACCTCCTCACAATCATTCAATGATCCCTCTCCATCATCCTGAAAATTTCCGATCAAATAAAAAAAATTCATAAAACCCACCATGACCTAGATAGGCATTATCCTCATAGTTAAAGTTTCATTCAACATTATAAATTACCCCATGGTCATGTCCAAACTATTGCAACTCTCTATTACCAAATCCACAAGCACCTTGGCCCCCACCTCATCCTCATCCCCCCTCATTTGAAGGATCCCTAGTTCCCTAAAAACCTAGGCCAAAGGAAATGGTTTTCATGACATTTTTATTCTTACCACCATTGTTAATTATTGCTTATTAGTAGCCACTATCATCAATTTTTCCTTTGTAATAGTGAGAGTGTCAAAAAAAATCAACAAGTCTCTGTTGTCATCATCTTTGATCAAGTCAAAGGGATCTTGTGTGGTCATGGCACCTACAAATTATCCTTTACAGTCTTTCAACCCCAATGGAAAATAATTTTATTGCACTTGAAGCTTCTTCAACGATGGAAGTATTTCGTCATTATTTTTGTTGGTATTGTTTTTCACTACCATGAAATTTTCCTTCACTTTCCCAAAACTCACAGTAACACACACAAAGTTATTTCAATAGCACCCTTCCATAAACTCTGATTCCCAATAGTTTTGACAAAAATAAATGGAATAAGAAGATATAATATCCTTCTCTACATCAAACCATATCTTTAATACCATGTTAAAATTTACCAAGAGAGAATAAAAACAAACACATGCACACATGCATTCACAATGTATCGTAGAAAACCCAAACCAAGAAAAACCAACATTAATAGATTTATCAATGTCCTTGGAAAAACTCAAGTAACGTCGCTAAGTGAGCCTTCACCGCTCACCTCCTAGCTCGTTACAATGGATTATTCCCAAACCTTTTATAGGATTCATCACATATAATCCATATGATCTAATTCCCGTAGAAAATCCATGTAGATTCAAACTGCTAATTGTAATATGCTAAAACATATACTTGAATCTACTCTACCAATTGCGGAAACCAATAAACGATCGCAAAATCATGAAGCAATAAAGAGAAATAATTTAAATCACACATTACAAAATGATTTCCTAGGGAAATCCTCAGCTAAAAACCCTGTGATCTGTATATTGCATTATTCAGAAAATATGAGAAGAATACAATGCTTTTCTCCAACTTGAGAAACCTCTACACTATTTCTATATGTCTCACTGCTTCCTAGACAAGCCTAGGCCAATACTTAGCCAATTGTATGCCTACCTAGATCCGTATTTCCTTACATTGTTTCCTTGGGTAATTATCCCTTATTAATTAAGGAAATTATGAATTGGAATTTTACAATACATATAGGGCCTTCCTCTGACTGCATGCACCACTTGTACAATTTTAATGATTATACAACTGCTCATACACTTCCCTTGAACTCCAATCTCAACTGGGTATTTCTTTGATCTGACATGCATGAGTTATTTATGGTTGGTTTATCAGTTATGTGATTGATCACTGCATGTGGTTCAAGTTCAAGTTCCACACTTTGACCTCTCACTAGTTCCTCCAATAGTTGGGACTAGTTAAACTAACTTTAACTCAGATAAACTGAGTTAATTAATTACAACTCAAAATAAACTCAACCAGGGATCTTATTTTGTAGGAGACACTCTACATGACTCAAGTTAGACCCTAAAATCGAATTAAATAAACCAAATAAGTCAAACTAACTTAGTTAAATCATACAAGTTGTCAAGTGATGTGGAATTACAATTTTATTCTAATTTAATTCAAGGGAAAATTAAATTAGAATCTGTATTGGTGCCATTTTCAACACTTCGTCTCAGAAAGAAAGGGATTATCAGATACCCCGATCCTGCCTCTATGGAACTCAAACTTGCCTCATGACAATACCTTCATTAAGATGTATTCATCTTGTTCCTCTGTAGGAATTTACTCTAACATCATGATCTGCCTTTGCACACAATATCTGAGATGGTGGTACCGAATGTCGATATGCTTGGGCCTATCATTAAAAAATGGATTAACCAAGAGTTTGATGCAACTTTGGTTTTCATAGTAAATCATTTTAGGATCCATCTATTTACCAAATAACCCAACAAGGATATTCCTCATCCATATAGCCTCACAATATGCTTGAATAATAGACATGTACTCTGCTTCTACTGAACTGAGTGCAACTGACCTCTGTTTCTTGTTGTACTAGGAAATTGATGCTTACCCAATAATGAATATTATGCATGATGTACTCTTCATTTTAGATGGAATCCCTTCCCAATCTACATCTGTGAATCCTTTCAGCTTCACTCCCTCTGTCCACCTATACCAAAGACAAAATTGATTGTTGCCTTTCACGTTTCTCAACACATGTCCGGTCGTGTGTTCACCAAGTACATGAGTGAACCCACAAGCTGCTTGTAAATGGTAGCTTCTACCAATTTTCCTGAACTATCATCTTCCTTCCTCCAATTCCTTTCTAGAGGAGTCTCCATGGGTTTGTTGCTTTCCATGTGAAACTTCTTCAGTATCTCGTTGGCATTATTTCCCTGAGAGACAAATAGTTCCCCATCTCTTTGCCAAATTTCCAAACCAAGGAAATAATGCAAGAGCCCCATGTATTTCATCTTTGTTTCTCTTTCCAAATATTCTTTGAAATATTTTATCATCTTCTCATCACCTTTTAGAATTAAATCATCGACATATAGTACTATAATCAATAATTTACCTTCAACAACAATATGGTAAAGGTTTGCATCTGCTTCACTTTTGGTGAAGTCCAACCCATTAAAATAGCTACCAATCTTGTTGTACCAAGCACAACATGCTTGTTTTAGTCCATACAGCACTCTCTTAATTCTTCACACATTTGACTCCCTCTTGAAGGTCTCAAATCCTTCTGATTTCTCTATGTACACCTGTTATGTGGAATTATGAATTACGGATAAATCAAATTCCCTAAATGTGGTGCTATGCATTTAGAACAATAGATCAAAGACTTTGCAGACACTATCTCTAAGAGTAAATAGACACACAGAAAGATAGAGGAACCTACTTGTGATCGAAGCGCTTCCTATTCTCCTTGTGTCATTTTTTTTGTAGCTTCCAATCCAACTTAGATTAAATCGATTGAACATGAGACATATATATCAGTTAAGAATCCATCATATGAGAAATATAAACATAAACAGATACATATATGGGAAAATGAATAGCAATCTTTATTATTGAGTAGAAGGGGGAGGTTACAACCAATAATCAATTTGATGTCACCAGCTCCAGCATCATCCCAGCCTCATCACAATCAACATCTTACCAGCAACATATCACTCCTATCACTCTCTGAATTGAGAATCCAACAAAATTTCTTTACCAAATTTATTCCCTCCCTAGCACTAGGATCTGTGCTTAATTTATAGGGAAACTGAAGGTAGTTTCTCAATCAATTAATTTCTAATAATAGGCAATACATGTTCCCAAGCTTAGAGATGTTAGATGGACACTTGGATTCGAAGTTTGACACATATGGACTCTTCTAGAAGGCACTGGCCATGTGGAGATTCCAGAACAATAAGAATTTCTCTCCCATTTGACCAACACACTCTTGAATGTTAGGAAATGCATCGCAAAGCACCCTTGAATGGAGGTAACTACATATGCAAATAAATTAGTCCCTTCAGAGGCAGCTTTGGTGAGCTCATAAGTGATATAACATATACTTCAAACTTTGGAAACCTTGCAATAGAAGTCATGAATGGTTTGTTCTTGTCTTAGGGCATGTAGCAACTGAAATTATAGGGGATGATAAACCCTATTTTATTGGTCCTGGGGATGATGTCCAGTTTGACCAAGTCATGGGGAATGATGCCCTAATTGACCTATAACAATTGCCCCTAAATCATGAATTCAGAAAAAATACCAATATTTTTTGAATGAGATGCTTTACAACGTGATGGGCTGGACCTGAAGCGGAGTGGCGACCTACATCAATATTACAATACATTACATCATGATATATCTTCTTGATCATGAATTTATGAGGGAGGCATTCCCATGCTCAGCACATAAACTATCTAATAACATGTACATAGTGCAAAAATTTTTCTACATTGGAATGTTTCCCAATACAGATATGCCTACAGATATAGGGCCATGTTCAGATGACGATCTGTATGTAAGGTCAGTGTACAGATTATGTGTACAAAAATCCTAAAAATCGCAGCTCGGATGGCTAAAACTAGATCCGGGGTCTTCTTATCTCGTTCACTCGATCATTCGGGTACATGTATAGCCATGCAAATATATGATTTCTAGTCGAACATGGTAAGACATTGTTTGATTACCAGCCAATGATGTGAGTTTTTAACAAATGTGAGAGAACCACCATTGATGTTAATGTCTCTCAAGGTACTGAAATACATTTCACAAGGTGTGAATAGATGATTTGATGTCGAAGTCCAAACAAAATATTTCGTTCAAAATTCCGGAAGTGAGGATCTTTTCGATGTTGTAACAAGCCTCATGGTACTGGAAGATGATGTTTCTAAGAAAACTTCCTGGATGATGATTTGACGTTGACAGGAATCCACTTTATTGTGAAATGTGAGTTACTGATTTCCGAGACAAAATGTGACTTGATATAGCAATGTTCAGGGCTGACTATCATGAGAATGAAGGTTTATGAGTATTGCAGAAGGATGAGTATTCACTAGATGATTTATCTTGAACATATCGGTGACACTGAGATGAGTTGGTAGCATTAGCCCAAAACCGAAGTGAAGGTATGATGAACCATAGGTATGAATGAACCGTCAAGAATATTACCCAAACCAAACTATCACGATGATGGAGAGAAGTGTCATGTTCAAGAGCGACCTGCTACCGTAAAAGTTCTGTTCACTTTCCCAAATTTTCCCCGGTCATTTTTCGACCAGCACCTCTTTATTTTTTAACAAGCTTGAGGAGGATAACATATGCTTTATATATAATTCAACCCTTTGGGAAAATAATGTATTGCTATTTAATAATTTAACGAGTCTAGCGATGAATGAAACTCGATTCTTGCCATGATCAACAAGCCCAACACTATTTTATGTTTTAACGAGCCTAACGACAGTGACAATCCAGTCCTTTTTCATATTTAGAGAGTTTGAAAAAGAGGACAAAAGAAAAATCCATAGGTACTTTTTCGTAAATTTGTCGCTCAGATCCGAAAAAGTGTAAAATGATATCTGCGAGAACCTCCTAGCCATGTTCGACTAAGGCATTCCTTTTTCGTAAATAATCTATCTCAGTCCAGAAAAGGGTTAAACTTATACTGAGTAGATATCAATTCATTTACTTTTACGAGCTCGAAAATAAAAGTGCTCAGAAATATTTTCACATTGTCGGAGTCTAAAAAGAGATAAAATAAGACTCCATGGGTTCCTTTTTCGCTGTTATCGAAGCTCGGAAAAGAATAAAAGTGTGCTTCAAGTCCCTTTTTGTTTTTATCAAAGCTTGAAAAATAAGGAAAAAAGTATGCTTTTTGGTCAAATCATTCTTGAAATAAATGTGCACGACTAATCTTCTCATCAGTTGCAAACCTTTTTAGAACAACATCAAATGGATTAAAAATACTTGTTTCGTGATAAAAATTGAAACAAAAATAAATATGATTTGAATTCACAGCAATAAATATGATTTGAAAATAATAAAATGACTAATTAAAATATTTTTACTATTCATTTTTACCATTTGAAAGTTACCATTTTCATTTAGGAGCTCTGAACCTGTTTTTGCCCCCGAACTTTAGCTGTTGATTGTGATCGATTCTGTGGACAGTTTTCATCGTCGTTTGATCCAGGTTGCTGCCATAAACCCCCTCTTTCTTTCAGTAGTCATTTTATTGAAAATTTTTAGGGATTTGGGCCCATTAGGGTAAATTATTTTTCAAAATAGGGCAACGCACACTTGAGCATCGAAAATTGCATTGGAATGCACTCAAAATGAATCCTAGGTGCATATGCAATGCACTGTCTATTGACCAAGACTATGTTGGGCGCAATTCACATTTTTTATTCTTGCATTGTACCCAAATTTTACCTAATTTTTTGCATGAAAATGAGTCTAATGAGTCTTATGGTTATGTTTTAGGGACTCATCAAACTAGAATGAAAATTACTTGGAGTGAAAGAGAGCATGAAAAACAAAACATGATTTCCCTTAATGATACGGGTACTGTAAGAGCCCTAAGAGATTGTGGGTTATTAAATTACTTATGCTTATCAGGTATGAGGAAAAAAATGGAACTTTTGGAGTTCCTTGTTTGTGCACGGAATCCAGCAATTGAGGCATTTCACATTATGAACAAAGTGGTTCCAATTACAGTGGAGGACATATATTTTCAGATAGGCTTGTCGAGGAGAGGCTTACCCATTTCTCTCTTCATGTCTGCTCTCAGAGGAGAGACTGTGAGAGACTATATTTTTTAGCATTGCTATTAAGGGGCAGATACTAGCAAGGATGGGAAAATAAACATCCGCAAAGTTCATGATTTTCCTTTGAGAACCATCTTATTCACGATCACAAATCTTGCTGGTACTGTTACACTACATGTAGCGAACATATCTTATATGCAGTATGTGCTAGAGTGCATGGAACCAACAGTTTTCAAATGGACTGAAGTTGTACTCTCTCAAATGAAATAACAACTGAGCAAGGCAAAGGGAGGAAGGAAGAAAAACTTCAGTTATGGTTCAATCCTCATTTAATTTTTCTTAGAGCAGATTCCACTGATGTAGCCTCAACATGTGACACTGGGTGTATCTAAACCTAGAGATCCAAGGATGTAGAGATGGGTAGAACTAATGGCTAGACATGTAGTCAAATCCTCCATCATGTTCTCGACTACATTCTTTGCCTGGTTCAAGCGACAGATTATCACCATCGATGAGTATGCATATGCAAGCGTAGATTTCCGAGGAGATCAAGATTTAGCTTTACCGGAAGGCACTCAATGGGGTGCAATCGGTAAGAATGTTTTTACCATGTTTTTTTATTTTCTAAGGTTTATACATGTTTTTGTATTTTGATGTTTTCCCAAGACTAAACTAAAGTTTTAATTTGATGCAGATGTGGATCGAGTTCAGCCAGTGGAGGAACCAGAGCATGGAGTAGATGTGCTAGCAGAGAGAGTTGTCGGGAGAGAAGTCCTTTAGGATTTAGACATGGCTGAGACTCTTGTTGAGCTTCAAAAACACATAGAGGGGTTGACCTTTAGGATTCTGGATTGCTGAATCAAAGAGTTACCCATGTGACTGCAGCGCCACACTATTGGTGTTCCTAACCACTGGATGCGGTTACTGCGTAGGATAGCTAGATCAATAGCATGTTACCATGAGCATCACTAGTTTACTTTTGACATATTGCATACATTTTGAGGTCAGATGACCAATGTGTCTTAGGCGCAAATTTTTTTAAAAACCTATAACTATCTATCTATTTGATTTCAATTTTTTCCTATGTTTATTGCTCAATCCTATTCAATTATGTGAATGTATTTTTCATGTGTTACAAGTGTCTGTTTATAACATAATTCACTAAAGAATCAGTCAATGTGTTCAAGTTTATGTAAATGTTTTGATATTGAATAAAATCAAAGTGTCTTTTCAAAATTTGAACTCTTAGGAACATACAATGCAGTGTTGGATTTCTAATAGTATAAACACTAGTAAGTTGTAATACCACAAGTTTTGAGTCTAAGCTTATGATGATGCAGTTAATACCAAATGAAATGGAATCAGAGAGAAGTTCGATCAATGCACTATACTCAGCGATATTGTTTGTAGATCGACCAATACAAATCCCTTGAAAACTCACTAACTCGTCGTTCGAAGCAAAAATGGCCTATGCTGCAGAGGATAGATTCTGCGTACTACCACTAGCACCATCAGCATACCCAACAAATGGTTCCAAATATTCAGACATCTGTGATGAAATGTAAATTGATTACTAACGTCAAGAAAACTCTAAAAAACAAACTAAGATAGTGAATTCAAATCAACATCATATATATACAATATAATACAAAAAAATTACTACGCTCATGATTAAGCATGGTAATGTTTCAGATACAACCCATTTCTAGGTTGCGCCAATGGAATTCCATCGTAATCTACCAACTCATAGGCACCTTTATCAAGAACCCTTTTGAAAATATAGGGGCCATTCCATAATGGCTCAAATTTCCCTATATGATCCAAGTGGATATTGGTGGCCACCTGCCTTTTCCACTTGGGGCCCCACCATTGGCTCTTTCAGTTTTTTAGTTTCGGCACAAATTACTATTTTTAGCAGTTTTTCGGGTCCTGAACTTTCGAAGCCATTTTGAGGCCCTAAACGGAGATCGTATGCCAAAGTTACGTCCCCAGGAAGTTGAAACACCTATTTACCCAAACGGGGCCCATATTTTTGGCGCTTCATCTCCTAGGGTTAGGATTTTGGACGTTTAGAGTTCTCCATTGTTTCTCAATAATAATAGGCCCTCAAGCCTCAATGTAACACAGCTCAGAGGTCTGTAGCCGGCACATCCCTTCTCAGAGATTCGCTACAAACACCCTAGCTAGTTTATTTCCATTCTATCTGTAAGAAAATTTTAGTTCTTTGATGTTAATGAAATGAAGTGCTATTTCCACTGCATCTTTTTATTTATGGTTATATGTGTGTTCTATTACGTTCCTACATAAATCTGGATCAATGGCATCAGAGCGGTCTTCTTTTTCTCGATCCTTCTTTGCATGTCCCCAACAAGTTTGGGGTATAAGGAGTTAGGGCTCGATCTGGTGGAACCTTTGCAAGATTAGCCTCGCAAACCCCAATGGACACCCATGGGGGACAAGAAGAAATATGAGGGAGCACGAGATCCTATCAAAATATTGATCGAGGAGGCCCTCTAAAAAAAAAGGAATGCGATGATGGATAACTTTGCCCAGATCCTTCAACGACTGCCCACCAGCGGCGCATCTTCATCCAGCAGCCCCTCTGGAGGCCCGATTTCCTTTAAGGTACAAGTAAACTTTGACATTCCCATATTTTAGGGTCAAATAGATGCAAATTCCGTAGATAGATGGTTTTTTGAAGATTGCAACAAGAAACAATGAAGGAGGCATCTTGAAACATCATTCTTGATCCTAGTTGGAAAGTGATCACCTAAACTAGGTGGGGCCCACACAGGTGATTTTTGTCGCAAAGTATGTTTTTAGACATGTCGATCATATTCTATGAGTTGTAGGATGCTATTTTTGGATGGTTGGTAAAGTTGGAAAAAATATATGGACTTCTATTTTTAGACATATTGGGCGGAATCTATTTTTAGATTGCTAGTCTAAAAATGGATATGTCGAATATTATTAGCTCTTAATAATATTTGGACTATAAACATTATCTTATTCTCTTGGAGCACTTCAGTTAAGTGCACAGATGTAGCACATGAGCTGACAGAAGGAATCACGCTATTCCTGAGGGTTAAGTGGAGCTATTGCATGGATACTTCAGTTAGAACTCATGTGAGAGAGTTTGGTGGAGTTGATTGAGGAAGTTAATGGAGTTGTGTTAAGTTTAACTAATATAAACATAGTTGAGCTAGTTGTATCTAGTATAACTGATTGATACACTAGTGAGAGTGGTGTGAATTAATTAATAATTAATTCACTAATTATAAACTCATTAATCAACTAAAGAATACATTAGTTAACTTTAGTGCATGGACAGTTTCAGTGGATACCAGTGGAGAGGTAGGTGAAAGAGCAGTGTGACTATCAGTTGTGACTATAGTGATGCATGGTTTGCATCCAACACTCAGTAGATATTCCTTTAAAGACTGCGTGAGCAAGGATGGGGTAATTCGAACTCATCAAGAGCTATTATTCAGCAGGAATTGCACAGTAGAGGCAGGCTAAAGGCTAGCAAATATCGGTGCATGGATTTGCAAGATCAAGGCCTAATTAGTGTGTAGCAATTGGAGATTGTACTGAGAGCTTGTGAGGAGCTTTGTATGATGATTGTTACATGATCTCTATGACATATATAATATACAGATAGTTGGGGTTTTCAGCTTTAAGCTTTCCCATTACATACTGTGTTCATATGTGTGAATTTTTATGGTTTTAATGTGTGCATGCAATTGATTTTATTTCCGCATGTAATGATAAATGGTAGAATAGATTCTGTATTGTGCATGAAGCTAAAATAGTGTGTGATCAGGAGAATCTTGGTGAATAATATATCAGTTATTCAAATTTATACATGGTTGAATCTATTAGAAGTATATTTCTCAGTTCATGACTTTTTCGACCGGGAGAAGATTATTTTTTCACTCCTCAAAGCTACCCCCCATGTCAAGGACTGGTGGGAAACCTACTGTGAGAAAAAGGATGAGATAGAACCCTCTCTGTTCTCAGCCGTACCCACCTGGAATTCTTTTCGAGATGCCATCAAGGAAAAATACTATCCCATGGGGAGCTATGAGGACAAGTACATACAATGGACCATGCTGTGGAAACAAAGGGATCAAGATGTGCATGAGCTAACGAATCTGTTCCATACCCTGTGCACAAAGTTGGGTATCAAATATTCAGAGAAACATTTGGTGCTAAAGTATCGTGGTTATCTACATAGATGCATTCAGGAGGAAATGGAGTTCCTTAACATCTCCTCACTTGGTACGGCATACCGGTATGCTGCTAAGATTGAGTAGAAATTCAAACAGAAGAAGCGAGATTTTGGATCTGTGAAACAAAAGCAAGGGAAAGGTGCCCCCAAACCGCAAACCAAAAGACAAAACCAAGGCATGGTGGCCCAAGACAACCTGCCAAAGCCAAAGCAAATAACAACACCGCAAAGCCAAAGAAGGACATGGGAAAGTGGTGTGAGTTCCATAAGAGCTCCACTCACAACACAAGTGAGTGTCGGGCCAAGCATTCGTTGGTGGCCGAGATGAGGGCTTCTGAATCAGATGCATGCTCTGACTCTAAATTAGAACCTGACAAGGGGAATGAAAAAGGGAAGCATATTATTGATGTGGATCCCAATGCCACTTTTACCACTACGAAGGTCCAGAAGGAGGAACCAGAAGATCCAGAGGAGGTAGAGCATCTCTTCCACTCCCAGATGTCGGTAAAGGGTTCCTCGCTACGGTTCATTGTTGAAAATGGGAGCCAAAAGAACCTCATTTCAGCAAATGTCATGAAGCGGTTGGGCTTGCTAACCACAACGCACCCAAAACCATACACCATCGGGTGGCTTCACCAAGGACGAGATCTCCACGTCAGCCAGCAGTGTGTCCTTCCCTATAGCATCAAGCCCTTCATGGATGAGGTATTGTGTGACATTGCTCCTATTGATGTTTCTGATGTATTATTAGGCCAACCATACTTGTGGAAGCGACATGTTGTGTATGAGTCCTGACCTCGCGTTGTTATTGTGACTTTTGGAAATAAGTTGTACAGGATACCAGAGGTACCACCGCCTCCCACTATCTCTTTGGTTATTGCAAAACAATGCAATAAGCTCATTTCCCAAACCAGGAAATTTTTTTTCCTAATGATCCACCCCCAGGGCAAGAAGAATATTTTAGCTACGACCTCCAGACATGGCTCCTCTGCATGACAAAAAAAAATGGACAAGGTTGTGGAGGAGTACGGGGACATCTTCACCTCACCCACAGGGGTGCCTCTACACTGTCAGGTCAAGCACCCCATTGCCCTGACCCCAGGTGCGCCGCTACCCAATGGACTGATCTATAGGCGCTCTGTTCTGGATAATGATGAAATCAAGAGGCAGATTCAAGAGATACTGCAGAAATGTCACATCCGGCCAAGTTCATCACCCAGTGAGAGCCCGATCGTGTTGGTACAGAAGAATTATGGGACTTGGAGACTCTATATTGACTATCGGGCACTGAACAAGATCACTGTCCAGAATAGGTACCTGATCCCATGGATCGATGACCTTCTGGACCAACTCAAAGGGGAAAAATATTTTAGCAAGATCGACTTGAAGTCTGGGTATCACCACGTACCAATCGAACCCTCTGATGTGTGGAAGACTGCCTTCAAAGCCAAGGAGGGCCTTTTCGAATGGCTCGTCATGCCTTTCAGGTTGACGAATGCTCCCGCAACATTCATGAGTTTTATGGATGACATCTTGTGTCCATTCACCAACTCATTTGTAGTGGTGTACTTGGATGAAATTCTGATCTTCAGCCAGACTTGGGAAGAGCACCTCCACCACATTCGAGAAGTCCTCCAAACACTACGGCAACACAAGTTGTGTGCCAATTTGGAGAAGTGAACTTTTGGCATGACCCAGGTTCAATATCTGGGATACATTATTGATGAAAGGGGGATGCATGTGGATCCAGCCAAGATCCAAGTCATTCAGGATTGGCCAGCCCCAACCACTCTAACAGAGCTTCATAGCTTTCTGGGTCCTGCTAATTTCTATCACAGGTTCATGTTGGGATTCTCTCATATCACTTGGCCCTTGAGTCAAGTCACCAAGGGTGGAGCGAAAGCAAAAAATTTTGGTCGGAATCTCAACAGAAGGTGTTCATAGAATTGAAACATCGCCTCTATTCAGCCCCAATGCTCACATTACCAGACTTGCAACAACCATTTGAGATTGAGACAGATGCCTTTGACTATGCTATTGGGGCAGTTCATACTCAACAGGGGCATCCAGTGGCATATCACAGTGAGACATTGTCTGACATAGTTCGAAAGTATCCCACTTATGACAAGTAAATGTATTCCATTGTGCAGGCATGTCGACAATGTGGGATTACTTTGGGGGAAGGAAACAATCATCCACACAGACCACTGACCCCTGCAGTTCATACAGACACAAGGGAAGTTGCAGAATGATCACCATCAGAAGTGGTCCACATATCTGCAGCAATTTCATTTGAACATCAAGTACAAGAATGGTAGCACCAATAATGTTGTTGATTGCCTCAGCCAACCACCGATCATGGCCATAACCACAGTTCTCAACTCTTGTGGGCACGAGACTTCTGATTGGCTACTTCTCTACAAGAGCGATCCAGAATTCAGCCACACATACAAGGCACTCTTGGGGGGTACGCAACTTCCAAATTTTCACCTCCAAGATGCACTGTTATGTCACATGGGACATGTTTGTGCTCCTTCAAGAAAGCGTGCCAAGATGATATGGGAAGCGCACTACAGCCGAGTCACTAGGCATTTTTGGGTCGAGAAAACAGTGGTAGTACTGTATAATTATTTCTATTGGTCGAACCTTCGACAGGATGTAGGGAAGTACATCAGATCCTGCACTGCTTGTGCCATTGCCAAATTGACCATCAAGAAGCAAGGGCTCTATACTCCACTACCTATCCCTAGTTGACCTTGGGAATCCATCTCCATGGATTACATGTTAGGCCTCCCTTCTACTAAGCATGGAAACGACTGTGTTTTCGTGGTCGTCAACAAATTCTCAAAGATGGCCATTATGGTGGACTGCAAGAAGAATATCATAGCAGAATCCACTGCTAAACTCTTCTTTGAACAAGTGTGGGTTCACTTTGGGATCCCACAATCTATCATATCAGATCGCGACATCAGGTTCCTCAGCACATTTTGGTCCAACCTCTGGTCAATGTTGGACACCAAGCTCACCAAGTCCATAGTTTTCCATCCCCAAACAGATGGCCAGACAGAGGTCGTCAACAGGATGATTGTACACATTCTTCACATGTACAATTCAAAGCATCCACGCACATGGGATGAGAGCCTCCCCTATGTACAACCCAGTTATAACTGGGCTCTCCACATCTCAACCAGCCACAGCCCCTTCAGGTGGGCTTGGGATTCCAGCCACTATGTCCCATTGACGTAGCCATGCCATTTGCAGCTACTCCGGTCAATTCGGATCATGTCCAGTCTGAAGCTGAAAAAGAAAACAACTTCATTGAGTGCATTCAGCACATCCGCCAACAATTTCATGACATATTGGATAGAGCCAATGCTAAGTACAAACAACGACATGATCAACATCGGGTGCCACACAACTTCCAGGTGGGAAACAAAGTGTGGCTACATTTGTAGAAGGACTACCTCACTGGACCCCACTGTAAGCTTCGCCCACTCTGATATGGGCGTACACCATCACTAAGGTTGTAGGGAACAATACCTTTGAGCTCAGTATTCCACCATTCCTTGGTCTGCACCTAGTATTCAATATAGACCACCTTCGTCACTACTTCCCACCTCTACTAGACACCTCTGACATTGCAGAAGAACTCACACCAAAAGATTTAAACCTAAATTGCATGGAACAGACCACCACAGATTGTATCATGGACATGAAAATCAAGAACACTCGCCAACGGAAGATCCAACTGTATCGGGTTGTCAAAGCTAGCCAACTCTTGCACCAAGGCAAGTGGTTCACCAGGGACCAAGTTCAACAGAATTTTCCTCATCTCATGGAGGAACTCAACGCAATGGGGACCATTGCTTCCTAAGGGGGGAGGAATGACCCAGGTGGATATTGGTGGCCACCTGCCTATTCCACTTGGGGCCCCACCATTGTCTCTTTCAATCTTTTAGTTTCGGCACAGCTTACTATTTTTAGTTGTTTTTCGGGTCATAAACTTCCGAAGCCATTTTGAGGCCCTAAACAGAGATCGTATGCTGAAGTTACATCCTCGGGAAGTTGAAATACCAATTTACCCAAACGGAGCCCATAGTTTTGGTGCTTCATCTCCTAGGGTTAGGGTTTTGGACGTTTAGAGTTCTCCATTGTTTCTCAATAATAAATAGGCCCTCAAGCCTCATTGTAACATAGTTTAGAGGTATATAGCCGCCACATCTCTTCTCAGATATTCTCTACCAGCACCCTAGCTAGTTTATTTCCATTTTGTCTGTGAGCAAATTTCAGTTCTTTTATGTTAATGAAATGAAGTGTTATTTCCACTACATCTTTGTATTTATGGTTATATGTGTATTCTATTGCATTCCTACATAAATCCGAATCACTGTACCTATTACATCAGCTTCCTGATCATAAATAAGGACCAAGTCTCCCTCTGAGAAAATTCGAGGTTGTACATGCTTATCGTATTGCGCCTTTATACGTCTCTTATGCGCTTCGTTGGCCAATTGGGCTTCACGACGCGTTTCATAAAGATGGATGAGGTTAAAATACGGACTTCAATTTCATCTAATGTGTTAGGTAACAAGTCGATTGCAAGTTTTAACAATGGTATTTCACATTGGATTGGAAATATAGCTTCCAGACCATACACCAATTGAAAGGGGGTAAATCCAATTGGGTTTCTCACCGAGGTTCGGTACGCCCATAAGGCTAAGTACAGGATTAAATTCCAATTTCATTTATGAACTCCTATCATTCGTTGAAGCTTTTGTTTAAGAATTTTGTTAATAGCCTCGACTTGTCCATTTGATTGTGGATAATAAGGAGTAGAACTACCATGATACAGTCCTAACTTGGCAGTCAATTCAGTCATCATGTGATTACGAAAATGCTTACCATGATCTGTGACTATAGGCTGTGGGACCCCAAATCATGCAATGACATGATTAAAGAAAAAAAATATACTTGTTTGTCTTGTGTTGTTAAATATAGGCATCGCTTCGGCCCACTTGGTAAAGTAGTCTACTACGACAATAATATAACCATGCCCCCCGGACGAACGAGGGTTACAAGTCATGAATTCAATGCCCCATTTCGAAAATGGTCCCACAAAGACAATAGGATGCATTGGCGCTTGAGGTTTGTAGATTTTACGATCAAATATCTGGCACGCATGACAACTTCTGACCCCAAGGATGCAGTTACGAAATATGGTAGGCCAAAAGTAACCAGCGTGGAGTATCTTCTGTGTGGTAGTGTATCCATACAAGTATCCACCATAGGCCCTAGCATGACAATCATTTAAAACCTTTTTGGCCTCCTCATGAGTGAGGTACCTTCTTAAAACTGTATTGACACCACGATAAAGTGCATTGCTGACGATCAAATAATCTTTGGCTTGGTATCGAATACATCGTTGGTCAGAGCGAGAGGTATTAGGCTGAAAATTCTAAGTCTAGAGATAAATGATAAAATCCCCATACCAAGGATCACATGATCCGATCAGATACAGAGACTCGTCAAGAATAGATGGTTCTGACGTAGTAGTAGTCTTATCAGAGGGAAGGTCACATAGAAGCTCAACCAAAACTAAATACTTCTTTGACTTGCATTTCATGAATTCCATTTCAAATTCCTGCAAAATTACAATCCATTTTGAATACTTGCCCCCCAGAAATTGGCGTGATAAGATGTAAGTCATGGGGTTGCAATCCAAAATGACAATGGTCTTCCGGAACAGGATATAGTGGCGAAAACTTTGGACAGCTTGAACAGCCACCAAGGCAAGCTTTTCTACGTATGAATACTTTACTTCCGTATCAAGATTATGACTCAAATAACAAATCAAATTTTCTATCCCATTTTATACTTGGATCAATACCATAGAAATGGTCGTATCAGCCGTGACGATATATTAGAAATAATCACTCTGATAATTAGGGGGATACATTAATGACGCTCGGACAAGTGTATCCATGATAGAATCAAAATAAGCTTGTGCAACTTGGTCTCAATGGAAGGGAATCCCCTTTTTCAAGGGTCGAGTAAATCCCTTAGCAATTTTGGTGTAGTTGGGTATGAACCTCCCTAGGAAGTTAGCCTTTTCCTGAAGTTTCTGTAACTGAAGCAAATTTGATGGCGCAGGCAAATTAAGAATGGCCTGGACTTTTAATGGGTCTATTCGAATTCCTTCTTTTGAGACGATGAATCCTAGGAAACGACCGGAACCAACACAAAACACACCTTTATGTGGATTGAGGCATATTTTGTAGTGTCGGAAGCATAAAAAGCTAGCTCTCAAATTCATAAGGTGATCAGTCTGGCTTTGTGAATGCACGGGTAAATCATCTAGATAGGGTTGAACAATGTGCTTGATGTCAATGAAAGAATAATCCATTGGTCTCTGAAAAGTTTCCTTAGTGTTCTTTAAACCAAATGGGAGTTTCCTAAAAGCAAATGTGCCCCAGGGACAGATGAATGTTGTCTTATATTGGTCCTCTGGGCAAATATTGATTTTATTATAGCCGTAAAATATATCCATGAATGAAAAGTTTTCGCATCCAGCACAATCGTCAATAATCTGGTCAATAAATGGATTAGGATAATGTATTTTGGACAAGAAAGATTGACATCCCGATAATCGATGCACACTCTGATGGTTCCTTGTTTTTTTATAACAAGAACGATGTTGGAAGCCCACTCAATTAGTGGAACAGGGTAAATTAAACTAGCATGCAAAAAAATTTCAACTTCTGCTTTAATGGCAGCTGCCTTCTTCGGATGAACAGGACGAAGGCGTTGACGTACCTGCTTGACATTAGGGTACATATTAATAGTGTGTTAAAAAATACTAGTATCTATGCCTAGCATTTCCTCGTAAGACCAAGAAAATACATCACGAAATTTACAAAAGAGAGAGAGATATGTTTCGAGTTCTGATGGAGAAAAAGACACGCCAACATGAATGTTTTATATAATGCCAGGTTTGGTCGAAATATCGATAGAAATGGTTTCTTCAATAATTGAAAAATTTCACTCGGAATCGATTGCATTAATAGGAAAAGAATTCGAAAAGAAATTTTTGATCGATGGGTGATATATTTCACTAATATTATCTTCTTGATAATCAAGAAGATGGGAACGATGATGATGATCTTCCCATGGTTCTCATTCTGACATCATGGTTTCCAAAATATTCTCATCTATCAAGAAAGTTGAGGAAAAAGGATCAGATGGAGTACCATAATCTAATGAATGATCTACCCAAACGACCGGTGAAAATTATTTCGGAAAAATTTGCCGCCCAAGATAGATAGATAGATTGCTATGCCAGCTCAATAGGGCTGGGTGGCAGAAACTCATCCAACGTAACAACTTCATAAACACCCGTACTCTTCCTTACGCCAGATGGAATGGAAGAGATCATGTATGAGGTCTCTATACTTGCAATTTCTGCCGATTTTGCAAGTGGTGGTAATTCAAAGGTTCCCATGAGAGTGGAATCCTTTCAGAGTCCTACACCAATGTTTTGAAGTACGAGTTGGGGTGCGTGAACTAACGAAACACTTCCAGTTACCTAGGAACTGGAGGTAAAGAAGGATAGTTGATTGATGACTATGATAACACCTTTATGTGGAAAGGAGATCATTCTAAAATACGTAGAAATGATCGTCGTCATATCATATACCCATGCCCTTCCAAGTAAAATATCGTAGTCAAGGGGTCCGTCTGTAATATTCCCAAAAGGGAATATTTAGCAATACTTGCTAGAATAATTCATTTTTCAGAAGTATGTGCATGGAAATGAGTTTTCAGCTCTTGGATCCCTTAGATCTGGATATTTAGCATCTAAATCCAAGAGGAGAGAAAAAAAAAATCAAACTAGGTGAGGTAAACAAACCTCCCACACCTAGTATGGCTGGAAAACACCCAAGAAAGGGGCTGCAGCAACATGCAACAATACTGCAGGAAAATAACGCAGTTTTTCTAAGAAACAGTAGGAGACCAATAAGAAGGCTCAACATTCATATATAAAACAATAAATCAGATCCATATTGAGGCCCATACAATGTATGACAGAATTTAGAAGACAGGAATAGAAGAAATTCCTCAAAATGAGGGGCTACAACACATGTATTGACTGAAAAATAGCTTGACAGCGTTATTTTTAAGAGCTGCAACAGCTATATATTACACCCCAGATCTAGATCATATATGTGTACAAAATATTAGATCCATATCATATCTATACACTAGAAGAGCTCCTTTACGAATTCCCCTTGGGGTTTTGAGCAAAACATGAGACACAAAGAGTAGATCTGAGATCTAAATTAGATCTGCAGTAGTATTCAAAAATTTCTGAAGCAAATTGCAATATAAGTAGATCATATCTAAACATAACATGGATCAAAAGTATAATCCATGGATCACCATAGTGAAGGGAAGAACCCAAACACCAAAGATCTCTCCTCCAAATGTCTATCAAAACACCCTGCAATTGTACACTTGCAAATAACGTAGTCCTGGAAGGTAAAATGTGTTGTAAGCTCTAGCACTAGTTTGGCCTGATGCCAAGATCTGAAAATGCAGCTCCAAATATCTAATACTCTCTTATCAAGGGGATAGATGGCTTTCCCACTGAAAAGAGGCACTAGATTGGCCTAGATCTGAGTAGATCTAGCCTCCACTTGCTGAAAATTACAAGGACAACCAAATCCTCAAAAGGATATTTGTTGTAGTTGGAATATGAGCTTTTCCAAATGCCTGATAGTGGACAAGATCAGCAAGACTCCTCCAAGAGCTACTCAATGGAAGAGGTGAGATTCCCGATCAGGAACACCCTAGTGCTAAACAACACTATTCTCAGCTAAACAACAAGAGAATGATATATGTCTAAACAAACAATATATTTAAAAATATACTCAATCAAAAACCTTATTCTGTTGTCCTCCTCTTCCTTTTATAGGATGAAAGCCTTGGAAAACCCTAAACCATCTCAATGATTTAGCTCCTTTCACATGTGTAGCCTCCAACTAAAACTGTGTTGTGCATCTAGGAGATTCATTGTATCTAGACATCGTTGTTGATTTGGTCCTGGTTGACTTGGTCAAGTGATCCAATCTCTTTCACACCTAATTGTGCTTATATAAATAGCCCAGATTTAGCTATTTTCACATGTGGAATTGATTTATTTTTCTGATTAGGAGTTTTATAAATTCTCCTTTACAATTTTATTCTTGAAACAGAAAAATGAAACAAATTTTATATTCCCATTAGCTGGGGCTAATTGGGAATATTACACCGTCAACGACCTCAACTTCAACATTCATTGTTTTTCCCCCTAGTTTAACATGCAGGTTATTAATAATACTGCAAGGCTTATATGTACGTCCGTCGAAAGCTTTCAACGTCGTTGGCGATTGAGATAGGCGTGGCGAACCAAGTGATTTCCAATAGTTTAGAGAAATAATGCACGTACACGCTCCCTCATCAATAATAGTATGATGAACAAGGTGATTGAGAACATTTACTTGGATGGAGAATGCCAATTCTGCTGGTAATTGCGGCACATAGCCCGTATGATTAAAGACTACGAGACTAGAATCAGTCGGATCAATTCCACCAATTGTCGACAACAAAGCATGTTTCTGGGAGGGACAATTTTGTAGCACCTCAAGCACTGACATAGGTGAATGGGATTGAGCCAAATCTTCAACTATATTATAATTTTGAGCAGCTCTGGCTCGAGGATTAAATGTCGATTTATGAACGACTCTCTTCGGTGGCTTGATTGTCAATTTAGGAATAGCAGGTAGCGGTATTGATTCCGTGGATGGATTCATGGTCGAGGTAGTAGGTTGAACAATAGCCTGAATATCGTAATCTTTATTACACGGTAACACCAAAACATCAGGGGATGGCTTTGTGACAGACAACATAAGCACTTGTGAACTAGAAGTTGGATCCGTAGCAACCAAATTTGTGTCCTGATTTGGAAACAGATCTGTCAACATAGCTAATGCATGTGAGGTCTTAACCATTTTTGAGACTTCAGTGCAGTGAGGACAATCCCGAACAAATTGTTCCTCATTACAGATTATGCAAGGGTAAAGAGGTTTCTGATTTCCAAACGATTGATCAGATGATCTTTCCTGTAGGTTACAAGTTTTCTTTTTCTTTGATTTCCTTTTTTTATTACTTCTGGGTTGCTTGTCACTTTTTCCCTTGTCAGATGACACAGCTTTTATTTCTAAAGAAGGTGCAGGATCATATGTAGTAGTGTGATGTGTGCTTATAGTACCGATCATACTGTCTCCAGCATGAGAGTCCTTTGATGGAGGAGGAACAGTAAAATTAGATCTTGGCGCATTGGGAATTTTCTCATAGAGCATGCCAAACTGAGTATAAATCAAGTCTAAAAATTGGACACGAGAAATGACCTGCTATTCAGTGACGACGCCACCCTTAGCCACATCCTCAGTTATAGATGGTAACAGGGAATTAATGAACCACCCAGCAAGGAGTTGATCAAGAACAAATATCTTAACCATTCTACGACGATGACGCCACTCATGAATATGATCAGAAATGTGAGTAGCATTAGTCTATTTAAAATTATTCAAGAGTTTCGTTCCAATTTCATATCATATGGTTAACTAGAATTGGGTCAAAAATACAGTAGCTAGGGCAGTGAAATTATCAAAAGAAGCTCTTGGTAACTCAATGTACCATTTTGCAGTCGGACCAGTGAGCGTATGTTGGAAAAGACATAATCGAACAGAGTCGTCATTTAGGGATTTAGATGAACACCACAAATGATAAGTCATAACACGAGTCAACGGGTATTCCCCAGGGTTTCCATTAAACTTAGGAATATCCAAGGGTAATTTATGAGGTATCACCAGCCACCAAGGAGCATAGTTGATTGGATCATTGGTGAATCAGTTTAAATCCAGTAATTCTAAAGTTGCAACAAAGGGAAACTGTCGATTGAGGTCGGGTTGAGCATAGCCAGGGTATGATGGAATTGCTTGGGCAACAGGCCCTTGAGCACCAGCATAAGGAATCTGTTGTTGGTAACCTAGATATGGGTTTTTTTGATAGGAAAATGCTTGACGATTCTGTTGACCAAAACCTAGGTATGATACTTGTTGAAATGAAGGTTGTGTTGATCAGCGGTTGTCATTGATGTCAACCTAAGCAACACCATGGGCTACCCCAATATTGCATGGGAATTTTGACCTACTAAATTAATATATTCTAGGTCAATAATGCTTTTGATGGTTTCTACTTGTCGAGATGTTTCTGTTGATATATGGCACGCCACGTAATTTTTCACGGTTTGAGAGATATTCATGTTTGAATTTTGTAACCCCAGTTAGTGGGCTAAAACCCCATGGGGTTGTGGCATGGGTCATTGAAAAGTCATAATTAATAATTTTTAAGCTCATAAAATCCCTCCCACGTTCACTTGTTGAAGCCCCTCTCAACCTAATCATTTATATAAATTGTGATCCTCATATCCTCCTTATGCAAGGGATTTTGCCATCGGAAACAGGTCATCGTGGAATTTTCTCTCTAACATTTTTTCTACGAAGGTTTATAATCTGAAATTATTATGAGAAAAATAATAAATCATGAGGAATCTCCTGTGAAAATTTTAGATAAAGGTGTGCAATATTTTCAGAGATATGATTTGTGGAAGTCAGTGTTTTTGTAGGCTCCTAAAATTCATCTCAAAGAAGTGACCTTGGGAAAATAGTCATAACTCTCTCTCTGAGTATCGAATTGGAATTCTATAAAAAGTGGTAGATATTGCATGGAATTTAGTTTTCTCTCTATCAATTTCAGAGCTAAATGAAGAAACAATGACATGTGGCACGTCGTACAAGTTCGCTCTACTGAAATAGTACATAATTAGGGCATTGTGAGAAATTGGGCATAAATATCTCTTGAAGAATCCAAATTGGGTCAGACCTATGGCATTGGAAAGATGACTCAAAGGAATACTACCGGACTGAAAATCAGATATTAGGGATCTGAAATAATATATTAGATACACCAGATTCAATATCGAGCTCCTAGAAGGCAAGAAAAAGCTAGATCATGTGTTTTCAAGGGCTGCAAAGGACCAGACTTTCTAGGGTAGCAAAGAAAAGCAAGGTGCAGCAGAGGGTAGCATGACAAGAGCATAAACCAAGGTGCAAAACAGCAGCAAGAAGTTCATCACATGAATTCTTCAAGTGGGCAGCACTGCATACAGTCACTGTAAAGGTATCATTGTACTAAGTCATTGTAAATACATTTTTGTAAAAAAATTTCTAGTGTCTATCTGCCAAGAGTTGAAGAGGCAGTGTCGGGAGGTATAGGATCATTAGGTGGTTGTTTCGTAGTTGGGGTTATGGTCTATTGTGTCTTCTTCCTCTACATCATTCTATATCATTGTAAAGTGGACCATTTTCCTTGGTATGGGAGTCCATTCTTCTTTTATTCTTCTATAGGGTGCTAGGGTGGTGCTAGGGTGAGTTGTAGCTCACTAGGTGTTGGGGAATCCATTCAGTTGACTACTGAAGAATCTCGGGCGTTGGAGCATCCATCCAGTGGGAACTGGAGAAGAATGCTTTTCTAGATTCTAGGAAGTTGGAGCTTTATTTTCAATTGGAGTTTAATATTAAAGAATTATTAGAAAAGAATTAGGTGGTTTTTGTCCCGGAGTGGGTTTCCACCTTAAAAAATATGTGTATTTGTGTTCCTTTTGTTTTCTGCTATCATTGTACAAACACTAATAATAATTGAAGATTAACTAATGCTCTAATTGAAAGGAATACTGATTCACCCTCCCTCTCAGTATTTCCAACAGTTGGTATCAGAGCTTGGTTCCTTCAATAGCAGTTTAACAGCTGGAAGGAGGTCATGGACCATACCAATAATGGTTTACCTTTGTTCAATGAAAATAATTATGCACTCTGGAAAGGAAGAATAGAGGTATATCTCTTGAAGCAAGGTTATGAAGTATGGGACACTGTTCAAAATGGATTTACATCAACCCCAGATGAACAAGGTAAGAAGAATTTGGTAAATGATGCAAAAGAAAAGAATATTACTATCAGTGGACTTATTGAATCTGCTTATCATAAGGTGTTGGGTTATAAAACCGCAAAAAATGTATGGGACAAGCTTGAGAATATATATTCAGGTGACTCAAATGTCAAAGAAGCAAAGTTTCATATCTATAGAGAAAAATTTGAGCAACTCATAATGAAAGAAGATTGCAACATTGTTGCATACTTCCAATACGTTGATGAAATAACCAATACTCTGGAAGTATTGGGAGAGCCAGTTGACGAGAAGACTATTATATGAAATATTATTAGAACGTTACCAGGGAGATTCAACCCAAAGGTATCGGTCTTAGAATACAGTGCAAATCTGGACAAACTGAACAAAGAGGAATTACATGGAGTTCTCATAGCATATGAAATGAGACTTGATGAAGAAGAGGGTACTTCGCATCTAGAAACTATGTTCGTTGCATCTAAGAAAACCCATAGGGACAAACAACCTTCAATTGAAAAGACATGCACCTGCAAGTTTGAAGAAAAGGGAGATGATGAAGAAGGTCTTTCAGATGAAGAATATGCTTACTTTATGAGAAAACTAAAAATTGGTAAGGGAAAATTCAAAGGTAAACTTCCATTGATATGTTTCGGTTGTGGTGAGGTTGGGAATTTCACATCAAAATGTCTGAACATAACTAATGGCAACTCAAAATGAAAGAAAGGATTTTATAAATTCAACAAACAAGGATCTAAAAGAAACTTTCTCTCTTAAGAAGATATCTCATCATCCGACGAAGACAATGACAGCGAAGAAGAATCCAATGAGATAGTATTGTTTATGGCTAAGCACAATAAACAAGAGGTATCAAACAATGAAGAAGAAGGATTGACCATAGAATAATTTTCTAAGGAAGCAATCAAACTTATAAAAGAGCTCAAGGCAGAGAAGATTCGTTCGAATACTCTTGAAGAACAATTTCAAGGTCTCAAAATTGAATTTGAAGAACACAAATGCATTGAAGAGTCACTTCAAAATAAGTTGGAAGAAAGCAACCAAAAAAAGGAAGAATTAGAAGCTGAAGTAGTCTCGCTGTGTAAGGAAGTGAAGAAAGGAAAAACTATCCAAAACTATTCCAACAACTCAAGGGCATTGGAAGAACTCATCAACAATCAATGATCTTACAATGACAGAACTGGCATCGGTTACAAAGAAGAAGAAGAAGAAGGACCTTCTATAACAAAATACAATGAACCTATGAGATCTGACATGCATGTAGAGTTCATTGGACAATATTTGCAAGAATAGCCTTGGAAGACAATTCCTCGACGAAAATTTCCATCCAAGTACCAACATATTTTTTCTGGCTTTTGTTATTCATGTGGAAAAGTTGATCATAAAGCTGTAGAATGTCACATGTATCCTAGGAACGAATAAAATTCCAGGAGATCTGTCAAATATGAACCTCCTAGGGCTTAGCGAGACATCAATAGATTTTAACATTTAAGAAATAATATTGAATGTTACAAATGTTGAAACTTTGGACACATAGCCAGAGACTGCAAACTTGAAAATCCTCCAGAATAATCTTCGAAGCCACAGAACAAACGAACATGGAAGAAGAAGAAGACTGATAATTGTGCTCTCGCTCTCAAGGCTCAAAACAACAAATATGTGTGGTATGTTGATAGCAGTTTCTCAATGCATATGACTAGAGATAGAAATAAATTTGTATCTCTGAAAGATAAGAAGGATGGAACCGTGTCCTTTGGAAATTATGGATCTTCAAATGTTATAGGATCAAGTATTGTCACTCTCGGAAGCAAAGATGCTCTAGCCAAGAATTTTTTATTGGTTGAAAACATGAATCACAATCTGCTCAGTGTTGGAAAAATGTGTGATCAAGGACACACAATACTATTCAACTCCACAAAATGTGAAATCATGAAAGGCAGGTATGGTGAAATTGTGGCTACAGCAAGTTGAGCTCCAAACGACATATATGTTCTGGATGAAGCAACTAAAGCATGTCTAATAGCTAAAGAGGATGATATAATATTTGGTAGCAACGATGATCGACTAAGTAAGAATTTTTCTACAAAGATGAAAAGTGATTTCAAGATGTCCTTACTTGGTGAGCTGACATACTTCTTAGGGCTTCAAATATCTCAACAAGAGAAAGGAATATTTATATGTCAAGCCAAGTACATCAAGGAAATGCTCAAGAAATTTAAAATGGAAGATTGCAAACCCATCCTTACTCTGATGGTAACAGGTTGCAAATTGAGCATAGACGACTCATCTAAGGATGTGGATCAAAGGTTGTACAGATCTATGATTGGTAGTCTTCTATATGTAATAGCCTCCTGGCCATATGTTATGCAAGCAGTTGGACAAGTAGCAAGATTCCAAGAAGCACCAAAAGAATCACATATTATTTCCATCAAAAGAATTTTTTGATATCTAAAGGGAACAACAGAATATGGCTTGTGGTATCCCAAAGGTAACAGTCTCATTATTCATTCCTTTACAGATGCAGATTGTCCAGGAAGTGTTGATGATCATGAGAGTACTTGTGAAGCATTGGAATATCTTCGTCAGAATCTTGGGATTCTCCCAAGTTCTCATTAGATTTTCCTTTTCATAATATAAAGGGGGAGTGGAAGTGTGTATAGGTGTGCAGGATGGTTGTATGTTAGGGGGAGTGGAAGTGTGTACAAGTCCGCAAGATGTTTGTGTGTCAAGGGGAGTTACCCTTTTCCATTGATGTCAAAGGGGGAGAGAATGTTGTAGGAAGAGGTGTCATGATCACAGGGGGAGTACTTGTGTTGCCATCAATTCCAAGGGGCGAGATTATTGATCAGTGGTTGTCATTGATGTCAACCCAAGCAACACTAGGGGCTACCCCAATATTGCATGGAAATTTTGACCTACCAAATTAATATATTCTGGGTCAAGAATTCTTTTGATGGTTTCTACTTGTCGAGATGTTTCCGTTGATATATGGCACGCCACGTAATTCTTCACGGTTTGAGAGGTATTCATGTTTGAAGTTTGTAACCCCAATTAGTTGGCTAAAACCCCATGGGGTTGTGGCATGGGTCATTGAAAATTCATTATTAATATTTTGAAGCTCCTAAAATTCCTCCCACGTTCACTTGTTGAAGCCCCTCTCAACCTAATCATTTATATAAATTGTGATCTTCATATCCTCCTTATGCAAGTGATTTCTCCATCTGAAACAGTTCATCGTGGAATTTTCGCTCTAACTTTTTTCTACGAAGGTTTAGAAGATGAACGTTTTATGAGATGAAGCTGAAATCCTGAGGAAGCTCCTGTGAAAATTTTAGATCAAGGTGTGCAATATTTTCGGAGATATGATTTGTGGAAGTCAGTGTTTTTGCAGGCTCCTGAAATTCATCTCAAAGAAGTGACCTTGGTACAATAGTCATAACTCTCTCTCTCTGAGTATCGGATTGGAATTCTATAAAAATTAGCAGATAGTGCATAGACTTTCATTTTCTGTCTATCAATTTCAGAGACGAATGAATAAACAGTGACACGTGGCATGCCGTACAAGTTTTCTCTACTGAAACAGTACATAATTAGGGCATTGTGAGAAATTGGGCATAACTCTCTCTTGAAGAATCCAAATTGGGTCAAACCTATGGCATTGGAAAGATGACTCAAAGGACTACTACAGGACTAAAAATCAGATATTGGGGATCTAAAATAGCATAGATGCACCATATTCAATATCGAGCTCCTAGAAGGTAAGAAAAAGCTAGATCATGTGTTGTTAAGGGCTGCAAAGGACCAGACTTTCTAGGGAAGCAAAGAAAATCAAGGTGCAACAGAGGGTAGCATGACAAGAGCATAAACCAAGGTGTATAATAGCAGCAAGAAGTTCATCACATGAAGTCTTCAAGTGGGCAGCAATGCATATAGTCACTATAAAGGTATCATTGTACTAAGTCATTGTAAATACATTATTGTAAAAATTGTTCTAGTGTCTATCTGCCAAGAGTTGAAGAGGCAGTGTCGGGAGGTCTAGGATCATTAGGTGGTTGTGTCATAGTTGGGGTTATGGTCTAGTGTGTCTTCTTCTTCTACATCATTCTATATCATTGTAAAGTGAACCATTGTCCCTAGTATGGGAGTCCAATCTTCTTTTATTCTTCTATAGGGTGGTAGGGTGGTGCTAGGGTGAGTTGTAGCTCATTGGGTGTTGGGGAATCCATTCAGTTGACTATTGAAGAATCTTGGGCATTGGAGCGTCCATCCAATGGGAGCTGGAGAAGAATGCTTTTCTAGATTCTAGGAAGTTGGAGCTTTATTTTCAATTGGAGTTGAATATTAAAGAATTATTAGGAAAGCATTAGGTGGTTTTTGTCCCAGAGTGGGTTTCCACCTTAAAAACTATGTGTATTTGTATTCCTTTTGTTTTCTGCTATCATTGTACAAACACTGATAATAATTGAATGTTAACTAATGCTCTAATTGAAAGGAATATTGATTCACCCCCCTTTCAGTATTTCCAACAGGTTGTGGAATTTGTGCTTGTGGCTGCCAAGGTGTTTGTCCACCAATGTTATAACCCAAATTAATATAACTTGGATTCGGTTGAGGATAGGTATAACTTGGTTTTGGCTGTGACATTCCATAATATGGTATTCCATCTTGTGAATAAATAATTCTGGATACAGGTGGTTGTTGGAAACCAATCGAAGGAGTTGGAGTCTAAGGGCCCAAAACTTGAGGGTATTGGGTTGAAGGACCCGCCTGAAACGATTGAGGTACAACAGTTTGAGTCTGTAATAGGGGTAAATATGTATCAACAAGTGGAGTTGATGTGGGTGCAACAGGTTGAACTGGTTGATACGAGTGTACAACCATTTGTGGTTGGATATGCAGAGTGGGCTGCCATTGAAAAACATTCATTTCAACATTAGGATGACCAAATAATGACAGATTACTGTCAAAGTGGGTGACCATAGGTTTCCCCCCAACATGAGGAGTATAATAAGATGGAAAATATTGTTCTCCAAATACAGGGAGTACAGTTGATATTGTACTATATGGAATATACCCAGATGGACCAGCGTGATATTTCCCTGATCAGTACTCACTATAGGTTTACCAGTTAGAATGCCAGACGATGACATTAGTGAAGTCCATGGGTTTGAAGATACACTAGAGAAAATTCCAGATAAATATTTATAACCGGATGGGACCATAGGGCCATCATGTAAATATGACTCTGGTGAAGTTGTAAACATCGACAAGGTAGGGAGAGCATGTGCTATCACAATTGGAATAGATGGTCCAGCCGAAGATGTTGGTTCAAGCATGGTTGATTGACCAAATGTATACCCTACTGGATCGATGGGAACTTTAATAGGCATAGGATAAACAAAAGCAAAGGCATGTGATTATGGAAAAGACTCGTACAGGTAAAGATCCACCCCAAAATGAGTTGGAGTTAAAGGTGTTTTGTCTTGTGGTATTTCTTCAATTGAAATTAAACCATGTGGAAGGATTTCACTGTCAGGCCCAAAGTATATTTCAAGAGGTTGACTGTGCGATATGGGAAACTCAATGGCTACAATAGATTGTGGGGTGATCAATACAAGAACAACTCCTGGTCGTTCGAATTCGGGATTCAGATGTTCTAGAAAAAAAGAGACAGGATCTAGATCAACTTCCAGTGGAACAACGTCGGGTTCGAGAGGTATGGTCTCACTGATTGGATGGATTGTGACAATGGGTAGTTGTGATGACTTTGTCTCGACAACAGTAGATGAACCATGATTTTTAGAAACGACTGGTGCCGACTCTAGTATATGTGAGGATGATGCTTCCCCAGAGGTACTGATGGTACTGGTTTCAGTAGAGCGATGTCACCTTCTCCGACCAGAAGAGGCTTTTGGTGGTAAAGGTGCTTTCAATGTTATACTACATGAATGACAGGGAGAGGGATGTTATTCTTCCATGATGACTGATTTATTTTATGATCAAAACAAATAAACTAAATAAAAGGGTAATTTTAGGCAAAAGGTTTACCAAGAAACTATGAACCGCAAAATACCTCCTGGCGAACCAATAAGTACGGGCAAGCAATATCCCTGAATGTTGTGTTCCGTGTATCAAAATTTACAAGGTGGCCGACTCAGTTCACTATGGATGAATAGGAACCCAAAGTTGTCCTCCCAAATATACCTAAAGATACGTGGAGGCCCAAGTTCGTATTAGCATTGTCTAATGTGAAACCGCACAGTGAGAGTACCCCTTTATACTTTTTGTACTATAACACTGCCCGATATACCCGAAGGCATGTGGATGAGCTACGATATACTTACTTACATGGAGTGAGGTATCACACTTGGAATGTATTGCAAACAATTAACGACAACTTCTATGTTTAACGATGTCGGAACACGTCTCTAGCCTAGACCTTCTAAATGTTATCGTTATGGTTCCAATTCTTTTTTAGGTAAATTGATGTAAATTTTAATTTGATCTTGTTTATAAGTTTTCCTTTCAAGGTTCACCACAATGATGTGATGGAAATTCCTAAAATTCAAACTAAAATGATAAGAAAAATTTTCAATTTTAGCTTTTTCAATTAAAATCTTAGCTATTGAAGGGAAATAGCAATCAATTTTGAGAGCAAACAACAAAGAGAACAAACTAATATACAGGTTTCCTAACTTGTTCCTTTGCAAAACACACAATTCACTATATGTAAATGCAGTTTTTTCTTTTCAGTCCCCTTAATGTGAATGCAAAAAGGAAACTATATGCATCAAATCAAAAAAAAACAAATGCTTTCTTCTTTGAGAAACGATGAATTTAATAACAATTTATCTTTTAGGAAAAACGAAGAATGGAAATACAATTTTTCCTACATGAAATGAAGAATTTAACAAAAATTTCCTTTACGAAAACAAATGGATCTAATGCAGAAATAAAATACTTTGAATTTGATTTGTCAATGATAAAGAAAAACACTTAAAGAGACATTGAACAAACTTACTTTTCAAAGGAGGAAGAATCAAGAAAATTCACTGGTCTCTAACAGGTATCAGACAATTGAAAACACAGCAAACAAAAGGTTGAGTATGATGGCAATGAAAAATTCAAAGGGAATTTGGTTGGCTAAGGGGGAAATGCAGTCTAAACGGAGACAATGAGTTGCAAAGCACCCCTGAGTGGGAGACATTTCTCTGCAGAGCGCTGTGTCTTGACCAATAGTGTGTTGGGCGCAGCAGAGATTCAAAATTCAAGCTACTGAACACACTTCTAATGCAATTATTTGATTCAAAGGTCTAATAATTGATTGTAGATGCTATTGGGTGGATAATCAGAGACCAAAACACCAGGGATGAAGGGAAACTCCCCAATGGAGTCACCAATTTGTTATGCGGAATTATGAATTACGGATAAATCAAATTCCATAAATGTGGTGCTATGCATTTAGAGCAATAGATCAAAGACTTTGAAGACACTTTCTCTAAGAGTAAATAGACACACAGAAATATAGATTAACCTACTTGTGATCCAAGCGCTTCCTATTCTCCTTCTGTCACTTTTGTTGTAGCTTCCAATCCAACTTATATTTCCATACTAGTTCCTGCAAGTATAAACACTAAACAACAAAGATATTGCAATATACAAATGCCTATTTATCTTAATCAGATAAATTGATTGAACATGAAACATATATATCAGTTAAGAATCCATCATATGAGAAATAGAAACATAAACAAATACATATATGGGAAAATGAACTTCAATATTTATTAATGAGTAGAAGGGGGAGGTTATAACCAATGATCAATTTGATGTCACCAGCTCCAGCATCATCCCAGCCTCATCACAATCAACATCTCACTAGCAGCGTATCACTCCTATCACTCTCTCAATTGAGAATCCAACAACATTTCTTTACCAAATTTATTCCTTCCCTAGCACTAGGATCTGTGCTCAATTTATAGGGAAACTAGAGGTAGCTTCTCAATCAATGACTTTATAATAATATGAAATACATATTCCCAAGCTCAAAGGTGTTAGATGGATACTTGGATTCGAATTTTGACACATATGGACTCTTCTAGAAGGCACTGGACATGTGGAGATTCCGAAACAATGAGAATTTCGCTCCCATTTGACCAACGCACTCTTGAATGTCAGGAAGTCCATTGCAAAGGTAACTACATATGTAACGTAGGTATTCCCTTGAGAGGTAGCATTGGTGATCTCATAAGTGATATAACATATACTTCGAACCTTGGAAACCTTGCAATAGAAGTCATGAATGGTTTTTTATTTTCTTAGGGCATGTAGCAACTAAAATGATAGGGGATGATAGGGTCTTTCATTGGTCCTGGAGATGATGTCCATTTTGACTAGGTCATGGGGAATGATGCCCAAATTGACCTATAACAACACCTCTTCCTCAATCACTCACTTGAGGAAAGTTATATTTACATCCATTTGATGTATTTTCCATCCCATCTGCACTGAAAGTGAAAGAATAGATATTATTGAAGAGTAAATTTATACTTGAGCAAAGGTATCCTCGTAATCTATTCCCTCCACCTAAGAAACCCCTTGGCCACAAATCTGGCCATGTGTTTCTTGACACTCCCATCTGCTACTTGCTTCACTTTGTAGATCCACCTATATCCTACAACTCACCTTTCCTCTGATCTTGGGACAACTTTCCATGCATTGTTCTTGATAATGGATCCATAATCCTCTACCATGGCATCAACCCATACTGGTTGCTTCACTGCTTCCTCGAATGAAGATGGCTCAGTCTCTAAACTCTCGCTCATAAGATCCATGTAGCCAGTGTACCGACTTGGGGACCTTCTCTACCTATGATGTGATCTGGGTGCTCCCACATTCTCTCTAGAATCATGCATCAACCCGTCAACCTCTCTGGTGAACTTCCTTCCATCTCTATATTTCTATGCATGATTGGGTGCTTCCACTCTCTTCTCCTACGCATGTGGTTTCTCCACATCTAACTGAGGTTCTTCCTTTGGAGCTAAGAGCTCCTCATCTGCATGCAATTGAAGCTTCATCTCAATGGAAATTCACATGGCCTTCCCTTCATCGAATTTTACATCTCTAGAGACCAATGTCATCTTGTGAGATGGAAGGTAAACCTAATAGTTGTGAGGTGTATCAATGTACCCCAAAAATATGCCCAACTCAGCTATTGGTTCTATATTTTTCTATGCATCGTTGGAAACATGATAGTAAATTGATGAACCAAATATTCTAAAGTGCTCCACATATGGCTTCTTACAGAAAAACTATTCCTCTAGTGTACTCATCCTAAGGATCCGACGAGGACTCATGTTCTGTGCATACACAACTGTGTTGCATGCTTCCACCCACAAGTGAAATGGTATGCCCTAATCATGTAACATCGCTCGTGCAACTCCCACAATACTTATTTTCTTCCTTTATCCAACCATACTTGGTTTTTTTTTATGGGGTGTTATTAACTCTCGTCGAATTCCTTCTGATGCACAAAATATCTTGAATTCATTTGACACATATTCTCGGGCCATTGTCACTCCTGAGAGCCTTCACTTTCCTGCATGTGTCTTTTTCAAAACCTGCTTTAAACTCACAAAATTTTGAGAATGTCTGGTCTGTCTTTTGCATAAATAATATCCAACACTTGTGTGAAAAATAATCTACAAAAATCACATAATATCTATGCTTGGCCATGGAGGCTGTCGAGAATAATCCACACATCTGAGTGAACTCTTTTGACAAGTATTTCTTTTTCTTGACTGTCCTTACGATGAAATGTGTCTTTGGTGTACTTCCCCATTTTACACCCTTTGCATGTATCATGCTTCTCAAGTACACCCTTGGGAAGTCATGTAGAAATAGGTTGCATGATCTTCAAAGCTTCATGGTGTAGATGGCCCAATATTCGATGCCATAACTCACCGATGTCTTGTCTCTACACCTTCATTCTTTCATTCTTAAAGAAGCACAATCTTATACATCCAAATAATATAGGTTATTTACCTGAACCTTGATCTTCTTCACTTGTCTCATGGCTATGTGACAAAGGAACGCCTTTCCTTTTATAAACACCACATCGTAGCCATGGTCTTCCAACATAGCAACTGAAATGAAATTCTTCTTCAAACCCAGAACATACATGAAATATTATAATATGAGAGGAGAATCAGACTCCCACTTAAAAGTAACAGTACCGATGTTAATCACGCTATACCTTCCATCGTCTCCCATCTATATGTTCATCTAGAGGTATTTCTCCTTCAGGTCATTGAAGAAATTTTTGTTGTTGGTCATATGGAATGAGGCTCCACTATCCAAGTACCACACACTACCCATCATCGATGACACTATGCATGTGATGAGGGTAAAATCCAACTCGAATTGTGAAGCAAGTGCTTCACATGTCACTCCTCTTGAGGGATTCTTTCTGGCCTTCTTTTGCGGACACTTCATGGCATGGTGTCACATCTCCTGAAAGTGAAAACATTTAATCTTCAAAAATTCCTTCTTGTCTGCCTGACCAGAATATGATTTAGAATGGGATGAATTCCCTTTCCCTTTACTTTCCTTTCCATCCAAGGCACATTTCTCCTCATTATCATGCTTGGATGAGGAACCATCTCTGGTGTTCCGTTGAATCTCTTCTTGCACCAAGTCGGACCATAAACGATCCCACACTGGTAGCTTCTCCCTCCCATTTACCAAATCATGGTAGTTGTATCAACTCTTGGGAAGGCCTAGAAGTGTTAGGCTCGCAAAATCATCTTTGAAACTATAACATGAACACTTCCAAGCTCATCCTGACATTGGGTAAACTTGGTCAAGTACAAAACTATTAAGGCCTTCCACATTGCATATGGATTTTACTTTCCATGGAGTTTCAAGATGATATGATCTCTAACTCCTTCTAATATAATCCTCCTAGTCTTTTCTACGCATTTCTTCCACTCTGCTAGGGCATGTGAATCAGCTGAAACATGTTTCATAATGTCCTTGTCAGTGAAATCCTTCAATATTTTGTCCTCCAAGACTACTTCCATCCAATCTCTCATGGAAATATAATTGAAGCTACCCTCAATGGCACACTCGAACCTCACACCATAGAACACCATCTTGATCCTGTTGCTCACTCTGGAGAAAAATATACAAAACTTGTTCCTCCTGCAAATAAAAACTCATATTATTCTCTTCTACATTGATTGCATCTCTAATACCATGTAGAAAATAAACGTAGATTAAAACCGATAATTGTAATATGAAAAAACAATAAACTTGAATCTACTCTACCAATTACGGAAACCAATAAAGGATCGTGAAATCATGAAGCATAAAAGAGAAAGAATTTCAATCACAAATTACACAATGATTTCTTGGGGAAATCCTTAGCTAAAAACCCTGCTATCTGTATATTTCATTAGTCAGAAAATATGATAATATTACAATGCTATTCTCCAACCTGAGAAACCTCTGCATTATCTCTATTTGTCTAACTTCTTCCTAGAAAAGCCTAGGCCAATACTTAACCAATTTTATCCCTGCTTGGATCCCTATTTCCTTGCATGGTTTCCTTGGGTAATTAGCCCCTACTAATTATGGAAATTCCCAATTGGAATTTCGTAATACATCTAGGTCCTTCATGTGACTGCATGCACCACCTATACAATTTGGATGATTATAGAATTGATAGTACATTTCCCTTGAAATCAAATCTCAATTGGGTTTTTCTCTAATATGACATGCATGAGTTATTTATGGTTTATTTATCAGTTATATGATTGATCACTACATGTGGTTCAAGTTCAAGTTCCACACTTTGACCTCTCACCAGCTCCTCCATGATCAGGAGTTCATAAATTTTGCTCAAAATTAAAAGTTATAGGATTGAGTTGAAACTAGGATGGTTGCGTAGATCTCATCTTCCTGATTCCGACGCCATGAATGGTTCGAAAAACTGATGTCGTACGAGAGATATATCGCATTCTGATCGAAATGCCAAACAAGTAAATTTTCGACAATTTGACCAAGTTTGACTGGGATGCACAGTCAGAAAATGGGTGGATGTACAGTCAGCAAAAGGGAATTTTCCTCAGAATATTCCCTCCAATGAACCAATCATGGTTTGACAAGTTTCAGGATTTTTTTGGCTACGGGGTTGAAGAGCCAATCATAGGGTGACACGTGACCAGCCCTGAGGCCGTCGTGTGTCCCTGAAATGGCGTTGCAAAATTTGTGAGGGTCCGCAAGGCTCGACCCTGAGACCTCTCATTGGGCACGCACAGGTCTTACCACCCAAGCTACATTATGTTACTTAAGTGTACTGTATTTTGGGTTGGTATTATTTTTTAATGAAATGGTGTATGGGGGATTGGGAACTGTCGCCGGTCCCAACCCGCCAGCGGTTTCCCGGAGTGTTCACATGGAAAATAATATATGTAACCACCTTCACGCAAATAAGTGTTAAACCCACCTGCAGTTCCAACGTTTTTGTCACATGCAACCATCAACGAAAACTCTGTGCGGTTTATGCACTAACCAACCTTCAACCAGAGTTCAAAAACTGTTGAACTGGAGTTCCACCGTGGGTTCCGCCCAACGATTATGTAACCGCGGGTTTTGAAGGTGTGCATGTAGCCACCCCCAACCATTAACATTTATTGCAATGGTTTAATCGGCATTCAGTATAGCGGGTGCGCCATTTTTGGTGGATATGCCTAATTTAACTCCAGTTAAGTGGAGTTCTCCACTTTTAGTGGAGCTTTCCTAGATGAAACTAGGAAAAAGTGTAGGAGGCCCAATTTTCGACCATTCTAAGTGAATGAAGAGTCATGTTTTACTAATTGGAGCATTCTGGAGCCATTGGTGCATATAAAATGGCTATTAGAGCACTGTAACTACATTTAATAGAAAAATTTTGAGCATAATGAAAGATGGACATGTCATTGGGAGCTGGACCATCAGATGTAGCCTAGGAGGGGTGAACTGCTTCATCATGCCTACTATGTAAATTTCATGTGGTGACTTATTTCTCTATTTTACACTATTTTTCAGTGATATTTAATCTTTTTTTATGCTTCTAATTCACTAAAAATCATCTACAATTCATGGAAAAACTACTCAATCCTTATGCAAACTAATGAACTGATTATGCACATGCTTTTAAACTGAAAATACACTTAGCACAGAAAAACTAATACAATCATTTCAGATCAGGTTGGTATCATAGCAAGATTTTATTCTCTGGTGTTGTTTAGTGCAAATAATTGTTTAACTGTTTGCAAATTTTTAGATGCTTACAAGGCTCAAGCTCAAAAGAGGAGAAGGAAAATTGGTGGAAGAAGAAGGGTCTCAAAAGGATCCAAAGCAAAGGAGAGAAATATTTCCACAATCTCCACCACCTAGTTCACCTCCTAAAGAAGCAAAAGCTCCATTAAGCATGCCTAATGTGGAATGAGAAATCCATGAAGAAGTTGACCCTGAAGAGGAAGAAAGAGTGTTCAGAAAATAATTTCTTGACATGACTGAGATGGTTAGAATCCTTTATCAAGAAAGGAATGAGAGACTGAAATAATAAGGATATAAAATTCACAAGGAAGGACAAGGATCTTCAGGAGATAAACATGATGAAGATAATTCAAAGAATGGAAATGGAGGAAATGGAGGCAATGGAGAGCCACCATCTTCACCCTCATCATCATCATCATCCTCTACTTCTTCTTCAGTACATCAGCCACACAAGTCCAAGAACACTGGTAAAATTCCTTTTTTTAAAACTTGATGTTAAGTTAGAATTGCCTATGTTTAATGGTGAAGTAAATGGAGAAAAGTTTGATAATTGGATTAGACAATTGGAGGTCTATTTGAGAATCTAGAACCTTCAAGATGACGATACAAAAATTCAATTAGCTTCTTTGAGAATGGAAGGTGCAGCACTTTTCTGGTGGGAAGCCAAGACAAAGGAGGAAATCAAGAAACATGGTAAGATTATTCTATCATGGTCACATTTCATTACTGCTATTAAACAAAAATTTTATCCATTAACTCATATGGAGAAAGCCATCATGAACTGGCAGAACTTTAGGCAATTAAAGGGACAAATGTGCAAGAATACACCCAAGAATTTAGGAGAAGAGTTCTCTTATTAGGGGTGGATTTTCAGAGTCAATATACTTTTCTCAAGTACATAGGAGGCTTACATAGCTACCTCAAACATACTATTCTCATGTTTAACCCCAACAGTCTAGATGAAGTTTGTGTTCAGGCCACACATCTAGAAGCTAGAGGGAAGAAAATTTATGAAGACGATAGAAAGAAACCTGTTAAGGGTAAAGCCAAGGAAAATACCTAAAAAGATAAAAACAAAAAGAATGAATTTGTTAAGAAAGAGGGAGAAAAATTGGTTTGTAAAAATTGTTCAAAATAATGCCATGATGAAACTCATTTTGGAAATTACATCCTGAATTGAGGCCAAAGAAACCTAATAACAAAGGGAAACAGAAAAACGTTGCTACAGTTCAACATGATTTAGGATCTGATTCGGGTGATGAATCTAAAATTATAGCCATGGGATTGAAGAACATGAAGGGAAAATAAATTGAAACTAAACCCAGTACCAATACATCAAACTGTCACATAAACACTCCAAATGAAGAAGAAATAATAGAATTGTTTCATGTGAGGGTCATATCCAAGCATACCAAGATTGACACATTGTTTGACAGTGGATCACAAGAAAACTTAATATCTAAAGATTTGGTCAAGAAACTTAACCTTGAGACCATTTCACATCCAAAACCATATCCATTGGGTTTGATTTGTAAGTATGCAAATCTACAGGTTTCAAAGAAATGTATATTGAGGTTTGCAATCACTGCAAGCTTTGTTGACACAATTGAATTAGATGTGGTTCCACTTGACATAACTGGTATTGTATTAGGGAGTCCTTACTTGTATGATAGGAGATAGATCTTCTATCGCCATGAGAACAAGTATCATTTATTTAAATATGGCAAGGATTTCATTGTTAGAGCACATCACAAGAAGACAAACATTGCTATGGTAAATGTTGGATAGGTAAAGAGGCTGGTAAATTCAAGTAAGAATTTTGTTCTTCTTATGATTAATCCTAAAGCTGATATTAATAATGAATCATTTGAGGGATTTGATCCTAAGTTGAAATCAGATTTATATGATGTAGTTAATGGGCATCATGAGATGTTTCAGGAGCCAACAAGATAGCCTCCAAAAAGAGAAATTCAACATGAGATTCAGTTGCAGCAAGATTTTCCTCTTCCAAACATCGGTATGTATCGCATGTCGATAATGGATAATATTGAAATAAAGAGGCAAATAAAAGAGATGTTGGATAAAGGAATCATGAGGCTAAGCACCTCACCATGCAGTTCACCCATAGGCTTGATACCAAAGAAAGATGGGACTTGGTGCATGTGTGTAGATTTTCGAGCTTTGAAAAATATTATGGTAAAAAATCGTTACCCACTCCCAAGAATAGATGTTTTTCTTGATCAGCTGAAAGAAGAAAAAATTTTCACTAATTTATATTTACGAAGTGGATATCATCAAGTAATAATTGCAGAAAGTGATATATGGAAAACTGCATTCAAAACCAAACAAGGACTCTTTGAGTGGCTAGTTATGCCTTTTGGTTTGTGTAATGCACCAACAACTTTCATGTGAGTTATGGATAGTGTTTTGTGACCATTCCTTGATGAATTTGTTATTTTCTACTTAGATGACATTTTTATTTTCATCAAAACAAGATAAGATCATGTCTTGCATGTGAATAGAGTGCTTGATATTTTGAAGAAAGAGGAATTGTTTCTTAAGAATCTGTCAAAGTGTGAGTTTGGAAAGAATTATTTGGTCTATTTGGGACATATTGTAGGAGGAGGAAAATTGAGGATTGATCCTTCTAAACTGGACGACATTGTGAATTGGCCCACACCCAAAATAGTTACCGAGGTAAGAATTTTCTTAGGTGTAGCTCAATATTGGAGGAATTTTATTACTAACTTCTCTTCCATCACAGCTCCTATGCATGCAGTGACAAGTGTGAAGAAAGGCTTCCAATGGGGAGGCAAACAACAACAAGCTTTCAAAGATTTAAAAGACAAGATCAGTTCAGCTCCAGTCCTTTCATTACCAAATTTGAGTCAGCAATTCGAGATACAAACTAATGCTAGTGATTATGCCATGGGCGCAGTACTTTTGCATCATGGTAAGCCTATCGCTTTTCATTCTAAAACTTTTAATGGTGCTGTGAATAATCATCCTACATATGAAAAATAATTATATGCATTGGTACAAAGTTTCAAGAAGTGGAAACACTACCTGATGGGTAAAGAGACTATTGCACACACCAATCACCAACCATTACAGTACTTGCAGTCAAAAAAAAAAATTCACCAATCAAGACACTTCAGGTGGATGGGCTTTCTTCAACAGTTTCACTTGGTTATAAGGTACAAGAAAGGTATATTCAATAAAGTTTCAGATATACTTTCAAGACCAATCATTAGTGCTTCTACTTTACTCAAAAATGATTCTTTTGTACATGAGAGTTACATAGAACAATATGCACATGACATTGGTTTCCAAGATGTGTATGCTAGTTTGAGAGAAGGGAACCAAGTTGAAGAAAAATATTATCATATGCATAACAATTTGTTTTTTCATTTGGGAAAGCTATGTATTCCATAAGGAGAGAGGCTAAGTGTCATGAGAGAAGCTCATTCTTCTCTTATTTCTAGACAATTTTGGGTAAGAAAAACGATGGTGCATCTACAGAGGTATTTTTATTGGCCTCGCATAATAGATAGTGTGTCACGTTTAATAAGAGATTGTTCTATGTGTGCAATAAGTAAGCCTAGTAATAAGAAGCTTGCGTTGTACATGCCACTACCGGTACCATCAAGGCCATGGGAGAGTGTCTCCATGGACTTTGTTGGAGGTCTACCTATGTCAAGAAAGTAGCATTATTATCTTTATGTAGTTGTGGATGGATTCAGTAAAATGTGTATACTTATGCCATGTAATAAAACCATTGATGCTGAACAAACTGTTGAACTTTATTTTCAAAATGTTTGGGTTCATTTTGGATTGCCAACTTCTACTGTTAGTGACAAGGATTCCAGGTTCATTAGGAATTTTTGGTCAAATCTATGGAGAATTATGGACACAAAGTTGAAAAAGAGTACCGCTTTTCATCCACAAATAGATGGACAAACTAAAGTGGTGAACAGATTCGTTGTGCATCTATTGAGAGGATATTGCAGCAAACATCCTAAGTAGTGGGATGAGGAACTGCATTACATTCAGCACGCTTACAACTGGGAAAATCACTCTTCAACACAAACCTCACCTTTCGAAGTATGCTTTGGGTATTTTCCAAAATCACCATTAGAATTCATCTTTGGGAAGGATGTTACAATTGCTGGCCATATTGATATTGACAAGGCTCGAAAGTTCATTTATCAAATTTAGATTATTCATCAACAAGTTCAAGAACAGCTTGAGAAAAGTCAAAGAAAATACAAATAGAGGCATGACAAACACTGGGTTGATCACAAGTTTCAAGAGGGAGATGAGGTATGGTTGCACATTAACAAAGAAAGGATGCAAGGGGAAGGTAAAAATCTAAAACTCATTCACTATGGTCCTTTCAAGATCATAAAAAAAGTTGGTAATAATGCATTCCAACTTGACTTTCCTTCTTATATGAAAATTTATTCAGTTGTTAATGAAGAAAACTTATGCTTGTATAAGCCACCTTTGATCGATGATGAAGGAAGTGATGTTCAGCTACCTTCTATTGACAATTTCTCACCATAATTTGTGGATGAGCTCAAAGAAGATACAATTCTTGACAAGAGGACAAGAGCATCAAAGAGGGGAAGTGTTGACTACCTTCGAGTTGGGCTCAAAGGAACTAAACCAAGCAAGGAAAAATGGATGTAGGTTGGAAAGGTGAGGGAGATGTACCCTCATCTACTGAATAGGTAATCAAGTCTTTTGGGGTCCAAAACCTTCCCAATGGGGAGGAATGATCAGGAAGTTCATAAATTTTGCTCAAAACTCAAATTTACAAGATTGGGTTGAAACCAGGATGGTTGCATAGATCTCGTCTTCCTTATTCCGGCATCGTGAACAGTTCGAACAATCGATGTCGTGTGAGGGAGATATCATGTTCTGATCAAAATGCTAAACAAGTAAATTTTCGACAGTTTGACCAGGTTTGACTGGGATGCACAGTCAGAAAATGGGTGGATGTACAGTCACCAAAAGGGAATATTCCTTATAATATTCCCTCCAACGAACCAATCATGGTTTGACAAGTGTTAGGATTTTATTGGGTACAAGGTTGAAGATCAAATCATAGGGTAACACGTAGCCAGCCCTGAGGCCGCCACGTGTCCCTGAAATGGAATTGCAAAATTTTGTGAGGGTCCGCAGGGCTCGAACCCGAGACCTCTTGCCAGGCACACACGAGTCTTACCACCCGAGCTACATGATGTTACATAACTTTATTGTATGTCGGGTTGGTATTATCGTTTAATGAAATAGTATATGGGAGGTTGGGAACCGTCGGCAATCCCAACCCTCCAGTGGTTCCCTGGAGTGTTCACATGGAAAATAATATATGTAACCACCTCCACATGGATAAGTGTTAAACCGCCAGCAGTTTTTACATCATTTTCACATGCAACCGTTAAAAAAAACCTCCGCGTGGTTTATGCGCCAACCAACCTTTAACCAGAGTTCAAAAAATGTTGAACTAGAGTTCCACCGTGGGTTCCGCCCAATGGCTATGTAACCGCGGGTTTTGGGGGTGCGCATGTGGCCACCCCTAGTCGCTAACATTTATTGCAACGGTTTAGTCGATGGTCAATATATCAAGGCGCCATTTTTGGCGGATATGCCTAATTTAACTCCAGTTAAGTGAGTTCTCCACTTTTAGTGGAGCTTTCCTAGGTGAAACTGGGAAAAAGTGTAGGATTCCCAATTTTCGACCATTCTGAGTGAACGAAGAGTCATTTTTGACTAATTGGAGCATTCTGGAGCCATTTGTGCAGAGAAAATAGCCATTAGAGCACTATAACTACATATAATAGCAAAAATTTTAGCATAATGAAAGATGGACATGCCATTTGGAGTTGGACTAGCAGATGTAGCCCAAAAGGGGTGAACTAATTCATCATGATTGTTGTCTAAATTTCATGTGGTGACTTATTTCTATGTTTTACACTACTGTTCAATGTTATTTAAGCTTGTTTTATGCTTCTAATTCACTAAAAATAATTTACAATTCATGGACAAACTACTCAATCCTTATGCAAACTAATGAATTGATTATGCACATGTTTTTAAACTGAAAATACACTTAGCACAACTAAACTAATACAGTCATTTCGGATCACTCCAATATTTGGAACTAGTTAAACTGACTTTAACTCAGATAAACAGAGTTATTAATTACGACTCAACACAAAATTAGCCAGGGATCCTATTTTGTAGGATCCACTCTACATGACTCAAGTTAGAACCTCAACTCGAATTAACTGAACCAAATAAGCCAAACTAACTTATTTTACTCGTACAAGTTGTCACACAATGTGGAATTACAATTTTATTCTAATTTAATTCAATGGAAATTTAAATTAGAATCTTTCTTCATGCCATTTTCAACAGTTTCGTGAGCTACTGAAATCATGTGTTGGAAACCACCATCATTGACCTACCAACTTCGACTCTCTCACTGAGTCAAGTTTAACCTAAAAATATGCAAGATAATTTAACAACTATAGGAGGACCAAAGTGCATTGGATAATTTTATTTGTAATAATTATTTATTGTGGTATCAAGATCACCTTATGTAAGAATTACAATCTCAAACTGAAGGTCCTTTTGGAATATCACACTTCTCCTATAAGAGGATATTTAGGGTTCATGAAAACTTAATGATAGGATCAATAAGGGTTTTTACTTAGGAGGGTCTTGAAGGTTGCGTTCAAAATATTTTGGCTAAATCTATGGTCTACTATTGGATGAAGGGAGAGACAATTAAGACATGAAGGCTCATACAACCATTAGCCATACCATTTCAATGTTGGAAGATTTTTTAGTGAATTTTATTAAAAACATTACCCATGTTTAAAGAAAAAAATGTCATCATGGTAGTAATGCATTGACTCACAAAGTATTCCCATTTTTTCTCTTTTTCTCACCATTTTAAAGCAAGTAGAATCGCCACGACTTTCATGGAAAAAATTTAAAGGCTACATAGATTCTATGATTATTTTAAGTGGTAGAAATCCATTTTTCACTAGAAAAATTCAGCCTAAATTATTTTCTTATTTGGGTGCTCAATTGGATTACAACTCCTACCATCCTCAACCTAATGGGGAAACTAAGATTGTGATTAAATGTATATAAGTGTATTTTCCTTTCTTTTCTTATGATAAAATAGCATAATTGGTTAATTGGTTACCCTTGGTATTGTTAGCGTGAGAAGTCACTCCTTGATTGCTTAAGGATTAAACCTTACACATCATAGTTAATTTCAAATTTTAAAGGGGTTGTTTGAGTGGTGGGATGGCTTTCTCAAATATTTTGAAATTATTTTATCTTCTTTAAGACATTCATGCATTTGGCAAGTTGTGGCAAGTATAAATTGTGTGGGTAAAAGGTAGTATAGGGAGCAGAGAATACAAATGGAAGAAGATGAATAGTTGGTACCTATTTCAGGAGATATTCCTATCCTAAATCATTCACATGGCTATGATGATGAAATTTAACACAAACTCTATTTATGTTAAGAAAACAACACTTAATAAATAGATTTCATGTATAAATTATTCCACAAATACTTTATGAAATATTCACTAACATGTTCTATTGCACACATATAACTTGCAGAAAAATGAAAGCAAATAATTTACTGTTAAATCCTTTAACATCTTCTCACTCACACTTCACTATTTGTTGAAATTTATATTTTAGAATAAATTAACAAAGAAAAGATACACACCACACATTAAATGTTCCTCGAGTCACAAAATCCTCCAGCATGAAGCAAAAAGGTTTTTTCTATTATTTTTAGTCTTCAGGTAGACTAACATCCAACCTGGAAATAGTATTTACAAGTGCTATATATAGTAAGAGAGTAACCAAATCCATATCTTTTAAAAATAAGGAAACATTAATTCTAACATAACATAGGTGTCAAAATACATTACATCCTTATCCCCTCGAAATCTAACAGAAAGGACAGATGGTGAAAGAAGAAGAGAATAATTTTGGGCTGGAATACTGAGTGTACTATCATGTTGCCCCTTTTTCTGCTGAATTTTATCCTTGTGTATTAAGCCTTTAATAACCATGTAGCTTAATTTAATAAGACCTCCAACAATTTCATAACTACCTCTCACTAACACTTATATTATCCATTTATTTATGGGTTCTTATCCATCCTTAAGTGGCTCGGAAAAACTTGTTGATAGGTGTCAAAATTCAGTTATAACAGGTGCTGCCAGAAATTGTGATAAAAACCTGTAACTGCACAAAATCTGGAATGCTACCGGAAATTCTAGTAGTGCCCTATTTCTTTTTCAAAATACACAGAAAATGCGGAAAATTATGTTCTGACTTGTATTCCATGACACCTAGGTTGTTGTTCAAAATTTATAAATGATTAGAAAAAAGGGATTAGTACCAAAAACCGGTTTACCTTTCCTCTAAGTGTGCTGCAGCTTCAGCCAGTTTACCTAAATCATTTTTTTATCAACAGTTGATGTTCTAGATCTGGTAGCTCTTGTAGTTGCATCCTTGACAGGGTCCTTATCCTCCTTAGCACCTTTTTGTGTTTTTCTTCTTTTTGTGGGCTCTGAGTGTTGTTCTGAAGAGTTATTTCTTTTCTTCATTGATTTCTCTGGTTTCTCTGCCTTTGAACCTTCAGGTTTCTCTTCAATGTCAATAACTTTTTTCAATAGGCTTGGCTAGAGAAGAGCCTTGGATTTTAGTCTAAACTTATTTCTCTCTCTTATGTGCCTTTTTCGGGTGCTAGCAATAGGTTTAGCCTCCTCCTTCTTCTTCTTCTTGTTGATGTCATAACCATCATCCTTAAGTAGTTCTTCATCTAATTGGGTAGGCTGATACTCCTTCTGTAAATTTTTCTGAATAGGTGCTTCCAAAAATTCCAGTAGCACATGTGCTTTTGACTTATCTATTTTTGCATACCTCCCTCTTCTGGCCGTGGTGTATACATTTGGAAATGGAGGAACAGGGGGTACTATCTTCATGGACTTGGGCTCGCTTGCTGAGGAGCTCTCTTCTTTTTCCACTTTTATTTCAGTTTTACCTGCAGAAACTTTCTCTTTCTTAACTTTGGCCTTCTTATAAATATTTTCTTTCTAGGCCTTTCTTTTTTTTATTCTCTTTGCAAGTTGAGGGTTTGACTGTGGAACTATAGGAGTAGGTGCAGATTGGTCTGCCTTATATAATAGAAATTGGTCCCAACTCTAGTTTTTCTTCTTCAGCTCTTCTTCAACCAGAACCTTTACCAAAGCTTGATGGTACAAGTTGTACTCAGAAACATCATTATAGGTTTGAACCCTTTCTAACATCTTGGTCAGGATTATCAATAGGAAAAATGGCAGATTCAATGATTTCATCCCTGCAATATGAAATAGAAACCTCATGTGATAGAGGAATACCAATGTATACTTCCTTCTGCAATGGAGTCTTCAAAAACCTGCAAAGTGAGGCCATAAAATGTAGCCTCCTGTCCATTAAATGAATTATCAAACTCTAATGCAACTCCTGAATGTGAGCTTCCAAACCTAGTGCAAAGAGGATACCATCCTGACTACATAAACAGAGTTCTCACCCTCGAATTAGCATCAACCAAATTTGCACCATGTGGCTCTATTCGATTTATCTTACCACCTGTTATAGTCATCTTCAGAAAAATAATGACTATGTCTCTTGAAAATGATAGGTGGAAAAATATGAGGAGTTTACCTTACAAGTGTGGCATGTATTCTTCTTTAGGATCTTGTCTAAAATCCAAACTCCTCCAACTAAAACTCTCAGCAAATTCAAAATCAGCAGCTTAGACTTCAAATGAAAAATTCATGTTTCTTAGGTGGTTTTAAAACTAACTCTAGGTTCACCACCCCATGAAAATCAATCTCCATCATTAAAAATCTTCATGAGCATGATGTGAACCATGTAACACACCATCACCACCTTCAGTTGGTTGCGTTCTCCATATGGGATCTTCAGATAGTTTGTGGCAATTATCTTTGATGACACACAGTCACCTTCCAAAAACTGTGATGTTGATTGGCTGGAATTTCTGGCAGCACTGTTGTTTGATCACCATGATCTCTCCTGACCCGGCAAAACACATACCTTGACTTGTGGATGACTAACTTGGCATAGACAGGCATAATTGGCAACATTTTGATCAGTAACTACGGGTTGACACATGTGGTATAACATATACAACGACTTGATTCAAACTAACTAACTGGAATATGACACCTCTCATTAGATCTTAAAGGATTTTAAAAAGATTTGATGCGTATTAACCCTACGACACGTGGTCCAACTAAAGCAGATGCCCTCTTTCGCTTTATTAAAAAAACAAAGTATGCTTTCAGAAATCCTGGCAGCATCGGAAATAAAAATAAAAAGACAGAAATAGGAAATAACAAATTGTCCGAAAGGCTAAAAAAACTTGTGCTTCCAAAAATTCCAGTTTCCCCTAAAAAATATTTAAAAATTTTGAAATTTTTGAACTTTAATCCTAAAAATAAAACTAGGGAATGGACTCATGACTTAGCAAGAAACTGTGTTAACAGGTATAATGGTGGTACAACATGTCCTTCCATACTTCATAAAAAATGTATAAATTTATGCCAATTTATTGATATCATCCACTTTCCATCACATCACCCTTGAGAGGGAAATCAAAGGTTTAGCAAGTGAAGGACCACATAAAGCATCAGCAAGAGACTGTTAAAATATTGAAGGATAACTTGGTTATAACACCAAATAGGATGAAACAACAATGATATCAACGTTATTTTGAAATGGAAATTGAAGTAAGGGATTATATGTTATTGAGGCTACAACCATATAAACAGATGTCCCTCAAGCAACAAAATAAGGACAACAAATTAGCACCCAAGTAGTATGGTCCCTATAAGGTGTTGCAAAGGATTGGAAGTATGGCTTGCAAATTGGAGTTGCCTCCATATTTATGTATACATCTACTCTTCCATGTTTCTCATTTAAATAAGGTAATTAGAAGCAAGATCCTAATTCAAACTATTTTACCCAATATTAATAAATAAAGGAAAGTCATACTAGATGTAATATCCCCAAAAGGGAGAATGCAGTAATACTCCACACAATATAAGAACTTACAACAAGATAAACAATAAATCTTAAGGCAACATTAGAATTTACAGAGAAGCTGAGCCATTTTATTATATTAGAGAAGAATCATTTACACAATGTACAAAATGTGAGTAGATCTAGCCAAAAAGTTGGTCCAGAATCACTTAGAACACATGCTGCAATAGGTACAACGTAACTGTAGAGGCACTGAAGCAAATAATGTGTTGTACCTTTTGTAGAATATGAACATATAGTTGAAGGCTGAATAGGAAAATGTAGATCTACTCAAAACTGGAGCTCAGATGATGCCAAGATTCAAGATCTGGCCAATGTGATGGATTCCCAAGATAACCCAGAAAGGATTTTCCAGATCTGCAACATTGGAAAATCACCTCCCTAGGATTTGATCCTTGATCTGATGGGAAATACAGATCTAAAGCTAGATCTGACAAATAGATGGCTGAAATATGATATCATATCAGATCTATGCTTGAAGGGTTGATCCCTTCTTCAAATATATGAGCTAGAAGCTCTAGATCTAGCTTCTCAATCCTCCAATGATGATTGCAGCTGTTGCAACAAAACTACCTCTAGAAACTGCACTATGAGGGAAAGAGAGGCCTTATGCCTATTGAAAAATGCTGCAATAAACTCTAGGCTGATGGTAAGACTGATGGAAATGTGAGGGAATGATCCCTCATAGCATTTCTAGCTGAAATACTAGCAACTTCCTTCCTCCTTTTAGATCTGCAAAATGAACAACGTTATTCCTGAAGGGAATACTGCTGCTAGGAGGTCAATAAATTTTGGCCTAAGGCCAGATCTACAATGAAGCTCTGGGAAGCTGATATTTAAGCCCAAGGTGATGGGAATAAACCCTCACCAGTTCTCCAGCTGAAGTACTGAAGAAAACTTCCTCCTTCCAAATTGATCTTCAGTAATCTGCAATTTCTGAATATGAGTGTTCTGCATAAAGTAGGAAAAGAGATGTGGCACTCAAAGCCTGATGTAATATGAAGTAAAATACTCTTTTCAGAGCTACTCTAATAAAGAGGTGGGATTATCGACCAGGAACACCCTGTGCTAAACAACACCTGCAATCTCTGCTAAACAACCCAAGAAAGCAGTGGAATGTCACATGGAAATTCCAGATCTGAAAAGATCTTACACCGAGAATAATCAGCATACCCTCATCCTTGCCTTCATCTTCTTTATATAAAATTTGAGCCTTCCCAAGCCTTGGCCATCATCTATATTGTGTTGTCACATGTGGACAAGATCCTCCAAGTTGGACTGCACTGTTTGACCAAATCAACCATCATGTATAGGTGCAATGTACACCTTCCATCAAGTGCGCCTTGTTTGCACAACGTCCTCCATCACTTTATCATGAAATTCCCATGATCTTTGACATCTTCAAGATTTTAGTTGACTGAATCATCCTTTGTTTGATCCCTTCAAGATCTTATTTGATTGTGTCAACCTCCATGATCTATCTCATTAATGAGACAGGTTCTCCAATTTCATCCACATTAGTAGTTGCTCAACTACCTTGTCATGCAGATCTAGGCTAAATTAATCCACATTCATACACACAAAAGTGGATATTTATTCATATTGAGGATTTTGGATCCCTCCACCCTTTTATTTACTTAATTCATTAAGAAAACCAAGGACTCTAATATTCCAAATATGATGTGAAAATTTGAGAATATTACAGTCCACCACCACCCCCCCCGCGCGGGAAAAATGTTGCTTGTCCTCAAGCAACTCCAAAAGTAGATGAAAAGACATATATTCCCCTCCAAATGGCATCCACATAAGGAAGTCTTCCTCCATTTTCTACAAAGGGTTATGCATGTTTGGTTCCAAAGTTGTCTTTTAAAAACATAAAGAATGACTTCTAACTGTATGGTTAGATGTCCTCCTTCCATCATGAAGTACCAATTGACAACCATATGATGTCCAACATCATCATCAATACATGAGGTGCATAAAATAAGGTGGATCTCTTCACAAAGGAAAAGCTCCATCACACAATACACCTCTCCATCCCATGTTTCATGAATTTGATTGAGCATTGATATGCTCTTATACTTAGCCCTGTTGGCCTTGTTGGACCCAAGCATCATTCCAATGTTATGCAAAAGAAGAAGGGAAGGAGCTATATGGGTAGAAAAAGATGTCAAACCATATTCTCCTAAGAGTAACCACCGGATTAAGGCCCTTTGCTGCGATCCTCCCTCTCCTCCATGTAAGATGGACAAGCCAAACTCCCCCAAAAGAAACCAAAGCAACAAGAGATCTTGCTACTTTCTCTCCTCCTCATGTGCATCATGAATAAAAAACATACTAATGGACATATGGAATGTCACATCAGCCCAATACAAAGAAACATCATCAATGCACATCATGAGAACATCATGCCAAGATTTACCAAAGACAAAACACATAGACATAGGAGATGTCATGTGGTGGCCAATCTCTCTCAAGTGAAACCAAAATGAACATGCCTTATTTTGCTACATTCTTTCATTGATACACAAGGCATGAATTAGAAAAATATGAGCTATTGGGTGATAACCATACTCACCCAAGAGCAGCCAGCGCAGCCATGCCTCCTTTTTCATTTCATAAGTGTTCTTCAAGACATGGATCAAAGAAATAGGAGCCTTTAGACAGTGACAAGAACCTCCCAGGGGAAACCAACGTAACCAAGCTTGATGGTCCATGTAAATATGCAAGTATTCATGCAACCCCTTGCTTATCTTCCTCATCCACTCACCCCAATATGGAAGATGAGTGATGTGTTGCATAATCATGGTATCCTCCCTTTGTAGAATACCATCTTCCCCAAACTAATGAAGAAATTTTCACTCCATGAAATGTTGAAGTGCACCTCCATTGAGATCTCTTAATGAGACCTTCTTCTCATCCATGGCCTTCCAAAACCAATGAGGTTCGAGATCTGCTTTAGGTATAATTTTCTCTTTGAGCTGTGAGATGTTCATTGAGAAAGTGTCATCAAGAAAGGAGAAAAGGTTTCTCATCACTAGATGTCTACCATTCATCATCTTGTTTCCATTGCTTCATGAGTGAAGCTACCTTCAGAATTCTCCAAGAATAATGGGGCCTCATCATTATCACTATTTCTAAGTGACAGCGCTGTATATCTGCAAGGTAATACATAAATTGTCTCAAAGAAAGGTACAATACTGATCTCATAACCAGTCATTGTACAAAGGATTATGCTCATCCCTTCTCCTGAAACTCTACACTTCAACTCAAGAGGTTGAATGTAGCTCATCCATAACAAACTGGGATAGCTTTTCATCTCCTCCTTGATTAGATAAAGGGTCCTCTACGTTGTGATATGTTGCCGCTTCAAATCAGCACTATGTTCTAACCCTTGGTTATGCATTGGCCCTGATGGCATGTTCCCATAAGTTTGAATAAGATCTACTGACACAATAGGTGATGAATGTGTATGCATACCTTGGATCAACTGATATGTGGGAACCTCTTGACAGAACACAAGAGTTCCTCCAATCGGGACAATGGTGTCTCCAACTACTGGTAAGAGAGATGGTTGCTCTTCTCCAAGTGTACAAGCACTGGAATTCTCCTCCTCCTCCTCATGCATATCCTAAATCATGCATGGGACTCTATGTGTCAAGAGCTCAAGACAATCTTGCAAAGATGCAAAATTATCTTCTCCGGATGCAAGTACTGCTACAACTGGTGGTGAATGTAGTGACTTCTTGTCCAGAGTGACAAGATTGACAGCCTCCTCCTTAGGAAATGTCTCTTTGTGGCACATCTCTTCCTTCTTCACATCAAACTTCTTTCTCAACTTGTGAAATAAATATGAATATTTAGTCACCATTGCATGCTTCATGTGACCAAACCACCAATCATTAGCTCCATCTAAAATATGAAGTGCTGCAATTTGAACAGCCCCTTCTTTAGCTATAGGATATAGCCTGAAAAATGCATCTAACTCTCTCCTCCAAGCCTTAACAGTGCTTGAGGAATATCCATCAAATGTAGGCAAATAGAATCTATTATGCCTCTTTCTTCTATTTCTGCTATAGGATCCTCTTTCTTCTTTGATCTTGAAGAATTGTTGGAGAGTTAGTTTCTCCTTGAATGCTCTAGACTGTGCTTTGTACTCTTCAAGATATAGGCTAAGAGTCTCATGAGTCTCAGGGTCATTCCTTCCTTCATTTCTACACCCTTCACCTTCCTCAAATAAAGTGGGCATAGTGGATCTATGAGGAGATCTAGGATTCTTCGTTTCTTCTTTGTTGATATGAAGTGTTGGGGCCTTCCTCATCACATATTCTTCTTGGATCTTCTTTCTGCCTTTCCTCTTTCATTTGATAGACCTCCTTGGAGAGATCTTGCATAGATATACAAAAATGAGTGGCAGAATTTTCTTCCTCCATGATAGATCTCATCTATCTGCTTCTTCTTAGGTGCAAAAGATGAAGTGTCCATAAGCTGAGCCAAATATCATGCTCTGATACCACTGTAATATCCTTAAAAGGGGGAATGCAGTAATGCTTCACACAATATAAGAACTTACAGCAAGATAAACAATAAATCTTAAGGCAACATCAGAATTTACAGAGAAGCTTAGCCATTTTATTATATTGGAGAAGAATCGGTTACACAATGTACAAAATGTGAGTAGATCTAGCCAAAAATTTGGTCTAGAATCACTTAGAACACATGCTACAATAGGTACAGCGTAACTGTAGAGGCACTGAAGCAAATACTGCGCTATCCCTTCAGCAAAATATGAACATATAGTTGCAGGCTAAATAGGAAAATGCATATCTACTAAAAACCGGAGCTCAGATGATTCCAAGATTCAAGATCTAGCCAATGTGATGGATTCCCAAGATAACCCAGAAAGGATTTTCCAGATCTGCAACTTTGGAAAATCACCTCCCTAGGATTTGATCATTGAGCTGCTAGGAAATAAAAATCTAAAGCTAGATCTGACAAATAGATGGTTGAAATATGATATCAGATCAGATCTATGCTTGAAGGTTTGATCCCTTCTTCAGATCTATGAGTTATAAGCTCTAGATCTAGCTTCTCAATCCTCCAATGATGATTGTAGCTGCTGCAACACAACTACCTCTAGAAACTGCACTGTGAGGGAAAGAGAGGCCTTCTTCCTGCTGAAAAATGCTGCAATAAACTCCAGGCTAATGGTAATACTGATGGAAATGTGATATAATGATCCCTCATAGGATTGCTAGCTGAAATACTAGCAACTTCCTTCCTCCTTTTAGATCTGCAAAATGAACAACGTTATTCCTAAAGGGAATACTGCTGCTAGGAGGTAAATAACTTTTGGCCTGATTCCAGATCTGAAATGAATCTCTGGGAAGCTAATATTTAAGCCCAAGGTGATGGGAATAAACCCTCACCAGTTCTCTAGCTAAAGTATTGAAGAAAACTTCCTCCTTCCAAACTGATCTTCAGAAATATGCAATTTCTGAATACGAGTGTTCTGCTGAAAGTAGGAAAAGAGATGTGGCACTCAAAACCTGATGTAATATGAAGTACAATACTCTTTCTATAGCTAATATAAGAAAGAGGTGGGATTCCCGACCAGGAACACACTGTGCTAAACAGCACCTGCAATCTCTGCTTAACAGCCCAAGAAAGCAGTGGAATGTCACATGGCAATTCCAGATCTGAAAAGATCTTACATCAAGAATAATCAGCATACCCTCACCCTTGCCTTCATCTTCTTTATATAAAATTTGAGCCTTCCCAAGCCTTGGCCCTCATCTAGATTGCGTTGTCACATGTGGAAAATATCCTCCAAGTTGGACTGTGTTATTTGACCAAATCAACCATCATTTCTAGGTGCAATGTACACCTTCCATCAAGTGTGCCTTGTTTGCACAACGTCCTCCATCACTTTATCATGAAAGTCCCATGATCTTTGACATCTTCACGATCTTAGTTGACTGAATCATCCTCTTTTTTATCCCTTCAAGATCTTAGTTGACTGTGTCAACCTCCATGATCTATCTCATTAATGAGACAGGTTCTCCAATTCATTCACATTAGTAGTTGCTCAACTACCTTGTCATGCAGATCTAGGCTAAATTAATCCACATTCATACACATAAAAGTGGATATTTATTAATATTGAGGATTGTGGGTCCCTCCACCCTTTTATTTACTTAATTCATTAAGAAAATCAAGGACTATAATATTCCAAATATGATGTAAAATTTGTGAATATTACACTAGAGCTAGAAACAAATCATGAAACTAGGATTAAGTCGTTATGAAATTGATAAATTACCAAGTATCTCATCAAGTGGAAGAGCCTAATAATACATCAGGTTATATGGAAATATGATTAATCCATGTAGAAACATCCACAAATCAAGTGTTGAGGGTAACACTTTTTTTAAGGGGTGGGGCGTGTTAATCTCTAGAAAAAATTTCATGTTATTCCCTAGATAATTCCATATATATTAAGTTATTACATTTCTATTTTTATATCAATGTTTTCAAGTAGAAACTTTAATTATAATTGTACCATTTGTCTCCTATATATACACCAAGGAAACCTATTCCTAGAATCATCTCACCTTTTACATTTTTTCTATTGTAAAAGGAGGTTGTCACTTAGAAGAGGCTTATCTTTCATTATTATATCTATTTCTCAAGGAAAGAAGCTACCCCCCTCTCTAATTTCAAGATATTTTAGTGTTTATTGTCTAACACATTCTCTTAATATCATATCAAATGGCTACAACATATATAACTAGTAATAATATCAGGCTTGGTAAGCCTCAACTCTATTTGGTTTTCATTATCGTTTCTAGGTAGGAAATTAGATAGTGTTGAAAGGGGTGGAACAAGGTATATAATTACATATTTAAGGAGGAATTCTTCTCATTCCTAATCCAATAACTCTTCCTTTTGAATAGATCTCACTTAAATAATCTTCCACAGCTAGCTCATGAACAAATAATTAGTTTACAGGCCAAACAAGATGCTTTGTGAGTGAAGGTAACTGAACTATTCTAAATTTTTATAAGGTTCCAGGAAAATGCAAGTATGAACAAGAGATCTCAAGTTAAATTCCTAATAAAAATATAATCGTAAGGTTAATGTCAATTCCTATTAAAGATATAATAGTAATCTACTATGAAAATAGAATAGCAATGTTATGAACTATAGAGCATGAATTGGATGAACCCCTTATTAAGGACCCTTGTAGCTCAGTGTAGGGAAGAAGCCATGGCCTAGTTTCTCATGAGATTTCAAGTATTCATCTCTTCGAAACACTTCAAATAATCACAACATATCCAATTAGTAAGCATACCACACCTAGTAAGCCTTAACTTGTTTGTTTTTTGTTATTGTATATTATAAAAAGACTTCAAGGAAGCTTCATCCATAATCACCACCAAACTCCAAAGTCTATGTAGAAAGTATATAGTGAGACAACCTAGTCCATGTAGAAAGTATATAGTGAGACAACCGGATAATGAAGTCCTAGAGGTGTCCAACCATGTTGCATTTTCTATAAGATGTATTGTGATGGTTAGCCGCATAAGCCACCACCATTTTTGAGATTCATGTCATATTTCAATTAAGCATATCACATTGAAGCTATAATTTTTTTTTTGAAAGTTTGTTAGAGCCTTAAAGTGTAAACATTTAAGTCCATCTAAAGGCGGCACAACAACGAATTTATTGTACTATTTAGCTATAAATGCAAAGTTGTACATGGAAGAAGGACAAATTTTGGAAACTTTTCACCTAAATTCAATTTTATATTTTGAAAAATATTGCCATGCATCGAGGCTAATTTAGTCACATCAATGAATTTAATTCAATCAAAAAATTAAAAATTAAAATTCACATATTAAAAAAAAAAAAAAATCAACAAAGTGAAATCAATAATGTGATAAAAGGAAACATTGGTATAACAAAGAAAATTTATACAAAAATAATTAGATTGATATAGAGTTTGAATTGAAATGATAATTATAATACCTAAGTAGACACAGAATAATAATATTGGAAATGCTAAGCTATTCATTTTGAGTTTCCTAGGGATTTTCAAATATACTTTTTGATATAAGAATACAAGTAATCCATATTTGAGTGTTTTATCATAATTTTCTTATCATGTCATATTTGTACATAGAATTTTCGTATCTTTACTAAAAGTTTGTGAAAAATCCTTTTCCATTTTATCAGTTCATGTGCTCTATGTTACAAATATTCATTGTTTCTCATATTTTTTGTTAGCAAGATCTTCTAGGTAGGTACTATGTATTACATAAGTGTTATTGACCCCTTCTCATAGACTAAATGGTATGATGTATCATCAATCTCTTACAAGATTTTATGTTTTCCTAAATAACTACATGTATCTTTTCATCCCTATCTTCTTTATTTATATTGAAAAATTTTGTCAATCCATATTCCAAAATTTAGTTATTAAATACTTCAACAATTCCATTTGTTTGTGGATGGTGTCAAGTACACTTTTAATGATGGATCATGAATTCTTTGTAATTTTCCTAATTTTTCACCAATAAAATGTACCCCCTTATCATAGTTCAACACTCTAGAAATCCAAACTTGTAATCATATCACAAATATGAAGCATTTTACTGTAACAAAATCATAGTAATTTATGGATGTTAAATCTACCCACTTGGTTAAATATTCTATCTCTTGATGATGTGTATTATGCCCATATTTTTAGCAGGTAGATTAATTGTTCATATAAATTCCATGTCCCACTTTTCAAATGGTTCATGTGAAAATAAATTAGTGGAATCTCATCTCTTCATGATATTTTTCCTATCCTATGGAATACATCCATAATGAGTGCATAATCTATTGCTTGTCAAATAACTGTATAAGTGAATTATAATGAATATCAAGGAAAAAATAGTTATATCATTGAATCTTAAGTGAGAATAGGTCAAAATAATAATTAAGGAATAATTATAATATCATATTCAACACTAATAAATTGATCTATAAGATCATCTATATATATTAGCCAATGCATAATAATAACTCTTTTAATAAAGGAAGAGTTAATCAATTTTGATGACTTGATGTGCACCTATATCTTTAGTGTTTTACCCTTGACCTACACGCTAGACTTGGTCATACCACTTTTAGTTGATTCAAACAAACAATTGAACACTTAGTTAGCCTCTAAGTCAACTACTTAGTCAACCTTCAATCATTAAAAGAATTGCATCAACTATCTCTAAAGGGTCTAGAGATGGGATGACCCTATTATTCCAACACTCCCTATTAATATAATTGTCTAGAGATTTAGGGGGTGCTATTACAAAGAGACAACCACCTAGAAGAGGTTTTGGTGGAGGTTTTTAGTGTTAAAATATTAGAGGGGGGGGGGGGGCGATTATTGAAATCGCCTCTACTATTGGTAGTAAATGTTTTAATGGATTTTCACAATAACTAAAAATTATATGTCGTTGGACGTTTAAGTAGAGGTTTTAGGTTTTCTATTGGTATGCTTAAATCAATAATACCCTTAAAAATTCCAAAATATACATAATATGCATTGGTGATTATAATATATTATTGAATCCTAAGAGCATATTTTAGTAGTAAAGGTACCAAAGTGTTTCTATCAATATTACACACACACACACCCACACAAATGTTATATATTTTTGAATCTCTAATATATATTTTATACAATCAAAGCATTGGTACATATTATATATTTAAAAGTACCAATGCATATTTTACCACCATAAATTTCATATAATGATTACGATAACAATAATGAAAACAATAAAATTATTAATAATAATAAATCTTTCGGGAAATCACATAAGAAATCATAGAGCCGACAGGTTTCGAACTACTGAATGTAGTTCATCATCAGGAGAATGATCAACCAATCTCTTAGAAACCTTAAGCCGTGTTTCTGATGATGAACTACATTCAGTAGTTCGAAATGTGTCGGCTCTATGATTTCTTATGTGATTTCCCAGAAGATTTATTATTGATAATATATATGGATCACAGAAGTTTACACTCTCAAATAAAATTATTAATGAAGGGAATATCATTGTTATTGTCATTAAGAGAACTTATGCTTTCATTACAATTATTAATATAAGTTTGTAATACATTAAAACACGTAATATCTATTATAATGCACCAGTGTCTAAATATGTATGAACCACCCCATTATGTTCAAATGAACACACCGCATTGATTTTTTTAAGTTTTGAATTCTTCCTTGTTGTAGGTGTGCAAATCCGACCTTTTTTTTTTTAACAAATTTTCAATTAATCATCAAAAATTAAAATAATGGTTCTTATACAGTAATATTGATTTTTATATTTAAGTAATTGCACTAGAGTATAATCACTACATTTAAAATATGGTGTATCGTTTAAACAAATATACTAGTTGATAATACATCTATTCATTGTAACAATATAAGTCATCTATATATTTAATCAACAATATAGCATTTATGAAATTTGAAAATGCAATAGAATAAGAATATATATAATACTTTTCATCATACAAAATGGGACAACATAAATGTCCATGATAATCAAAATGTCAATAACTCATTGTTAAAATTATTAGTCACGCATGTTTCTATCCAATTGGGATAATATGTACACATTAAACAAAACTTTTAACTATCATAGACAATCATACCAAAATATACAAATTGTAACATTAAATTTTAGTGATCGTCATTCATCACTCTAAATATTATTATTGATCAAGCTATTTGCATGCCTTATTCCTTCATTATTTGCAAGGTACATTGTACTTGGGATATTTGGAATGTTTTCTTATTTTCTTGATTTTCATATTTTGTCTCTTCATATTCAATTTACAAACATAGAAATAAATTGCAATGAGTAAATATACATTCATAGTATATATGCATGATTGTGTAAATCTAAAACTATATCATGGTAGTGAGTGATTCATAAACAACACACATTATTTCGAATACATGCTTCATGTTGTCTCTCAAGATATCTTATGTTGGCTCCACTATGTTTCCTACAAGTTTTATAATCCATGACAAATTATAGATGTAATGAAAGGTTTATTCTTATTTCATTAATTATAAATAAGGAAAATAGAAAAACATAGCTACTTACACAATGTTCAATTAAGCATCAATACTCCAACATATATTTTCAACCTATACTTAATCCAATGTCGATTGATTGTTCGAATATCTCTTCTTTATACATTAGCACTTGTTATAAAAAACTCGTATATCATTGTAAATAGATTAAAATAAAAATATCATCACAAATATAAAATCTTAAGGAATACACAAGTAGTCACATACTTTGTGTTGGCTCGTTTGGGCTTGACCCAGGTTCGACTTGTACTTCGTTCCAACGAAACCCTTAGACACCAGCCATTTTAGCAATGACCTACAAGTAAATCCCAATCTCACCTAAGGTGGCTACAGGTGGTTGCAGAACCAGGTTTCTACAGCCTTGAGGGATTGCGTGAGGTGGCTTTACTTCGCTTCTCTGCCCTTTACCAATCTTCTAACATGTATATTACCATTGCGTGGCATACCTTAACCATTTACTTAACTTCATTCAAATAAGCATAAACACATTACAGAATAAGATAAAAAACATTATCATTACTTCGCATAAATAGATAGAAATAAAACACAATACATGTAAACATACGATATGCTCAAAAATTCCTCTTATTTATTAAGATGGATTAGTTCAATGCATACAACTTCTCCGACCTGCGCACACAGTTGCAGGTGATTTGCACACATAGTTGCAGACTCTTCGAGGTATCCGCGCACTCAACTACAGAGCCTTCCCTTAAGGCCAAAAAACATATTAAAGACACAAAATACAACAATTTTCACTCATCAACTATCACAATCTATGACTTCAAAAAATCCTTACATCGCTTTATATATCTTTGCATTATTACAAAACCATGGTCCATATACCATGGGCTCCGATAAAACAACTAGCTAAAACTAGAAACCAGTTACAAAATGTGGGGCTTTGACCCACCATGAATCCCCTAGACACTGCATGGTAGATATATCTTCGCAGTACCACACACTCCTCTCCTCAAGATGCAAATTCTTTGACGAAAAATGGACCAAGTTGGGTTGCACCCAATAGGCTTCCAAGACTCACATGTGACTCATCCCGATTCACTTAGCTGATACACCCTAAATCTTTATTGTTATGTTTTTGTAGCCCTTATTATAGGGTTTAAGCATCTCTGCAATCTTCTTTTCTTCCTCGTGCACTTCTTCGAGCATCTTCTCTGTTGTCGGTCCAACTGTCTTTTATAGCACATCTCTTTGCCTCTGTCGCGTGTCCTTGAGATTTCCATATATTTTCTATGAGAGCTAAATGGCCTCATCCTGCCATGGCTGAGTCCTTGATGTTATAATTTTTTCTTTCCTCCAGAGATATTCGATCTGAATCTGAAGATTTTTTACTTCTGGTATCCTAGCGAGCCTCTGCGAGACTGCTAAGGTCCTTGTAGTTGCCTAGATTTCATCCAACTGGTTTTTCTTCGTCTGAATTTCTTTTTCAATTCTCTGAATGTTTGGATCCTCCTATAGTGAGGTCCAAATCTCCACAGTGTCATCTAATAATTTTCCACATTTTGTCACTGTGTCGGCAATGCCTTTGCGGTTTTGAGATCCACGTCCCTCTACTCACGCACCTCAAGTGGCATGATTAGTTGCAGCCTTAGTTGCAGCCCAGTAATATGTACCTCATATTTGAATTTCAACTTTTCAATCTTGTCCTTGGAATCTTTGATTGCGAGGGTGAGCTTTGCAACCTTTTTTTCTAGTGCCTCTTCTACACAGACCTCGACGTTCGGGACTTCGTTTCAAGTCTTCCCAGTGGCTTCTTCTAGTTCCTACTGTTGTTGGCGTGCCTTATTCATTTGGCGATCATCCGATCGAGGTCCTTCTTCATCTCAGTTATTTCCTGCTTCACCTGGATGTTGGATTGAAAAGTACGCTTCTCTCACCCTTTTAATTATTCGATGATGCCTTGGTGGAACTCGTGAAAAGTTTGTGTGGGCAACACAAAAATGTTCATGCTGACAATTTCCCATCCTTTTTCATGCTCTCTATCTTCTATAGCTTCAAACTATAGTGCTCCTCCTGGTACCTAAAAAATTCTCAAACCAAATTTTGTCTCAATTCAACGCTTTGGCTGCGCTAGTTGACTCGTCCGTTATTGTGGTCTAGTTGTTTGCTCTGTTTGTCTGGCTTTATGCACCAGTATCTTCAATTTTTCCATTATCTCTTCAACATTGGTGAGGAGAGTGGTGTAACGATCCTTAATCATGTTCCACAACTCTGCCATTACTTCTTACATTTTATCCCCAATCTCATCGATGTCCCCCTCAATGAGGACAATCGGTGTTTCTCCTATTGAATTGGTTGCTTTCTGCTTCTTCCTTGGGTTCGTCGTAGCTGTTGTAGGTACTCTCTTCCGAATGATGAATGGAAAATCCTCCAATTCTATGTTTCTAGAATGTTCCTAGACACCCTGATCGTGTTTTGTTTTTGTCCCTTTGGTCTCTCCTTTTGTGTATTTCTCTGTCTCTTCCTTGGTTTCCTTTCTGGTATATTTCCCACTTGTACCCGCATGTTTTCTGGTGTCTATTTTTTCTTAACTGCCTCCTACAGGTGGAGTCATCCACTCGACTGAACAATTATTTATTTCATTGACAAGGTCATTTTTGGTGACCAGATATGATAGAGGATGCCATTCTGCCATCAAATTCTTTTTGGCTCTAATGTATACCCTGTGAAAATCATCCTTGAATTCGGTGATGTTCTGGTACTACTCATACAAACTAGGTGACAGCCTGGGAAGTTGATTCACCACAATGCGCAAGTCCATATCCATCCATACCCAAAATTTCTTGTTTTCTATTGTGAACAATGTCTCCTTGGTAAACTAGAGTGAGGCGTACTGTGCGAATTCGCACACATCTGGTTCAACTGTGGGGAATTATGAATCTACGGTTCCTTCCATGCCAAAAATGCAATGATCAAAAATAACCATGTGTAGTGTAATGTCTTTCCTTCCTCATATTCTTCTCGGAAATCCTCTAAGAACTCTTTGCATTAATATCCGACCCAGTTAAACTAAACCCCTTTACTGCATTGTGCGGCTAAGGAAACCACGGTCGCGGTGACTTAATTTTCTTTGCACTTACACATGATTTTTCCTACAATAATGTGTGCGGAGAAGCACACCCCTTAGTCATTAATAGAATTTACGTTGTATCCCATTGCCAATTATTTATCAATGCATACTTATTTTTCATGTCGTGAGTGACTTCCTTATCCTGACTTTTTCCAACAAACTCCTCAGTGGGGTTCTTTCCCTGGTATAACAGCGTGACGATTCTTTTTATCCTCTCTCCTAGCCAGAGGTACTCATCATGCACTAAAGCAAGAAGTTTTCAAACAGAGACCGTGTTGATGGCACTTTGACAAAAATGTGGCACATTCAACATATTAAGCAATCCTACCCTTTGTAATCCTTCAGCACACTAGTGTGGATCCAACCTGGTGACTTTACTCTTCAGGAAGTATACTTGGTGTAAGTACTTGCTTGGCTCGAATTATGGGTACTTGCTTCGGTCGTTGAAATCCAAATCCTTCGTTTTCAGCTGCGGGATTTTCCCCAACACTTTTCCTTCAAACGAGACTTTCTCGTGCAGAAACAGTGTGAAGGTTCCGAACTTCACATTTTTAGGGTCCTTAACCGATTTAGCACCCGGCTTCCTGGGTGGAAAGTATGGTGGCAACCCATACGGAAGCTCTATGCCCTATGTCTCCATCTATTCCAACTCAATTTATTCTTTGTTGGTGTCGACCTCCACCAGTTTCTTCCCCTTATGTCCAAGTTGTATTTCGTGCTGCTTATTCGTCTTGTGCTCCTTGGCTACTTTCTTCCGGGGGCATTGTTGAACTCCAGATGCTGCAGCTGGTACCTTCTCTTGTTTCTTCTTCGACTCTTCTTATGTGGTTGTGTGCCTTCATGGTGACCTTTGGCACCTTGCAGACACTGGTACAGTTGGTTTTGTAGTTTCTATAATTCTTTCTAGCCCTTTCTTTACAAATTCTCTAGCAAGATCTTCAAAACTCCTCTCAAACATACAACAAGATGCTTAGTTGTCACTTGGTCGTAACTTCACATTTTGAATTTTCGAGAGCGCAAAGTGTAAAATATGGAGTGGGACCAGGATTTTATAGCAAATTTTAATTTTGAACCCCGTGAATATCTTAGATATTTCTAATTTAATTCATATATGGTGGCAGATTCGACTAGTCGTGCTTCATAAATGCATTTCCCCCGCTCCTTTTAATGGCAAATTTTATTTTAACGAAAACTTTTTCCTTCCAATGGTCATATTTCTGGCTATCTTCAATGTACGTTCTCCTGTGTAGTAGTAAACCTTCCTTCGTCGTGGTTCTTTTGAACTTTTAAATACTCCTGGATATCGCATAATAATCTTCCTTTGGTGTGGTTCTTTTGGACTTCACGATACTCCTGATGATCGCATAGTGACCTCCCTTCGGCGAAGACCCTTTCTACAGAGTAGTTTATAGTCCAGTGCCCACTTTCAACTATAGGTGGTACTAATATTATCATCCCTTCGTATTTCAGTGCACAACTCCAGGGAAAGAGTCCTACCTATATATCTTCAATATGCTACCATTTACTCGTCCTGGAATCAACCAACCATCTAAATTTACGAGTTGAATTGTGCCACCATCAGAAATGTGCTTGATGATATATGGTCCCAACCAATGTGTTTTAAAATTTCCTAGCAACTTCGCGAATTTGCTATCATATAATAGGAAAAGATCTCCTTCCTTGAATGTCTTCAGTTTGATATGCATGTCATTCTAGGCTTTCTCACTTTCTTTTTATACTTGATGGTGAAAACCTGCTATAAACTTGTCTTCTTCCAGAGCAAGAAATTTTTCCATATGTTCTTCCATTATGTCGGATTCTGCCATGTCTATGAATTCTGCAATTCTTAAACTTGGAACAATGTACTCCATAGGCATGACTGCTTCTTGTCCATATACCAACCTAAAAGGTGCCTTCCTGTCAATTTCTTGCATGTTTTCCTATATGCCCATAGCATCGCTCGAATCCTTAAATCCCAGTCATTTTTGTTCACATTTCACACCTTTGTGAGTGGATTCTCCGGAATCTTATTGAAAGCTTCGACTGTCCCATTCACTTGAGGATGATAGGGTGTACTCTTCTAATTATGTACTTTAAATTCTTCAGCCAGGGCCTCAATAGTCTTATGCAAGAAATGTGAACCCCTGTCACTCATCAACATCTTTGGACACCCAAATCTGGACAAAATATATACAAATATGAACTTTGCGGCAGTATATGCGTTGTAATTCTTCATGGGCTTTTCCTCAACCCACCTCGTCAAATAATTAGTTGTAGTGATTATGTATCTCGCATCAGTCTTCTTCCCTGGTGGGTTAATAGGTCCAACAAAGTCAATAGCCCATTTGTCAAATTCTTGCAATGTCACCTACGGATTTAATGTCATTTCGTCCCTTCTAGATGGCTTCCATGTTTTCTAACATGCATCACATGCTCGAAAATATTCCCTTGCTTCCTTATGCAATGTGGGCCACCATAACCCAACTCTCAAGATCTTATGTGTAGTGGCCTTTCCTGCATAATGTCCTCCCGCAACTCCTCCATGAGCTTCTGAAAAAATATTCTATTTTTCATGCTCAAGGATGTATCTACGTAGTATTTCATCTGGTCCCATTTTGTACAAATGTCCTATAATCAACGAGAAATCAACTTATTTGAATACCAACTCCTTATTTTTCTATGTAGTGTACCTTGTGGGCGCCATTCCTATGGAAAGAAACTGAATAATATCTTCGAAGAGATCATCTGCGACCATGATTATGAACAATTTCGAATCGGGAAAGTTATCCTTGATACTTATGGGTTCTTCTCCTATCTCTATCCTTGACAGATGATCAGGCCCAAACATTAGGGGAATTTTGAGGTCTAAAATGGGCCTCCTAAGTAAAAGTATAATCAAAATTCACTTTATGAGAACCAATCACATTTTAGGGGATGACATCATCCCTAATGGTTGAGGTGGCATTGCTTGAGTTAAAGGTACTTACTTGTCACATTCTTAATGGTGGATGAAAACTCATGGTTAACCATGGTAGTGCTCTAATTGTTTCTTTACACTTTTTGAATAAAATATTATTATTGTCATTTCATATTTTTTGAAAGAAACAATGCATATCCCTACACAATCTTCATGTCTTTACACACTTTTCAATAAATATTATTTTGTATATTTTCATATATTTATTTTTAAATTATATTTTCAACTCATTTTATTTAATATTACAATTTCAAATTAATTACAAGTTAATATCTATACATATATATTATACATATAAAATTAAATTAAATAAAAATGTAACCTTGTAATTTCAGGATAAAAAAATCTATAAAGAATATTATTATAATATTAAAATGTTTTTATGATGAAAAAAGGTATATTAATTTTGTATGTTGAAAAAAGTTATAATAGGTTCAACATAATTTGGGGCAAAAAAAAATCTAAATTTCAATGTATATAAATCTTATATTATACTTATAAATATAATTAAATTTATTTCAATACTTTTTTTCTTTAATTTTAAATACAACTCAATTCATTTCATTATGATTATATAAATATATATTATTATATATAATATTATGAGAAATAATTTAATGTTATAAGATATATATTATAATCATTTTTATATTATATATTATTTCTTCTTATGTTCTAAATCAAATCAATTTAATATGTAATATAAAATTCATATATAAAATAATATATTACATTTATTATTCAAAATAGAGGAATAACCTATTCCGAATATTTTTTAAAATAGGGTTACTAAAAATACTCGGAACAGGTTATTCCTCTATTTGAAAACTAATTTCACCTGTATGGACTCTTCTTCTTTTTAAATACATTTATTATATTATATTATATTATATTATTTTTATATAGTATATTAATTACAAGTTATTATACAATTTACATAATATAAATTTTAATTAATAGCATATTATATAATTAAGAATTTATGAATTTGTATTTATATTTTATTTTAAGTTATTCAAGTACAAAGGACAAATGAATTAGTTGTTCAATGATAACAACTTTTTCTTGAAAAGTTCATCCTTATTTATAGTCACATCAATACAATTTTTTTATTGATTTTATTTTGGTACAACTTTTGAATTGAATTTAACTATGGTTACATGGATTGTGGTGCAAAAAGTAAATTGAAAATTCATAAATATTATTTTATTGGTTTAGCTATTATTTTGTTATTTCCTTAGGAGGCCCATTTTAGACCTCAAAATTCCCCTAATGATTCAATCTTCCTGGTTTGTCTACAACTACGAAATCGTATTCCTGGAACAATAACAACCATCAATAGATTTTTCCTCCTAAAATAGGCTTATTCACCAAATACTTCAATCTGAAGTGATCAACAAACATCCTGAAGTGCGCTCCCAACAAATAATGCTTGAACTTATGTAATGCATATACCATAGCTAACCCTTCCCTTTCTGTCGTAGAATAGTTCTTCTCTGCCTTGGATATTTTTCTTCTTGCAAAAGCTATGGGGTGATCAATTTCTCCTTCTTCTGGCTGATCCAATATTGTACCCAGCACTATGCAAGATGCATCGACATGTACATGAAATTTCTTATTCCAATCTGGGAAAACCAGAATATGCATAGTTACCATCTTCTCCTTTGATATGTCGAGGTTGTTCTGGAATTCTTCATACCATTGAAAAGTTACATCTTTCTTCAATAACTTCTCCATTGGCACATTTATCTGCGCATACCCCTTTATAAACTTTATGTAATAGCCAGTGTGCCCAAGTGTCATGTGCAGTTGTTTCATTGTCTTAGTTGGATCCAGGTTTATAATAGCAGCAATATTCACAGGGTCCACCATGATTCCTTGATTACAAACAACATGTCCCAGCAATATACCAAAAGGTGCACAAAAGATACACTTCTTCAAATTCAATGATATTTGATATCGCCTACATGTATCCAACATCAGCCTCAAGCTCGCACATTATTTTTCAACAACCCAAATACAATCAAATCATCAAAATAAACCTCCAAAAATTTGGGTATGTATTCCTTGAAAGTTGCGACTACAACTCTAGAAAATATGAAAGGAGCATTCTTCAAACCAAAAGACGTCACTGTGTACTGGCAAGAACCCCATTCTGTAGCAAAATTTGTCTTATGTCTATCTTCTGGCACAATTCGGATCTGATGGTAACCCAAAAATCCATCTGTGAATGAATAAGCCTCTTGTCCCCCTACATTGTCCAATACTTTGTCTATGAATGATGTGGGAAAGGGGTCATGCAAGCATGCATCATTCAATTTCCTCAGGTCCACACATATTTTGATCTTTTCCTTTGCCTTATTTTCATGAACTACCATGGGGCTTACCCATTTAGACTCTTCAACTAGTTTATTGATCCCAACTTTGATAATTTTATCTAACTCCACCTTCACTTTTTCTTTGTATTTCAGATTCAATCTATAAGGTATTTTCTTTATTGGCTTCACATCAAGTTGCACAGGAATCCTCATAACTCCTAGGTCCCCTACTATGCCCTTCAATTCAAAAAAATTCATGGGGAATAGCTCTTGATACTTGTGCAGCAGCTCTGCAATTTTACTAACTGTGTCTTCATCCAAATAATCTTCAATCATTGCAAATTTTAGTTCTTCGTCCGATCTGATATTTACTTTCTTCATTTTTTTGGGTTGTGTTATATCAATAATTTCAGGAACTGGTCAATCAACTTCGTGATGTCCTTCTGATTCTGGGACCCTTCAACCAAATCTTTCCAATTCTTCGTTCCATGTTGCAGTTATGTCTCAAGATACCAATTCATAGGTATCATTTCCAATGTGTGAAGGAACACATGTAGCCACTCTTGTTTTGGAAGGTCTCCCCAAACTGAACTCCAATAAAAAATATGCTCCTGGAGTTAGCCTTGTTGTTACACATCATTTTTTCACTGTCCCTGCAATCCTCGTCCCGCACATTGGAGGATCATGTCTGTGACTAAAAAAAAGTGTCATACCTTGCAAAGATCCTCATTCCATCCCTTTCCATGAGGAAAACATCCCTTCTATTGAAAATTTCCTAAGAAGACCATCAGAAACACATGTTTTTTCCTTGGCGTTAGTATATTGTTATGCCCTCGCACCAATGAGGAAGATTAACACTGGGCCCCGCACCCATTGGTGCTCTGTCCCAGTGAGCTACCCGTGCCAACCTGTTTATGGAATGTCTTTTAAATATAGAGACAAAGTTTCTATCCTAAAAACTTTGTGGGTGAGTCATCTGGAGTGTTTCAACTGAATAACCACAGCCTCCCTCCTTTGGCCTCTTGTTTCCACCTTCTGGAGAAACCTCCCAAGGGATAAGACCTCCCTTCCACCATAGTAGGGATCCTAACCTCCTCCTCTCCCTCTATAAATAAAGCCATATTCCATTGATGAGCTAATTGAACATATTATAGCTGAAAGGCTAAAGAGAATTCCTGAAAATTTCACTATAAAGATAGAATGGAAAGAGACCTTTGTCGAGAGAGCTTAGGCTTGTGTCCTCACCCCGTCTGAATTCCCCGACGATCCTTCGAGACGCGCTTCAACTGAACCCTGCTGAAGGATGCTTCAACGTCAAGGCTCTGGTTGTAACTCTTTCTTCTATTTATATATATACATGACTATTGTCTGGTTCCCATCTTGTGTTAATGTGTTTTATTTAATGCAATATGCTTAACCTTCCTTGACTAGTTAGTTGATTATGAATGAAATCATTTTTTTGTATGTTGCTCTTGTTTGCTGATCTTCATGTAGGTATCCGAGCACTGTTGCAGAAGGATTGTGACCCGTCGAGATAGAGATCAAAAGGCCACCACCACTACAGAGATGATAGCATTGGACTCCAGGTAGGTCGATCTACCCTATCCTTTTCATTCATTAATTAGGAGCCTACACTTTAGCTTGTCCCTTTGTTGCTAGACCCACTCTAGGGCTAGAGGGATCATCTCGGTCTGCAGAGAGGATTTACCTTCCCAACAAATTGGTGACTCCACTGGAGATCAGTGTCAGTTTGTTTTTTTTTTTCCCATTAGGAATTTTCCTTGTCAAGTTGACTTTGGTCGTTTTCTTTCTTATCTATCTTTTTTGGCTTGTTTGATTGTCTGGAATCCTCTTGTTCAACTCTAGAGTGTCAAGATTGACCTCTGCTCATTGGTTCTTCCCTCCTCCCATAGTTATCTAGCTTGGCACGAGTTTTGTTTGAACAGTCGCGCCAATTGGCACTGGTTTCATTTGTCATAGTAGCGGCAACCCCTATTTGGCACGGATTACCGCCTCACAGTCGCGCCAAATCCTATAGGATTTGGTTTGACCTTTTTGTTGAGTTTTTGGTCAGTTGTGCTTGACTCTGGATTGTTTCTTGATTTGCAATTGGTTTTTTTGGAATTTTTTTAACTTCTTTAGGCTTTCTCTTCTCAGATGTTTGTCTATTTTATTATCAGTACAGTTCATAGCCATAGGGTTCTAGGTGTCTTTCGCTTACTGAGCCTTTTGATTGAAGTTCGGGTCTTTTGTTTCTTGTCAGTTTGATTTCCTGATCAGTTGTTTTTTTCTTTCTTGATCCTTTGAGTTTTTGGTTTGTTGAATGATCCCTTCAGTTTCCGTTTGACTCTCCATCTCATTACTTCGAGCATAGATCACATTGCTCGTTTGGGTCATTTTGAAAGCTTTCTCTTTGATTGAAAGAGTGCATCATTGGTTTGAGTACATTTTTATGTCTGTATTTCTTTCGAATTGTTCGTTTTGATATCTCTACATTCATAGTGCTCTAAGCTAGTTTTTGATTTTTTTTTAATGTAATTAGTGCATTGTGTGCTTTATTCATTCAAAAAACAAAAAATTGCATCCTTTCCTTTGCATCGAAAATGAAAATTTATTTTGCATAACTCGCGCTTGCATCTAGGAAAGAGTTTTTCGTTTCTCGTTTTTATTGTATTAGATGCATTAGGGGACTTCTTCGTATGTTTTCATTGTTTGCTTCTTTCTGAAATATCTCTATCCTTCTCCTAGTTAGCATTCATCAAATGGAAAATGGTGTTCTATTGCGCGTATCTTGCATTTAGGAAATTTGAGATCAAATTCAGTAGGGCCTTGAAACTGAAACATTAATTCAAGATCAAATGTAAAATTTATTCAATTAACCTAAGGAAGCATTGGAACCTAACGCAAAAATTTTTAGAGGTCTAGGCTAGTGACATGTTCCGGCGTCGTTAAACCTAGTAATTGTCATTCACCATCTGGATTTAGACAGCACTAGTACGGACTTGTGCTCCCCATACCGTCATGTATATAAAGGGAGACCCTCATAGGTTCAAATCATTTATCCATAGGAAGCTAAGTCTGCTGCACTGTAACTGTGATACACCGAACACAGCATTCAGGGAGACTACCTTCATGTACATTAAGTCCTTGGTCATTTCTCTTTCATTTGATCACCAAGGTGTAAATGGCAGCTCACGGAAACTTAGTACAACCTCTTGCTTAGATTACTTGAGTAGTCATTTCGATCTTTTCGTGACTCCTTAAAAAGAGAAGAGATCATCGAGCACTTGTCCTTTCACGCTCGTTTAAAATTAAAAGTGACTAGAGTCATATTTTGTTTGTGACTAGTGTTGTAAAATTAATTACCCACGATTACATGCCTGTTAAAAAATTTTTACTTGGCTTGTTTTTGTACTTCCTTAGACTTTGATCTTGAAGCCCTGAATTAGTTATCTCGTTTTCCTTCTTACATTGAAATATTGTCACGGTGGCAGAACTACCAGTTTCGTCATCTTCTTCACTGCCTCCTAGTGGTAGTTCTTTTCCTGACGTTTCTTTCAAAACCCCTTAGTCCACTAGGTCTGTCGAGCTTGCGCAGCCTATTCTCTCAAGTGTTCAACCTCTTGCTACCCGATCCCCTCCTGAAGAGTCAGATGAGTTAAATTGGCCTCCTCAGGGTGCTTGGTCTGGTTTTGGGAGTGAGGAATAATTCCCTCCTCTTACTTCGGGATCACCATTTTTATCCACTGCTTTACCACTAGTCCTCATCATATTTTCGAAGATCTTACGGCTTCGTCAAACATGGATTCTTCAAGTCCTATCAGCAGTGAAGAAATTCTTGTTTCTACAGGGGAATATCAACTTTTCCCAAAAGATCTCCCGTGTGTTTCTAATCAATATTCTCCTCCATCGTTGTCACTTCCACCCGGTTATTGGAATTTGAGTCAGATTATTTCTAGTGTTGCGTCCATAGCACATTCCAGTACTTCTACTCCTCCAAGGATTTCAGTCCTTCCTTCATTAGGACTGTTGCCTTCGACACCTAGTTCGTCTATCATTGTTACATCTATCCTGGTCTAGCCTACCGTTTGTGTGGCTTCACCTGCACCATTTGTTACACATCAGTCACCAGGATCTTTTCACACTCACAGTTCTATCTTTCTTAATCTCGTGTGGCCTGTCAATCTTGGCCCGGGTAAATCACAACCACGTGATGCAGAGGCTACGCCTGCTTCTATTGTGGCTACGATTTCCTTTGCTATTCCTAGCGGCCTTACTTTTGAATAGTATATGTTGGTTTTTCAGCATCAGAACTCCCGGGGTTCTCAGCAGTCTCAGGCTCCTGTCAATCCTCCACATCATTATGATTTCTACGGTAACCCCATTTATTTTCCCCCTATTGATCCTAATCAGGTTGTTTATCTGCCTCCAGCTAATCCTTATCGAACTGTCCCTCATCGAGGGCCGGTAATACAAGGATAACCCTCACAGGGACAACCTTTGATCCAACAGGGACAACCTTATGGTCCGTAAGGACAACCCTTACAAGTTAAACCTTCGGTCCAGCAACCCTATGGTCCTTCCAGTTAACCTGAATATAAATATCAATATCAACCAGGAGCATCTTATGTTCCTGGGGGGGGAATGTATCCACCACAGGGACAACCTTTTGCGCAACAGCAGTAGCCTCATGTTCAGCAAGGCCAAAAATTTGTACAACAAGGACAACCCTACGATCCTACTCTGGGTCAACATGGTTATCAGGGACAACCTGATCCATCACAACCATCGGGCCAACCCCTCCCACAAGGGCAACTCGGTGGCCCTCAGTATCCAAGCCAACTTGCTCAGCAGGGACAGCCTGTCTAGCCTCAGCAGTTGATTCAACCTGCTCAACCTGCTCAGCAGTTGGTTCAACCTGTTCAACTAGCGCAACAGCTGGTTTAACCTATTCAACCAGCTCAACAGCCCGTTCAACCTGCTTAGCAGGGTCCACCTGCTCAACCTCAAGGTGCTACTTACCCTCCTCAAGGTCAATATCAAGTAGTATATATTGTGCCCCAGGTTTCACTTATTACCCTCAAAATCAATCCCAAATGGTGTATAATCCACCTCAAGGCAATGCTTACATTCCACAATAGAATCCATACGTTGCTCAGTAAGGACCTCAATGGTATGCTTAGAATTAGTATCCTGGTCCTCAACCCTAGTTTGGGCAGAACTATCAGGCTTATAACCGCTATGGTCAAAATCCTCCGGGACAAAACATATGGGGGCAGAATTTCTCCCAGACTGGGTGGAATGTTAACACAGGTATTTATCAAAGACCCCCGATGCCTTTTAATCCTCAATTACCATTTCTCGCTACGTTGGAACTTCCAGATGTGTTAAAGTTAACGAACGATCTGATTCTTCATAACCCATATTGGCCTCCAGTTCCAACTAAGATTCCTAGTGATTTTCCTAAGTTTGAGGTAAAGTCTGGAGAAGACCCCCAAGCGCATGTTATGATCTACCACTTATGGTGTTCCTCTAACTCTTGGCTTGGCGATTCCATCCGACTCTATCTTTTCCAATGGACTCTTACTGCTACCACTGCAAAGTGGTACATTGAATTATCTCGTGGCATTTTTCAAGATTTCAACTCTTTAGCCATGGTGTTTCTTACACATTTTCACTTACTGGTTCATTATGAGACCGGGATGCACCTCCTCACATCCTTGAAACAGTACCGAGATACTCATATCTCGGATCATATTCATGAATGGAGGCGTCGTCGTCGCTTGATCAAGTTTGATATTCCTTATCAACTTCTAACTGATTGGTTCACTACCTCATTTGTCAATCAAATCGCTAAAGACATAGCTATGGGGACATGTGTAACCGAAGAACAAGCCATTGCTCATTCCTATTACCTTGATCTTGTGTACTCTTAGTCTGGCACGTTGTATGATATCTTGCCTGATGCTCCTCGACCTAGAACATCCAAAGCACCGACAACGCCACCCATCAACAGTATCATCGGTTCCATGTCTCAGACTTCTCGGAAGTCTTCTCCTTCAAACCCTGGGAAGAAAATGTCTAATCCTTCCAATGATACTGCTTCTCAGCCTACCCTAAATTCTAGTAAAACCGTTGAAGTCAATGTCGTTCAGGCCAATCCAGCAGATAAGACTTCCAAAGGAAAAAATAAGGGTAAAGGTAAGGCCAAAGTCGATACCCCGAAACTAGATTCGTCTAAACCTCGTGCTGATGATGGTTCAGAGCGTAAGCCGAAGTACCCTTATTTGATTTGTGATGAAGAGCACTATGACTGTCCTCGACAAGCCGAAGTAAGTAGATTTCTCAAAGGCACCTAGGGAACTATGGTTTTTCTCAAAGAACCTTTTCCATCACAATAGACCCAAATGGTAGAGCAACCTAAGCCCTTTGGCCCATTTGGCTCTCAGGTTTTCATGATGAACGGTTTTGCATTTGTTTCTATCACTACTCGGTCGAAATACTATACCGGATTGCATCAGGAAACGGGGAAAGAGATCGTTGATGGTCCTCCTCCTCCGCCTACTTCTGGCCCTCTTCATATTGAAAGTCCTAGTACTGAGCCCGTTGTACGGACACCTTCCAAAGGTGTACTCCGTAAGTCTTCTTACAATCCCAACGCCTGTGTTGCTCAACATTACAGTATTGTTGAGGATCTGGCTCAGGCGCCATCTGCAATGTATGCATTAGAAATACTTCAGAGTTGTCCATCTCAATGGAAGGCTTTGTTATCTGTGATCGGCGGGGTTGATCCTGCTGATTCTAGCCTTCTCGCTTTCGAATTGGAGAATTTCGTTCCACGACTCCTGCACCAAATTGCGCTCATCATACAAGTTGGTACTAATTGTATGAATATCCATCGGGCGGTTGTGGACGAGGGTGCGTCTATGTACGTCATGTCATCTGATTGTTGGAAAGCCATTGGTTCTTCGACTCTGAATTCATCACCAGATTCCCTTGAAGCATTTGATGGAAGGGAATCAAAACCTCTTGGTGTTCTCGCTAGTTTCTCAATAACGTTGGAAGGGAAGACAGTCAATCTCAAGGTTGAAGTAGTTGACACCAAGCTCAATTAAAATATTCTCCTCGGTTGCAGTTGGACTCACACCATGCTGTGCATCCTGTCTACTCTATTTCATGTTTTGAAATTCGCACACGAAGGAAAGATTTTTATTGTTGATCAGTTGTCATTCTTCACTTCTTCTTCCGAGAAAAATGTTCCATATGTGGATCAAATTCCTACTCCCTATGAGAGTTTAGGGCCGGGTCTCTTCAAGGATCCTACCCTCATGGATATTTTTCCTCTTCCTCCACCCAATACTGTTCATATTAATATGATCTCTCGGTCTGACGACCCATCGATCATCCCTTCACCTGAGTAGATCAATTCTTTTGGAGATTCGATGTTTTTAAGTCTAATCGAGATAGATTATTGTGAACTTATTTTGGCTTCGGAGCCTCCGCCTTCTGATCATGCTCCTTTGAGCATGTCTCTTGACACTTATTCTCAATCCCCTTGGCTCGGCGATTTGGATTCGCCCGATCCCTTGAAAGAGATATTTCCCTCTGATGAAGCCATCATGGAAACTATGTCTCTCGGGATCTTCCGTGGGATGATACTCATCATTGTTCCTCGTTCATGCCTGGTCTCGAGGCCATGTCTACATGTCTTGAGAGGTTTGCATCTCAGGTTCCTTATTCTCTTCTTAAACGCCTATTCTGACATATGAATTTTTTATGGAGGGTAACTTGAGTAACATCACGCAAACAATGCCTATCGACATTTTTGTGAAACCGGGATTGTCAAGAACATCCACATCAGGGTCACATGTTCTTCAGATGAAGTTCAGGTTTATGCTAGCCTTTTCCGTGAGTTCCGTGATGTCTTTTCATGGTCCTACGAAGAGATACCCGGCATCGATCCTAGTATAGTGGTGCATGAGATTCCTACCTACCCTGGTTCGAAGCTTGTTCGTCAATGTCTTCGTCCTGTGCACCCTAGAAAGGCTGCCGCCATTAAGGGTGAAGTTGAAAAGCTTCTCAACACTGGTTTTATCTATCTGATTCCCTTGATATAATGGGTGTCCAACATTGTCCCTACAGATAAGAAATAGGGTACCATTCGAGTCTGTGTTGATTATTGTGGCATAAATCGGGCCTGTCCTGAGGATAATTATCCTACTCCCTTTATCGATCAAATCATTTATGACTGCGTTGGGAGTGAGATCTTTTCCCTCATGGACAGATTTTCTGGCTATAACCTTATTAACATTCTCCTGACTGATCAACATAAGATTGCCTTCATCTGTCCTTGGGGTACTTTCGCGTACAAAAACCTCCCTTTTGGCTTAAAAAATGTTGGGGCCACGTTTCAGCGAGCGATGTCATATGATTTTCATGATATTAAGCACATCATTCAGCCTTATCTGGATGATCTTCCAGCGCATTCAGCCAAACGTAAGGACCACCCTTACCATCTTCGTCAGATATTTCTTCGTTGTTGATGCTATAACATCCGGTTAAATCTGCATAAGTGTGTCTTTTGCATTGATTCTGGTAGAATCTTGGGTTTTATCCTTTCCAAAGATGGGATTCACCTCAATCCACTCAAATTTGAGGCTATCATTAATCTCCTCTCTCCATCCTCATTACATCAGTTGCAGAGTCTGCGGGGGAAGGCTAATTTTTTGCGTCGTTTTATACCTAACTATGTCGAAGTGGCTAAAGGATTCATGCGATTACAAAAGCAGGGTGTCCCATTCCTTTGGGATGAGATCGCCCAAAAGACTTTCGATGCTCTGAAGATGTTGCTTGTCAATGCTCCTTTGTTGCGTCCTCCAAACTATCATCACGGTTTTTCCCTCTATTTAGCCGCCACTTTCAGCATGATTGCCATGGTTTTGGTGCAAGACGATGATGACAGTGACGAGCATGTTATTTAATACCTCTCTTGTAACCCTATCGATACTGAAACATGTTATGCTCATGTCGAGAAGTTAGCGTTGGCTGCGGTTCAAGCAGTTCAACATTTTCGTCATTACATTCTGCCGCGTATTCTGACTATGATTTTTGACTGCAACCCTATGACTTATATATTGTCTCGACAATTGCTGAGGGGCAAGTACTCGAAGTGCATCGTCATCCTCCAAGATTTTGATTTGGAATTTACTACTGCCAATTCAAAGAAATCGCTAGTCTTTTCCGATCTGATCTGCTCCCTACCCTCTGACTCCGCTTTGTCTGGTTTTGAGGAATGCATTCCGGACGATTCGCTTTTTCTAATTAGCACCCTCGATCCTTGGTACAGTGATATCATTGTATATCTTCAGACTTCTACTTTTAGATCTGAGTTGACGAAGGATGCTTACCGACGCATCCGTCATCAATCACAACCTTATCGTATAGTCGAAGATACACTCTACCGCATTGGAGTAGATTCCATTCTCCGCCAGTGTTTGACTCTCGAGGAGGCTGAAAAAGACCTAAATGATTGTCACAGTGGCGCCTATGGCAGTCACATTTTTGTTTATGCCACTACATAGAATATTCTTCATGTTGAGTATCTTTGGCCCTCAACCTTCAAGGACTGCATTGTTGCTGTCCGTAAATGTCATGATTGCCAGATCTATCAACGCAAGATGCATGTGCCACCTTCACATCTCCACCTTGTCATTACTTTGGGTCCCTTTGCAAAGTGGGGCATTGATTTTATGATGTGTAACCCTCACTCGGTCGGGGGCATGCTTATATCATCGTAGCCATTGACTACTTCACCAAATGGGCCGAAGCAATGCCTACACTTACGGCTGACGGTAAGACAACAGCTCAATTCATATTCAATCACATCATTTCTAGGTTTGGTGTCCCTTAAGCCATCGTTACCAATCATGGTTCCCATTTTCGGCATTATATGGTGGCGGAGTTGACTTCCAAGTTGGGTCTGCATCACGACAGCTCAACATCGTACTATCCTCAAGCCGATGGCTAGGTTGAAGCCATGAATAAAGTTCTTGTCACCATGCTTCAACATATGATTGGGATCAACAAATCCAACTGGCATCTCATGTTATTTCCGGCTCTTTGGGCATACCGAACCTCAGTTAAGGATGTGACCGAATTCACTTCAATTCAGCTTGTTTACGTTCTGGAAGCTACCCTTTCGATTGAGTGTGAAATACCTTCACTCAAGTTGGTTGTTGAATTCCTGCTGAAAACTTCGCCAGAAGAAGAGCGTCTTCTCTACTTAGAAAGGCTAGATGAAACTCGCCGCTTTTCTGCTTTGGTCATCGGGGCACAAAAGAAGCAGGTCAAAGCTCATTTTGACCAGTCGGTTTCGCCTCATTCCTTCATAGAAGGAGACCTCATCCTCATGTACGACCAAGCTCATGATAAGTTGGGGGCAGGAAAATTTCAACCCATGTGGCATGGGCCCTACATTGTTAAATGTGTCTTGTGGAATGGGTCTTATGAGCTCATTTATTACGAAGGTCATTCTCTGGATCAGCCTAGAAATGGGTTGTATCTCAGAAAAAATTATGCATGAGTCATTCGTGCATGTTTTGTGTACATAGGTGTTTTTTTCATTTTTGTACATTTTTGGCTTCGTATGCTTCGCGATCGTTTTCCTGCTTATTGGGTCGTTGCTTATTGTGCAAATTTCTATTACCCCTTATGTTGGTTTCACGGATGGTGCTTCTCGCAGTACCCAGAACTTGTCTTCGGCAACCTGGGTGATTTATGATCCTGCTGTGAGTTGATAGATCTACAAGGTATCTGTCTAGGATGAACTACAAACAATGTCGTTGAGTATAGTGTTGTCATTGAACTATTAACCGAGGTGATTACCCTTTTCATTCATGCATTGGTTGTAAATCTAGACTCATAGCTTGTCGTTATTCAACTTAATGGACATTATTTAGTTAGAAACCCTCAAATTTTAAGCTTGTATTTACGTGGTCGTTTTCTGGAAATACATTTTGATTATATCACATATCAACATATTCCTAGGCGAATGAATGCATTGACTGATACAGTGGCTAACATTGTATTAGATAGACATTTGTGTAATCTATAAAATCATCATCACATGAAAATGATCCATATAGGAAAATAGATGTGTGTGTATATATATATATATATATATATATATATATATATATATATATATATATATATATATATATATATCGAATGTTTGCATCAGTTTGCATCATAAGTTCAAAAAATGCATACATACATACATACATATGTATGTATGTATGTATGTATGTATGTATGTATGTATGTATATATATATATATATATCAAATGTTTACATCAGTTTGCATCATAAGTTCAAAAAATATGTGTTTATGTTACATCCTGAGACATCATGTCTCTCAAAAATATGAAAAAATAAATCCTAAGTGTCTAATCAGTGTGATGCTCATGATAGCAAGTCATTGCCTATACAAGCCGCCTCAACAAGCGGTGAACTCGGTTTGACACTCCTACATTGTGTCTCTGGTATGCACGAGGAACATTGTCGAATCTCGCATAGTCCAAGACCCCATGAGAGATTCCCTCTAGGTTGCGCATGATTTCCTCCTCCTCACCTCCCTCACCATGAGGGGAAATATAAAAGTCGCGAGGGACTCGCCTCGCTATCGGAGACATGCTTGCAGGTCTTTCTGGTCCAACATCTATATAACACATGGATTTAATGTCAGAACATACATAACACAAAAATCATAATACTCATAAAAATAAAAAATGAATCTTACCAGATGCTTCATCCCAATCCTCTCCCTCTAGGAGTGGGAGGTCTGGATCACCAGTAAAATTCGTGCCAGAGTAGGGCCAGTCCTCCATGACAATCAACTGTTGACGGAGCCAATCAAAGAACTCTGATCTCCAGGACATCTGTTGACTGCCCCCTGACCTTGGCATTAGTGCTGCCCAACGGGCCATCCATGGCTCCTGTGCTGGTGGTGTTGGGACTATAACTTCTTGTCGCTAGAATATTGGTAGTCATTCCAAGAAGAATGATACCAGGATGGGTCTATATCCAAACTACTTTAGTTTGGTCTTCTTGCATTTTGTCAGTTGACGTTTCATATTGATCGTCACTGCCTCTACCCAGTTGTAGAGGGTCAGTGTCAGACAGTCTACTGCAAGAAGCAGATGTGTTTTTGTTGCTTTGTGTGGTGCTTGTGATGCTGCAGCTCGCGTGATGGTGTGTAGCACTACTTTTAGTGCCAAGTCAGGGATAGTTTGGATATCCACTTTCTCGCTTCCTGATCCTTTCTGTGCCCCTCGACATACCCTGTCGATCACCATGCTCATGTTCTCCATGGTGGGCTAGGTGTCGATCAGGACTGGTATTGCCCCCCTTCGCGATAGTCCTGTTATGAAGTAAATGTCTGAAATATCATTTTCGAGTTCCTAATCAAGAAGGATGAATTTTTCTAGATCCTCATCCCAGATACTGATTAAGTATTGCAGTAGCTCTGCTTGAGCTCTAAGGCACAGTGTCATGAAGAATTTTTTCAGTCCATAGTCTTTGAGAGCTCCCATATACCTCTCATTTTCCATGGCAAGCTCATCTTCTTCACTGTGTTCTCATTCTTTCCATTCAATCACCATTTTGCCGCTTCACACCTCCAAACATATTCATATGAACCTCATTAGCCAAATTAAAAGCTTTGAATTTGTGAAAATTAGGCCTTCTTGCTTGCATTGTAAGCTTAAAAGCATTTTCGTGGTTGGCACGACAGTTTAGGAAACAGTCGCACCAATGGGCGCGCCCCGGTTCAGAAATTTGGGAAATTGGCACAAGTATACTCGCACCAACTGTCGTGCCCTATATTTTACAAATTCCCCCAAATGATTCCAAATTTGGGGTTGCAAGAAATGAAAGAGGAATTAAAATGCAGGGAAGGATGTTGGCTCTTACCTGGAACTGACGGATTTGAGATTAATCTGCCGGATCGCCCACTATCGTCGCCGCAAAATCACAGTCTAAAATAGGTAACTATTGCTCCACAAGAGGTAAAAGTGAAAAGTAATTATTTTTTACCATTTTTGGCATGTTATAAATTTTCAGAACCCTAATTAGGTTTTAAGACATGTTTTTCAATTATTACATTATGTTATTTCGAGAAATGGGTTTTACGTTCGTCTCTTGTGCAGCGATAGGTTTTTAATGAGATAGCGATGAAGTAACGAGTTGTATTTTATATTTTTTCGGACTCGGTAAAAACTCGAAAAATTCACTATTGGAGTCATGTTTCAGCTCTTTTCCGACTCTCTAAAACTGAAAATATTGACGAGACTGTTGTCGTTTTGAACTCATTAAATGGTTGTGAAACGATATCTACCCAGTATATGTTTACCCCTTTTTCGGGCTGGGATAGATTATTTATGAAAAAGGAATACCTTAGCCTATCACGATGAAGAGGTTCTTTCAGATATTATTTTCTACCTTTTCGGGTCTGAGGGACTATTTATGAAAAGGAACATGTTGGAGTTTTCTTTTTCGCTTCTTTTCAAACTCTCTAAACATGAAAAGTTTCCAAGTTCTTCCTTTGTCAGACTCATTAAACCCTGATGACATCGGACATCGTCACCATGACGTTCACCGAGTTCCTCCTTCCTAGGGCTCGTAAAATGTACTAGGATGGATTTTTCTGAAGGAAAAACTTACATTACAAGCATATGCTATCCCCTTCAAGCTTGTTTTTCAAAAATAATTTGGTTACTCGCCAGAAATGGTGGGGGAAAATGGAACCAGTCCTTAGTTGTGTTAGAAGTATGTCACTCTTGAACATGACACTCGTTTGCATTCGTGTCAGGTTGGGGACATCTCATTTCATCATTTTTACCTCCATGGGTTTGGGTAATCTGTTTTTACCTCTCATCTGCTATTTTCCATGTCATCATTACCTCAGATCCCTTGATGTCAAATACTGCCAAATCCAGAGTCGTGTCGCTGATATGTTCAAGAGAAGTTTTCCTCTGCAGTTTTCAACCTCCCTCTGATCCCCTGTTCAATCCTGATTTACTATCATCATGTTCCTCTGTCTCATGTCGATGAAGTGGGAAACATTATGGCCCTCCTTCGACCAAGTCACTTCCTATTGTCTTCAGCTCATTATCCAGGAAGTTGATCTAGAGACTCCCTTTCAGTACCTTGGAGCTTGCATGCCTCAATGGCAAGTTCTTCGCATTCGACGACATGTCCACATCATTGGCCTTCGATCGAGTGATTCTACGGGTGTTCGATGCCAGATCACAATTCACATTCTATGGATTGTAGCTATTGTACCTTGAGAGCCATTGTCATTATTGGTGGTTTCTCTCGTGCATGTTAACAGCTTTCATCATTGGCTGGTAATCAAGTGATTTTCTTGCATGTTTGACTTCATCTCACATATTCGAATGCTTGAATTTGTACTTGTTTGGGTCGAGATGGAGCACAAGACCCTGGGTTTTGTCTGATAAGATCCAGGTTGCAGGATATTTTGTTTTATCATGACTTTATGCATGACTCTTTTGACTGGATGGTTGCGACCATACCTAAGTCTATTTGTTGATCCTTCCTGTTGGATGGATGCATCCATACCTCGGATCTCAATTCATATATATACTCTATTATGTATGGTTGCGCCCATACCACATGTTCATGTATCAGAGATATCAGTTGTATTTGTAATTGCAGGTCTTCTGAAAGCGGTGTTTGGTTCGAATGTGTTCTCGTAAAGAATTTCACCCCTCCCTCTCTCTCATATCTCATGCTTTAGGGGGCATATATTACACAGCATTTTTTCATTGTCCCTGCAATCCTCATCCCGCAGATTGGAGGATAATTTATATAACTAAAAAAAAAATTCATGCCTTGCAAAGACCATCATTGCATCCCTTTCCATGAGGAAAACATTCCTTCTGTTGAAAATTTCCTGAGCAGACCATCAGAAACACAAGTTTTTTCCTTGGCGCTAGTAGACTGTTATGCCCTCGTGCCAATGAGGAAGATTAACACTGGGCCCTACACCCATTGGCACTCTATCCTAGTGAGCTACCCACGCCAACCTGTTTATGGAATGTTTTTTAAATATAGAGGCTAATTTTCTGTCCTAACAACTTCGTGGGCAAGTCATCTGGAGTGGTTCAACTGAATAACCACAACCTCCCTCCGTTGGCCTCTTGTTTCCACCTTTTGGGGAAAGCTCCCAAGGGATAAGGCCTCCCTTCCACCATTGTAGGGATCCTAACCTCCTCCTCTCCCTCTATAAATAAATCCATCTTCCATTGATGAGCTAGCTGAACATATTAAGCTGAAAGGTTGAAGACAATTCTTGAACATTTCACTAGAAAGATAGAACGGAAAGAGACCTTTGTCAAGAGAGCTTAGGCTTGTGTCCTCACCCGTTCGAATTCCTCGACGATCCTTTGAGATGCGCTTCGACTAAACCCCGCTGAAGGAGGTTGCGACATCAAGGTTTTGGTTGTGAACTTTTTCTTCTATTTATATTTATACATAACTATTGTATGGTTCCCATCTTGTGTTAATTTGTTTTATTTGATGCAATATGCTTAACCTTCCTTAACTAGTTAGTTTATTATGAATGAAATCATTTTTTTATATGTTGCTCTTGTTTGCTGATCTTCGTGCAGGTATCCGAGCACTGTTGCAGAAGGATTATGACCCGTCGAGACAGAGATCAAGAGGCCACCAGCACTACAGCGACGACAGTGTTGAACTCCAGGTAGGTTTATCTACCCTGTCCTTTTCATTAATTAATTAGGAACCTACACTTTATCTTGTCCCTTTGTTGCTAGACCCACTCTAGGGCTAGAGGGATCGTCTCTATCTGTAGAGAGGATTTACCTTCCCAACACTTGCCATCATATTTTACTTTTATTTTGGTATTTACTGGGCAAAATATGACCTTCATCAACCTGTGATACTCTTTCCAACTCCCTATATTCTCTTTATGAGTACCCCACCATCTAGCAAGAGTAGACCTCAATGCCACATCCAAAGCTTGAAACCTCTATTCTTCTGGTATTTTTCTTTCAAATTTATCAAGAAAAATACTTACATCTCTTATCCCATCATAATAATGCAAATCACATACCTATGAAGTTATGCAGTGAAGTGATCTTGTGATTCTGTCACATCGTCTTGTAGAAAATTCATGCAACTTGTTCTGCCAATTTTCTGGTTCTTCATCAAAATATGAAGTATAGGAACTATCATGTTCCCAGCTTAACCTTCCATCTGCAGTGGGATTAATCCACTCTTCCTCCTTACCTATTATCTTGCAAACGTTGTCGACATTTTTGTCGCAGTACTCATCATGAATAGACTCTATATAGGCACTCCTTCTTATGGGTATAGAGGAACAATGACCCTCAGATCATCCTTTTCGAACACCATTTGTCTCTTCTTCAAATTTATTATTTCCAAAGTATCGAAATCCTAATCCAATCCAAGTAGTGATGGATATGAATTTCTATCATCCACAATTTCAATCACTTCAAAATCTGCAACAACACGCACTCCTTAAATATCTACTACAACGCCAAATAACCTTCCCATGGGCATGATCTTCTGTGGGCTGTCCTTCCTCAATTGGATCGATGACTACTCCAACTTTGGACTTCCCATTTTCTCCCAAGTTTTCTTAGGCAACACATTGGCATTAGATCCCAAATCTAGGATTACCTTATCCATATCATATTCCCTGATCTGCGCAGTTAATCTCATTTTATTCCTTGTTCTCTTCTTATGTTGATGTAATTTTTTTACTGTGCGTTGATCTTTTTTTGGCACTTATTTATCAGCACAGGAGTCTAAAAACTCATGAATTCCTTCAATGGCCTTTTTATTCCTAAACAACTTCATGCAGGTCTGTAAGAACGATCTTAAAATACTTGGATTGAATTCTTTTAGTTGAGTTGTTACTTTAGGGCTATCCTTATTTAGTATTAAATTTTGCATTGGTTGTTAATTAGATGTTGAAGCTCCGGGATCCATGAATCTTCACTTTGCCTCCATGAACGTTCATTTTTCCATCTCAATATTGAACCCAAGGGATTGTTCTGCATTTTTTCTCACCCATGTATATTCCATCGGCTTCTTACCTTCTACTTTATCGTCTCCCATCACAACTCCACTCTTCGTTATGATGTTAATGCGTAGTTCATCCTCCCTTGGTTCAACGTGTTGAAATGGCACCATAAAGGGGGCTTCTGATTTAATTTTCCCTTAATTAAATTGGAAGAGAAATTGTAATTTCATCTCATGACAACTTGTATTAGTTAACTAAGTCAAAATGACTGAGTTAGCTTAGGAAATTCAAGTTGAGGATTAGAAAGTAGGAATGTAGAGTTATCCCATGATTTAAGGGTGTCCAATTACAGTTATTTGTGAGTTGTATTTAGTTAACTCAATAAATTGAGTTAAAATCAGTTTAACTAGCTCTAACTAAGTGATGAGCTAGTGAGAGGTCAAGTGAATTAAATCTGATTTAATTCACAAGTAGTGATCATTCATTTAACTGATAATTCGTTATAAATAGGTGTTGCATGTCAGTTCTAAGGAAGGCCCAGTTGAGACTAATGTTAAAGGGATGATAACTATCAGTTGTATAATTAGAAAATTATATAGGTCATTTATAGAGTCAGGTAGAGGCCTAGGAATTATTACGTAATAAAACCAAGGGATTTTCCTATTTAATAGGGATTTAATTCCTCAAGGAATGTGTGAGCAAGGTAGGCTGAGCAGAGGCTGAGAATAGGCTTATTTTGCCTAGATCATAGTGAGACAGATGGAAAAGTGCAGGAATTTCTCTGATAGATAAAATAATTGTATTTTTTCATGATCTTAACTTTATACAATATACAAATAGCAGGATTTTAGGCAGTGTTCTTTCCCCATATACATCTTGTGTTGTGCGATTGATTGTCTCTTTCTCTTACATGTTATGTGATTGTGAAATCACGTTTTTTTTCCACAAATTGTAAAAGGATTCAATATCTTGTTTTAGTAGATCATAAGATCAGTTTGAATTCCATTCTTATATTTTCTACATCGTATCATAGCGCCAAGAATCATAATAAGAAGAGAATAATAGAGTTTTTTTTTATCAGGTTCGAATTTACATATTTATTCTTCAGGATCCAGCATTAGATAAATATGTATTTCAATGGCTTAAGACTCGAATATGCACTCGAGGGAAATTTGAGTTATATTTCATGGAAGGAGAGGATGGAGGAAGTGCTCGAGGAAAACAGACTGAAGGATTTCATAGATATTGATGTCTCAGAGCCCGCAGCAGAAGATACTCAACTTCTTGATGCATGGAATAATAATGTAGCAAACGAGATAAGGATATTTTTAGAGGGAGTTCGATGTCATATTGTCTCTAGTCTCCATGGGAAGGCGACTCCATATGCTATGTGGAAATCCTTGACAGATATGTATAATAATAGAAGTGACCACGGGAATATTCCATTGAAATACAAACTCAGGAAGATCAAAATGGAGAAGGGCAACATGATCCAAAAATAATTGACAAAGTTCACCCAATGTCGAGATGAGATTGGAAGCATTGGGATCATGGTTTACTAAGATTATTTGGTGATCCTAGCTCTTATAGGCCTTCCCAATAGTTTCCATAGCTACCAGGACTCTATTAATGGGAGGGAGAAGCTGAGGGATTGGGAGCGACTATGGTCCGATCTGGCACAAGAAGAAATTCGATGGAGCACCAGAGATGGATCCTCATCAAATACTGATGAAGAGGAGAATTTTTCCTTGGATGGTAAGGCGAAGAAAGGAGAAGGAAAGGCCTCCCATTCCAAATCTGATACTGGCAAGGTAGGAAAGAAGAGAGACTTGTCAAAGGTAAAATGTTTCAACTGTCATGAGCATGGACACTATGCCATAAATTGTCCACAAAATAATAACAACAAGAAGGCCTCGGGAGGAGCAACAAGTGAAGAATTGGCTTCACAATTCAAGTTTGGCTTCACAATTTGAGTTGGACTTCACCCTCATCGCATGCATGGTGTCATCGGTGATGGAATGTGTGTGGTACTTGTATAGTAGAGATTCATTCCATATGAACGGCAACAATTAATTCTTCAGTAGCTTGTAGGAGAAGGATCTCTAGATTCAACTCGATATAGGTGATTACGAGAGGTATAGAGCTATCAGTGTCAGTATAGTTACCTTTCAATGGGAGTCAATTAATCCACTCACATTAAAATATGTCATGTATGTTCTTGGTTTAAAGCCACATGATAGGTGAAAAATATTGGGGTTCAAGTTAAGAATATCTATAAACTGGATGTAGAGGATTGTGAAACACTGCGTAGCAAAGCAGAGAAGTTGGAAAGCTGAGACATTGGTGAGTTATAGCATAAGGTTTTGGTCCATCTACACCACAACACAATGAGGATCATGCAACATATTTCTACAAGACTTCCAAAGGGTGCAATTGCGCAGAGAGACACATGAAAAGGGTGTACATTTGGGAAGTATACCAAATCCACATTTCACGATAAGCAAATCTGAGCCAAGGCGACCCTTGAAGGAGTTCACTCAGACGTGTGTGGGCTATTCTCGACAACTTCCACAGCAAAGCACAGGTATTATGTGATTTTTGTTTATGATTTTCCAAGAAATTTTATGATTTTCTTCATGCAGAATAAATATCAGACATTCTCCAAGTTTTGTGAGTTCAAGGAACTTATAGAGAAAGATATAGTGAATAAGGTGAAGGCTATGAGGAGAAAAAATGGTGGAGAATACATCTCTAACGAATTCAAGAACTTTTGTGCCTAGGAAAGAATTCAAAGATAATTGATTGCAGCTCATAACCCACAGCAGAATGGGGTTGCAGAAAGAAAGAAGAGAATGATTGTGGGAGCAGCACGAGCTATGTTGCATGATCAAGGCCTACTATTTCATATGTGGGTGGAAGCGTGCAATACAACATTATTTTTGCAGAATAGAAGTCCTCATCATATAATTAGGATGAGTACATGAGAGGAGGATTTTTCAGGTAAGAGATTAGATGTGTCGTATTTTAAAATTTTTGGTTCTTCTATTTATTTCCATGTGACCAAATATGCTAGGAAGAATCTAGAGCTAATTGCGGAGTTGGGGATATTTTTGGAGTACACTCATACACCTCACAACTATTGGGTGTACTTTCCAGCACACAGGATGATAGTGGTTAGAAAAGATGTGAAATTTGATGAAGAAAAATCCATGTGATTGTCCCTTGAGAGGGAGCTAGAGTTGCATGCAGTTGAGGAGATCTTAGCTCCAAAGGATGAACCTTAGGATTTGTAGTAGCCACAAGCAAAGGAAAAAAGAGTGGTAGAAACCACTCATGCAGAGCCATTTACCAGAGATGGAAGGAAGCGCACCAAAGAGGCTAAAATACTAATGTTAAATGTGAGAGATAATGGGGGGGCACCCACATCACCGCGTAGGAAGACAAGGTCCCCAAAGTGATACATTGGATACATGGCTCTTATGAGTGAGGGTATTGAGATAGAACCATCCTCGTTCGAGGAATTGGTGCAACATACAGTGTGGGTTGATTCCATGGTTAAGGTGTATGACTCCATCATCAGAAACAATACATGGGAATTTTTCCCAATACTAGTGGGGAAGTCGATTGTAGGATACATGTGGCTATACAAGGTGAAGCAAGTAGGAGATGGTAGTGTGGAGAATCACAGGGCTAGATTCATGGCCAGAGAGTTCTCTCATGTGGAGGGGATTGACTATGATGAGACGTTTTCACTAGTCACAAGGTACTCATCTATTAGATCCATCCTTGCACTCTCAGCACAAATGGGATGGTTGATACATCATATGGATGTAAAGACAACCTTTCTCAATAGAGTTATTTAGGAATAAGTGTACATTGAGTAGTCGGAAGTTTCTGAGACCTTAGACATGGAGTGGGATGTGTGCCGAATCAAGAGAGCATTGTATGGGTTGAAGCAAGAACCTCTGCTTGGTACACCAGGATTGACATCTATTTCACCGGGCTGGGCTTCACCAAGAGTGAAGCGGATGCAAACCTATATCATATTGTGGTTGATGGTAATATTTTGATTATTGTACTTTATGTCGATGATCTGATACTAACAGGTGATGAGAATCTCATAAAGTATTGCAAATATTATCTTGCAATAGAATTTGAGATGAAGGACATGAGGATCTTGCACTATTTCATTGGATTAGAAAAATGGAAAAAATATGGGGAGCTATTTGTATCTCAGGGAAAGTATGCCAAGGAGATTTTGATGAAGTTCCACATGGAGGGAAGAAAACCCATGGAGACTCCTCTTGCAGGAAACCAGAGGAAGGAAGATGTTACTTTGGGCGAAGTAGTGGATGCTAATGTTTACAGGCATCTGGTAGGTTCACTCATGTAATTGGTGAAAACACGACCCAACATATGCTACATAGTTAACTAGCTTATCCAAGCTATGGTTAATCCGACCAAGCTCTTTTGGAAGGCAGGAAAGCATGTGTTGTGATATCTTAGGGGCACTATAGAGTATGGATTATGGTACAAATAGACAGAGGGAGTGAAGCTTGAAGGCTTCACCGATGCAGATTGGGTAGGGATTCCATCCAACCAGAAGAGCACATCAGGAGGAATCTTTAGCATATGATCAATAATAATTTCCTGGTACAACAGGAAACAAAGATCAGTTGCACTCAGTTCAACAGAGGCAGAGTACATGGCGGCCAGTCAGGAAAAATGTGAGGCCATCTCGATGAGGAATATACTTGTTGGTTTGTTTGTTCATCATATGGATCCGACAGTGATACATTCTGATAAGCATAGTTTCATTAAGCTCTCATTTAATCCAATATTCCATGATAGGTCCAAGAATATTGATATCCGGTATCACCATCTAAGAGATTGTGTGCAGAGGAATATTATGTCATTAGAGTACATTCCCATGGAGGAGCAGGATACATACATCTTTACAAAGGCGCTGGAAAGAAGAAAATTCGAATTCCACATAGGCAGGATCGGGGTAGTAGATAATCACTTTCTTGTTGAGAGGGAGTGTTGAAATTGCACCCCAAAGGGGGCTTCTGATTTAATTTTCCCTTAATTAAATTGGAAGAGAAATTGTAATTTTATCTCATGACAGCTTGTATTAGTTAACTAAGTTGGAATGATTGTGTTATCTTAGGAAATTTGAGTTGAGGGTCAGATAGTAGGCATGTAGAGTTCTCCCATGATTTAAGGGGGTCCAGATACAGTTATTTGTGAGTTGTAATTAGTTAACTCAATAAATTGAGTTAAAATCAGTTAAACTAGTTCTAACTGAGTGATGAGCTAGTAAGAGGTCAAGTGAATTAAATTTGATTTAATTCAAAAGTAGTGATTAATCAATTAACTGATAATTTGCTATAAATAGATGTTGCATGTCATTTCTAAGGAAGGCCCAGTTGAGACCGAAAGGGATGATAACTATCAGTTGTATAATTAGAAAACTATACAGGTCATTTATAGAGTCAGATAAAGGCCTAGCAATCAAAAATATATATTTTCCTATTTAATATGGATTTAATTCATCAAGGGATGCATGAGCAAGGCGGGTTGAGCAGAGGATAATAATTGGCTAATTTTTCCTATATCAGAGTGAGACAGTTGGCAGAGTGTAGGAATTTCTCAGAGAGAGAAAATCATTGCATCGTTTCATGATCTTAATTTTATACAATATACAGATTGCAAGGTTTTAGGAAGTGTGCTTTCCCCATATACAACTTGTGTTGTGTGATTGATTGTCTCTTTCTCTTACTTGTTATGTGATTGTGTGATCATGTTTTGTTTCCAAAAATTGTAGAAGGATTCAGTATCTTGTTTTACTACATTATAAGATCAATTTGAATCTCGTTGTTATATTTTCTACACAACAGTCATCATTTGAAAATTTTGTGTGGGTTGTTGGTTTATTTTCTCCTGCATCTTTTCCGTAAGGGCCGAACATTCTTCTATTACAATCCAAAGATTTGTAGTACTTACAGGTGGTAATAGGATTCTGACAATCTCTTGCATAGTGTCGCATATTTCCGCAGCTGTAACAGATAGTTTGGTCGAGCCCTCAACCAACTCCCCCACCTCGTCCTTGGAAACCTCCTCAACTAGCATGTTATCCTTGATCTTCATGCGCATATCCTTTAGCTTGCATCCTATAAGCATCAATAGTGTGCTCCATTATCATGTCATAACTTCGACAGTTCTTCTCATCATGTCCCACTAACTTACAGAAGTTGCAAAACAACTTCCTGGGGGTTCGCACATTCTTCTGCAATAAACAACATTGTTATGGATGATGTTGTCTTGCAGTTATCCATATCTCACACCAAAGGCTTGATCCTGGATTCAATGGATTGGGTACTCCACTAGCCATGTAATCTCTGAACACAGGGCACTGTTCCTTAAAATTGCGTTCAACTTTTCACTTTATACGCCACACTTTTGTTCTAGCTTCTGGTCAAACTTACTTACCTTTCTTCATATCTTGCAATTCCAAGGTCAGATGTGCTAGTTGATTCTGAATCTTCTATACTCTTGCATGAGTATCTCCCACTGGTTCATTGCAATTTTCAGAGCTTTGGCTTGAGTTTATATTTTCTGCTGCATTAAGGGTAACCTGATATGTGGCAACAATGCAGCTATAAACCATTCCTTATGCTGCTCTTCGGGAATGATAAAGCTTACTTGTCCCATTACCATTTTGAACCTTTGATTCAACTCCCAAATAGATTCATTTTTCATATTTTTTATCTCCTTAAGTTCAGTAATACATTGCAACTACGATTTTGGCTTCTTAAATTCTGAATTCAACGCTTTCTTTATATCATCCAGTGAATCAACCTAATGAGTTGTAGAATACTTTATGTACCACGTCATTGCTCTTTCCCACAATGCTATTCTTTACTTATTCGTCAGTAATTTTTCTTTCTTTCCATACAGCCTAAGCTAGAAACAAAAATTTCTCAGGATCCTCTGATCTGAATCTGCTAAAGATAGGTAGCTTGATATCATCGATCATGTTTCTTCGTGGGGGGTTTGGGGGAGGGGGAGGAAGAGGGGGAGTATGGGAACTATGGGGAGGGGGATGGGGGTAAGGTGAGTAGCAGGATGGGGAATCCCATGGGTGCCTTAATTATTCCCACCTCCTAGTTGCGACACACCTCTAGGGGTTGCAGGGTTACTTCTTTCTTCTTCGCTTTCAAATTCTCCTAACAAGGTATTGTAATCAGTCTCAAAAATATTCTCGGGATCTAACCTATATCTCTTTCCGCTTCGCGTATATCCATCTCTAGACTTAATCCCAAACATTAATATGACTAAATTTGTAGAACACCCTTTTCACATAGAAGAATTTTAATCCACAGCTTCAAAGAATTTAGATACTTACCTCGCGTTCCATTGAAAAATATTTGATCAACTTCTTTGTAAGATATAGACGTGTCTATGGCGAACTCAGTGATAAATACTCCTAGGATACTATCGATCCAAAAATAAAAAACTCTTGAGATGTTGTTACTGGTATCCTTGAGTCATTGTGCCAATTAAGGGATCCACACAGTAGGCGCATCTTTTTTAAAGCAAGTATTTTTCTTAGTTAACATTGACAACCATTCATGTAGTTCATTAGCAAACGATGTGAAGAAAATTTTGTGTTGTTCTATGAAAATATACCTCTACAACCAGGCTTCAGTTGCTAATCGCGGATTTCTTTTTTCCTGAGCTACGAACTCTCGTTATTTCAAATCTACCCAATCTTTTATTTCCATCTTTGACAGATGCCACATCCACATGTCCCTCAAACAGATCCCACTCTCAGCAACAGAACCTTTTTTTGGCTCGGTTGGGCTTTACCTAGGTTTTACTTGTACTCCATTCCAAAAAAATCGTCAGACATCGGCCCTTTCGGCAACGACCTGCAAGAAGATCACAGTCTCACCTGAGGTGGATATGGCTGGTTGCAGAACTAGGTTTTTGCAACCTTGAGGGACTACATGAGGTGGCTTTACTTCTCTTCTCTGAACTTAACCAATATTCTAACAGTTATATTACTACTGCGTGGTACAGCTTAACCATTTACTTCGTATCATTCATATAAACATAAACACATTACAAAATAAGATAAATTGCGTTATCATTACTTTGCATAGACAGACAGAGAAAAAAAAAAAAAACATGTAAACACATAATATGCCCAAAACTTATTCTTCTTTATTAAGATGGATATGTTCAATGCATACAACTTCTCTGACCTACACACACAGTTGAAAACTCTTCGAGGTCTCTACGCACTCAGTTGTGGAGCCTTCCCTTAAGGCCCAAAAACATACTAAAGACATGAAATACAACAGCTTACGCTCATCAACTATCACAATATATGACTTTGACAAATCCTGACATCGCTTTATATATATTTTCATTATTACAAAAACATGGTCCATATACCATGGGCTCTGATAAAAAAACTAGCTAAAACCTGAAACCCCTTACAAAATGAAGGGCTTCGACCCACCCCCAAGCCCCTAGATACTGCACGGTAGATCTAGCTTCACAGTACTGTGCACTCCGCTCCTCAAGATGCAGAGTCTTTGAGAAAAATGGACCAACTTGGGTTGTGCCCAACACTTTGAAATCAATGATTTTCAACCTTGTCATATGGTCTTATGTGTTGAATAGTTTCCATTTGATTTTATTTTATGCAACCATAAACCAATTGAAAATCATTATTTCATATGATAATTTAACTCTTTTTAAATATTTAAAAAGGAAAAACTATAATTATACATTTTATTGATGTTATTAGGATGGATCCTCTTGGAATGAAATTACGTTCATTTCTTTGACCATCGCCTTATACAATTTTTTAGCATCCCTACGAGCATTTTTTGGATATCACCCTAATCCATCATTTGAAATTTTATCAATCTTCCTTAAGAAAAAATCACAAAAAAATATTCATATTTATATGAAATAAATATAGCAAAATATTAATTTTTTGGACTAGTATATACATACTATATAAAAACATGTTTATAAATAACACATTTTAAATTATTATTTTTGTTATTATATGTTTTTTTGTTATTGCAAGTTTCACATGAATCATTGACCATTTTTCTATAAATTCTCATTAGAGTTTATAAATAACCTTGTTTTTGGAGTCATCAGATACATTTTTGTACTATAAAATAAAATAATGTATTTACATTATTTCATTATTTCATTATGTCAATACTATATAATGTCGACAACTAACCTCAAAAACCTTTTTCATTAATAGATAGTGCCAAATAGTGCATTTTACATCAAAAATTCACCCATGTGTATTCACTATGCAATGTGCACTATAATGGCATGAAATAATTTTCTTCAAAATACAAAAATTAATAATATTAATAGTGATAAGACTTGGGTTCCAATACTATGAATGGTCCTAATCCAACAAATACCTATATCCCCACATACAAATACATACAACCAATAAATATTTATTTCCTTCAAAAATATTTAAAGAAAATAAATTAATTAAATCATTGAGAAATATTGAAGAGACTAAACCCATACTGCTACAATTTTGAACAATATAAAACAAAAGGGAAGTAACATAAAAATTAGGTTTGCAATATTGAATATTATTTTGAAACTCTTATGTTTTATTAACAATGTAGGAATATGGAAATATTTAGAATTGATCAAGGAAATATTTGAGATGAATAGAATGAATTTTCATACCTAATAGTTTTCCTCTACAAAATTTTCCGTTACCAATGGTGATTCCTTAAAAATTAGGCACTTCAAAATTATATATCCACTATAAAGTCTTCTTCGGTAAATATCTCTTGCACAAGTCTGCCCTCTTTATTTTTGAAAAGGAATGAAATAAGGACTAGGGTTTTCTTTTATAAACTCACTTTTATAAAATGAAATTTACACTAATTTTGCACATGATATTTTGGTGCATTAATGAAAAAAATGTGCATTTCATTTTCTCCCTTTTTAAAATTAGTTCCACAATGCTCCTTTCAGCTTAACTACATCAGTACACTAGGTTGACTTAAGCTCATGATCGACATAGTTTACAATGAAACTAGAAGTTTAAACCTCCATTAAAACACCATGGAGATTATTGGAAAGGTTTATTGTCAATGTGTATCATAATCTATCCCACCAGTTCATTTAGTATACACATACACATTAGTGAAATAATTTTGAATTAGTTGCATTGGTTATTTTAAAAGTTCCTTCAAATCTATATTCAAAATTAGAATGTTACATGCACCCCAAACTTTATTTTAAGAATGAAAACACATAAATTATAGTACTCCAAAGGATGCATAGTGATAATTTGTGCACTCATAAGATGGTACATAGTTCCCTTTGTTATAGTACTACCCCTCTTAATGTAAGTTCCAAAAGAATTATTTCATTGCGAGGATAAAAATTAAAAGTAGAAAAAATAATTTTCTAATCAAGTTACACACACACAGACATATATTGCTAATGTATTTCATTATTTTTGTTAGTTTAGCCCCCTTATTTTTATTGTTGTACCCATGTAGTCCCCATATTGTTATTATTGTGCCCCATAAAAGCCCACTATTTTTATTGATGTGCCCTTACATTATTATTGTTAGCTCGGCTAGGATTATATTGTGACCCCATGGACTCCTATATATAGAAAGGAGGTTTTGTCATTTGTATCATCCAAGAATTATTCATTTATGTAATTTAAAGGAGGTTTCTCCCTTGAAGTGGCTGGTTTCTAAGGCATTGATCTCTCTTTTCTTCAATTTTGGGAGCTGGTTTCTTAACATTTAGTATCAGAGCTTTGGATTCTAGGGTTTCGCTGCTTCAAACAGGTCATCGTGGAATTTTCGCTATAACTTTTTTCTATGAAGTTTAGAAAGCCACAAAAAAAACCCATTTGCAAATAAATCCTAAGAAACTTCGTGTAAACATTTCAGATCTTGGTTCGCAATATCTTAAAATATATGATCTATGGAATTTAGGGTTTTGTAGGCTCCCGAATTTCATCTTAAAGAGGTGACCTTGGGAAAATTGTCATAACTCTCTCTTTGAGCATCAGATTGGAATTTTGTAAAAAGTGGTCGCAAGTACATAGACTGTAGTTTCCTTTTTATAAATTTCAGAGCTGAAGGAAAAAACAGTGACACGTGGCACACCATACAAGTTCTCTCTACTCAACTAGTCCATAATTATGTCATTGCGAGAGATTGGGCATAATTTTGCCTTGAAGAATCCAAATCAGGCCATACCTATGGCATTGGAAAGAAGATTCATAGGATATTAAAGGACCGAAGATAAAATATTGGGGATACGAAATTACAGAGATACATCAGTTTCAATATCGAACTCCTCAAAAGAAAGAAAAAGGTGTGTATTTGTTTCAAATTGCATAAGTCTTGTTTGAAAAATTAGTTTGAAGTGATTCCAAGGGCATATTGAAGCATAAATATCAGTATTGGGTTCTAAAATGGCCCCTAAAAAGAATTCAACACCCATTAATCCCTCAGAAGGCTCTACTATGACTCATTAAGAGGAAGAAGTGCAACATGATATATCAAAATTACAAGAGCAAGCGCACCAAATTTCGCTCTCGCAAAGAGTAACAAAAAATGAAATGGAAGTTTTGAATAAAGGCGTGGAAGCCAAGGTGGATGGTTTGAAGAAAGGCGTGGAAGCTAAGATGGATATCATGGAAGCTAATATGGATGGCATGGAATCTAAGATGGATGACATGGAAGCTAAGGTTGATGGAAAAAAAGAAATACAACATGTAAGACATGAATAATGATCTAAAAGAATACGTGGAAGGTTTGAAAAAAGTTGATACAAGAAATTATTCCTAATGGCGAAAAGGTAGTAGAGGAAACTCATGATGAGAACAAAATAAATGTTAATCATGATTTCATAAACTCTAATGTTGGATTGAAGACCCACCATATTCCAAAGATCAATATGAGGAATTTTTATGGCAAGGATCCCGTAACATGGATACTACAAATGGAGCAATATTTTTATCTCCATAATGTGCAAAACACACAAAAGGTACACATTGTAACTTTATATTTAGAACAAAATACATTTGTATGGTACCGATGACTTTTCTCTCGTAAAAAAATTGTCACTTGGTAAATTTTTACAAAGGAAATGATAGCACATTATGAGGATACAAAGAGAAACACCTTCTTTAGCCAATTGATAAATTTGAAACAAAAGGGTTCAATGGTGGAGCACATTTAGGACTTCCAAAAATTCAATATAAAGTTAACTGATATTCCATAGGAACACAAGATTGATGTCTTCATAGGGACTTTAAAGGATAATGTCCAACATGAGGTTAGCCTTTGGGAACCTGATTCATTGGAGAAGGCATTCAGGTTGGCAAGAAAATTTGAAAGTAAAATTATGGTGAAAAGGAAGCCTATCACTCACAACTATAAAGATGGAAGTGTTGCTACTCCTAGACTTTGAAAAACTACAAGGTTAACACCACAACAATTGGAAGAAAAAAAAAAGAAAAAGTGCTTTGCTACAATTGTGATAGAAAATAAACTAAAGGTCATAAGTGTGCTAAGAAGAAATTATTTTACATAGATTTTGAAGAGAAGGAAGAAAATGAACAAGAAATTTCAAAAGAAGAGGATATACACCAGGAACCAACCCTAGATAAAGAAGAAATGGGTCTGACCATATCCTATAATGCATTGGCAGGAATTACCACTCCTCAAACTCTTAAGATAGAATGACATATAAAGAAGAAAAATGTAATAGTGTTGATTGATTCAGGTAGCACCATAATTTTATTCATTGTAAGGTAGCCAAGGAATTGAATTGCTACCTATACCCAGCACCAGAGTGTCAAGTGATGGTTGCAAATGGAGGGACTATAAATTTCTCTGGAAAATGCCATAATATAAAGCTAACCATGGGGGAATATGTATTGAATAGTCCAATTCTTTCCATTCTAATGGGAGGTGTTTATGTTGTACTAAGAGTACAATGGTTAGAATCTTTGGGGACGGTAGCTTTTAATTTTCGTGAACTTTCCTTGAAATTTTTTTCGAAAGGAAAGGAATTTTAATTACGGGGTATCGCAGGGATGCCGAGAAAGATAATAAGCTCTAATGTCATGACAAAGCTTCTGAAGAAATAACAATGATTGCACAATTATGCTCACTAGAAGTTCCGACATCAAAATCATCTATTTCTCCAAATCTCCAAAAATTCTTGGACAATCATTCCAAGGTGTCTGAAACTCCCAAAGGACTCCCACCTATTCGTGATCATGATCATGCTATTCATTTGATTCCAGGAAGTGTTCCTCCAAACATCAGGCCTTACATATATCCTTATGTACAAAAGAGTGAAATTGAACGTATGACTGCAAAAATGTTAGAGGCTAGTATAATTCAACCTAATCAATGTTGTTTCTCTGCTCCAGTAGTATTGGTGCACAAGAAGGATGGATCATGGAACATGTGTCCGGATTATAGGGACCTCAATAAGCTCACTATTAAAGATAAATTTCTCATTTTCGTGATTGATGAATTACATGGAGCAATTTGTTTTACCAAGTTGGATCTCCGTTCAGGATATCATCAAATTAGAATGAAAACTGAAGATATTCTGAAAACATCATTTCAAACTCATGAGGGTCATTATGAATTTTTGGTCATGCACTTTGTCCTTACCAATGTACCTTCTACATTTCAAGGGTTGATGAATTCCATTTTCAAACCCTTCCTTATAAAATTTGTGTTAGTATTTTTTGATGATATACTAATCTACAACATGTCTTGGAAGGATCATGTTCAACATGTTGACATGGTGCTCAAACTATTGGAGGCGAAACAATTATATGAAAAAACCTCCAAATGTCTCTTTGGAGTACAAGAGGTGGAATATTTGGGTGATATTTTATCTTAGGAGGGTGTTAAGGTAGACCCTAAAAAAATTAAAGCCATTAAGGAAGGGAAAGTCCCCGCAACCATAAATAAGTTGCGAGGATTTCTCGGGTTAACAGGGTATTATCGCAAGTTGTTAAGAATTATGGGAGAATAACAGCACCTATAACAACATTATTGAAGAAAGGTAAATCCCCTCTGTGGATAGAGGCGATCCCTCTAGCCCTAGGGTGGGTCTAGCAACTACGGGAACATATAACATCTACCTTCCTAGATTGTAAATTAAATTCAGAGCAAGGAAGATGACCTACCTTGTTTTGATGCTATGTTGTCGTCTTTTTTCGAAGATTCTTGATCTATCTCCCTTCTCAAGCTCGATGCACACTAATACCAACATTCAATTACCTGTATAGACAGTCAAGAAACAACGACAAACATAAAATCATGAAAAACATAAAACAATTACAATCTATCTAACTGATCAAGGAATGCTAGAAATCTCCTTATATATGTAAACAAGAATGGAAGATAAACATCATATGCATTTTATTATAATAAAGACTAGGGGATTTTATAACCAAGCCTTTGTTTTGAGGCTCTCCTTCGACAAGTCCGTATCCAAGCACGTTTTTAACACCCTCACACACAAAGGTCCAAGATCTCACTATGTTCCCAACACACAAAAACAATCACAGTCTACACTATTCTCCAAAAGCTATAATTGCTTCTCCTTCCTATCATCACTAACTAAGGCTGTAGAGCTGAAGGAGGTCTCATTATATAACAATGGAGGAGGAGGTTATGGGCCCTCAAATAATGGGAAAATATCTTATCCTTTGGAGTAGTTCCTATTTTATGGCAACAAGAATCCCAAAGGGGAATTCTTCGGCCATATCCTCAAAACAAACTTCGAGCTCGCTGCCTCGCGAAGCTTCTAGTCGCGGAAGCTTCCTTTCTATTTAAAAAACTTTCCAAAAGAGGATCGGCACAGGTCCAACATTAAGACAGAGTGCTGATCGGCCCGGGAGGAGGTTATGGGCCCTCAAATAATGGGAAAATAGCTTATCCTTTGGAGTAGTTCCTATTTTATGGCAACAAGAATCCCAAAGGGGAATTCTTCGGCCATATCCTCAAAACAAACTTCCAGCTCGCTGCCTCGCGAAGCTTCTAGTCGCGGAAGCTTCCTTTCTATTTAAAAAACTTTCCAAAAGAGGATCGGCACAGGTCCAACATTAAGACAGAGTGCTGATCGGCCCGGGCCTCATTGTAAATCTCTGCTATTGTCGCAGGTAAGACACTGAGAGAAAGCGCCGACCTTGAAAACTATGCTTTTATAGGGATCTTTCAGAAATTTTGTAAAGGGAGATGATTTGGAAAACAAAATGTGGTTCAGGGGTATGTATTCCATGCTTGGAAATTACACAAGGGTCACTGTATGGGTCCTTTAGGATCAAGGAATGGGGAGTACAAGGATAGTGACAAATTGTTGTGTAACAAATGCATTTTCATGGACTCCTGAAGTAACTAAGGCCTTTGAACATTAGTAAAGAGGCAATGTGCTTAGCACTGGTCTTAGCTACACCAGACTTCACAAAAACCTTTATTTTCTAATGTGATGCCTCAGGAAATGGAATTGGTGTTGTTTTAATGCAACAATGAAGACCGATTTCTTTTGAAATTCATCCAATCAAAGGAAAGTATTTATAGAAATCTATTTATGAGAAGGAAATGTTGGCAATACTACATGCACTAAAGAAATGATGACCTTACCTAATGGGAAGACACTTCAAGGTAAAAAAATGATCGTGATAGTCTTAAATACTTTTTGGAACAAAGACTATCTTCAGAAGAGTAGCAAAAATGGGTCACAAAGATGTTGGGTTATGACTTTGAAATCATCTACAAAAAAGGGAAGCTAAATGTTGTTGTAGATGCACTCTCAAGAAAGTATGAGGAGATGGAAGCATTGCTTTGTTCCATTTCTATTATCCAACCAAATTCGATAACCGAAGCAAGGGAGGAATGGAAGAATGATGAAGAAGTGTGGACACTCCTTCAAAAGTTGCAGCAAGATCCCAGTACATCTGATACATTTAGTTGGAAAAAAGATTCCTTATGGTACAAATATCGCTTATATCTTTGTAAGAATTCCCAACTAAAGAAAAATATTATTTTTGAATTGCGCACCTCTCCCTTAGGATGACACTCGAGATTTTTAAAAACTTACCAGAGGGTGAGATTTTTTTTGGGATAGCCTTAAATCTGATATTGAAACGTTTGTGGCAGAATGTTTGATTTTCCAGCAAAATAAAGTTGAGACAATTAAGACATCGGGTGTGCTACAACCTTTATCCATTCCAAGTCAACGTTCATAGGAGGTTTCAATGGATTTCATCAAGGTTTACCTAAGTCTAAAGGAAAGAGTGTCATCATGGTGGTAGTTGATAGACTTACCAAGTATGCACACTTTTGTGCATTATCTCGTCCATTTAAAGCAAGTACAGTTGCTACTTCATTTATGGAAACAATTCAAAAGCTACATGGAAACCCAAATATTATTGTAAGTGATAGAGATTTTAATATTCCTAATTAGATTTTAGCTAGTTGGAATATTAAATTTTGCTTTTTTCATTTAGATATAAGAATAAGAGGGTAGGGAGACCCATAAATATCCTTAGTATGAATAAAACCACTTCTAATGTGGATGAGGATCATCATATCATCTGGAAAAAGCACCCTTATGTGTGAATAGAGGTTGAAGCAAGTGGATGGGGTCAATTTTGACCAAATCAACAACGTTGGTATGGAGGGAGTGGATAGTTAATGAGGGACAGCGCAGTGTTAGTGAGAGGAAGTCTCCATGAGAGTAGTGACTTTAATGTGTGGGGCCCAAGATGAGGAAGCTCACAAAGCATATAAGGAAGGGGATGGCATCCATAGAGGGCATTCTGAATATTGTTTATGTCTTGGTCTTTTATGACTTTCTACACGCTTCAGCTGTTTAACAGAGTCTATTGTGATGTTTAGCACAAGGGTGTTTCCGGGCGGAAATCCCACCCTCATCCTCGGGGGACTTCGAATGCCTACTTAGGAGATGTGTATTGAGCTTCATTTCCACCATCTAGCATCAGGCCAAGTATCTTCCATCATCCATGGTGTGGTCTCCTTCAGAAACTGCGTTATCTTGCAAGGCAGTGCAGTGGAGGATTGAGAAACCCAGTTTGTGAGCTAGTTTCCTAGTAAGGGGAGCAGCCCTTCACCTGGAAAGCCAGATAGGAGAATTTGCAGCAATTTTCTTGTCATTTCAGCCATATCCTATCATTTATCCATTGATACATCATTATTCAGCCCTAGGGCTACATTTTTCACTTTTTTCATCTTTTGTATTCCCGGAAACCCTTTATGGGTTGTCTTGGAGTTGTGCTTGGGAGCTTAGATATTTGTTCCTGACTCCTTTTGAGCATTATATCAGCAGATCTATCTATTTATATTTTCCAACTATATATTGTCTTGTTCTCCAGCATTATATTGTCTTGTTCTCCAACATTTTGTATAGCAGCAACATTTCATGTTTGGGTGTATTTGAGAATTGGAGGCATGTCTTGCCTAGTTTGAGTGAGTTGTTCCTCAACATATTGTACTTATTTTCTCTTTTCATACATAATATAATGGATCTATGACTTTATCATGTGTATTGTATTGATATTTGCAGTAAATTCCAGTTTTGTGTTCCATATTTCTGCTTTTCCTGTTTTGGAATATTACAGTGGTATCAAAGCTTAATCTTGGCTCAGCCTGTGTAGTACATCAGTTATGTCATCAGAAGAAGAAGAGCCTCTCATAGAAAGGGGAAAGAGGTATCTTCATAGAAACTGGGGATATGACTATACAGACCCCAAAGGAGACAAAGGCAAAATTCCTGTATCAAGAGAGGGGGATGAAAAGGAGTTTCCCAAGCTTCTTCTTCAAACCATGAAAGATATTGCCCTAGAAATCAAGGAGATGAGGATGGAGAGACACAAAGAATCCCCTAGAGGGTTTCTACATGGAGAAAGCTCCAGCATTTCACATCACTAGTATGATCAACCAGTGAGGCAGCAAGTTTCCCAACGATCCACTATACCTACATTCCTAGCAGTGGGAAATGGAGGTGGAGGGCCCCAAGAACAAGAAACTCTTGAAGATTATTTCCTAGAGTATGAGTCTCAATCTTAGAGATTCAAAGATAATCTGATCTTTCAGGATTTTTTTCAGATCAAGGACAACAAGAGACCCCACCATAACAATATAAGTGGAGGGTTCATACAGAACAATGATCTACAACGGACCATGGGTAGATTATTTTTTCCTGCTTTTGATGGGTCATCCAAGTGCACAGCCAAGTCTTGGGTAAAGAAGCTAGACATATACTTCCAGTTGAAAAAAGTACCAGATATGGAAGCCATCAAAATAGCAGCACTTCACCTTGAAGGTGAGGCACATGATTGGTGGTTTCATGGTCTTTCTACAATGGGGCATGCCAATGTGACTGCAAATTCAGATTTCACCCAAAGGTTGGTAGAGAGGTTTGATCGAAGAGACCTAGAGGCACCTTTTATTGAGCTAGCCAATCTCAAGTAGTCAGGTAATTCAGAGACCTATATCTATGAATTTCTAAAACTTTCTGTCATGGTTCCTTATTCATCTGCAGCTAGGAGAGTTTATATGTTCATTGATGGGCTAGCAGAACCTCTACATGGGTTGGTTAAATCTACTAATCAAACTACTCTTCAAGATGCTATTGAGATGGCAAGAGATTTACAAGATGCATTGCCAAAGGCAAAGGCTCCATTTCAGCAAAGGCCACCCTTTTAGTCAAAAGGGAAAGATGCGAAGGTTCTCCCTTCAAAAGAGAACCAGAACAAAGGACCTATTAGTGATGATGTCCGAAGAGACTTGAGGAGAAGGAAGCTTTGCTTCACATGCCAATAACCATGGGCACCAAGGCATCAATGTGTAGCAGGGAAAGCACACTATATAGAGGTATTCTCTAATAGTGAGGAGGATGAAGAAGAGGAGCCAGAAGGGGAAAACAATGTTGTGATAGTAGGAGAGGATCCACCGCCACCAGGAGTTGGGAATGGGGCATGTTGGGGTTCCCATGTTTTGGCAAGGTTGGAAATACCAAAAGATGAGACAACATCAAAACCACTTTCAGACCTCGGGATCTAGCCCTCCTGGCTCCAGAGAGGGATCTCTCTATAATATGTCAAAGGTATATGTCTTTGGGGCTCAAATGGGCTAGTTATAGGCACGGGGTTTGTTTGTTTGATTATTTGTTTGGTTGCTGGTTGTCAGGAAGGAAGGGTTCAATGTAAGACAAGGATGAGAAAAGAGGGATAAGGCAGAGGTGAAGTATCCCAGGAAATATTCAAAACCATTGGGAAATTGAGTCAGGAAAGGGTTTGGTTACTACTCAATAGATAGGCTTTCAATTGGGCTAGTCATCTGAAACATAGGATCTTCAATATGATTGTATGATGTGGAAAGGGAGAAGGGGAGGAGATAACACAGATTTAGAGCACAGAGTTAAAGACCAACTGGTCGTACAAGGATCCTAGTGGACAGGGCTAACTCTAATCCCCAGTGTTCCAAAATCTTCCAACTAAATCTATAACAAGAAACACCTAAGAATTGAAGTCATTTAATTCATACATCAGAAAGCAGGAAATAACATCCACTACACTGGTTAAACCAACTGAAATAATTTCTTAGATAATACATTTAGAAGAGAAAAATAAATGGCAAGGACAACAGAAACATAGGGTACCTAACAAGGGTAAATCCTATGCCAATATTCTGATGCAAGCCAGTAGAAAAGAAATGAAATGAATGTAAACACAAAGATAGGAAAACATCACCGCTGCTTCAGATCAGGATCCAAGAAATGTGCTTGTCATATTAAATAGAAATACCAATCAAGTACAACCTTGCCAATGGCTAAATACTCAGTCTGAAAACATCTCCTTCAACCTATCTTACAATCTTTACACAAAGACTGTGTCTCAAAAGAAACTACTTGCAGTTCTCTGATAACTGATCAACAACCTGTACAATGAGTTTCTTCATGAACTTTATAGCTGAAGGGAAACAGAGGCGGTAGGTGAAGAACTAAATGCAGAATTAAAACTCAGGAGATGAAGAAGGCCAAAACCCATTCTGTCTTTAAACCACGAGCATTCAATTCCTGTCACTCTTTGGATGGAAGAGTGATCTTCTTCAGGCTTCTATTTACTTCGGTCTGTCTCTTGATGTACTTTGGCTCTAGTACTCTGCGGTACTCCTAGTGACTTAAACAAAGGTAAAATAAAAATGCTTGGGTCTCCATACTGTGAAACAAATGCTTCTGATAATATTCTGGACTGTTGCCAGGGTGGAAAATCCTTAGGAACGCGATGTGTAATAAAAGCAGCATGGGCGCCTTGGCCTTTATGGAGAAAACCATTTGTTGGTGTGAAAACCCTGATATACATAAATCCCTGCATGTCGTACCTTTTGCGCAATCCATGATGTCCTTGAACTGGTACCTTTGCCTTCTAAAATCCCTGAAAAGGCTCAAAGTCTTCTATTTCTTGCCTCGAACTCTCTGCTGCTCCTGTACTTCCTTTTTTCATGCAATCCGAGCTTTAATGGTGCCAGAGGGTTTGCAGAGTTCTAACTCTGTCCTTTGATGAAATTTACACTGCGGACACCTATCTGGACGTCTTTCTATAACAACAGGCTCTAGATTTCAGCTCTTTATGTGTGATGTTCCTTTACAATAGCGTACATGAATCATGGCAGCTTTCTGCCCTTGGATAACCTGCAAAACACGAAAAATCATCAAGAAAACCATGGACGGGGTAATGGATGCAGTGCGGGCGATGAGGATGGCTATGTAGACTGGTGAGATGGCGGAAAGGTGCATAAACATGGTGGAAAACGTGCTATGACAGCGGGACGTGGTCTAGCGGATGTGCATAGAGCGCAGCAGAAAATTAAATAAAACATACGAAAATCAACCTTTGAATAAATATATGCGACGGAATGGGCGGACGTACGGTCGATGCACGTGGGGGTGACGTGGCAGGACTGGGCGATGGCGGAAAAGTCAACAGCGGGCAAACGAATCTGGACCATCTGATCTCTGCGGAGATCGATGGTGGAAAACATGACGGAGGGAAAAAGACCGTGGGCCAGGGGTACGAGGGCCATAGATTAAACCCCGCGCAGCTTCGTCGAGCGATGACCATTGGATGGGCGATCGCAGATCAGACGACTGACATGAATATCGCTATGCATCCCATGCCGAATGTTAACGCGCGATGGGCAAGCGGTTTTGAAACCGTACAAGAGCCACACATCGATCATTGTATGGAATCGCTGGCCGAAAGGAAAAAACTGCCCGACATCCATAAGCGGTGCGATGGAAACCATATGGTTTTGGAACAGTGAAAGTGGGTAGGGACCACCGTGACGGGCGGATTCCGCACCGTTGGATCTGTACAGATCAACGGTTTAAATCATGCCCGATATGGATGAGTTGCAGACCGTTGATCTGGTGAGTTAATGGGCGGTGGAGATGCAATGACGGGCGATGAACAAGTTGCACGGTGCACACTGCGGGGGCGGCGATCGCCGTCCACTCGGTGAAGATCAACGGCTTGTAATTCACCCAATACAAAAACGCGCTGAGCGCTCTTTACTCTAGCGCCTGGTCATGGCGCAATGTTACATGGAGAGAAAGGTTACGGGGCTAGCGGAGAAGGGGTTGAGGCCTATTATATGGTCCGAAAGTGGGTTTTTTAACCCTTTTTAATGCATTTTGAGGCTTGAGGAGGGTAATGATAGAGAGACAGAGGGGAATTTTGAGGAAACAAAGGGGCAAGGGTGGGACTTCATGGAGATTTTGGATGAATTTAGGAGGTTGATGGGGATATTGGGGGAACAAAGGGGACTCAGAAGAAGGGGAAAAAGGATAGAATGGGGGAAAAATGCAAGGATATAAGGGGCGAAATAAAGCCTTTTGGAGCATAATTCTTTATCAGCAAGGCTTATTGACTTAAATCAGCAGAGGGAAACAGTAACAAGGTAGGGAACTTGAAAAGGCTACAAGGATGATGTGTTTTCAAGGAAAATGCATTCCTTGCAGGCTTATAGAACAAACTAGCCCCCCTTGCTTGCTTGTCAAGAAATTTATGAGGGGCTAACAGTGGCTACACATGGGGATGGCTTCTTCTTGAAGGAGTCAAGAATTCAGAGAATAGATCTTTGGAGTAGGCCAGTGGCCTGCTGCTTGGCACATTCCTTTATTTCTTTGATCAGCTGCTACAATATGAAAACATTACATCAGTAGAAAAACTTTCTCCAACAAACTACCTACCCACACTACAGTCCTAGCATTTTTTCTTCTTCTAGGGTGCATTTGAGCTAGCAGACCCTTTACATCTTTTTATTTTTTACAAACAAGAAAATAAACCTATTCTATTCCTACCCTTATTACTTCATGAGACCAGATTAGACTGTTGGTATCATATGTTTCTCTACCTAATCTAATATCTGCTGGGATTAAACTGTCCAGCAGATTTCTTCTCTATATTCTACGACAGAAATTGAAAAACAGTCAAGCCAGGATTAGACTATCTGACTTGCTGTGAGTCCAAGGCATAAAGACAGTTGCATATGGACAAAATTTGCAAGAAACTGAAAACAAAACTGTGAAGGCTTGGGATCTGAAACTTGAAAAATCCTTCTTCTCTTTGTGACTCAAGTTTTGAGCATGTTAGAGTCACTTCTTTTCTTCATCTCAGCTCTGGTTTTGGGCATGTTAGAGCTGATTTTTCTTTCTTCTTTGCTGGTCCATATTTTGGGCATGTTAGGACCAGCTGCTTTACTTTCTTTGGCTCAGGTTTTGAGCTCATTAGAGCCAATCTTTTGCACATCATAGGTTCATGTTTTAAGCATGTCTGAACCTCTCCTTTTCCTTTGTTTTTTGAAACATTTTCTCTTTTTCTTTGAAAATAAAAACTGCAATGCTATGTACAATGGAAATGGAAACTGGAAATTGTGAATTAGCAGAAGTAGTGTTTGAGCATCTTGCCATTGACAGGACCCCCAAATAGTTCTATACCATCTAATTCTTGTAGGAAGAAGGCATTTGGGCCAACAGTGGCCTGGATGATGTAGGGACCTTGCCATAAGCTATCAAACTTGCTGTGCTTTCCTGTATCCTCTCTCCTTGATTCCCACTTCAGAACCTTATCTCCAATTTTGAAATCGGCAGCTTTGGTTCTTTTGTCAAACAATTTCTTTATATTCTCCTGAACTTTCACTGCTCTGTTGTAGACCTCTTCCCTTGTTTGTTGGAGATGAATTGTCTGGTTTATTCTCCTCACCATACTGTCTTCTTCTGTTTGAATCTCCTGGACCAGCTTAATCACTGGTACCCCAAGGCTAGTAGGGAATACTACTTCTTTACCATAGACAAGCTGAAATGGTGACATGCCAATGGACTTCTTTGTTGTAAGCCTGTCAGCCCACAAAGCATGCACTAACTTGTTATGCCATGACTTTTTGTTCTCTTCCAACAGCTTTTTGATGATGATCACCAGGCTCTTGTTTGATGATTCAGCTAATCCATTACCTTGAGGGTAATAGGCAGTTGAATGACCAAGTGCTATTTGATACCTGTGACAAAAATCAACCATTTTCTTGGATCCGAAAGCAGTAGCATTATCAGTGATTATTTTCCTTGGGCAGCCAAACCGAGAGAGGATGTGACCTTCTAGGAAACTAATGATGACTGAATCTGTGGCATTCCTAGTGGGTATGGCCTCTATCCACTTAGTGAAGTAGTCAGTGGCTGTTAGGATCCATTTGTGTTGTGCAGAAGAAGCAGGGTGAATCTCCCCTATGAAATCTAGGCCCCATTGCAGAAAGGGACCTTCAACAGTGATGGGTTGTAGGGGTAAAGGGAGGAGTTTTCTTTTTCCTTCAAAGATCTGGCATTTGTGGCAGGCAACTATCATTTTATGGACATCATTGAAGAGTGTGGGCCAATAGTAGCCAGCTCTGAGTATTTTGTTTGCAGTGGCTTTCCAACTCAGGTGGCCTCCACATTCTCCAGCATGGAATTCTTGTTTAACCCTCTCTGCCTCATTTTCAGGCAAACATTTAAGCAATAGGCCATTAGGATTCTTCCAGTATAAGTTTTCATTCAAAATGCAGTAGTTTCTGGCTTTTAGCTTTAAGAATCTGGCCTTGGTCTTTGATAGTTCGGGAGGGGCATTGAGGTGTGTAAGCACATATAAAATGTCAGAATACCAAGGGGAGCTCTGAAATTTTTCCTCAACAATGGGATCATGTAATTCTTGTTGCTCATCCAAGGTATTCATCATGTTAATGTCTAGGGCTTGTAAGTTTGATTCAACCATTAATTAGCTAAGCCCTAACCTTTAATCAGTTTGGTGGGTTTTATCTCAAGGTCGTATTCTAAGATCACAACTATCCATTTTCCCCTTTTCCCATCTGGGTCCTGGGACAATATATCCTTGACTATGATGTTGGGCACATAAGCAACGGTGTGAGAATGCAATATGTACACCCTGAAGTCTTTCAAGGTCTTAATTAGAGCATAGGTCTGTTTCTCCATTATGTTGTATTTCAAGGGTGCTTCTCTGAGTGCTTTGCTGAAAAAGGAAATTGGCTGTTCCATTCCCTCTG